>JADMNL010000025.1:353400946-354600946 GCA_016271365.2 Neoceratodus forsteri
TGATGATAAATGCAAGCTAAAATACAGCAGTGTAGTCAGAGAGAGAGCATAAGGGAGGGCTGCTGATTTGGATTCTAGAGAGGAGGATATGGGGCAGATTACTGGTCAGCAGCGGCGCTGGGGGTAGGAATTGTATTTGGCGGGAAGATATCTATAAAGAAACACACAAGAGGAAGGAGCGGGTGGGCATAAATTTTGCGGCTTTCCGATACCTTCCCTCACTGTCCTCCGGTCTGATGGTCCCTGGAGGCGGCTTGGCAGTTGCCGACCGCTGGCTGGAGCGTGGCCTCGGGCGCTCAAGAGAGGGCTTCAGGCAGGGATCTTCAACTGGGAAGAGACAGAGGAAGGCACTACAATTAAAACTTTGCAGAGACAAATGTTTCTGCTGGGCAAGAGTCTTAAAATTAGCACAACAAAAGGCTGTGGGGGCTGGGCGCCGTAGCGTCTGGCCCAATTCAAGGGCCCAGTAAAGGCTGTAATCACTTTACCACAAATTTCACAAGTCACAGTTTCCCAAAAAGAATTCACAGATGCATGAAAACAGCTCTTTTTGCAGACTTTAACAATTTAGCGCTTTCCCAATACGGCTTTTTGCAAAATCAAGCAAATGTTACTGAATGGAGCAGAGGACCAATCGGATGCGAGGCGTGAGGCGCTCGCCTTCCGATTGGTGCGAGCTCCTGTACCTTTTCTCGCTGTCTCCCAGTCTGATGGTCCCTGGAGGTGGCTTGTCGGTTGCCGACCGCCCACTGGCGGAGCGTGGCCCCGGCGCTCAAGAGAGGGCTTCAGGCAGGGATCTTCAACTGAGAAGAGACAAAGGAAGGCACTACAATTAAAACTTTTGCAGAGACAAACATTTCTGCTGGGCAGGGAGTCTTAAAATTAGCACAACAAAAGGCTGTGGGGGGCTGGGGTGCCGTAGTGTCTGGCCCAATTCAAGGGACCAGTAAAAGGCTGTAATCACTTTACTACAAATTTCACAAGTCATAATTTCCCCAAAAAGAATTCACAGATGCATGAAAACAGCTCTTTTTGCAGACTTTAACAATTTAGGCGCTTCCCCAATAGCTTTTGCAAAAATCAAGCAAATGTTACTGAATGGAGATGGGGACCAATCGGATGCGAGGCCACAGAGAGTGCTGCCTTCCGATTGGTCGCGGCTTTCCTGTACCTTCTCTCGCTGTCCCTCCTGGTCTGATGGTCCCTGGAGGCGGCTTGGCGGTTGCCGACCGCCCGCTGGTGGAGCGTGGCCCCGGCGCTCAAGAGAGGGCTTCAGGCAGGGATCTTCAACTTCCCTCGCTGTCTCTCCCGGTCTGATGGTCCCTGGAGGTAGCTTGGCAGTTGCCGACCGCCTGCTGGCGGAGCGTGGCCCCAGCACTCAAGAGAGGGCTTCACGCAGGGATCTTCAACTTCCCTCGCTGTCCCTCCCGGTCTGATGGTCCCTGGAGGCGGCTTGGCAGTTGCTGACCGCCCGCTGGCGGAGTGTGGCCCTGGCACTCAAGAGAGGGCTTCAGGCAGGGATCTTCAACTTCCCTCGCTGTCCCTCCTGGTCTGATGGTCCCTGGAGGTGGCTTGGCAGTTGCCGACCGCCCGCTGGCGGAGCGTGGCCCCGGCGCTCAAGACAGGGTTTCAGGCAGGGATCTTCAACTTCCCTCGCTGTCCCTCCCGGTCTGATGGTCCCTGGAGGCGGCTTGCTGGTTGCCGACCGCCTGCTGGCGGAGCGTGGCTCCGGCGCTCAAGAGAGGGCTTCAGGCAGGGATCTTCAACAGAGGGCGCCTCGCAGGCTCCACCCCCAGCTAGCCACGGTGCTGGCCAACTAAATCTGGTCCTCAGTGGGGGAGTCTGGGACCCCCACTGACCCCACCGGGGGGGGGTAAGCCCTGGGGTCACATCAGCGTTGTCTGGTGGACACCAAGGAACGGGGCTGGGGACGCCCTCCTGAAGGTACAAGCCGGCAGTAGGAGAGTAAAATAATAACAACAAAAAAAAACTAGCTGCTGTGGGGAGAGAGGGCCCAACAGAGGGTAAAACATATAGTATACCAGTAAAGACATGGTCGAACAGAGACACGACACAACCTGTTAAGGCAAAGGAATTGAAGGTCCTGCTCAAAAATGCTAGATGTGTCAGGAACAAACAAGACAAACGCAGATATATATTACTTAGAGATAAAATTGATATATGTGGCATAACAGAGTCATGGAGCAGGGAGGAGGACTGGGTTAGTGAGATTTAGGGTTATGATTATTTCTAGAAGGCAAGACCTAATAAAACTGGTGGTGGGACAGGGTTGTATATTTCAAGCCATTTAAAGGCACATGTCCAGGTTATTGCAGATTCAGATTTTGCCAATACATAACAACTATTGGTTAAGTTTAGTACAGGGAAAAAGACAATCACCCTGGGATTGTGTTATCGGTCCCCTAGCTTAAGAGAAGTTGAAAACTAACTCTTTTTGGATTTAATTGATAAAATGGTTCTTACTGATAATTGTATTCTGCTTAGTGATTTTAACTTTCCTAATATTAACTGAAATACTTTTCAGGGTAATAGTTCTATGGAAAATAAATTTTTGGAAACGTGCTTGACTGGTAGTCTAGAACAATACGTGAAACAAGAGAGAATCATGTACTAGACCTAATTTTAAGTAACGTGGAGGGTATGATTGGTAAAGTTAGGGTCATTCAACCCTTGGGAAACAGTGACCATAACATGGTCAAATGCTCAGTGATGGAAGAATCAATTAAGAAGTCTGGTAAAACAAAGATACGAAATTATAGTAAAGCAGATTATTTAAAAATAAAACAGGTCCTGCATAACTGGAATTGGAAAGTGGAACTTGCTGACTTAGATTTGGAAGAAGTATGAGAAAGGATAGATAGTAAATTACAGGAATGTATAAATAAGTTTGTTCAAGAAATTGTGAAGTATGACAAGAAGAGAAGAGTTTCTAGGTGGTTTAATAAAATACGCAAATTAGTGAACAAGAAAGGAGGAGGCAGTATAGCGCAGTGGTTTAAGGTTCTGATCTGCAAACTTGAAGACCTGGGTTTGAATCCCATAGCCCCCACTTGCATATTGTATGACCCTGAGCAAGTCACTTAACTTCCTTGTGCTTGTAAACAAGCTTCAGCTTAGTGTGCCTCTCCTGTTTAAAAAAAAGAAAAGAGAGATCCTACAAGAAATATAGGCTGCGGCCCACCGCAGAGCGTAGGATATTGTCATATAGCCAGCAACCTGGGTTCGGGAACGACTCGGGAACTGAGGGTCAGCCGGGGAGAGGATTGAGCCCAGAGGCTGCTTCCTCCTCTGGTGGGTGGGATGCAGGTCCTGCTGCAATACCGCCACCTGGGTGACCACGGGTGGTGGTGCAGCGAGGACTGCATGTAGCAGGAAGGGAGGACGTCTGCCGGGAACCGGAGCGTTAGCTCGTGACATGCATCGCTCCTAGGCTCTCCTAGTGCGCAGACGTCCTACGGGGATGGGCGAAAGAGGAAAATACCCTCCGGTGCTCCCTGTAGACGGAGCTTCAGGCTCCGATCCCAGGGCCCTTGCCGGCATGGATGACGGATCCCTGACGAAACACAGTCGCTCGGGGCGGTGGAAGGGGGCGCCCTGCCTCATACCCGCCTGGGGGTTAAACCAAGGCAGCGTGGGGGATGGCTGCATCCGATGCCGACAGACGAGCAGGGACGACAAGACCGTAGCAGACTCCTGAAGGTAAGGAAGCACCGTGGGGGAGTATAAAAAAAAAAAAAGAAATATAAGGCTAATTCTACAGACTTCAGGAAACAAAATACATGATTATGGTTAAGAAATGCAAGAAAACTGTACACAGAGCCAGAGCCAAGGCTGAATTAGGTCTAGCATGTAGTAAAAAGGATAATTACAAGCAATTTTACAGCTATGCGAGGAGTTTAAGAAGAGGTAATAAACAAATTAACAATCTTAAGGAAGGAGACAATATACTGGATAGGGAGGAAGAAATGGCTGCAGCCTTTAATAAATATTTTTTGAGTGTTTACCAGGCTTCCAAGGAATTTAGTACAATAGGAGACAGAGAAGATGAACACCAGGAGAAGCTTTTTGAAATTACAGAAACACAAATCAAAGAGAAGCTTTTGAACTTAAACAAATTTAAGTCAAGAGGACCAGATGTTTTTTACCCCATGTTTTTGAATAATTTGGCAGAAGAGATAGCAGGACCACCGGCGATTCTGTTTAATAAGTCGCTGAGGGGGAGAAAGGTGTTGGAGGTGTGGAGAATGGCCCGTATTACTCCAATATACAAAGCTGGTGACAAAGCCCACGTTGATAACTACAGACCAATTAGTATCACATCTGTGATAGGAAAGGTTATGGAAGCATTTGTTAAGGAGTTTCTGGAAGAGGCCCTTAAATGTTTGCAGGTGGTAGATGTATCACAACATGGTTTTGCAACTGGTAGATCTTGTGCTAGTAACCTGCTGCATTTTTTTGAATCAGTGAGGCTGGCGCTGGATCAGGGCCTGCCAGTTGATGTGGTATACCTTGATTATGCCAAGGCCTTCGATTCAGGGTCACACAACATTCTGTTGGAATCACTGAAAGATCTTGGGGTGAATGTATGCCTTATGGCATGGATATGTTCATGGCTTCAGGATAGATACCAGAGAGTTCAAATAAGGTTTTTTTTGGTCTGAGTGGGGCAGGGTCACTAGTGGGATCCCCCAGGGTTCGATCCTGGGGCCCCTATTTTTCAACATTTTTGTTGCTACCATGCAGGTGTCAGATGGGGCATGGCTTTGCAAGTATGCAGATGACACAAAGGTGGGAGCAGTGGTGAATGACAAAATATCTACCGATAAGTTTCAGGAACAGTTACATAAGTTGGAAGACTGAGCAGGTCTCACAGGTTGAGGTTCAATGAAAACAAATGCAAAGTAATGCACTTTGGTTTTAACAATAGAAGAGCTCAATATTAAACAAATAAAATCATCACAAGTACAGAAAGTGAAAAAGACTTGGGAGTTGCAATATCAAACATGTTAACTTTTGACAAACACAATGCTGAAGTGGTTAAAAGTGCAAATAAAATAATGGGTAACATCCTGAGAAATATTAAAAGCAGAAATGAGAAGGTATTGGTGCCCTGTACAAATCCCTGGTCAGGCCGGTCCTGGAGTATGGTGTGCCCATTAGTGTCCCATAAAGCATAGGTAGTGCAAGACTTACAGAGACAGTTCAACGTAGATTTACCAAGAGAATTATTTATTTATTTAGCTTTTGGTTTTTTTTTTAAACTCAAGTTTATTGACAACAAATGGGTACATACACATTTATATTCATCAGACTCATTAATTTACAAATCCAATTTACAGCCAATACATAGTTAATTAATTATTCTTCCTGAACATATTGTACTTTACATTTGCACAGTACAGTTTTATCAACATGTATATATTATAGTAATTTCATTACAGTAGGTAATCTTGTCACTTAAGCCTAAATGACTTAGTTCCGGAAGGTCACTCTCCCGCCCCACGCCCCCTCCTGACCAGATCCATCTCTCTTTCTCAGCCCACACAGAGAGATATTTCTGAGTGCGTATCACACTGAAGAAGCCACCTTGTCCATCTTCTTGTATAGATGTGTGTTTTGTGATTAATTTTAAAGGTTAACTCCTCAAGCTCGGAGATCTCAAGTATTATCTTGTACCAAACCTGAAGTGAAGGTGGGTCAGGCCTAAGCCAAGAGCGAGTTATGGTTTTATGTGCTGCCACTAGCAGTATTGCCCAGAGGTAAAGGGCGTCAGGCCCACCGAGATCTATGGGAGGTATACCCAGAATCATGTTTGATCAACTTAAAGGTTGGTTCAGTGAGAAAATATCTGTCAAGGCAGCCTGCACCCTCCCCAAAAGGCCCCCAACTTCGGGCAGTTCCAAAAAACATGTAGCTGCGTAGCCCTCTCCTCACTACATTGCCTCCAACACTCTGAGGCCTGGGTGGAGTCCCTTTTGTTGAGAGCCGCAGGGGTGAGGAAAAAACGTACTTTCACCCTCCACTTGAACTCCTGCCAGTAGGGGGAGCCTGTGGTTTTAGTGGTGACATGGAAGGCCCTATCCCAATCCATCTCCTCCAGGCCATGCCCGCCCTCCTCCACCCACCTAGCCTTAATTTTATCCAGGGGGTCCTTTTTTAATCTTGATAATGTTTTACAGATTATTGAGATGAGCCCTTTTGGGATCTGACCTGATAAAATTGCCCGAAGGCAATCAAGGAAGGGGGCTGCTCTGGCTGAGGTGTGATCCAAACCCTGACATCGAATTATATATGTTCTTACTTGTAAGAATCTATAATGATCCACCTCTCTAAGCGCATAGGTGTCCCTAAGAGTAGCAAAGGCCACAACTTGTTCTCCCTGAATAAACTGACCTAGGTAGGTTCGGCCCAATCTCTCCCAGGTCCTAAAGTTATGGTCTAAGTGTGCTGGAAGGAAACCGGGGGGCCCAGGCTATTCTAAACAGGGTCCAGAGGGAGCCTCCCAGTTAATATTTTTGCCAGATCTTGTGTGTGGTGGCTATGGTGTTTCTAACAGCCATAAGAGGGTGCAAGGGTGCCCCTAACCGACTTCTGGATGTCAGAGTTTGTATATCTAAGGGGACCTCTCCCTCCATCTCTCCCAGTTCTACTGTCTTCCAGTTCAACAGATATGATGGGGTGGACCAACACAGAGCCATCCTTAATTGCGCAGCAAGGTAGTAGTCCTCTAAGCCCCCTCTACTTCTATGTGCCTGAAGCACTCGTAAGTTGATCCTAGGCCTCTTGCTATTCCAGATGAATTTAGATATTAATCTGTGCCAGGTACAAAAGTGGGATTTGCGTATGTGTAGGGGTAGGCACTGAAACAAATTGAGAAACCTAGGAAGGACATTCATTGTTATTATCTGGATTCTAGAATACATTGGAAAGTTAACTAGGGACCATTTCCCGAAGTCTTTTTTGATTTGGTCAATTAGAGGAGTATAATTAGCCTTAAAAAGTTGGGAGGGGTGTTTAGTAATCAGCGTACCTAAATATTTCATCTTCTCAGCCTTCCATCTCAAAGGTAGGGCACTTAAAATTATCTGGGATGGGGTGTAATAGAACGTAAGTACTTCCGTCTTGGTTTTATTATGCGAGTATCCCGCGTGCCTCTCAAACTCCTCCAGCACTGACCACACCTCAGGGATGGACAACTCTGGATCTGAAAGGGAGAGGAGCACGTCATCTGCATATAGAGAGACTCTTCTCTCCAGTTCTCCCACTTCAATTCCCCAAATAGTTCCCGACTGGCGAATGGCCTCAGCCAGCAGTTCAATATAAAGTGCAAATAGCAGAGGGGAAAGGGGACAGCCCTGCCTGGTTCCTCTGCTCAATTTAAATCTCTCTGACAGGCTTCCATTCACCCGGACGTAGGCCTGTGGACCAGTGTACAGTGATTTTATGCTGTCTATGAATGGGCACGGGAAAGCAATAGTCTCAAGCACTAGAAATAGAAAACTCCAAGAAACCTTGTCAAAGGCTTTCTCCGCATCCAAGCTCATGAGGCATGCAGGTGTTCGAGCCCAATGAATGGAGTTGATGGTGTTCAGAATGATCCGGACACTATTCGAGGCCTGATGCCCAGAAACAAATCCCGTCTGATCTAGGTTGATCAGGTCTGGCAGAAGAAGGTTTAATCGGGAGGCTATAATTGAGGTGGGAATTCTGTAATCTGAATTAAGTAGTGAAATGGGCCTATAGGATTCACAGTGAGTTGGGTCTTTATGATCCTTGTGAATCAGGGAGATAGTGGCATATTGCCAAGAGGGTGGGGTAGAGCAACCATCCTTCCAGATGGCAGTAAATACCTCCGAAAGGAGGGGAACCACCTCCTTTTTGAATGTTTTGTAGAACTCAGCACTGAAACCGTCTGGTCCAGGACACTTACCAGTTTTTAGATCTTTAATTGTATTTAAAATTTCAGTTTGTGAGATTGGTCTGGTTAAGGATTGGCCCGCTTCCTGGGAAAGGGTGGGGAGCGAAAGGGATGTCAAAAATTTCTCCCTCTCGGCAGGGGATGTCTCTTCAGGAGCTTGATACAGGTTCGAGAAGTATGAGACAAAGGACTTAGAAATGTCACTTAGCCTAGTGACTGCTTTACCAGTAACTGGAGAAGTTATTTTAGTGATAGTGGTCTTAGCCTGCTGTTGCCTGAGCCTAAAAGCCAGTAATTTGGATCCCCGCGGTCCTCCCTCGTAAAACTTCTGTTTCAGAAAATTAGGGCCTTCTCCATCTCCGCTTTTTGGAGTTTCTCTAGGTCTCTCCTCTTTGTTTTAAATTCCTGGTCCCTAGTCTTATCCCATTTAAGCTTTTGCACCTCTTCTAAATGTTTAATGTGTGTCAATAACTCTTGCTGTCTCTGTTTACCCGCCCTTTTTTTTGCAGAGGCAATAGCGATGAGTTTCCCCCTATCCGAAACCTTAACAGTATCCCAAATAATCTGTGAGGTAGTTCCTTCCCTAACGTTCTCCTCCAAGGTTCTGACAATATGCTGTTTAATTTCTGTGACTGTATCCTTGTCTTGAAGGAGTGAGCAGTTTAATCTCCAGTGTGTCTTTTTTATTGGAAGGTTGAACTCTATCTCAAGAAATATCGGGTTGTGATCCGAGAGTATACATGTTCCCAAACTTCCCACCAACATGGCAGAAAACCCGGCCCGGTCTTGTGAGAAGGTAAAGAAAGTATCCAACCTGGAAAAAATCTTGAACCTAGGGGAATAACAAGTATATTCCCTGGTCCTAGGATACTTCTCCCTCCAGACATCTTTTAACCCCACTTGCTCCAGGATTTCTTTAACAGAGTGTGCTTTTCTAAGATCAGGAGTTGGTATCTGAGAGGTGGTGTCAAGGGCCCCATTAAAAATTAAATTCCAGTCTCCTCCCATAATTAGAGTACCTTTTACTTTTTCTGCTACCAATTGTATAAGGGAGGAATAAAAAGAGATTGGTGAACCCGAAGGGGCATAGACATTGGCTAGTGTGATCAGAGTATCCTGTACCTTGACAATGACAATAATGTATCTGGCACCCTGGTCTTCCACCACTTCCTGCACCTCAAATGGAAGGGAGGCCGCAAGTAAGATTGCAACTCCTCTCTTCCTGCCATTCTGAAGAGAGGAGTGGAATACCTGGGGGAATCTTCTGGTCTTCAATTTCAACACTTCTGATGGAGATAGGTGTGTTTCCTCAAGAAAGTTAACTTCGCAATTTTGAAGTGACAAGTACCTTAACAACTGCTTTCTCTTTATCAGGCTAGTGCACCCATTTATATTAAATGAGAGAATTTTTGAAAGCAGTCTAGCCATGTTAAATATTTATATTGTGCCATTTTGCCTTGCTGTGCTTATAACAGTTTCCCGACTTAAGTCCGATGTTGGTTTGACACATAATACAATTGCTACCCATAGAACTAACAACTACAAACTGGAAATTAGAAACTAAACATCGTAACCAAGTAAATGTAACCTGTCCCACTGTCATAAAACCCATGTAGGCAGTGGGACTGTAATGCTTTGTGAGTACCCGGGTAATTTGGCCCCAGTCTACCCTCGAGGCAAGACAGTAGTGATGACTTCCTAGGCTAAGCTGGGACAAGCCCAGCTTGTGGGCATTAGCATCAAAGGCTAAAGATAGGGAGCTCAGAAATAATGAGAGACACCCTAATAGCCCAAGGGATATTCCCCTTTTAGGGCATAGCCGCATGATGCCAGCAGCCATACCGGCCAGCAGTGCCCGCGTCCCTCCCCTGCGACTTCCTGAGTGTAATTTAAGTAATAAGTGAAAAAGCAAAGCCATTTATGCAGCTTAGAATTATGCCTCTCCCTCCCCCCAGAGGCCTGTTTTCAATATATGAGAGGTCAGTGGTGAACTCCAAGGCCTGAATGTGTTTTTATGATTGAACCCTGTAATTTCCCAAAAGGGAGGTAAGATATAGCCCCCCAGCCAACCCGCCTGAGGCCCTCGTCTCAGCATTAGTCTTGTATGCAGGACATGTACCCCTCAGGGCGGCCTCGATGCTGCTATGACAGACTGGGGGGAGACACTCCACGTCCGGATTACAGGTCTCCGACATTCCCCACCGCACCCAACAGACAACGATTCTCCCTCCCCCCAGTTCAGGCACACCCCCTCACCCTCTTCAGATGGGAGGGCTTCCGTTGCAATCTCTACCCCTCAAAGCCCCCCGCAAAAGTCCGGATCACAAGGCTTATCTTATGTGGGTGAAGTAGGAGAAGTCTACTTTAAAGAGTTTGAGCAATCAGGTCCCCGGGGCAGCTGTACCTCTCGATAGATTCGGCGATCAAGCACCAAACACGCATTTCAGGAGGAGCAGCATGAAACGAGAAGGGGAGATAGGGCAAAGTTCGGCATTCAGCTACCTGGGGAGGAGCTCAGTAGGGAGGTTTCGGGAAATCCAAAATCATGGGGAGGCCAAGGAAAGAAAGTACCGACCTCATCGATCCCTCGGTTCAGGTGTTCATCACTTCCGATTGGCTGGAACTCGGGTCTGCTCTCAGGTGCTGTGCCTGTTTATTGATTCTGGAGGGGTCACCGTATCTTCGTAACAGCGCCGAGATATCCGAGCGTAAATCTGATGAAGGCGCCTTCTTAACAGAGCTTGGAAGAGTCGCTCCTTTCTGGGCCACCGACCACACAGATGCCAGCAGGTCTTTTTCCAATTTCTCTTTATACAGTGTTGGAGTGGGTATTGAAAGAGTCTCCAGGTAGTGAGATGCAGCAAGTAAATCTGGATATAGTTTCACCCCCTTATCTGTTGACACCTTCAGTCGTGCAGAGAAGAGAACCTGGGCCTTGATAGATTTGGCCTTCAGAAGTTTCACTATTGGCCACAGAACTCTTCTTGCTTCTTGTACTGAAGTTGTGTGGTCATTATCGAGAGTAATTCTTTGGTCTTGGAAGGTTAGGGGGCTCTGTTGCCAAGCGTGTCTCAGCACTTCCTTCTTCGACTTGTATAGAGTAAAGAGTGCGATCAGAGGCCGTGGTCTAGCGTTATGGTCGTAGGGCCTAGGCGCCAGGGATCGGTGGGCTCGATCCATTGAGATGTCGAGGTCTTCCGGGAGGGACAGTAGGTCTCGTAGTAAATCCTTCAGGAAAGCTTCAGTATCTTTATACTTGTCCTCTGCACCCTCCGGGACTCCACAAAATCTGATGTTCTGTCGCCTGGACCTACCCTCTAGATCATCGATGCGCTGAGTCAACTCTCTGTCCCTGGCTAGGAGGTATAATAGAAGTCGTCATGCCTATCAGCCTGCTCCGATGTTTGAGTGTGACAGAGTTCTAGTTGCTCCATCTTGTGGTCGATACGATTTAAATCTGAGCAGAGGTCCGATAGTTTTTGGTCGATGCTTTGTACAGTTTGCTCCATTTGCATTATTGAATTAATAAGTTCCGCCGGTAGGCCAGCACCATGCTGCGCTGGTAGTTGGGGGCCATCCACTTCTGCTCGGCCCTCCACAGCGTCCTTCTGTTCTGCTTGCAGCAATTCTCTGAGTTTCTGCACAGGAGTGTGCGGGAGTCTGTTACCCTTCTTTCTGGTGCCTTTGGCTGGGGAAGGCATCAGTTTTGTCCTTGATGGCTTTAGATTTTTGTCGTGTCGGGGTGGGAGCCATAGAGCTATGCTGCCATCAGTACGCTGACGTCACTTGAAGTCCTATTTAGCTTTTGTTGACCAGGTAAGCATGCTAGACAAAACATTTGCCAATCTTTAGGTGCGATCCGGGAGAGTACAATGAAAGACAAAGTCATACAGAGAACAACATTATACAAGTTAACATTACACAGAATCACATAGAACCAGATGACATTACACAGGTAGTCAAGAATTAAACATAGTTGTATAGGAAAATATACAAAGAATCAAGTAAGGCTAAGATCAGTGCATCAGACAAAGCTCTGCCCAGTGGCAGGGGGTAAATACATTTCTATACAGTGCAGAACCACAAAAACAGTGCATCAGGCAAAGCTCCATCCAGTAGCAGAGAGTGAATACATAGCAGGCGAAATGCACCAGCAGGGCCTGCACAGGGGCACCAAGAATTGCAAGGACATAATAGTCCAGTACCGGTACCTAGCGAGGGCAGTAGAATAATTATGGTGGTTTAGGACAACCGCATGCTGAGGAGAGCTTCAAGCAATTCCAGAGGGAGTTCCAAAGGCAAGAGTGGGAGAGGAGTTCCATACTCTGGGAGCACATGCAGCAAAATCCCTGTCCCCCATTTGCATTTGAGTGGCGGGAACTTTGAGAACAGCAGAGACCAATGACCTAAGGGAGTAAGAAGAGGAGGCAGGTTTGAGAAGCTCAGCCAGTCCGGGTGCCAATTCTGAGAACCTTGCTGTGAAGCTACCCAAAACAAAACTCCTATAGTTAGGGCGGGAGAGTCCAGAACAAAGAATATTACAACAACCGACAAGGTATGGGTTCACACTCAATGTCTTATTGAGGAATTAGAGGAGATCTTTGTTATGTCTATAATGCCTTCCGGAATGCGATGCTCTGGGAATGTGCAGGGTTAAAAAAAAGGCTGGGTTAGGTAGGGCAACTAGGGCCCACTCTTACCAACTACAAGGAGAGAAATATAGAACATCCAAAGGAGGTAGGTGGTACCACCAGAGGATAATGGAAGTGTGGAATTCACTTTCTTCAGCTGTACTAGTAACACAGTGGCCTTCAAGTGTCTGCTCAATCAACATACAAGAGAAAGAAAACGGGAATATGTCCACTGAATAGTGGCAAGTCCATTTAAGGCTCTTGTAGCTGACTGGACTTGTAACCAAAACCTATGAACCTACAGGCTGGGACATACCTGCGGCCCAGAACGGTGACCTGAACCTTGCCAGGGAAGCTCTATCTTTGCCCTGCTGCTTGTGTTTGTGGCTCCCCTAGGAAGGTTTGTCCTGGGACTTCACCAACTACAATAGTCGATGGGGTGGGTGATGCATACTTTCCCTGTAGCTGCTGTTCCATTGCTGCTATGGTCTTTTTCAGGAGGAATTTTTCCAGTACCCCTGTTCTAGATCGCCTGGTACTGGAGTTGAATCCTCAGCAGATCTCTCAGGTTTTCACATCATGAGAGAGGCCTAGGAAGCATACATGCACTTCATGCGCGTCTTTGTAGTTTTTTCCCCCACAGCCACAAAATCGAAAAAGCATTGATGGTTCTTTTGACAGCATACAGTTCCCTGAAAATCATAATTAAAGTGAATACACTTTTTGTTATGCAAAATAAAGAAAAATGAAAATTACGTACCTACCGTAATTCTTGATCTTCTCTTGTATCTTCACCATTCATTACTGCTGGGTAAGCTGCGGAGCGCACCTGTGAGTTTTTTGGGGGAGTTGGTGCGACCACAAGCCAACACATTGTGTGGCACATGTAGGTTGACCATTAGGCGTCGCAGGCTCCTCCTCCACCCCAGTTTTATTTTGTCGGAGAGGATGAAACGAAGAGGGTCAGAGAAAACCAAGAGAGCAAGGCAAGAGAGCCAAGGGATAGGAAAAGGAAAGGATATAATCTGAAAAAGGTATAAGCCGACCAGAGGACGGAGGATTGGACATTTTATCCTAAGTGGCCATAGGGCTCCAATCCTTGGGCAGCCGCACAGGAAAGAGGAGAGAGAAAGAGAGGGAGAGAAAGAGAAAAGAGAAAGATACAATATGTGTAAGAGAGGAAGGGGGCCCTCCATCATGTTGACTGAAAGACCATTGGCTTATTATAGCCTTAAAAACCTGAAGGTATGACGACACAGGAGCACAGATCCCACCAGATTCAGGGACCACTGGACGGAGGTCCAGAAGAGAGAATCTGACATGGTCTTGGAAAGTAAAAACCATGGCGGAGACAGCCCTCTCTTCCCATCCCCAATCCACATATGGGATGAAAGTCCTGGAGCATGGCCCTCCACAGGTTATCCCTTGATGGCTAGTTGAGGAGAAAAACCCTGTTAACAGGTGAGGACTCTGTCCAGAATGACTTCCAAAGAAGACATGAAGCCAAAGGAAGAGAAAAGGGGGAGGAAAACCCACGGGTTCTCCCACGAAATGACCTGACGCAGTCCCCAGTCAGGAGAAGGGAACCACGGGACATCCGTGCCAGGCTAGAAGGGACACAACATTGTACCACGCTGAGAATCTCAGCTCTAAATGCAAAGGGGAAGTAAGAAGAGAGAAAGAGGGAGGAAAATCCCTACGAGTTCTCCCACAAAATGCACTGACGCAGTCCCCACTGCAAGAAGATGGAAAAATAAGTGGAAACATCCAGACCAATTAAGGAGGACACCACAGTGCAACCTATCAAGACTCCCAGGGAGTTCCCTCTGAGGCCAGGGCGAAGACCCTACTCGCCATCCCCCTAGGTTGGGCACTCTGTGACTTTAGAGAAGGAACAGAGGGCCCTAAGGTTCCAGGGGGACTCTATCCCCAGTTGGCCTCGAAAAGGGGGAGGGCTAGCAGAGTGGAGGTGGCACCCAAGAGTTGAGGCCCTAGAAGGGAAGGTGGGTGGGAATCAGTAATGAATGGTGACGATACAAGAGAAAATCAAGAATTACGGTAGTTACATAATTTTCATATCTTCTCTTGTCAGTCTTCACCATTCATTACTGCTGGGGAGTACCAGGCCCCCCGGAGGGGACCTGGCACTGCCCTGAGGGAACAGATTCCCTCAGCCTCCTGTGAGTGAGGCAAAGGAGGGGGAACCCCATAGCCCTACTAGACCGTATACGGTCTAAAGCTGGTCAGGCTGAGGAAGTGCCCCCATGGCCAAGGGGACAGAAGACACCCCTGTAAGTTCCTTCTTACCCTGCAGGAGAAAAGATGGGTCCCCTGGAAAGTGGAGGAAATCACCCTACACCGGGCAACGGGTAACAACCTGGATAGGCGAAGCCATGCCATGCACCTGATGCAGATCGCTGTCCCTGCCAGTCTGGAGGCCACCTCATTGGCATCATAAGATGCCCTTGCTTGGTGCCTTGCAAACTCCAGATCCTGCGAAGAGAGGGCAATGGCTTGCCTAGATTCCTCCGAATCAGGCAGAGTTGCTAACACCTACGTTAAAGTACAGTTACGTAGGAACTTACCGTAACAGTAGATCTTCGAGAGAGGTTCCTTTAGTAGGTCATTACATATAGGACTAGCATCACCTGGCGTCTGGGCATACTGACGAACTTTCTAGCAATACCTGATGGGGGACTGCCCACCCGACGTCATGTGATTGACGTCAACGTAGCCGTATATAGTGGGCGGTCCCCACGCCCACCCTCCAGTTCTCCCGCTGGAGCCAGGAAAAGGCCTGACAGCGAAAGTAAACAGGATTTGGAGTCCCTGTGTAAGAAATACAATGAGGGGAAGGAGGGAGGGAAAAATATGACCTACTGAAGGAACCTCTCTTGAAGACCTACTGTTACGGCAAGTTCCTACGTAACTGTACTATCTTACTTCGAGAGGGTTCCTTCAGTAGATCATTACATATAGGACTGAGTCCCAAGCAGTCCCTCCAAAGAGAGACCGAGAGAAGCAAGGGAGGAGGAGAAAATAACTCCAACAAAAACTGGGAACAGAAATGGACCCAGCCTAGGACAGAAGGCCCTGCAAGACAGCTAGGCCGAAGCCTGTGCTCCGCCTAGAAGCAATGTCCAGACTGTAGTGTTTAGTAAAGGTGTGGACAGAACTCCATGTGGCTGCGGCGCAGATATCACCCACACAGACGTTCCGGAAAAAAGCAGCGGAAGTGGCCATGCCCCTAGTAGAATGACCTCTAACGGGACCCGGCAGAGGTTTGTCATACTTATGGTAACAATACCGAATACAGTTGCCTAGCCAGTTGGAAAGGTACTGCTTCGAAAACTGCTTTGCCCTTTGACCTGGGAGCAAAGGAAACAAAAAGATGATCACAGCTACGGAAATTCTTGGTTCGGTGTGTGTAGCACCAAAGGATCCGATGGACGTCCATGGTGTGCAGGAGTGCCTCACCTCTGTTCATAGGAGACAGAAAGTAAACTGAAAGCTCTACTGATTGGTTCAGTGGGGCTTCTGACACCACCTTGGGTAAAAACCTTAGGATTTGTCCTGAGGACCGCCCGGTCCTTGTGGAAAACAAGATAAGGCTCTTTACAAACCAAAGTGTGAAGTTCCGAAATCCTTTGGGCTGACGTAATGTCAACTAAAAATAACGGCTTCCAGGAAAGGAAGCGTAAATCACAGCTCATCGCTGGTTCAAATGGGGGGAGAGTGAGTTTCTCCAGCATAAAGTTCAAATCCCAAGGTGGGGTTGGGCTGCGGATGGGGGGTTTCAGGTTGAGGTTCCCTTTCAGAAAGGTTTTTGAGACCTCCAGCTGAGCCATGGGTTTACCATCCACCAGATTGTGGTATGCCGAAATTGCCGAAAGGTGGACCTTCAGAGAAGAATATGACAGATCTGAGTTGGACAGATGAAGGAGGTATTCCATGACTTGTGAGGCAGAACAAGAAAAAAGGGTTCCAGTTCTAGGAAGTTGCCCAGATAGAAAAATGTTTCCACTTCATGGCATAAGTGGAACGTGTAGAGGGCTTTCGAGCCTCTACTAGGACTTGAGAGACTCGAGAGGAGACCCCGAAGCGGGAAATCGCTATGTCTGCAGGAGCCACGCATGAAGATGCAGAGTCCTGAGCCCCGGCTGAAGCAGACAACCTCAATCCTCGGTCAGGAGGTCGTGAGTCACTGGAAGTGGAACCGGTGGTTCTCTCGTTAGCTGTTGCAGCAGCGGGACCCAAATCTGTCTTGGCCAGAGAGGGGGTGATGAGGATCATTCTCGCCTTCTCTAGCTGAAATTTGAGAAGACCCCTCTGAAGAATGGGAAACGGAGGGAAGACATACAAAAATTTCCCTGTCCAAGAGAGAGACAGCATGTCATGCCAGAAAGCACCATGCCCTGGAGCGGGCAAGCAAAAACTGGGACATTTTGTGTTGTAGTGGGAAGCGAAAAGGTCGATTTCCAGATGCCCCCACTTTAGGAAGAGAGACTCTGCCACTTCCTGATTTAGCTCCCATTCATGACTTAGGGTCCGAGATCTGCTGAGACTGTCCGCCAGTACATTTTGAATGCCTGGAACATGCACGGCCACTAGGGCCAGGTTGTGCTGGACCGCCCAGTTCCACACCCGCATCGCCTCCTGGCAAAGGGGTACAAGCAAGTTCCCCCTTGTTTGTTGAGGTACCAAACTACTGACATATTGTCTGTCTGGACCAGCAGTGATCCCTTGGGAAGGAGGTCTGAAAGGCCTTTAAGGCATACAGGACCGCCCTCATCTCCAGAACATTGATGTGCAACGATGCTTCCAAGCTGGACCGGAGTCCTTGTGCTTGATGTTCCCCTAAATGTGTTCCCCATCCCTTATTCGATGCATCTGTAGTCAGGGATGCGGAGGGGGTTGGGTTCCTGAAAGGGAGACCCAAGGGAAGGTTGCAGGGATTCTTCCACCACAGCAATTCTTTCTGAACTGCAGACGACACCAAGACCGGGTGGTCCAGACTGTCCAGGAGTTGATCCCATTGCACCCATAAGGACCACTTAGTGACTCTCATGTGGAGCCTAGCAAGGGGAACAGTACTGATGGTGGCTGCCATCAGGCCAAGGAGGCGGAGGACTTCTCGGACCGGGATGGTCCTGGACGAGGCCCACCAACAAAGCCTGACGGACCAGGGTCTCCACCCTGTCTGAAGGAAGGAAGGAAGGCTCTGCATTGGACCGTGTCCAAGACTGCCCCAATGAATTGAAGTCTCTGGGATGGTATAAGGGATGATTTGGTAAGACTGACTGTAATCCCCAATTTGACGAACAGGTCCAGGGTGAAAGACAGAGCCTCCAGCAAAGAGTCCCTGGAAGGGGCTGAAATCAACCAATCGTCCAGGTAAGGGAAAACTGCAATACCCTGATGGTGTAGAAAGGCTGCCACCACCGTCAGGCACTTGGTGAATATCCGAGGCGCCGAAGACAGACCAAAGGGGAGAATTTGAAACTGGAAGTGCTCCCCCTGAAATAGGAACCGCAAGAAACGGCGGTGGCTGGAAAAGATCGGGATGTGCAGGTAAGCATCCTGCATGTCCAGAGTGCACAGCCAATGATTCTTCAAAAGAAGTGGAAGGAGGCTCTGGAGCATCAGCATCCTGAAATTTTTGTATTCAACGAACAGATTGAGACTGCTCAAATTGAGGATGGGTCTCAAGTTCCCCTTTGCCGGAAGGGAACGCGCTCTATTGCTTCCTTGAGCAAGAGGCTTTGAATTTCCTCTCGAACGAGAAGAGCCTGATCCCTGGAGTAGGAAGACCTTCTTGACGGAGTTTCTGGAGGGATATCCAGAAACTCTATATTGTGTCCGATGGACACTAGTTGCAGGACCCATGCGTCGGAGGTTACATCCTGCCAGTCCTGTGCATGGCGGGCGAACCTCCCCCCTACCGGCTGCTCGCCATGAGGCTGAGGGGTTGGTGGGAGAAGGGAGTCAGGAGGTGGCAGGGTGTTCAGGAGAAGGGCCTCCTAAGCGTCTCTGGTTCTTGGAGGTGGGAGGAGTGGCGGAGCCCGTGGCCTTACGTTTGCCCTGACGCCGAGCCGGGGTCTGCTTCCTCTGCCTTCCAAAAGGGCTGCTGCTGTTGCTGAGTGCTCGATCGTTACATAGACTGCACTGATCTCAGGGCGAGGCCTCTGTCCTGAAGATCTGTGATATCTTTGGTATCACCACCAAAAAGCACCGAGCCTCTAAAAAGGGGCATCATGTATCGCAGACTGTACCTCATTTGCGAGGCCAGAAATGCGATGCCAAGCATGTCTTCTAACAGAGATGGCAGTTGCCGAGGTACAGGCTACAGAGTCGACGGAGTCATATGAAGCCCACAGAGCATGCCTACAGGAGACTCGTGAGAGGTGGAGATCCTTGGTGAGCTCCTCCTTGAGGCTCGAGGGTTCTATGGCTTGGACTCGAGCCTCTAGCCTGGTCAAGGTGGCTTTTTGGTACAACACCATATGGTCCACATAATTCAGGGACCGAAGTGCGCATGTGGCCAAAGAGCAAACCTTCCTGCCGATCTGGTCCATCTGCCTTGACTTCTTGTCTGGAGGAGAGGTGCTCATGTGCTTGGGTGCAGAGGAGCGATCATGAGCAGCCGCAATAACTACGGAGTCTGCCTTTGGATGTGCCTTAAGAAAAGGGGCTTCCTTAGGCACCCGGTATACCCTGTCCACCCTCTTGGGGACAGCCAGGAGAGAATGAAGCATCTGCCAGACCGTCGAGGTGAGGTCTTGGTGAGGTCCAGTCCAGAGAGGGACTGGGACCGGCAACAGAGACTCTAGGTCCAGATGTTCAGCTAGTCTCTGTTGCATAGGGTCTTGTTCCTTGGTCTCCCAATCAAAAAAAAATCTTTCATGGACCTCAAGAGGTCCGAAAAGGCAGGGTCCTCTGAGGGGGACTTGAGGGAAGCCTTGCCTTTCTAACCTTCGGTTTCATCCAGATTCTCCCCCTCTGCCAACTCACTGGCATCCTCATCATCATTATCATCGTCACCCGCCCCTTCATCCAGAAGGCCTCGAATGTCCGGGAGAACCACGGTACAACGGACCGTCCCCGAAACATGGACTGTGGATGGAGACAAGCTTCTCAGGGACGGAGATCTGGGAGAACGTGGGAGTGGGAGCCTGCTTTCCAGATCTGCCACCAGCTCCGAATGCTCCCCCTGCCACCAAGACTGAATTAGCATCTTAAAGTCCAGTATAGCCGGAACCGGGGGTGGGGGCAGTGGAGGAGGTTGAGGTTGAGGGGGGGAGGGGGAGGAGGAGGAGGGTTTACCGGGGGAGGTAGGTAATGGTACCCCTGGTAACCCAGGAAATGATAACCCTGATAGGGATTATAGCCAGGGTAATACTGACCCAAAGAGCTCCAGTCAGGAGGGGGACCAGCCGGATAGTGGTCTCCAGGATACCCCAGGGGGTAATGAGGGACAGTCCAGGGTCTAGAATAAAGCCCCAACGTCAGAGGGTCTGACGGAGGGGGAACCCACGTCGGGCCTGCTGTAGTGAAAACAGGCAGTGGACCCAGTGTTGGGAGAGCCAACGTCAGGGGTACTGACGTTGGGGTCAGGACCGGCACCGCCCGATCTGTCGCCGAAAAAGGGTCCAGCGTCAGAGAGGCTGGCATCGGGGCCGGATGAAGGGGATCTGACGGAGGGACCGTGTCTGGCACCACAGCTGAGGGCTGGGGCAGATGACTGGGACCAGGCTCGTAGGTTGTCATCGGAGGTTTCGGCATAGGGTTAGGATTAGCCGGGTCCGGCAGTGGGATCGGGACCGGGACATTAGCCGGATCTGGGGGGATCCCACCCGAGAGGGAGAAGAGGGACCTCCACTGGAAGGCCAGACGGATGAGGAGGGGCCTCCTTACCCGTGACCCCATCAGGGGAATGTGGAAAGAACCCTGAGGAAGGGTTTTCTATATCAAGGGGTTCTGCCCTGTCCTTGCCAGAAGTACCCATCGGAGAGGAGGAGGGTACCGGCAAGAGAAAAGGGGGGTGGAGGGGCAGCCTCCCCCTGGTTCTTCCGGATGTCGGGTGAGGTGCCATTAGGCCCCGACAAGAGAACCATGTCTGGGTGGCTGTCGGAGACGGACATCTTACCAGACGGAGCCGGGCGGGCGGGGGAGCCCCAGGCCTACTTATCGGCTGGTACCGGGCGGATCTCCGAGGCCTGGGGAGCCAACTTACCGGCGGATGGGCAGTCCCCGGAGGAACCGGAGGCTAACTTAGTGGCAGGAGTGGCGCAGCCGTCAGAGGAGCTGATGGATGACTTACCTGCGGAAGACTTACCATCTGACATCTTCACCTTAGGCGGATGGGGAAACTGCCATGCTCGTCAAGGGCCGAGAGGCCTCTGGCTGGGCCTCCACATAGCACTCCCAATATTTCTCCTTGCAGTGCTCTTTCTTTGAGGGAGAAGCTTTCTTACAAGACAATTCGTGGATCCAGTCCATTTGCTTTTCTAAAGAAGCAAGATGGACTTTAAGAAGGTGGGCCTCCAAAACCTGCTGTCTCTGCTTTCTGGTGGCCTGGTTGAACGGTTGGCAGTCCGGGCAGGATAAGACAGGGTGGTCTGGGCTTAGACAGATAAAGCATTTAAGGTGAGCGTCTTTATGAGGGATTTGCGTGCCGTAGGACGAGCACTTCTTCTTGGGTGAAGACATAAGCAAACAAAGACTTTTAGAGGAAACTTTGGTGAAGGAAAAACCGACGCAAGAACTAACATGACGATCACTAATGTGAAGTCTGCACTGCAACTGACACGAGGTGATGGCAGGAAAGAACTGGAGGGTGGGTGTGGGGACTGTCCACTATATGAGGCTATGCTGACTCCGGTCACGTGACATAGGGTGGGTGGTCCGACGTCAGGTATTGCTAGAAAAGTCTGCCGTGCAGCCCAGACACCAGGTGGCACTAGTCCTATATGTAATGACCTACTGAAGGACCCCTCTCGAAGTAAGATCATCAACCACAGGTGCCTGTTGTAGACCGCGTGGTGAGCCTGATGTGAACTGATACAAAGCAGCACATGAGCTGAAAAGAAAACTCTTCTTCCCCATCGGTTGAACACGGCGGAATCCAGATCCAGTGGTCGGTCGTGCACCAGGTGTTGAAGCCCGGAGGGAGTATCTAAGGCTGTCAGCCCCGAAGGCAGATGAGGCACAGAACCAAGAGACTTTTGGGGAGGCAATACCTCCTCCTGCAATCTGATGGGGCTGGGGATGAAGCGGCTGGTGACTGCCAGGTGCGGAATGACACTTTCTGGAAGGGAACAGGCCAGGATGGCACCACTAGGTGGTGTGCACTAAATTCGCTCAGGAAGGAGCGCATCACATCAACATTTCCGATAGCAAATCTGACGAGTCTGATAAGAGGGAAAAGAACTGAAGAGAGGAGGGGCGCCCATTTTTATGCAGACACTGAAGCATGATGTCATCATGGGTAGCCCCTGGCTTGCACAGTTTCTGTGTGGTCCTAGCGCTGATGTGGGTATTGTTCCAAAGGTGTGGCCTGATGAAAGAGATGTCCTTGAAGAAGATTGACCTAGTCACAGAACTCTCCCCGGCCCCACGGCTGGCACCATCCTCGGTGCTGGGCCCAGCGTCAGTTCCAGCGCCTGTCTCAAGTTTCTCAATGGAACTGGGAATGAATCTGGAAGCAGCACCATAACTGGCACCACGCCCGCTGTCAGGCCCAGCACCAACACCAGAACCGGTGCCGCTTCCACTGCAGGGCTTGGTGTCAGCCTCCTCTTTGGAGCAGTAGAGCTGCTCAAGTCAGAGATCAACATCTCCACCTCTGCAACAGGACACTGCCTAACCCCAGTGCTGGTCCCTCTCCCAGTACCATGAACACTACCAGAAGGATACCTGACATCATAGCTGGCACCACCTTGCTCACTGACACTGCAGGTAGTGTCAGGAACCAGGGCTGCACCAGGCTGTGACATCAAGGAGCCCTATGGTGTAGACTGAGCATACAGCTTTAGCCTCACCACCGGTGGCATCCACTGCCCAGGGCAGATGGACAGGGGGTTGCTCAGCTGGTCACCCAGAAGGAGCCGGCTGTCCACCAAACCCATCCCCCCCAGGGCCAATGATGCCTAGGCAAGGTCAAGGAGAACCCTGTTCTTCCTTAGTACAAGAGGAACTGGGAAGGGGTACAGGGGAAAGGCCCAGAGACCTGTGCTTGGCAACACAGGTTCGCTGCCTGCCTCTGAAGGTGGGAATCAGACGACCCAACATCAGTGCACATACTTCAAGGGTGCGGTGGTCTAGTGAGAAGCAGATATAGCAGTAATTCATATCATGTTCAGGGCTCGGAGAGGTCCAGCAAACCTGGTATCGGTCCTTCGTCACAATCGACTTTCCAGAGGAACACCAATGCATGATAGGGGTGTATTTTCAGCCCTTTTTATCTTTTTCTTGGACTCCAACATCACAAACAAAATAAAAATTAAATTAACACCATGAAACGGACAGAATTCTGTGGTTGCGCAGAAGAAAATTCAATGACTTTCGAACCGAGATGCTTTCACTCCCACGGTGTGCATGTGATGGCAGAAAGAACAGAACTAAGGTGCTGAGGAAGTCAACAACACTTGTTGGCCAGCGCGCAGCACCACATGGGTATACACTGCATGTGCGTGGCTTAAGTAGCCGATGTCAGCTCCCTCCCTAGAAGAAAAAGCTCCCACGGGGCCTTACTGCCTCCAGCCCTAGACCCATATGCATGACTCAATGGTGAAGACTGAGTCAGGGAAGATATGAAAGTTATGTACTTACAACTAACAACTACACTACAGTGAGTCTGGGGAATGGCGGGTGTGGTACTTTATGGAGAATATATTCAGGAAGATCAACAGTTACAGTAAGTAAGTAACTTTCACATCTTCCAGGAATCAGTGTTCGCCATAGATACCCACTAACTGGTCAGAGTACCAAACTCAGAGAAAGTCCCCCAGACCAGGAAGGCAGGAGCTCAGGGCTCACTCAGGATAGTAATACACTCAGAATAGTCCTGCCACAGATGGCATGCTGCCTGGCATGAACATCCCCCAGGGCAAGGTGTTAGTTAAAGGTATGCACTGTGCTCCAGGCTGAAGCTCTGTAAATTTTTCCAAAAGACACATAGAATATTTCCACCAGGGAAATGGCAACTGCTCTGGTGAAGTTAGCATGTACCTTGCCCTCCATTTTAACCTGAGACAGTATAGCAGTGGCAAAGGCAGTTTACAATCCAGTCTGCAATGCACTTTTTTGTGACAGGGCGTCCTTTATGTCTTAACATCTAGTGAGTGGACAGTCCTTTCTCCCTCATTCTGGAAACTGGCAAAGTAGGACGGCAGGATTACAGCCTGATTAAGACGGGATCATGCTCATAGCAAAGGGTGCGAAAATAACATAAAAACAGTAGTGGGAGTGTGCCTAACAGTCGAGGGAGTTGCGAGGCAGTACTGGCAAACTGCTAATAGTGGCTGATTCTTGCACAGCTCAGTAGCGCCACAAGGGATGCACTCTGAAGCCTGACAAGCAAACGGGGTACTTTTCAGTGCTAAACTGCAGGTCAGGAAGCCAACGTGACCTAGTATAGTTATTGCAGTATAGCCTGGAGGTTACAGTAATGAGCTGTGAATGAGCTTGGTACACTCAGCAGACCAGGGTTCGATTCCCCCAACCTCCACTTGCATACTGTGTGACTTTGAGCAGGTTACTTAACCAGCCCAAAGCTCCCATGTCGCCCCCTGTAAACAGGCAGTTGTGCCTAGTTGGCCTTAAAGAATAAAAAAAAAAAAAAAAAGTAAATAACAAGGGAAAATCCCTGAGCCTAAAAGCAATGGTTCAGAATGCCAGACCAAGTAGAAATAACGTGACCCAGGCAGCCCAGCCCAATACAAGTGAAAAATCACAAAACTACACTGCAGTCCTGTGTTTTTAGCCTGGTCCTTCAGGAAAAAAAGGATAATTAGAAGGGAAAGAGTCCATTGTCCAAGAGGCGCTGTTGAGGGCAGGAAAAAAAGAGAAAGAAATGCCACCTTCCCACAAAATAATGTATTAAATCAGTTTTTTTATCACAACATTATTTGTACGCCTCTACTGGACCTGGCAGAGCTACGACCCCCAAGAAGTACGTCTCTCTGGCCCATGGGGCCATCATGGGTCCTACCAGGTCCTGGTATTTTTCCTCCATTTTCTCCCCGCGCCCTTGCCCGTGCAATGGGCACAGCAGCTGTTTCCACCTCTGCAGAGGCAGCCAAGCACCCTGGGCACGCGCCGAACCCCTCTTATTGTCCTGATGCATGCAGCACAAACCCCCCCACCCTGAGGAAGGACAGCAGTCCTCCAGTTGCTCAATCCTTACCTCCCCGGCCAACCCCCAAATGACCACAGTCCATTCCCGAAACCGGGTCGCTAGCATGGCGCGAGGTGTGGCATCCAGCGCCTCAATCCTCAGTGCCACCGGACCAGCATGTATTAAATCACTTACCTGAGACACCAGAAGGAAAGGTAAAAAAAGGAGATCTGGATATATCCAATTGAAGGCAAGGCAAGCAGTCCCCAATCCATACATAAAGGTGAAGGAAAATGGGGAAAAAATAGATTAGTCAGTTTGAAAGCCGCAGCTTAACAGGCACAATTTCTAAATTTGGGGTGCTCCCTGTCACCGGGTAGCCCCAACCTGCTCAACAGTGAGCAATCCTGATAAGAAAAAAATAAAATTAGTAAAATCTTCTCAGAGAGAATCTTCCATGGTGTTCACCCCTCAGTGGTACAGCAAGGACTGGAGAGTCCTTGCTATTTAGAATGTTCATGTGCCGAGGGTTCTATGCCGTTCTGCAGCTTTGGGCTGTACCATTACCCTTAGTAGAGGTGCATATTACCCACATGTACTAAACACACATTGACAATGTGGAGCGCTACAGGAAATATACAGAGGATATGCAACCGAAGCATGGATTTAAATTCTCTGCATGCAGACGTGACAGCTACCAGAAATGCCACTTTCCAGCTTAGAAACTTCAAGTCACATGTCACAATAATCTTGAGTAGCTTGGGAGTGAACATACAAAGCACAAGGCTGATAGCCTAGGAAGCTACCCGCTTCCTGATGGGAGGCCCTGTGTGCAGAATACCCCTGAGAAAACTCTTAAACAGTGGCGGCTGTGCCAGACTGAGGGTTCCTACAGGTTCATGGTATGCTGATATAGCACACAGGTGGACCTTAAAGAGCTACTGACACTTCAAAGAAAACTTCAAAAAACATAATAATTAGGTACAATTCTGCTTGCATTCAATTTATATTTCATATATTTCTCCTCCCCATAATGTATTACTAAGGAAATGCGTATGAATATATGATCGTTGTCATTTAGAGTTTATTTTGAATTTATCTTCCTCTATAGCTTACTCCCTACCCTACTCCAAGTCATAATCCTCTGTTGTGACATTGTAATCTGTTGCCATGGAAGTAATTGTGAGGTCACAAGCAGTGCTCTGTGACTTCAGGTAGGAAGAAAGCAGCAGGAATAGATGAACTCTTCAGGGAGCAGAAATCCAGCTTTCATACAAATGACCTCAATAATTAATAATGGGGAGGAAAAATACAGAACTAATGGGAAATACAAGCTGGACTGTGTCTAAATATTATATTTTGTTAAAGTTCACCTGAACATGTCACCAGCTCTTTAACAGTAAAGTACTGCAGGCCAGCATCTGAGATCTCCAGTGAGTACTGAAGGCCATCATTCGAGATCTCCAGTGAGTACTCCAAAACCTTTTCAGGAGGACGCAGCAGGGTGGGACAATGGGCACTAAAAAATTAATTTGGTTGCTAGATTTTGAAAGTTCCTGGTGAACTGGCTACCTGCCAATAAAGTGATTTTGAGCCCTTAAAAAGGATAGCTACTGAAAATATTGATTTGGCTACCAAATTTTGAAAGCTAGAGGCCAAACTGACCACAAGCACCAACGTGATACGTCCCACCCTGGTTCATGGGGGTTTGGAGCACCAGGAAGAAAGTCTTTTCCACTTGACTGCGTATGTCTTCCTGGTGGAAGGTTTATGTGCAATGAAAAGCATTTTAGACACCCTCTAAGATACCTTGAATCTGTTCAGTTCTAGGTCTTCAGGAGCCAGGCCCAAAGGTGAAAGTAGCACAGGTTGAGATGGACTAGCTGACCCTGCATCAGTAAGCCCGTCTGGATAAGCAGAATCCTCAGTTTGCTGACCAAAAGTCGATTCAACAGAGGACACCACATCTGCCGAGACCAGCAAGGGACCACTAGGAACATCTTGCTCCCGTGCAATTTGAACAATGCTTTCTGGATGAGAGGGATTGGAGGGAATGCATACAGAAATAGATTCTGCCATGGCAGTCTGAATGTATTCTGACAAAAATAAGCCATGTCCTGGATTTCTGGAGCAGACTAGAGACAATCTAGCGTTGAGTGGGGATGCAAAAAGGCCCACATTTAGGGTGCCCCATTCACCAAATACAGATCTCACGATGTATGGTGCTAGTGCCAACTTGTGAGGATCTGCCTCTGTCTGACTTAATTTGTCTGCCAGAGTGATCTAGATCCCTGGCAGATAGATTGCTTGGAACAAGATCCCCTGCTCTGGGCACCATTCCCACACTCTCATTGCTTCACTGCAGAAAGGGTAAGAGTCTGCTCCTCCTTGTCTGTTGATAATAGTACATGACAGACTTGTCTGTCTGAAGAACTGTCTTTCAGCTGACCAAGTCCACTAGGGCTTTCCTTTTCAGACCATACAGATCTGCATGCATCTCTAGCGCATTGATGTGGAGATGCGTTTCTGAGGGGTCTGAGATACCTTGTGTCTGAAGAAAACATTACTTACCATAGTAATCTTGTTTCTTCTAAGGGAATCTTACTGTGTTCTGACAAATGCAGTATGGTCTCACCATAGGACTGCCCTGGAGCCGAAATGGTTAATAGAACCTATTCTAATAGTGGAATGTTAGGCTCGAGCTCGGTTTTCAAATCACTGTCCCTGGTTGCACTTCCTGCAACCGTCAGATTCTTACAAAGCATGCAGAAGCTAATACTAACTAACCAAACTAAGTTACTTTCCCTAAATACCCCTATTAGGGAACAGAAACTCCAACAACAGGAGGCATCTCTAAGACTCAAGTCAACAGATGCGGAAAAAACTAAAAGGTACCCACAGGTTTCAACATCAATGACACAGGAGTGAGAAGAGCCCTGTAGGTCCTAGCAGGGGAGGAAGGGTGGGAGCTCAGAATACAGTAGGAGTCCCTTAGAAGAAACAAGATTACTATGGTAAGTAATGTTTTCTTCAAACCCCAAGAAATCTTACTGTATCCTGACAAAAGCAGACTACCCAAGCAGTGCCTTTGGAGGCGGGCAGAGGACCTATTTTGGAAACAGGCTCTGCAAAACTGCTGTGCCAAACCTAGCATCACTTCTAGCCTGGGTGTCCAGGCAATAATGCTTGGTAAATGTATGAGCTGTTTTCCAGGTAGCTGCCTTACAGATTTCCGACAGAGGAATGTCTCTGGAAGCTGCAATAGATGCAGCAGTCCCCCTAGTAGAATGGGCCCTGAGCCCTTGTGGGGGCTGCTTACCCACCTTGTCATAACATAATTGGATGCAAGAGACAATCCATCTTGCTATGGATCTCTTTGTGGCAGGTTTACCCTTGCCGACCTCTCCATAGGACAGAAAGAGTTGGGTTCTATCCCCTCTGTGACCTTTCGTGTGCTCTAGGTAGTAGCTAATAGCCCTCTTGACATCCAGGCTATGTAGCCTACGCTCACCTGAAGAGGAATGTTCAGTAAAGAAAACTGGAAAGGTGATGGACTGATTAATGTGAAAGTCAGATACCACTTTAGGAAGAAATTTGTTATCCGTCCTGAGTACCACCTTGTCCCTGTGGAAGGCCACATAATTGTGCTCCATGGACAAGCCCTGAATCTCACTAATTCTTCTGGCAGAAGTAATAGCCACTAAAAACACAGCTTTCCAAGTTACATACTTAAGGTCAGCTGAGGACATGGGTTCGAAAGAAGCTGGATAAGCTGTGCTATGCAAATGTTTAGATCCCACACAGGGGTAGGGATTCTATGAGGAGGGTGCAAATGCAGTAATCCTTTAAAAAACTTTTGGAACACTGCATTAGAGGCCAAAGAGGATGGTTTACCTGCTAACAGGTAAGTAGATACTGCAGCCAAATGAACCTTCAAAGTAGAGGTCCTGAGGTCTAGGGAATGAAGATGGGTGAGATAGTCAAGAACTACTGATAAACCAGCCTGGGTATGATCTAAATTTTTGTCTCTGCACCAAAAAGAAAATCTTTTCCACTTAGAAGTATACATTTTTCTGGTAGCAGGTTTTCTGGATACCCTGAGGACCTCCATTACCCCCCTGAAAGATTCAAGTTTGCATACTCTAGGTCCTCAAGAACTAGGCTTTGAGTCTGAGGGACCAAAGGTCGGGATAAAGGATCCTGCCCTGGGAGGAGGTCAGCAGATTGTGCCTCCTGGGTCGGCTGACTGGCTTGGCTACTGATAGGGACAGGACTAGGAATACCATGGTTGCCTGGCCCAGTCTGGGGCAATGAGGACTATTGTGGCTGGTTGGGACCTGAGCTTGTTCAGGACTCTTATTAATGGTGGGAAGGGAGGGAAGGCATACAAGAACTTTCCTGTCCAATCCAGAATCAGTACGTCCAGTGGTACTGTGCCATTCAGTGGAGGTCTGCAGCAGTACAGAGGGAGCTGGTAGTTGTCTGGGGAAGCAAAGAGGTCTACCTCTGGGGTGCCCCACCTTCTGAACACCAGCCGCAATACTTGCTTGTTGAGGGATCATTCATGATGGTTCTGATTTATTCTGCTCAGTGCATCTGCCAGCACATTGTCCTTCCCTGGAAGGTGGATTGCTGACAGCACAATGTTTAGGGAATAGGCCAGGGTCCATTTTCTCATAGCTTCTGTGCACAGGGGTGTGGACCTTGTGCCTTCCTGTTTGTTGATGTAGTACATAGTGGTCATGTTGTATGTCCTGACCTGTAGCATGTTGGCGAATGCCTGAAGTACTAGGAACACAGCCCAGAGCTCCAACAGGTTGATGTGCAGTAATGACTCCTGTTTGAGCCATGTACCGTGGACAGTATGCTCCTCTAGATGTGCTCCCCACCCTAGAAGGGATGCATCTGTAGTGAGCACCAGAGATGGCTGTTCTTGTAGGAATGGGACCCCTTGTCTGAGGTTTCCCAAATCCTGCCACCACTGGAGTGCCTGCACGAATGTTTGAGTGACTGGGACCAACTCTGACAATTTGTCCTTTCTTTGATGCCATTAATGCTTGAGGTGATACTGAATATCCCTCATCTGAAATCTTGCTCCTGACACTGTGGCAGTTGAGGCTGCCATGTGGCCCAACAACTGGAGAAAATGTCTGGCCGGCCTGAGGCTATGAGGTTTGAAAGAACCTACCACCTGCCTGAGAGTGTCTGCCCTCAGCTGAGGAAGAAAAGCCCTTCCTCTGACTGAATCCATTTCTGCTCCTATAAATTCCAGGAGCTGTACTGGTTGCAGCACTGACTTCTGCTGGTTTATCAAGAAACCTAAGACTGTAACAGTTCCTGTGTTAAGGCCAGAGACTGCTTGACCTGTTGGGAAGACTGCCCCACTAAGAGCCAGTCATCCAGGTATGGGAAGACACTCCCTGCCTTTGTAGGTGTGTCACAACTACTACCAAGCATTTTGTGAACACCCTTGGGGCAGAGGTAAGGCCGAAAGGCATAGCTCTGAACTGATAATGGCCTGATGGAAGCCTGGACCTCAGGAACTTCCTGTGAGACTGCCTTATGAGGATATGGAAGTAAGCATCTTTTAGATCCAGTGATGCCAACCAATCCCCTTGCCTTAAAGTTGGCAGAATCGTTTTTAAGGTGACCATTTTGAATTTTGGTTTCAGTAAATGCCTGTTTAGGTACCCGAGATCCAATATGGGCCACCACTCCCGTTTTCTTGGTTGTGAGGAAGCATCTTGAGTAAAGGCCCTTTCCTCTCTGTCAGAAAGGAACTGGCTCCACTGCTCCTAGTGAAAGAAGATTAAACACCTTTTCCAGTAACAGTGTCTCTTGGGGGGAGAAAGATTGAAAACCTCTTGCCCTCAGCCTTGGTCTGAATTTGAAACTGAGTGCAAGGCCCTGACCCACTACCTCCAGGACCCACCGATCTATAGTGATGGATTGCCATCCCTGGAGATAGTGGGTCAACCTGCCCCCTACTGGTCCTGGGGAGGCGACCTGAGCAGATCCCTCAGGGTGTCTGCTTAGTCTGAGGTGCTGACTGGATGCTGGAACTAGTACGGTTAGTACCTCTCCTGCCCCTGCCTCTGAAATAACCTCTCTGCTGTTGATAATGTGGATATGCCTGAGGCTGGAAGAATGGCCTGTAAGGTCTGCCCCTTTGACCCCTAGCATGCTGCTTTTGTGTGGTAGGAGCCTTCTCCTTAGCAGCAGCACTTTGATATGCTGTTTTGTATTCATCCATTTTCCTCATGTGAGCCTCAGTCTGCTGTCCAAACAGAGACAAGGCCTCACATGGGAAGTCCATGGCCTTGGACTGAGTGTCTTGGGTCAGATTGGTAGTCCTGAGCCAAGCAAATCTTCTCAATGACACTGAAGAAGCCATCTGTCTGGTTGCAGTATCATTGCTATCGACAGCCATTCTGAACTGGACTTTGGAAGCCTCTATCCCTCTCTTGGCAGCTTCCTCCAGGTCTGTTGCCATTTATGTTGGCACTGACTTTGTAATCTGTAGGACAGTGTCCCAAAACATCCTTTGGAATCTGGCAACATAGGCCATGTATGAAGCCCTGCCTAATTGCCAGGGAGGAACCCAGATATATATTTTTTGCAATAGAATCCAGCTTTCTGGAATCTTTGTCAGGAGGATGGGATGCCAGGGGAATACCTGCTTTATCACAGGCTGCTGCCTGTACCACACCCTCATGGCTAGGGTGGCCAAACAGAAACTCGTCCCACCCTTAGCCACCCAATATTTCTTGTCCACCTTTCTATCAACTGGTGGAATGGAAGTTGGGGTATGCAGGATTTTCATCACCTGCTTCTTCAGGGACTTATGGATGGGGAGCAAAACCCTCTTTGGAGCCTAATCATCCATCATGTCCCTATAGTCCTGTTCCTCCTCCTCATCAGTTGAATTCCTGTGTGGGAGGGTCCAGGGACAAAGCCAACTGTTTCACAAATTTAAAATGAGAGGTAAAGTCTTCGGTTTCCTTGTCAGGGGAGTCAGGACGATGAGGATCCGGTGAAATGTCCAGGTCAATGGGTTCACCGTAGTCCTCATCTTCAAAATCGTCAGCATCATCATAGTAGTCAACAAAAGTGTCTATTTCCAGTTCCAATGAACCGGGAACCAAAGTGGAAACTGAGGCATCAAAACGCGGTTGCTTTTGATCCTGAACCAGTGTTACCAGTTGAAGCGACTGAATTATTTTGATAGCGTTAGCTATTTCCTCAGTGGTTGCAACCGGGGTACTCAGTTGTGGCTCAACCACTGAATGCTTTTCTTTTCTCTTCCCTGCGGCTGCTGGGTTAGCGGCAGGGTCAGCAGGCTTCTTTTGGTGGAAGAACCGTTACCCTTGTCAGAGGGCTGATCATCTGGTTCTTTCTGAACAGAAATCGGTTTGTCTGCAGCTGGTTCAGCAGCCTTTTCAGACATCCTCTCCTGTAGTCGTTTCAAGTGCCTATCAAGCGTTGACTGAGGAAAGTTTTTACAGATCTCGCAATCCCCCTTGAGGTGGTCAAACCCCAAGCAAAACACACAAATAATATGAGGATCTGCCTTTGCGAACGGTTCCCCACACTCTGTACACTGTTGGAAACCTGTGGAGCCTGTTTGCTTCTTGGTCTGTGACACTGATCGGTTTTTTAAACCGAAGTAAAACCGAGAATTACCCGGGTAAATTTTACTTAAGTAAAACCACTTTACCAAACGGTAACAATAATTTAAATTAAACAAATACACAGAATGACCTCGGTTCCTTCTCGGTTGGAAAAAAACAAAGAGGAACCGAAAGACTAACCCAAAACTACACTATCTAACTAATTCTACCTGTGAACCAAGGACAGTGCTTCAAAAATTAAAAAAATAAAACGGACTTTAAAAATAAACCGAGAAATTATTTCTTCAGTTAAAATGAAGGAGAGCTCTCCGGAGACGTCTTACTGAGGCAAGCGGAGTAAGGAATCTGATGGTTGCAGGAAGTGCAACCAAGGACAGTGATTTGAAAACCGAGCTCGAGCCTAACATTCCACTATTAGCATAGGTTCTATTAACCATTTCGGCTCTAGGGCAGTCCTATGGTGAGACCATACTACAATTGTCAGAATACAGTAAGATTTCCTGGGGTTTGGAAACCTTGGTAGTGGGCTCCTCACCCCAGCAGGAAGCCATCCATAGCAAAAGTCACCTCTGGCTCTGGTGGGGAGAAGGGGAAGCCTTGGAGGAGGTTGTCCTCCACTGACCACCACATCAGGGACCTCAACAGAGGTTTGGTCACCTGAATAGGAAAGTTTTGAGGTTGCAATGCCTGTGATCACCAGGTACTCAATATCCACTGCGTTGTCCTCATGTGCAACCTTGCTAGAGGCACTGTGACCACTGAGGAGGCCATAAGGCCCAGCATGCATTGTGTGGAGTGGGCTGGCACAATCTTGTGTTCCATGATGTAGCATGCCACCTGCAAGATTGCCCATAGTCTGCTGTCAGGTAGGAAGGCCCAAGCATGGGTCATACCAGAACAGCACCTATGAGCAGCAGTTACTGGGAGTCTTTAGCTGAGACTTTAAGGGGGGTTCAGCAGGACTCCCATGGAGGCTAGGAACTGAGAGGCAGTGGCCACCGCCTGCTCCATCTGTTGTCTGGATGGGCTTACAATCAGCCGGTCATCCAGATACAGGAAGATTTGGGAGTCCTAGTTTTCTGAGGTGTGCTGCAAGTACTGTGAAGCACTTTGTAAAGACTTGTGGTGCCGACGAAAGCCCAAAGTGTAGGACTCTGAACTGGTAGTGTTGCCCATCCACACACAACTGGAGGTACTTGTGGTGGTTGGGCTGCACCAGTGTGTGCTGGTATGCAGCCTAAATATCCACTGATGCTAGTACAACCCCCCCTACAAATAGGGGTTCCTATAATGTCTTCCTGGGCTTGCCTAATGCCCACTGTCAGGATGGTGTCCTGTATCTGCAGAAGTTTTTGATCGTCTGCATGAGAGTGCTCTACTTAGCCTCTGTGCCTGTCTCTTTAAGAACCACCTATTCTGTGTGAGATAATTAGTCTGGACTGGGTCTGAGTGAATTAAGGCTCGCAACCAGCCTGACTGTTTGTATTTCGGCTCCATTCTGCAGTCGCTAATAGTGCAGCGGGAGCTCTGTTAGGAGAAGTAACTGTTTGCTGTTTATCTGCTTTAGTAATTATAGGAGTTAGACTAACCTGCTTCCAACTGCAGCATGGACATTTGGATTAGAGCCACCATTTTGGTTCTGGAACTGTCAGTGCTGGACCAATCGAGCCTCAGGGGACCCAAGATGGAGACTGTCCCCAGAGGTCTTGTGGGAGAGAAGTCTGTAGGAACTGTACTTTTTAAGGGCTGGCACCTAAATGGACCTGGAGGGGGAGCACTTGCTGTGACAGACAGTTCCCTCAGCCACCCGAACCTTTTGGATTACTGGGAAAGCCCAGGGCTGCCTGCAGCAGTGAGTGAGTGAGTCAAGAGTTGGAGTTTGGAGAGTGAATAGCTCGAGCGATTCGAGCAGTGGCTCCCACATAGTAGCACGGGAGAATCGGCGGGAAGGCTGTGTTTGGTCTGCCTGTCACCATCTTCCTGAATGAGGAATCCAGTGATAGTAACAGTTGGATTTAATTCCGATAATCCTTGTGGAAACCAGAAAGCTGAAAAGAAGTGTGTGTGTGTTCGTTGCCTGCAAGTGGACCGAAGACTTGCTCTAGAAGCGGTTGGCCTGTCAGGTACTGAAGTGAGCCTCAGAGCAAAAGGTTTGTGCAGAAACCTTGCTGAATTGCAAACGGGCTTTATCCGAACTGTGGCTAATAGTTGTGTTGCATATAAGTGTGCTGAATGTGTAGTGTGGGTCGTGATTTGATTCCCCACCATTGTGTATGTTATGCTAGCTGGATGCTGCTCCAGCACTCGTTACGGATTGTATCTGAACTGCCTGCTCTGTCTGGGCCCTGCCATCTCGGCCTAGACTGTCACTTCCATCGCAGAGACATTTCCAATGAAAGACCCGCTTGGGGATTCGGCCCCCTGCTCAGCACCATCAAACAGGTAGCGACCACCACGGTGAATCATGTAGGCCCTGCTTCCCCTGGCAATCCAGTACAACATCCAGAGGTCTTCACCTCATCAGTTCTGCCTCCTGGTCTGGGTAGCATGAGTACAAAACAGGGTAGCTCCCTGCAACAAAGCTACAATCATTTTGTATCATCTGATTTGCTTGTTTGGGTTTATTACAATGAACTGAGCCATCCAGCTCCAGATTACAAATTCTGAGTTGATGTGCATGCTAATTGTTTTCTTTCCTAAGGGCCCCAACAACAGCTGCAACGCTTTAGGCTAGCCTGTTTAACAACAGGGTACCCAGGGTTGTGTGACTGTAACAAAGGGACTCACTCTGCATGACTGGTCAGCCTGAGCTAATCAAATCTGCTAATTATCTGCTAGATTCCTGCCATACCCTTGTTCAAATCTCCCTGAATAAATCAGATTGTGTTTTTTCTACAGTTAACCTGGCTAGAGTATACTCTTTTGGTAGGGATATTGTACTGCCCTTAAATTGTTGCATCACTGGTCTTGTTTTACAGGGGGTCTTCAGGGCACTTGCAGCTGATCCAGCCCTGGTGGTAAGTGCAAAGAGGGTGGACTCAGTACTACTGTCATAGGTATATGTGAATGTTATTCTGCTGATCTGTGTAGGCCACTAGAAGGGTTGGTGGGTGATTATAGCATCCTGGAGGGCTATACCAACAGCAGTTACGCTACCCCAAAACCATCCCTCTGGGTGAAGGCACCCGTTCACCAAACTCAGGCCCCTCAACCTGTGTCTAGTCATGCAGGCAAGGGTAGTAGCCCACAGGATAGTGCCACCTGGGGCTACATCTTGGAGGCACCGCTGGGATTTGTGCCCTCTAGTGGCTTTACCAAATGCCAGACATTCCAGGAAGACTTGGCACCAAAGTGTCCCTGCCACCGCTCTGAAGCATGAATGGTGTATTTTCTGGAAATGTCCCCACCCCTGATGGCAAGAAAGACTGGGAGACTTGGAAGGCCCATGCTGGCTAGATGGTGCACCATTGGCCCGGGACTGGTGAGCAGAAGCGGCAGGAAATTTTAGCAACTCTCCAGGGGCCTGCTTTGTATGTCATCCAGAGGCTTCAATCTAGAGAGCTCCCCACATCTGGGCAGCGGTATTTGGATACCTTGGCCTCTGTCTTTGTTCCGGACAGGAATGTAGAGAAGCTTATGTGGAAATTCAAGACCATGCAGCAACAGATAGGAGAACTGTTGTTGGCCTATATCTGGAGGATATAGGTCTCCTGCAAAAGTTAGTGGACCAAGGGGGGGCTACCCCCCAGGAAATAGATTGGCTCTGAAATTATCATCTATTTACATCAGCCGAGGATCCCCCCGGTCCCTGATGTTTCAGTTACAGACGCAGCAGTGCCTGGATGACGCCACCACCTTCTTTTCGCTAATACGGGCAGTGTGGAGGACCAAGCATTTGCCGAAGGAGGATTCTTCTGTGGCTCCTGAACCCAAAACTCCTGCCAGTCCTCAATAGAAAGTGCAGCTCGAAGTTTCCTGCGAGGAGGCCAGGGCGACTGGGGGGGGCCAAAGAAGCTGCTGTGGAAGATTGACTAAGCAAACTGGGGACCAGATTTCCTCGATTATGTGGGGTATTGCTCAATATATGCCAGCACCCAGAGTTTCCCGTTGTCGGAGGTGTCCGGCCTATGAGCAGCAAAGTTTCTGATCCCACCTCACTGCCCTTGGACGCCCACTACAATGAGACTTACTTTGAGGACTTTGTGTTTTGTTATCGTTGTGGCCGAGATGGGCATTGGCAAAATGAGTGCTGGTCCTCAGTTGATCTGGGCAGAGTAATTAGCTACATGATAGCTGATCAAAGGTCTCGGCTATGCACCTTGCCAAGACGAGCCCTTAAATTGTCTAAGTCTCGTTCTGACAGTAGCCAATACTAAAAAGCTCCACTGGACCCCTGCCCCAACTGACCACAACGTAGCTGATAGGGATGGACCCCCAACTATGTTGCTTAGAATACAGGAAAAAGTGCAGACCTGAATGGTCAGAATAAAGTGGTTATCTGTTTGAATCATTTCAAAGAAGTGTATGTGTATGACAAATGTATGGAAACTGTTATCATTACAGAAAATTATTGCTATTATGAAAGAGTATAGTAATGCTTGATGTCTATTTGCTTTTCCTGATGCATCAGTTTTCTTTTGTATGGTATACCAATGAAACATGCATGTATCTTGTCTTATAGTGTTTTCTATATAATGTTATAGTACGTATAGACTTGACATGGACACCAAGTTTTTCCTGGCAAGGAACAGTGTAACCCCCTTACAAACAGGGGTTCCGATAATGTTTTCCTGGGTTTGTCTAATGCCCACTGTCAGGATGGTGTCCTGTGTCTGCAGAAGTTTTTGATTGTTTGCATGAGAGTGCTCTATTTAGCTTCCGTGCCTGTCTCTTTAAAAGCTATCTATTCTGTGGGAGATAATTAGTCTGGACTGGGTCCAAGTGAATTAAGGCGTGTGACCAGCCTGACTGTTTGTATTTCAGCTGCATTCTGCAGTCACTAATAGCGCAGAGGGAGCTCTGTTAGGAAAAGTAATTGTTTGTTGTTTATCTGCTTTAGTAATTATAATATAGTAATTTATCTAACCTGCTTCCAACTGCAGCATGAACATTTGGATTAGAGCCATCATTTTGGTTCTGGAACTGGCAGTGTTGGACCAATCGAGCCTCAGAGGACCTAAGATGGAGACTATCCCCAGAGGTCTTGTGGGAGTGAAATTTGTAGGAATTGTACTTTTTTTAAGGTTTGGCACCTAAATGGACCTGGAGGGGGAGCACTTGCTGTGACAGACAGTTCCCCTCAGCCAATTGAACCTTCTGGATCACTGGGAAAGCCCAGAGCTGCCTGCAGCAGTGAGTGAGTCGAGAGCTGGAGTTTGGAGAGTGAACAGCTCGAGCGAGTCAAGCAGTGGCTCCTGTGTAGTAGCGCGGGAGAATTGGCGGGAAGACTGTGTTTGGCCTACATGTCACCATCTTCGTGAGTGAGGAATCCAGTGATAGTAACAGTCGGATTTAATTCCGATAATCCTTGTGGAGACCAGAAAGCTGAAAAGAGTTCATTGCCTGCAAGTGGACCGAAGACTTGCTCCAGAAGTGATTGGCCTATCAGGTACCGAAGTGAGCCTCAGAGCGAAAGGTTTGCGCAGAAACTCTGCTGAATTGCAAATGGACTTTATCCAAACTGTGGCTAATAGTTGTGTTGCTTATAAGTGTGCTGAATGTGTAGTGTGGGTCGCGATTTGGTTCCCCACCATTGTGTATGCCATGCTAGCTGAAAATTGCACCAGCACTCGTTACGGACTGTATCTGAACTGCCTGCTCTGTCTGGGCCCTGCCACCTCGGCCTAGACTGCTGCTTCCATCGCACAGACATTTCCAATGAAAGACTCATTCGGGGATTCAGCCCCCTGCTCAACACCATCAAACAGGTAGTGACCACCACGGTGAGTCGTGTAGGCCCTGCTTCCCCTGGCAATCCAGTACAACACCCAGAGGCCTTCATCTCGTCAGTTCTGCCTCCTGGTCTGGGTAGCATGAGTATAAAACAGGGTAGCTCCCTGCAACAAAGCTACAATCATTGTGTGTCATCTGATTTGCTTGTTTGGGTTTATTACAATGAACTGAGCTATCTGGCTCTGGATTACAAATTCTGAGTTGATGTGCATGCTAACTGTTTTCTTTCCTAAGGGCCCAAACAACAGCTGCAATGCCAGCCTACCCCGGGCAATGCTGCAGGCTAGCATGTTTAACAACTGGGTGTGACAGAGTAGAATAGGACCCTGTCCCATTTGTTATTGAGAAAGTGTGTAAATGCAAGCATCTGTATTCTTTCCTTTTCTCTCTTCTCTGTCTGGTTGTGCAAATTTTCCTGTGAGACCTCGGACTTGATCAACCTGAACAGTCTCACAATTCTTTGCCTCCCACTGTCTTTCAGTCTTCTCTTGCTTTCTTTTTCTTCCTTGCATATTTATGTAAGCTAATATAATTGTATATATATATCAATGTGTGGAATGAAACTGATAATTAGATCACTTCTGTTTAGAAAATATTTAGTATTTCTGGTGAACTGTATATTAATTGTATTTTGACATGACTCTAAAACTAAAGGTTACTTGAGTACAAATATCTGAGCCTTTTGCAGTGGCTATGGGGACCTCAGGAAGCTCTCTGTGTTCTAGCAGATCCTGCCTGATATTTACGAGAACAGAACATTTTTTTGCAAGAACAGGATGCTTGCTAAGGATGGGGGTTAAAAAGCCTTATAAAATAGCTAAACTGCAATTGCTTAGATAGAAGTTTGTTTTGGAAGAACAAGATATTTTACAAGAAAGATTTTTTTTGCCTCTGTACATAGTTATTATAAACAAGTTTATATTTTTTTTGTTACTGCAACTGCAAATAAACAGTTCTGTTGATTTTTACAACTGCTCCTGGTTTTCCCTATGCTTCCTGACCTGTGCCTTGACAACAGATGGTGTCAGAAGTGGGATTTAAGCCGTGCATACCCTAAGACAGGAGTTCTGTTCATGGGTACCGGACCTAGTACCAGGGAAGCACACAGGAAAGCATGGATTCTGCAGCAGAAGTATAGAACACAATTGCTACAGATAGCACATGATAGTCCTATGGCTGGTCACTCAGGGAGGGATCGCACCCGTGCCAGATTGCTGTATAGATTTTACTAGCTGAGAATTCATGAAGATGTTGCTACCTATTGCAATTCCTATGCTGAGTGTCAGAAAGTAGCCCCAGTCACAAGAAAAGACAAGGTGCCCCTGGTACCCCTACCCTTAATAGATGTGCCCTTTGGGAGAATTGCAATGGATGTGGTCGATCCTTTAGACAAAAGTAAAAAGGATAACAGATTAATCCTGGTAGTATGTGACTATGCTACTCGATGCCCAGAAGCAGTTCCAATGCATACTGTTACAGCCCCAAAAGTTGCAGCTGAGCTAGCCAAAATGTTCAGCAGAGTGGGCATACCTAAAGAAATTATTACTGATCAGGGTAGTAATTTTGGTGCTGCACTGCTTAAGGAGCTGTACAGGCTGCTAGGTTCCCCCATCACCCTCAGACAGACGGTCTTGTTGAGCGTTTTAACCAAATCCTAAAACACATGTTAAAAAGGTTTGTAAAAGAGGAAGGGAAAGATTGGGACCATTACTTGCCTTACTTACTTTTTGTTTACAGAGAAGTGTCACAGGCATCAACAGGGTTTTCATCATCTGAAATGATGTATGGTAGGCAGCCAAGAGGGCAACTGGCTGTGATAAAAGAAATGTGGGAAGATAACCTCACTCAGAAAGTCTATATCTCCTTATATGTGTGCCCTAAGAAAGAAGTTGGCAAAACATGTTGAAATTGCCCATAGTAATCAGGAAGAAGCTCAAAACCAGCAGAAGGTATATTATGACCACGGGTTAAAAGAAAACATTTTAGAGCCAGGTGAAAAGGTTTTGCTACTGTTACCCACGACAGAAAATAAGCTGTTAATGAAGTGACAAGGATCTTATAAGGTTCTTAGATGTACTGGCACTGTTAACTATGAGATTGAGACCCCTGACAAGAAAAATCCTTCTAAGTTATATCATGCTAACCTCCTTAAGAAATGGGTTGAAAAAATACCAAAAGCTGCCTTGCTCGTTTTACCAGAAACTGATAAGGAAGATATTGATGTAGCGTATGATAGACTAGAACAAACTGTAAATTCTGATGCTGTAAAGGTGAATGTTTCCTTAACCTCAGAACAAACTGCAGACATTTGTAATGTACGAAACACATTTGATAGTACTTTTACCACGGTACCAGGCCGAGCAAAAGGGGCTGAGCACATAATAGTGACAAACATTGCTCGTCCTATTAGGCAAAAGTCATACAGGTTGCCAGAGCGGTTAAGAGCTGATGTGGTTAAGGAAATAGAAAACAATGAAAGAATTGGGTATCATAGAGGAGTTGAGGAGTGCTTGGTCATCTCCCATGGTAGCTGTAAACAAAAAAGAAGGGGGTGTTAGAATCTGTCTTGATTTCAGGAAACTTAATCAAGTGTCAGAATTTGACAGTTATCCTATGCCCAGAATAGATGATTTGGTGGACAGACTGGGGAATGCAAAGTATATCAGTACCCTCGATCTCACCAAGGATTACTGGCAAATACCTTTAGCTAAAGAATCCAGAGATAAAATAGCAATCGGAAGACTCAAGGAACAGCATGGGAAATCCTCAAAAGGATTGATCGCTCCATGAAGGAGCAAAAGCTAAGAATGCTCCTGGTCCCTCTAACACGCGGTCCACATCTCAACAACGAAGTACAGAGGTCCGAAACGAAGGGGAAGAAACTTTATAATCTCTTGGCTTCAAAATAAACAGATTAATCGCCTCCATTTCTGACCTGGCAGAAAAAATAGATAGACTTGATACCAGAGTTACAAACCTAGAAACAAAAACCGATCTGGTGTCAGCAGAATCCTCAGATAACAAAAAAAGGTCGGAAGCTGCAATGGGCGCAGTAAATGGTGTAATAAAGAAGAACAAGCATTTCCAAATGCGTCTCGAAAACTTGGAAAACCAAACAAGGGCTCCCAATATTCATTTCCTAGGACTCCCAGAGGACTGCGAGGGAGATCACCTCGTTCTATATTTACATGAATGGCTTCAACAACAGTTCGGTGAAGATGCTAGCCTACGTATTAAGGGCATTCAAAAGGCCTATCGGATCACAGCCAGAGGTAGGCCAGACAACCCTGAAGCCCCTCGTACTGTATTAGCAATCACTGACGGAGTAGCAACAAGGGACTACTCGCTGGCCCTAGCTAGACAAAATCGGACATTGCTTTGTGAGGGAGAAACCATCCGACACTATCCAGACATCAGTTTTGCCACCAGACAATGACGAAAGCAGTTCGATGGTACCAGGGCACTTTTGCACGAAGCAGGGATCCAACATTAGTGTAATCTTTCCTGCCCAGCTGAGAATAACCTACCAGGAGAAGATGTTCATCTTTTCGGAAGTAAAAGAAGCTAATCAATGGGTCCAGAGTCATGCACCGAGAAGAAGACACGAGGTAGACCAGGATGAGAGCGCCTCAGAAGATGACGAGACATGAAGGTACAGCTAGGATTTCTACAACGAAGACCTTGGGAGAAGAGAGGAACTCTGTAATAATAATTATGAAAGCATGTTTAATTCTAGAGAGCGGTTCGAGTGAGTACTCTAACAAAGTTTATGATGGGACTACCATTTTTTGAACACTTTGATTTAATTCCTCAGGATTTAACAGAAAAATCCTTCTGAGTGACAGACATATTACTGGACTTTATATGAGTCTTCTAATGTTAGGTGAATTGTTTAATTAAGTTTGGGTGATTGGATAGTTATAGCCCCTTGGTAATGAACATAGATGTTCCCATAGTAGGGGTAACCTAATTCAAAATGGCACAACCTTATTAGAACTATCACAGATTGTGATACCTTTTTAAATTAATGCATGGTTCTTTTAATAATCCCTTATGGGGGATATTTAAATAAGGGGAAAATGTATACTAAAACTGTTGTAGTAACTTTTTCCATGCCGCTCATGGGCTTCATACCTAGCAATATCTGTATACAAAATTGTATATTATAATTAATTAACCCCCACGACATATCTTAAAGCAGTAGAATAATCTATATACAGGGATTTTAGAGGGGTGGCATCCTCAATGTGTCAAATATGTAACTATCATGTGAAATGTCTCTGCTTGAAATGTAATGTATACCTACATTGAAAATAATAAAGTATAAAAAAAACTGCATTTGCCACCCCTATAGGATTCTATCAGTTCACCACCATGCCCTTTGGATTACATGGTGCACCAGCTACATTCCAGCAGTACATGGATGTAATTTTATCTCCTCACACTGATTATTGTGCCGTGTACCTGGATGATGTGGTGTACAGTACAGACTGGAAAAGCCACCTAGAACACCTACAGTATGAGCAGTTATCCAAGCTATCAAAATTGCAGGTCTGACAATTAATCCCACCAAATGTGCACTGGGCATGCAGGAAACCATATATTTGGGCTATGTGTTGAGAAATGGAGAAGTTAAGGCAGAAATTTCTAAAACAGAAGCTGTAGCTAACAGCCCTGTACCTAAAACAAAGAAACATGTCAGGTCATTTTTAGGGCTGGCTGGTTATTATGGGAGATTTGTTCTCAACTTTGCTGAGTTAGCTACTCCCCTCACTGAACTTACAAAGAAAAGGTACTCAAATAATGTGAAATGGACCCCAGAGTGTGATGAAGCTTTTCAAGCCATAAAGGCTGCATTATGTTCGGCACCTGTTTTAAGAAGCCCAGACTCTAAGAAACCATTTCTGCTACAAACAGATGCATCCGAGGTAGGCCTAGGTGCAGTCCTAAGCCAAAATATAGATGGGGAAGAACACCCTATTCTGTATATAAGTAGGAAACTGCATGACAGAGAGAAAAGGTACTCCACTATCGAAAAGGAGTGTTTAGCAGCAAAGTGGTCCATGGAGTCTCTTAAATTTTATTTACTAGGAACTGAATTTGTTCTTGTAACTGATCCCAATCCTCTCTGTTGGCTTAACCAGATGAAAGATAAAAATTCCAGAATCACGCGGTGGTACCTGGCACTACAGCCATTTAAATTCACTGTGATACACAAATCTGGTAAAGAGAATAGCAATGCTGATTTTCTGTCAAGATATGGATCAAGAATTGAGGGTTCTGAAGGTTGGAAAAAAGAAAACAAATGTATGGGTCTGAACTGTACTTTTTGCTGTACTGTTAAAAAAAATGGATGCAAATGTTCTTAATTTCTGAAAGTAGAAAATGTTAGTAGAGAATAAAAGTTTTGGACATCTGTTTAATAAAACAGGTTCCCTCTTAAGGAGGGGGTATGTGTGACAGGGTAGAATAGGACCCTGTCCCATTTGTCATGGAGAAAGTGTGTAAATGCAAGGATCTGTATTCTTTCCTTTTCTCTCTTCTCTGTCTGGTTGCTCAACCACATTTTCCTGTGAGACCTCGGACTTGATCATCCTGAACAGTCTCACAATTCTTTGCCTCTCACTGTCTCTCAGTTTTCTCTTACTGCCTTTTTCTTCCTTGCACATTTATGTAAGCTAATATAAAATCATATATAAATCAATGTATGGAATGAAACTAATAATGAGATCACTTCTGTTTAGAAAATATTTAGTACTTGTGGTGAACTGTATATTAATTGTATTTTGACATGACTTTAAAACTAGATGTTACTTGAGTGCAAATATCTGAACCTTTTGCAGTAGCTGTGGGGACTTCAGGAAGCTCTCTGTGTTCCAGCAGATCCTGCCTGATATTTTCGAGAACAGAATTTTTTTTTGCAAGAACAGGATGCTTGCTAAGGACGGGGGTTGAAAAACCTTATAAAATAGCTAAACTGCAATTGCTTAGAGATAGAGGTTTGTTTTGGAAGGACATGAGATTTTACAAGAAAGATTTTTTTTTGTCGCCTCTGTACATAGTTATTATGAACAAGTTAATATTTTTTGGTTACTGCAACTACAAATAAACAGTTTTGTTGAATTTTACAACTGCTCCTGGTTTTCCCTATGCTTTCTGACCTGTGCCTCAATGACACTGGGTACCCAGGGTTGTGTGACTGTAACAAAAAGACTCCCTGTGCATGCATGGTCAGCCTGAGTTAATCAGCTCTGCTAATTATCTGCTAGATTTATGCCCCACACTTGTTCAAATCCCCCTGAATAAATCAGATTCTGTTTTTTCTACAGTTAACCTGGCTAGAATGTACTCTTTTGGTGGGGATACTGTACTGCCCTTAAATTGTTGCATCACTGGTCTTGTTTTACAGGGGGTCTTCAGGGTACTTGCAGCTGATCCAGCCCTGGTGGTAAGTGCAAAGAGTGTGGGCTCAGTGCTACTGTCATATGGTTTAAGTGAATGCTATTCTGCTGATCTGTGTAGGCCACTAGAAGGGGTGGTGGGTGGTTACAGCATCCCGGAGGGCTATACCAACAGCAGTTACACTACCCCAAAACCATTCCTCTGGGTGGAGGCACCGTTCACCGAGCTCAGGACCCTCAACCTGTGTCTAGTCACGCAGGCAGGGATAGTAGCCCATAGGATAGCGCCACCTAGGGGTTACACTTGCCAATCCTGATGTTTCAGGTAAGGTAACAAGGATCCTAGAGAAATAATTTTACATTTTTCTTGATCCAGTTATTTGTTCAGATTTCTGATGTCGAGAATAGGGTGTATGCCCCCTCATTTCTTTGGTATGAGGAAGTAGTGAGAGTAGAACCTTGTATTCCAGTCTGACTCTGGCACTATTTCCACAGCACTGTTTCTCAGAAAGTCTGCAATCTCCTGTGCCAGAAGCTCTGACATGTGAGCTGACAAGGGGAGCTGCCTTCTGGGAGGATTGTTCAGAGGGGTTCCCAACAATTCCAGAGAGTACCCTTCTTTGATGAACCTTGGCACCCATTTATCTGTCGGGATGGATTCCCACTGATGGGGCTGTGTCCTGTACCCCTTTGTGGGGTATAGGGAGTTGGCCTGGAAGTCCTAATACTTGTTTTCATTTAAAGGGACAATGCCAGCTGTTTCTGTTTTTCAAAGTGTTAAAAACTGATGCCTCTTCCCATTTAAATGTGCACTGATGGCATATGTGGGCAATCAGTGACAAAATAATAATAGGATCAAAGTATTTTTATGAAAAATGTATATCTAGCATCCCTAACGTAACTCCTGCGGTCCACTCCTCCTGTCTGTCCCCAAAAGAATATGGCGCTGGAGCTGGAGCACCAAAAAACTTGCTCATGAATGAGTTCGTTTTTTTTCAAAGCATACACTTTTAATCCAAAACATTAATCTATGATGTACTCTGAACTGGCCAGTGTCAGTAATTTTGTATACTAAGTGTTATTTGATATTTATTTATTTGAAAAAGTTTCACCAGGAAAGGCATGCTGAATGATAATAGCTTGTTTTCAGATGCGTTCCGGGGGGAGGGGAGTACAATTTGTATACATAATTCAAGATACAAAAATAAAACAAAATAAAATTACACACATTACAAATTTGAGACAAGTATAGCATAAACCAAGATAAATAAACTAATACTTTTTTTTTTATTTTTTTTTTATTTATTGTACTTTTTGGCTTCCGGCTGCTCATCCCATTAGCGTCAGCCCTGAGCACTTGCCTTGATGCCCAATCGCCATGCCCCTGCAGATACCCCTAGGGCGGGGCTGCGGTACCAAGCAGACCCACCTACAATGGGAGAAGGTGTCGGCAAACCGACACTACCTCCCTGGCTTCCCCCCCCAGGGCAGGGTTCAGGGCCTGGTGGTGTCGCAGGGCTATAATTGGTTGGCAAGTAGGCGGGGAGCTATGAAGGCCAATTGCCAGCGGACCTCATCTGTGGCAGCCACCAAGTGTTTTTCTAGGCTGCCCCGGGGGTGGGGATGTGCAATGATGTTCTCCGTCCACCCTGCCCCCCCTTGCGTGCTGGCACATGTCACCTGTGGTTCCCCCGGCCTCTGCCAGGGGTCCATCAGGCACCACATACTCTACCCCTCCCTCCCCCCAGAGAAGGAGAGCAGTCCGTGGGACACTCAATCCTCCTCCCCTGGCCGGCCCTCTGACTCCCTGGGTCCGTTCCCGAACCCAGGTCGTCAGCGTCGCAATCGGAAATCCAACTGCTGTGCCGGCGGGCCAGCAAATAAACATATACTATGATATAGATCTGAAGCAAGAAAGGCTATGACCAGCTTATGTGAAAATGTTGAAGCAGTAGAAATACAATATTGCAGAATCAATACATGAGGTTAGAAGGTAAGCCACTTGCAGAGACAGAATAGGTTGGGGAAGAGGGAGAACACAGCCAGGCTGACTGAAGAATGAGGCAGAAGGAGAAGGGATAGAGTAAGGGGGGGCGGGGTTCGACCTAACCAGGATGTAAATCACACATGGGTCATTCTTGGCTGGAAGCAACCTGAAAGTGGAGGAACTAAAGTTAAACCTGGCTTTGAAAAGTAAAGCCATGACTCTGGGCATGCACATCAGCATCGGTGCTTATGCACATGCCCAGAGTCACAGTTTAACATTTCAAAGCCATGTTGAAATGTTAAACAGCACTCATTATACAAAACTACTAACACTGACTACCTCAGAGTACATCATAGATATATTTTTTGGAATAAAAGTGTATGCCTTGAAAAAATCTGAATGCTTTTATGAATGGGTATTCCTTTGGGGATGCGCAGGAAGAGCGGACCGCAGAAGTTACGGTCAGGAAGAAAAAATTACTCACCTTAGTAACTGTGTTTCTTCTAATGGAGTCTTGCTGTATTCTGACAATCTGCAGTTAGCTCCAGCCTTTAAACTGCCCCGGAGAGTATAGGGTTAATTTTCTATGCAGTGCATAGAACATTGAGCTCGAGCTCGGTTGAGGTCTCTGTCTGCAGCCCTTTGAAACCCAACCGTCAGATTCTTATGAGCAAAAACTCACTAACAATACTATGTGGAAATTGTAAACATTTTTACTAGCCAACTGGCAACAGAAAGTTTTGGATTCCCCAAGGAAGACTCAAGTTAGGAAACCCGAAACCAAAAATCAATCTAAAATAAGGATAATAATACAAAAACACCCAAAATAAAAAGGAAAGTGTGCAAGAAGAACCCTTGGGGTGCAGCACTGCACCTGCCCACCCACTTCCCAAAAAACAGGTTCTGAGAGGGGAGGCAGGGCGAGGTCAGAATACAGCAAGACTCCATTAGAAGAAACACAATTACTAAGGTGAGTAATTTTTTCTTCAAACAACATGAAGTATTGCTGTATTCTGACAATCTGCAGACTACCAAGCAGTACCTCCATGGAGGAGGGAGAGAACCTACTTTGGGAATAGTCTCTTAAATACTGCTGTGCCAAACCAAGCATCACCCCTAGCCTGGATATCCCGAGAGTAATGCTTGGTGAAGGTATGGACTGTTTTCCAGGTGGCTGCTTGACAAATTTCTAACAGAGGGATATCCCTGGCAGCAGCCAGGGAAGCAGCTGTACCTCTTGTAGAGTGAGCCTTCAGGCCTGAGGGTGGAATCTTTCCCAGTTTCTCATAGCAGAATTGTATACAAGACACAATCCACCTGGCAATAGTTCTCTTGGTGGCAGGTTTGCCCTTCCCCACTTCCCCATAAGTGAGGAACAACTGAAGGGAGTCAAACCTGTGACCCTTGGTACACTCAATGTAGTAGCTAAGGGCTCTTTTAACATCTAAACTGTATAGCCTCCTCTCTCCTGAGGAAGAATGATCAGTGAAGAAGACAGGAAGAGACACAGACTGATTCAAGTGGAAGTCTGAAACCACTTTGGGCAAGAACCTCCAATTGGTTCTAAGGACCACTTTATCTCTATGAAAGGAGATAAAATCAGGTTCCACTGACAGGGCTTGCAATTCACTGATACGTCTGGCAGAGGTAATGGCTACCAAAAACACAGTTTTCCAAGTCAAGTACTTAAGCTCTGCTGAGGACATAGGCTCGAAAGGAGGTTGCATAAATTGAACAATGCAAACATTTAAGTCCCAGGCAGGGGCAGGATCCCTAAAGGAAGGATTGGTATGAAGCAATCCTTTGAAAAATTTACAGAACACAGGGTGAGATGATACTGAGGATGACTTCCCCACTGACAGAAAAGCAGAAACAGCTGACAAGTGTACCTTGAGAGTAGCTGGTCTGAGGCCTAGGCCATTAAGATGGACCATGTAATCCAGAACTGTAGGCAATTCAGCAGAGTCTGGGGAAATATGCTTCTTGGAACACCAAATCCTGAATCTTTTCCATTTGGAGTTATAAGTCTTTCTGGTGGAGGGCTTTTGAGAAGCTTTGAGAATATCCAGAACCCCCTGAGACAGATGCAAATCTGCATACTCTAACCCTTCAAGAGCCATGCCTTGAGATTGAGAAACCGAAGATTGGGGTACCAAATCCTCCCCCGAGAGGATTAACAGGTTGTGCTTCCTGGGAAGAGACAGGGGAAGATGGACTGCTAGAGACAGCAACAGGGGGTACCAAGGTTGTCTGGCCCAGTCTGGAGCAATCAGAATCACTTTGCAAGGTTGTGACCTTATCTTGACTAGAACTTTGAATAGCAGAGGAAAGGGAGGGAAGGCTTACAGAAATGTCCCTTCCCAGTCCAAAATCAGAGCATCCAGAGGGACTGAACCCAAGACTGGGGGTCTGCAACAAAACAGAGGAAGTTGATGATTGTCTGGGGCTGCAAAGAGATCTATCTCTGGAGTGCTCCACCTTGAAAAAATCACTTTCAATACTAGGGAGTCCAGGGACCATTCATGATGGCCCTGGGAGATCCTGCTCAGTGCATCTGCTAGCACATTGTCTTTCCCTGGAAGGTGGACTGCTATCACAGAGGTCTGCAGGGAATAAGCCAGGGACCACAATTTCATGGCCTCTGTGCACAAGGCCGTAGACCGAGTGCCTCCCTGCTTGTTGATGTACCACATGGTGGTGGTGGTGTTGTCTGTTCTGACCTGAACCACCTTGTTCTGCACAGACTGAGAGAAAGCTTGCAGGGCCAGAAAAACTGCCCTGAGTTCCAGGAGACTGCTATGAAGAAGAGACTTCTGAGGGGACCACAGTCCCTGGGCTGTGAGAGCCCCCAGATGAGCTCCCCACCCCAAAAGAGAAGCATCCGTGGTAAGGACCACCGAATGAGACTGAGTGACAAATGGGACCCCTTGCCTTAAATTGTCCTGATCCTGCCACCATTAAAGAGCTTGGATCAGTGTCCGAGTCACTGGAATCAGCTTGGTAAGAGGGTCCTTCTTTTGGGACCAAAAGGCCCTCAGATGGAACTGAATGTCCCTCATCTGGAATCTTGCCCCTTGGACCACTGCTGTAGAAGCTGCCATGTGGCCCAAGAGCTGAAGGAAGTGCCTTGCTGGTCAGGACACCTGAAGGCTGAAGGAAGAAGCCAGTTCTATAAGAACTCTTGCCCTTTCTAGGGGAAGAAAGGCTCTTGCTTTGACAGTATCTAGCTCTGCCCCTATAAAGGTAAGAAGCTGGTTCGAGGACTGACTTGGGGAGGTTGAGAAGAAACCCCAGGGAAGAGAGCACTTGCTGGGTCACTTACAGGTCTGACTTGACTTGGCCTGGAGACTGACCCACTATGAGCCAGTCATCCAGATATGGAAAAATGGAAATCTTCTGCCTTCTTAAAAAGGCCACTACTACTGCCAGGCACTTTGTGAAAACCCTTGGAGCTGATGTTAGGCCAAAGGGCATTGCTTTGAACTGGTAATGACCTGAGGGCAACTTGAACCTGAGGTACTTTCTGTGGGAGCACCTGATGGGGATGTGAAAGTAGGCATCTTTGAGGTCCAGGGAGGCTAGCCAGTCCCCTGGCCATACAGAGGGAAGAATTACTCCCACAGTCACCATCTTGAACCTTGGTTTTAAAAGATGTTTGTTCAGGTATCTTAGATCTAGGATGGGTCACCACTCCCCTGTCTTTTTTGGGGTAAGGAAGTACCTGGAATACAGACCTTTGCCCCAGTGTAGGGTAGGAACTCTCTCTATGGCTTCTAAGGCCAGAAGAGAGGAAACCTCTGCCTCTAGGGCAAGGGTTTTGGAGACACTTGCAGGTGGAAAAGATCTGGCTCTCATCCTCGGAAATTTTTTGAAGCTGAGAACCAGTCCCTGGCTTACTACTTCCAGGACCCACTTGTCTGAAGTAACAGACACCCAGTCCTGGACGAAGTAAGTCAGCCTGCCCCCTACAGGGATAGGAGAGTCGACCTGGGCAGACCCATCAGGGTGTCTGCTTGGCAGAGGCCTTAGGCTGAGGAGTGGATGCAGCCTGCTCATCCCCTCTGCTCCCTCTGAAGAACTCCCTCTGTGAAAAGGGAGAAGATGCCTGTGCTTGGTAGAAAGGCCTATGAAAAGGCCTGCCCCTGCCCCTAGAATGCTGCCTTTGAGGAGCTGCCTGCCTCTCCTTGGCCTGTGCACTCCTATAAGTGGTCCTATATTCCTCCATCTTCTTCATGTAATTCTCTATCTGCTCCCCAAACAGAGAATTACCTTCCACAGGGAAATCCATGGCCTTAGCCTGGGTGTCCTGTGAGAGGCTAGTACATCTGAGCCAAGTCAATCTCCAAAGAGCCACAGATGTAGCCATGACTCTTGATGACACATCATTGGAGTCCACAGCAGCATGGAACTGTACCTTAGATGCCTCAATCCCATCCGCAGCCACCTCCTCCAGCTCCTTGGCCAGCTGGGGGGAGGCCTGTTTAGCCAGTGCCAGTACAGTGTCCCACCTGGACGTCTGGTACCTGGCTGTATAGGCCATATAATTAGCCTGCTTGAGTCCCAAAGAGGATGCCATGTATTGCTTCTTTGCCAAGGCATCCATCCTCCTGGAGTCTTTATCTGGGGGGTGTGAAGCCAAGGAAACATTAGCCCTGTCAGAGGCTGCAGCCTGCACGACCCCAATGTGGCTGCATTGCTGGTAGAAAAACTCTGTGTCTGAGCCTGATAAAATGTACCTCTTAACCATTCTTCTATCAACAGGAGGTACAGAATTAGGAGACTTTAAAAATTTTTTGTGCCTGTTTCCCAAATGATTTGTGCAAGGGAACAGACAGTCTCCTGGACTCTGGGATGTCCATTATCTCTACAAAATCAGGCTCCTCTTGATCCTTTGTAGCTTCCTCCATAGGAAGCTGAAGAGTTTCAGCCACTTTCCTGTAAAACAAGTAGTGGGGAGGGGACTCAGAGAGCCTAGGAGGGGAAACACCAGAAGGTCTGTCTGGGGAGATGTCCGGTTCAATGGGCACATCCAGACTTTCTGCTCCATCACAGTCATCATCTTCATAATCCCCCTCCTCCTCAAATTCCGGTTCATAAAAATCTTCAGGGGCATATTCCTGAACCTGTGGAACCAACCGAACCGAGCCCCTAGCCAACGGGGCCGGCTCAGACGGAACCGGGCGAAGCGATTCAACAATCTGAATCGCTTGGGCAATCTCATCAGCGGTCGGAACATGAACCTCTGGATCCGACTCGACTGACTTGTCCTTTCTTTTCCTTTTTGTAGGAACCGATCCCTCAGGATCGGCTCTCCTCTTGCCTGAAGAAGTATCGCCCTGGTCAGAGGGCACTCCTTCTGGTTCGGTCGGACCCGAACCGGGCTGGCCATCCGCGTCAGCGGACTTCTCTGCCCATTTTTCCCTAAGTCTACCTAATCTCTTTTCCAGGGTAGAGTTAGGAAAATTTTTTCAAATTTGGCAGTCTGTATCGAAGTGTTCGAACCCCAGACAATAAACACAGGTGGTGTGGGGATCGGCCTTAGCATAGACTTCCCCACACTCACTGCAGTGCTGAAACCCAGTGGGCCGGTTTTTCTTGGGTTTCAGACACATGGCCAACCTAACCAAACTTACCTACCTGCGGCAACGCGTAAGAACTCCCTTATCGGTTCCTAACCGTGTCACAGGTATTGGAAAAAAACGCTTAAAATGTGTGTTTTTTTAGAAGCGATAAGGACCAGTAACCACACACTAAAGCAAAGTAAGAAATTCAAATATATAGGATTGGTTCAGCTGAACCCATCGAAAAAGCTTACAATTTCCACAAAGTAAATCAGAAAACCATCTAGTACTCATGGTACCACAGACAGAGCCTGAACCGACAGTGTGGAATAATTTTGGCTTAAAAACCGACATTTTAACCGAGTTTTGAACCAAGCTGAAGGAGAAATCTCCGGAGCGACTGTTCAGTGAGGAGGAGTAAAGAATCTGATGGTTGGGTTTCAAAGGGCTGCAGACAGAGGCCTCAACCGAGCTCGGGCTCAACGTTCTATGCACTGCATAGAAAATTAACCCTATACTCTCTGGGGCAGTTTAAAGGCTGGCGCTAACTGCAGATTGTCAGAATACAGCAAGACTTCATGTTGTTTGAATATACATTTTTCATAAAAACACTTTGATCCTATTATTTTGTCACCGACTGCCCACATATGCCATCAGTGCAGATTTAAATGGCAAGAGGCACCAGTTTTTAACACTATGAAAAGTAGTCAGAAACAGCTAACAGTGTCCCTTTAATCAGACTCTTCAAAGAGACTGCTCCATCTGTTGTCCAAACAGATAAGTGTCACAGAAGGGCACACTCATGATTTGTTGCTGGACATCCAGAGTGAAGCCAGCAGGGTGCAGCCAGAAGTGCTGCCTGATGCAAATATCTGCAGCCATGGAACAAGCTGTTGCTTCAAAGGCATCCCAAGAGGATCTGAACTGGTGGCTGTTAGATTCTATACCTTATTTAACAGCGAGCTCATCTTTTGTTTTGCCTCTGTGTCAGGCAGAGATGCTGCAAGAGACCTAAGCTTGCACCAGAGGGCAAACTCGTACTTAAAAGAAGTGGCCCTGGTAGCTAGCTATCCTCATGCCCAGGGTAGCCGAGGCATAGATCCACTTGCCCATGGTGTCTGCCTTGCGAGACTCCTTGTTAGGGTGCGAGGTGACCTCCATGGGCACTATGGCTTTGTCATTCTCATCCAGAATACAATGACTTCTGCCGTTGGCTGAGTGAAATACTATAAATGGGCTTAGATTTAGGCACCACATATTTCTTGTCCACCTGCTTGGCAACAGCTGCCAGAGTAGCAGGTCTCCTGAGTTGTCTCAGATTGTAATTCCAGGGCCAGCTGGTTGGGAAAACTACATAGACCAGGATCCTAAGCACAGTTAGAAACTCCAGCTGGAGGCACCTAGCCAGGTCTACAACTGCTGGCTTGAAATCAACTGCAGAATGCATATTTCTGAGCAGAGCCTGGAAGGAGAGATCCTCCTAAGGTACAAAAAAAGGAATCAGTTCTGGGTTACATAGAAACATAGACTCTGACAGCAGATAAGGACTGCTTGGCCCACCCAGTGTGCCCATTCCCCTACCTACTGAATAAGCTGCAGATCCTAGTTAACCAACAGCCTACTTCACCCTATTCCCCACCAGAATTGCCTTATGTCTGTCCCATGCATTCTTGAATTCCCTCACTGTTTTTGACCCCACAACTTCCTCAGGAAGGCTGTTCCATGCATCCACCACCCTCCCCGGGAAAAAATACTTCCTCACATTGCCCTTGAGCCACCTCCCCATCTTCAAATTGTGCCCCCTTGTTCTTTCACATTTCTTTTTCTGAAAGATGCTACCCTCTTAGACTTTGTTGATTCCCTTGAGGTACTTGAAAGTTTCTATCATGTCCCCCCTCTCCTCGAGGGTAGACATATTAAGCTCCTTTAGTCTCTCTTCGTATGGCTTCTGGTGCAGACCCTGCACCATTTTAGTTGCCTTCCTCTGGACTGCCTCCATCCTGTCTATGTCCTTGTGGAGATGGGGTCTCCAGAACTGTACACAGTACTCCAGATGGGGTCTCACCAACTGTCTGTACATAGGAATAACAACTTCTGTTTTCTACTGGTGATGCCTCTTCCTATACATCCCAGCATCCCCCAGCCCTCCTTACTGCCTTCTCACATTGCTTGCTTACCTTTAGGTCATCTGATATGACTACCCCAGGTCCATTTTTGTTTTTGTTAGTACCTCCCCACAATTGTGTACTCTTCCCCTGGGTTTTTGTTTCCCAGGTGCATTACTTTGCACTTCTTTGCATTGACTCTAAGCTGCCATACTTTTGACCATTCCTCCAACCTTGCCAAGTCCCTTCTCATCCTTTCCACCCCCCCTTGTGTATCAACTCGTTGCAGATCTTTGTGTCGTCTGCAAAGAGGCATACTTTTCCTTCTAGTCCCTCTGCAATGCCACTTATAAAGACATTAAAAAGGACCGGACCCAGTACTGAACCCTGCGGTACCCCACTAGTAACCCCCCTTTCTTCGGAGTTGACTCCGTTTACTGTTACCCTCTGTGTCCTGTTGTCCAGCCAATTTTTACCTAGGGTACCACCCTGGGACCCACTCCCAGGCTGGCTAATTTGTTTATTAATCTTTTGTGTGGGACTGTGTCAAATGCCTTGCTAAAGTCTAGGTAGGCCATGTCCACAGCCCCTTACTGGTCTACTACTTTGGTCACCCAGTCAAAAAAATCTATTAGATTTGCCTGACATGACCTTCCCACTGTGAATCCATGTTGCCTTGGGTCCTGTGCTCCGCTGGCCTCTAGGTACTCAACAATTCTTTCTTTCAGAAGTGATTCCATCATTGTACTTGAAAGTTTCTACCATGTCCCCCCTCTCCCTCCTTTCCTTGAGGGTATACATATTAAGCTCCTTTTCAAGCCAAAAGCTGTATTTGTACTAACTGTTTACCATGTTTAGTCCGGTAACTCCCGGGTCGCCTTTGAAAAAGGGACCTCCGGGGCCCAGTGGGCCTACCCGGTCATCAAAATTCAAGAAATAAATAAATAAATACATTTTCCCTACCACTGAGGTCAAATTAACAGGTCTGTAGTTTTCTGCTTCTGCTTTGGTCCCACTTTCGTGAAGGGGAATCACACCACATCTGCCCTCCTCCAGTCCTTGGGTACCACACCATCCTCCCATGATTTGTTAAAAAGGGTAGTCAGTGGTGTCACTAGTTCTCCCCTTAGTTCTTTTAGAATCCTAGGGTGACTCCCATTAGGGCCCATTGCTTTGTCCACCTTCAGTTTTAGGAGTTCTTTCAGAACCCTTTCTTCTGTGAATGGACTGGTATCGGACCCACCTATCCAGAGTGCTTCTATTGATTGGATTAGATACCTCCCCCTCCTCTTCTTTTGTGAATACTGAGCAGAAGTATTTGTTCAGTATCCCTGCTTTTTCACTGTCACCCTCTGCCTACCCACTATTAAGCCTCACTATCCCTCCCTCCCTCCCTTAGTCTTTCTTGCGCTCCCTATTATAGCTATAAAGGTTTTATCCCCCTTCTTAACTGAGTAGGCTATCTTCCTCAGGTGGGGCCTTTGCTATTCTGCCTGTCTTCCCTGCCTCCTTCTGCTTTAACTGGTACAGTTCTCTGTCCTGCTCCTTCTGTGTTTTTCCTTATACTTCCTGAATGCTATCTTTTTCTCCCTAACCTTCCCCGCCATCTGTTTTGAGAACCATAGTGTTTTTTTCCTTCATTTGGATTTATCTGCTTCACACAAAGGTTTGTTGCCTCTGTGATTGCAGTTTTGATGTTTCCCCATTGTTCCTCCACCCCTCCTTCTTGCCTGTTTGCTAGTGCTTTTCTGAGACAATCTCCCATTTTGACAAAGTCAGCCCTCCTAAAGTCCAGTACACTCACTTTTGTATGGCTGGACTCTACGACTGTGTTTATCGTGAACCACACTGTTTGGTGGTCACTTGTTCCCAGATGGCTACCCACTTCTAAATTTGAGATCCTCTGTTCCCATTTGAGAGTACCAGGTCTAAGACTGCGCCCTCCTAAGTAGGTTCCAACACTAGTTGTCTGAGGCATGCCCCCTGCACGGCATCGAGAATGACCCTGCTCTTGGATGCGGCTACAGCAAAGGTGCTCCAGTTAACAACTGGCATATTCAGGTCCCCCATCAACAATATCTCCCCTTTTTCTGCCATCCTAAGGATGCCTTCTATCATTTCCTTGTCCATTTCCTCCCCCCGATTCTCTGGACCACAGTATAAGTCATCATACTCACCACTGGAGATGATGAGGTCAGGATACGACTCATCTCCCGCTACTCCTCCCTCACTCATAGAGTAGTAAAGAGGAGGGGCTTGAAGGGCTGACAGTGCAGGTTGTGGCTTCAGCAACACTGGCGACATCAGATCTGGCCACGGATGGGGCCTTGAGAATGGTACAGACAGTAATACCGAGGATGCCCCTGGAACTGTCCTCGAAAGGAACCACGCAACACCACATCAATGACCAAACCAGCCCCAAAGGAACCAGCAGTGGCACCATGGCTGCCTCCATCCCTGGAGGGGACAAGAGTGACACCATAAGTGGGGCAGGCATCAGCGATGCCAACAGCGGCCCCAGCCCAGAGGGTGAAGTCAAAGTCAGCCACATGCCTAAGTCAAGTGGAACAGAAGACGGCTCCAGCTGAACCGACCCTAAGGTGTCACAAGCCGGCACCAAAAATGGCACCACCTGACTTATACACTGCACCCACTGCTCCATAAAGCTGCCCACTGGCCAAATTGCTCATCAGAGTCCCCTCTACTGGACAGAGAGGATCTGGGTTGGAGACCTTGATCTTGCAGGTCCAGGCATCCCCAGTATCATCGGTAATGATGGTGGGTAACCCGGGCCTGAAAAATTAGTGTGTCTCACAGCAGAATGATCAGTGGATGACCTTGACAGGCGCCATTTCTTCCCCTTATGCTGAGTGAAACTGTACATCTTTGTGTATTTAACTAAACTGACACAAAAATAACAAACTCTAATGTATTTTAAACTAAAACCAAAGGACTGAATCCTGTTGTCATGTAGACAGTGAAGTCCTAGCCCCAACATGGAAAGGGGTGATGCTACTGCTGCACATGCGACAGTGGGGGGGAAAAAAGGAACTGAGGCGGTTGGGGGCTTACCGCTGTATACCAGTGATTGGTGCAGTGATGCATACGTGGGGCCTACACATGTCACCAGCCCTCCAGAAAAGTTCTGGCTCCTGCAGGGTCCCAGCACCTCTGCCACAGACCCATTAGTGGGAATCTATGGCGAAGATTGATTCTTGGAAGACCATTTTTTCTCCCACAGGGTCCCAGTGCCTCTGGCAGTAAGACCAAAGAGTAGGGCTCTATGGAGAAGACTGACTCTAGAAAGATAGAGCAGTATTTGGACAAGTGACATATCATAGGCAATGCCAGAAGAAAAGAAAAGAAAAAAAATTCCCCAGGACAGGGGACAGTATAAAACTGGAGAAGAAAAATGGAGTGTTGGATCTGGACTGGAGCAGGAAGATGCAGCCTAACTTAAGGTACTGTTTAAATTTACCAACATTTTCAATTACTTCAGTAGCTGGTTATTTACCTTCTGGCCTGGATAAACCTCTTCACTAATGTCAGCTTGTTCTGTAGACCACTTAGTCTTTCCTCTTGCTCTTCTGCACTCCGCATCTTTGCTTTTGTCAAGCACTTGTATGCTTCCGTCAGGGCACCCAACGCTTTCTCATAGTTCTGGTATTCATCGATCTCCACCTGCATCAGGGTAGTAAGAAGAGATATGAACAAATTGTTTGAAACATTTCTCTTCTCATTTTTTCCTGGTTGTCAGCTTCCTTCTAATACCTACCCATCACTGACCATGAAGGGAAGAAGTTGTACTGACAAGCTATTCATCTCCCCTCCTCCCATTAATTCTCCCTAGCAAAGACAAACCAGCATCAGCTTCAGACCTGCAGCAGATGCAACTTCTGCCAGCCCTGCTTCTGACCTGTGAGAATTCTACCAGCCTTGTGTCTTACTGGTAAAGAGTCTCATAGCCTGCTTTTTATTTAGGAGGCTTTTATCATCCTTGCTTCTTACTGATGAGGCTTCCACTGAACCCACTTCTTGTCAGTAAGGAATCTGCAGGCATTGCATTTTACCGGTGAGGTTTCTATAGCCTGCTTCTTACTGATGAGGCTTCTACTAGCCCTACTTCTTACTGGAACGTTTACTAGTCCTGCTTCTTACCAGTGAGTTTTCTATCAGCCCTGCTTCTTACTGGTGAGGACTCTACAAGCCCTCCTTCTTACTGGTAAGATTCTATTGTCACCACTTCTTACCAGTAAAAGTGTTACCAGCCCTAATCTTACTGAAGGATTCTATTGGTCCTGCTTCTTACCAGTGAGGATTCGACAGGCCGCGTACCAGTGTTTCTGAGGATTCTACAGGCCCTGCTTCTTACCAGGGAGTATTCTATCAGTCATGCTTCTTACCCGTTGGGATTCTACAGGCCCTTCTTCTTATTGGTAAGGATTCTATCATCCCCATTTCTTACCAGGAAGGATTTTACCAGCTCTGATTCTTACCAGTGGGGATTATACCAGGCCTGCTTCTCACCAGTGCAGATTCTACAAACTCTACTTCCACCATTTAGGATTCTACAACCCATAGTTGTAACAGATGAGGATTCTACAACCTCTGCTTCTCACTGCTGAGGATTCCAGTAGCGTCACTTCACCAGAATCATAGGGGTTGCAGAACCCTGTTTCAGTAGAATCATAGGGGTTGTCAACCTCCTCCACCCGCTAAATTTTATAAAAGAAAATACTAGGAAAAACTTATTTTAGGGTTTGCAGTGCACATTGAAGGGGTAGCAAAGAAATCATAGGGGTCTCAAAGGGGACTAATGTTCAGGGTCACAATTTCCCTTTGTTTACCTGTTTTTAACTTGTTTAAATAGTTACAGTTGACTATGTTTTCTTTCCCTGTCTGCTCTCCTTCACAGGACTCTATCACAGCCACTTAAAGGAGATAGGAAATTATTTTTGCATATTTAACTGCCCTTCCATCTTTCTTTCCATGCCAGTTATGTATTCTGATATGTTTTGATGATTTTTTGATAAATAAATAATCCAGCTCTGGGGTGTCCTCAGATCTACATTGACTTCCATTCTCCTCACCAACTACGAAATCATATCTGTAAGATATCCTGTGACATCACAGACTCCCGTTCCATGCCATTCATCTGAATGGCCTGGAAAGGAGTTTGTTATGTCACAGAATGTTCAGGCAGTATGAAAAGAGTCAGCAGCAACTGCTGAGCAGAGGGGGGTTCAGGGTAGTTACAAAAGCAACAACATTAGATAATTAAAATTTAACAAAGAAGGTCAAAAGTATATCAGAATACTGGGTATCCAATAAAGGAACAACTGGAGGGCATCTAGAGGTGTAAAAAACATTTCCTGTCACCTTTAAGGGACTAGCATTGATGTTTATGCAATTAATTGGGTCACTTTGCTTAACCCCCTCCCCCCTGTTGTATCAGACTGCATAATTTCTACTGTGAATATCTAAATTTTCTGGACCACGTATTATCCATGGCAGAGTATCATGTATGAGTGTGCAATTTTTTTTTTGCATTATGTGAAAATATAAGTTAACCAAAAAAAAAAAAAAAGAAATCATAGGGGTCTTGACTGCAGTCCCTGGCTACCTCTGAATGACACCTCTGGAGGATTCTGCTGGCCCTGATTCTTACTGGGAGGATTCTACTGGCCCTGATTCTTATCAGTGAGGATTCTATAGGTTCCGTTTATTGCTGGTTATTATTCTACAACCCTTGCTTCTTACCAGTCAGGATGCTACAGACACCACCCTTAAGGATTAACTGGCCCTGCTTCTTACCACTGAGGATCCTCCTCATCCTGCTTCGTACCCAAGAAGATTCTATCAGCCTGTCTTATTACTGGTAAGGATTCTACCAGCCGACTTCTTGCCAATGAAGACTGTATTGGCCCCGTATTTTACCTGTCTGATAGTGGTGGCGGAGTGTACCAAAAAGTGTGTGTGCGTGGGGGGCAGAATTTTATAGAACACCTTAACCCAGGGTGCTGGGAAAACAACTGCCTTCTTAAATGTGCTTTAGTCAACCTAGTTAGCTTTTTATAATCCTGAATAATCAACACATTTTGCTGAATAATCCATGATTTAACAGAAATGCATGGGTTATTCATGATAATCAAAACAGGCCAGAGGTCTTAGAGAAATGAAGCCAAAAATAACTAAACAGTGCAACTCATGCAACAGTAAAACACAGTTTTTCCAAAAAGTATAATTTTGTTTGCCTGGATTTTCAATGCATGTTGAGTACCAAAAGTTTTGAAAGTATCCTGCCTAAGCCGGCCAGTCGGCGCAGCAGTTGGATTTCCACTTGCGACATCGCAACCTGGATTGGGGAAGATCTAGGTCGCTGGAGTGGCTGGTCGGGGAGAACGCTTGAGCCGCCCCATGACACTCGCCTTCTCCAGGGGAGGGTTAGGCCACGCCCACAACTTGCCTGACCCAGAGCAGAGGCTCGGGTACAGCAAGCCCCGTTTGAAGGGGAGGGAGGCATACCTCTCAACCTTTTGTCCCCCAAATGTGGAACATTGCCTGTCAAAATGTGGAACAGATGGGCAAAATGCGGAACACTTAATCAAATCTTTACCTAAGGAGCTCAAAACACTGTTAAAATGTTGCATTTATGTTCAGAAATACAGGTTACTCACCTGTAACAGGAGTTCTAGGAGTGGTATATGTTGTTCATCCACACTTACTGGCAGGTTCCTTGCCGCTTTAAATCTTGCCGGAAGGTCTTCAAGCTGGCTCCTCCGACCCACTCGGGTGATAAAACTCTCGGTTCCGCCCCATGACGCCAGATCTAGCCCGCTGGAAGCCAGGTTGTAGCACTCGAGGCCAGGGAGGTCGGTGGGTTGTGTGGATGAACAACATATACCACTTAGAACTCCTGTTACAGGTGAGTAACCTGTATTTCTAGGGACGTGGATATGTTGTTCAATCCACACTTACTGGTAGACTCCTAGCAGTTCTCCGGGAGGAGGGAGGCAAGGCGCGCACCCCCTACATGGGAAATAAGGACTGGAGAACCGAGGTCCCAAAACCAGCATCCCGGCGTGACTCAAGGTCGATGAGGTAGTGGGTAATGAAGGTGTGTGCTGACTTCCAGGTAGCAGCCCTGCAGATTTCCTGGATAGGGACGTCCCTGGAAGCAGCCACCGGAGCAGCGGTATGGTGGGTAGAATGAGCTCTTATCCCTTTGGGAGGCTGCATGCCCGCCAACCTGTAGCAGACATCTATGCAGGAGGTGACCCACCTGCCTATCATCTGCTTGGCTGCAGGTCTGCCAGGTGCGGCTTCAGCGTAGGTCACAAACAGCTGGCGAACCTCTTCCCGAACTTCAGCCATCCGCTCCTTATAATAAAAGCGCGCTCTTCTAGGGTCCAAAGTATGGAGCCTATATTCGGCCTCCCAGGTGTGATTGGGGTGGAACACTGGCATAGTCAACACCTGGTTAAGGTGAAACTCTGACACCACCTTCGGAAGGAATTTCAGGTGGGGGCGCAGGACAACCTAGTTGCTGTGGAAGATCAGATAAGGAGACTCAATGGAAAGCACCTGGAGCTCTCCCATCCTTCTGGCTGACGTGATAGCCACCAAGAAGGCGGTCTTCCACAACAGGTGAGAAATATCACACCTGTGCATCAGTTCGAATGGCTTGCCCATGAGCTTAGCCAGTACCAGCAGTAGATCCCACGGAGGTGGAGGTTCTTGCACTGGAGGGGATATGTGATCAAGGCCTTGAAAAGCGCCCAGCCACCTCCTCCTCCCGCGCTAATCGACTGCTTCCCGCCCGCGCTCGTAAGCCGGAGATGGCCGCCAGATGCACCTTAAGGGTCGTCGACCAAAGCCCTAGCTGAGGAAGGGACCACAGGTAGTCCAGAATGCTAGCCAAGGAACAGGAGGAAGGGTCCAACCCCTTATCCTGACACCAAATGGAGAATCTCTTCCATTTGAAGGCATAGCATTTTCTGGTTGACTCCTTACGGGATGCCTCAACAACATTGAGGACCTCGTCGGAAAGACCCAAGGCCTGGAACTCTAGCCACTCAGGAACCAGGCCGTCAGGAGCAGGGATTGAAGGTCCGGGTGGAGTACCTTCCCCCTGTTGACTGAGATCAGGTCCCGGTGGGCTAGGAGCCGCCTCAGGAGCCTGGAGCTGAGGCTGAGGAGATCTGGATACCAGAACTGGTGGGGCCAGTCTGGGGCTACCAGAATCACCTGCGCCTTGTCCCTCTTCGCCTTGAGAAGCACCTTGTGGATCAAGGGAAATGGAGGGAAGGTGTAGAAGAGGTCCGGGGCCCATGGCCTCAAAAAGGCATCCCCCTGCAGCGAGCCCTGCTGAGGGGTGCGGGCATGAAACAGCCCCAGCTTCACATTCTCTCTGGAGGCAAACAGGTCCACCTGAGGTGTGCCCCAGTGGGAGAACAGATCTTGTACTATTGCCGGCAGAAGAGACTACTCGTTAAATGCTGCGCCTATCCAGCTGAGGGCACCGGCCAGAGTGTTGGAGACTCCTGCCACATGGATGGCTAGGAGATCTGCCTCCAGTCTGCTCACGAGAGACCAAGTGCGAACAGCTTCCGTGCACAGAGGCAAGGAGTGCGTCCCACCCTGGCGGTTTAGGTAGTACATGGTTATGGTGTTGTCCGTCTGGACCTAGACCACTTGACCCCGTACAAACGGAGCGAAGGCGGTGAGGGCTAGTCGGTCCACTCGAAGCTCCAGCAGGTTGACGTGGCATCGAGACTCCAGAGGGGACCAGAGGCCGTGTGCTCTGAGCTCCCCCAGATGGGCACCCCAACCCATCAGCGAGGCGTCGGTCGTCAGAGTGACCGTTGGCTCTGGGCAGACAAACGGGATACCCTCCTGCAGATGAGCTGGAATGAGCCACCACTGGAGACCATTCCACATCTCCTGGGTCACTGTCACTGGCTGGTCCAGAGGACCGGAGCACTGTGACCACTGGCGGGCCAGCCCACATTGCAGGGGACGCATGTGCCAGCGGGCCCAACGGACCATGCTGGTGCAGGCCGCCATGAGGCCCAGGAGGCGCAGGAAGTCCCGGGCAGGGCGCAATTGCCCAACCACAAATGACTGGGCAAAGGAGGAAAGGACCGCGGCCCTGTCCGCCGAGAGCCGTGTTCTGGCTCGAAGAGAGTCGAGCTCTGCCCCGATGAACTGAATCACCTGCATTGGCACAAGTTCCGATTTGGCCTCGTTGATGAGAAGGTCAATCTGAGAGAAGACCTGGAGGGACAGATCTCTGGACTGCTCCACCTCCAACCTGGAGGGGGCTGCAATCAGCCAGTCATCCAGGTAAGGGTACACCCGGACCCTTCGGCACCGCAGGAATGCTGTCACCACTGCCATGCATTTGGCGAAGACCCTGTGAGCTGGAGAGAGGCCGAAGGGCAAGGCCCGGAACTCGTAAAGGGATCCCTCTGCCCCGAAGTGGAGGAATCGCTGGTGAGACGGATAGATTGGGACGTGAAAGAATGCGTCCTGGAGGTCCAGAGAACAGAACTACACGCCTTGTTCCAAGGATGGAATGATCTGAGCCAGAGTGACCATCCTGAAGGTACGAGACCTTAGGAACTTGTTCAGTTTTGGGACCAGGAGGTACCTGGACACAAACCCTGGATCTGGAGGAGGATCTGCCACCTCCCTGATCACCTCCTCCTGGAGAAGCAGGGCAATGTCGGCTCAACAAGCTAACAGAGAGGCTGCAAACCCCGTAGCCCCCCGTGAGGCGATGGCTCGATAGGGTGGGGACTGCTCGAATTCCAGAGGCAGACCCTTGCCTACCACTTCCAACACCCAGCGGTCCATGGTGATAGCGGACCAGGCAGAAAGGAAGTGGCAGAGCCATCCCTCCACGAGGGAAACCCAGGGAGGAGTGAAGAGGTTGGGGGCGACACCCCTCAACCCGTCATTGTGCAGGCTTGGAGGAAGGGCCGGCCGAGGAGCCGCCTGGACCTTTCCCTCCCGGCTTCCTGCTGGAGGAAGCAGCAGGCTTGGCTTTGGGGTGCCAAGTGTGAGCCTTCTGGTGTTGCTGGGCCGGACTTGCTGCAGGGGCTGAAGGACAAAAGGGCTTACGCTGCTGCTGGTGACCTTTGTCCTTCTGGGAAGACGTGACCGAGTCCAAGGTGGCATTGGACTTCTCGATCCGCTGAAGATGTCCCTCCACCCCGGGACCAAACAAGTTGGTAGCCAGGAAGGGAACATCTGCCAGCTTGTGCTGGGTATCCACTGTAAAGGTGGAGATCCTCAGCCAAGCTCTGCGGCTCATGGCCACTGAGACCGCTACTGACCGGGCACATGAGTCAGCGATGTCCAGGGAGGTCTGGAGCTGCTGTTTGGCCACCGCCCTTCCCTGATCCCACACCTGCTTGACCGTTGTTTGGAGGTCAGTCGGGAGATTAGGACTCACCTCATCCAGGGAACCCAAAAGGGCGTGTGAAAAGTGTGCTATCAGGACGGCCGAGCTGGCCTGATGAAGGCCTAGGGAGGAAGCAGCATAAACTTTCTGCCCGGAGTAGTCCAATTTCTTGGACTCCTTGTCGGGAGGCTTGTCCATGTCCCGAGGGTTCCCGGAACGCCGGAAAACACTGTCAGTCACTAGCCCTTCTGCATGAGGGGTGCTCTGAGAAACCGGAGAGTGAACTGGTGGGAACGGCATACTTCCAAGCCATCCTGGCCGAAGGTGCTGGACAAGAAGCTGGCCGCTGCCATAGCTCCAGGGCCAGGCCAACAATGGCTTCGGCTACTGGGAAGGCCTCCGTAGGGGAATCCCCTCGGTCCAGAATTTCCGTGAGGGGATACTTGGCCCATTTTGAAATGGGTTTTAGCTTCATCCCAGTGGACTCTGAGATGAGTCGAAGCATTCCAAGGAACGAGGATGGGCTCTCGTCCACTGACTGACCCCCAGTGGACTCCAGGTCAAGTGGCCTGGAGAACAAGGAGTCGTCGTCGTCAGAATCTGAGGAGTTTGCGAACAGCTGCTGAGCGCCTGAGTCACCCTCCACCTGTTGATGCCGATCGGGAGTGAGGGCGACTGACAACCGGTGGGGCAAGCCCTAACCCAACTGAGAATCCTTGGTCGGGGCCCCAGTTTTAGGTTGTGGAGGTGGAGGTTCCACCACAATGGGAGGCGCAGCTGGTTTCGGATGAACAACTGGTGCCGGCTTCGGCTCCTCGACTACTACGAGGGGTTGTTTCGGCCGCTCCAGTGACAGCCACTTAATGGCCGGGGAAGGTGACAGAGTCGACTTATTCCCGGACAAAAGGAGCTGCTACACATTAGATCCTCGTAGCGCTGATGCAATTTGCACCGGAGCCTATCCTCTGAAGAGGACAATGACGAGGATGAGCGGTGCCTCCGCTTTCCATGGTGCCGAGACCGAGACTGCTGATGTCGGCGGGATTGGCTGGACCTGGAAGAGGTCCGAGACCGAGACCTTTGGGGATTCCGAGGGTGGGTCTGAGAGGGGGCGGTGGAAACCTGCTCCTCCCTCGGTTCAGGGACCTTAACCGGGGACTCCGGCACAGGAGGCACAGGCAAGTCCTTGGTTTCTACCGGGGGTACCGGTGAAGAAGGGTTGTCGGCTTCTCCAGTCGACAGACCGTCCGATGGGTCGAGAAAAATCTTGACCACGTCGACGGGTGTCTCAGCCGGCTGACCTGACGGGGACACCGTGAAGCCAGCGGCCTTAACCGCAACCTCGACCGAAGTCGAGTGTTGACTATCCGGGGAAGGGGACCTCTCCTGCTCCCATGAACGTTGATGGTGGGACTTACCCTTAGAGTCCTTCTTTTTGAACCGAGAGGAATGTCCCGAAGGCCCTTCTCCCTTGGTGGAGAGGGACTGGCAAAGCTCCTTAAACGAAGCCATGTAGGAGGAGCCCAAGGAGAGCGGGATAAATGCTGCAACTGAAGATGATGATGCTGCGGCCTGGGCTGCCTCCTCCTCGAGGGTGATCATCTGTTCGAGCTGTTCAGCCGAGCCCGCAGCCGTGGACACCACCCAATGGGCCTCCTTCGACTTGACCGGAGGATAACGTTTCTTGGGGCGCCCAAGTTGTAATCTGGCAGCACGATCCTCTAAGACCGTAGCAAAAAAGGACTTGCACAAGTTGCAGGCCTGCGAATTGTGGCCAAGTCCCAAGCAGTAAATGCACATAGGGTGCGGATCGGTCCAGGACATCTTCTGCCCACATGGGCACCGATGAAAACCGGGAGTCAAATTGTCCATCACAGCCGTAAGGGAAGATAAAGACCGAAGTCTTGTAAATTTTAAAATTAGTTTCGGGTTAACCGAAGAGTTTGGATCCAGGCCTAAAACACAGAGCACAAAGGAGGGAACCTGAGCTTCCAAGCGGAAAGGAAGATCTAGCGTCATGGGGCAGAGCCGAGAGTTTTATTACTCGGGTGGTGGGAGGAGCCAGCTTGAAGACCTTCTGGCAAGATTTAAAGCGGCAAGGAACCTGCCAGTAAGTGTGGATTGAACAACATATCCACGTCCCTAGAAAGTCTGTTATTAATTGAATAATTTATTTTTTCCATAATTTACTATGGATTTTTGCTTTAAAATGTTGACTTTGAATGTGGAACAAGTCCTCACAATGTGGAACAGGGAGATTTTTTGAAGTAAAATGAGGAACATTCCTCGTAATGTGGTACAGTTGAGAGGTATGGAGGGAGGCCAAGACACACAGTGGACCGCATTGCGCCACGACGTCAAGGGCAAATACTGCAAAATGAGGAAAAACACCTACCAGCTCCTGGAAAATGGACTGCCAGGAGCATGCCTCCGATGTGCCCCCACTCACCCAGCCACCTCTGGACCGACGACATGAAGAATTATGGGATGCTCAGGGGGCAAGCCACAGCTCCTGGGGCCCAGGAGGTAAGTTTAGGTAGAGTGGGAGGTAGGAGGATGACTCCTTGGCAGACCTGAAGGATTGGGTCGGCAGGATGGCAGGAGGGATAAACAGAACAAAAAAAATATATATATATATCCTGCCTGCTGTCACTGGAGAACTCCCACCAGCCTCATTTTAATGCTTGCAAAGTATGCTGAACCAACATGGAGACCGGCACCAAGCCAAAAAGCCACACAGCATATGTTGATGGTGTTTAAGGTTTGCTTCAATAAAAGTGGATATAAGCACTCACTAGACCAGGAAAGAATCATGCAAAATGTATTTATTCAATCCATCATGTCCACAATGTCCATAAAATCGAAGTAAGTGCAAATTCAGTAAAAAGCAGCAGCAAAACGCTTTCAGCAAATCCACAATTCCAAATTACACAAGCAAACAAGGCCCGCAACTTCCCGCTCTGTGTAACAAGGTAGGATGTGAAAACGTCAACTCCTCAGTCACCTGACATGTTTCGCTCAGTAGAGCTTTTTCAAAGGTGAATAAGGAAACTACCTATACCCCTTAAGTACCATGTGGCTACCAAGGATGGATAGTGGTAGCCACAGATGTGGCAATTGTAAGTTTTGCTGTTATATGTTGGATACTACAATGTTTATACACCTTATTTTGAACAGATCATTTCCAGTTAGGGGATTTATGACGTGTTCCACTGCTGGCTTGGTTTATCTAGCCATCTGTAAATCTGGGTCTTTCTATGTTGGAAAGACCAAAAGGACCTTTAAGATACGAATAAGTGAGCATTTGAGGACAATAGAGAATCATGATATCAAAAATGCCCTTGCAACACATCTTATGAAACAAGTGGACAGACAACAACATGGTTTTAAATTTCAGAGTCTGGAGAAACCAGTGCTATCGCGAAGGGAGGGAAGATTATGATAATCTCTTCCTCAGACGTGAACAGTACTAGATTTTCTCTTTTAAAGGGATGGATGGAAGGAAAACGTTTGAATGGTAAACTTGAGATTAAACCCTTTCTGAAACGAATATAAAATTGTTGGTCAGGTTTTTTCACTCATATTATTACTACATTATGATTATATTGGTGATTAGGTTGTTTTTGTAAGTATGATTTTTAACCAAAGATTTTTTTTCCATTTCTAAATACATTTTTTTCTCCATAGGTTTAGGTGCCCAGGATTTAGTTATCAGCAGCACTTTAACAAAGGAAAGAATCTATGTCCACACAAACATGAGGACTTTTATGTTCCCGATTAACATATGGACAGTTAAATATTGGATAGTCTAGAATAAATAATTAGAATGGAAATCAATGATTTGGAAGTGTTTAAACATAAGCTGTATGGTCACTTTAAATGTCATGGTACTTCAGGGGTATATAGGTAGTTTCCTTATTCACCTTTGAAAAAGCTCTTCTGAGCGAAACATGTCAGGTGACTGAGGAGTTGACATTTTAACGTCCTACCTTGTTACACGGAGCAGGAAGTTGCGGGCCTTGTTTGCTTGTGGAACTTTGGAATTGTGGATTTGCTGAAAGCGTTTTGCTGCTACTTTTTACAGAATTTGCACTTACTTCGATTTTATGGACATTGAGGACATGATGGATTGAATAAATACATTTTGCATGATTTCTTCCTGGTCCAGTGAGTGCTTATATCCACTTTTATTGAAGCAAACCTTAAACACCATCAGCATATGCTGTGTGGCTTTTTGGCTTGGTTGGTTCAGCGTACTTTACAAGTTTAAAGACTGATCAAGCACGCCATATCGTAGGTCCAGCAGTTCTGTTCTTTCTGTCATTTTAATGCTTCTCCACTGATTGAAATGTGTGTGTGGGGGGTCAAAATTAATTGTCTGACCCCTCAGCTACAAAAGTGAGGGATCTGCTGATCCCCCTGAACCCCTGGCTCCACCGTCTGTGTACCTGTCAGGATACTACTGGGCCTGCTTCTTAATGGTTAGGATTCTACTGGCATCACTTTCACTGGTGAAGATTCTACTGACCCTGCTTCTTACTGGTGAGGATTCTACAACCCCCGACCAGTCCAGACAGTGCAGTGGGGGAAGAAGAACCCCCAAGTTGGGACAGTGAAGACGGACAGGGCCTACAGGGCAACCCTGGTCCCCACCAGTGACAGGGCCAGACAGTTCAAGAGATAAGCTAGGCCCCAAGCCAGCACTGCGACCCCTGCCAGAGTTACTACCATCTCTGGATGAAGGGTAAACTGCTGTCCCAATGCCCGCTTCAGCTCCTCACCAGGGCTAACCCTGCCCCCAGGGAAAAGCCCAGTCTCTAGGTAAGAGTCACCTTAAGTGACAACCTCGGAACCAACATCATAAGAAGTACTGGAACCGGACCCAACACCACGAATGGCACTGGAGTCTGACTCGGGACTGGCACCGGAACCTGAACCAGCACTGTGAACAGCACCAGAAGGGTCTCGTCACTGTCTCTGGCGTCTGTCTGAGGGGTAAGCCCAGGAGTGACTCCCAACCCTGAGTCAGGCTTGGAACCAGGCCCAGAAAGGCCTTCATCCCCCACCAAATCTGTCCCCAGACCCAAGGTTGGCATCATCATCCTCTCCCGGGCCATCAGGGTGCTCAGGGGAAGAGACAAAAATTACCTCTGGGTCCGAGAAAGAGTCAGCTCCAGAACACTTCTCTCTTCTGGCACCACGAGCTGTGCTAGAAGGGGGCCTGCTCTTGTGGCTGGCACCAGCCTGCTCATCGGTATTGGCTTTAGTACCAGGAGCCGAGACAGCACTGTGTTGCAATGCCAGGGTGCCCACCAGTGTAAACCAAGCATATAGCTTCAGTCTCACCACCAGGGAGGTACACTGCCCCACAGGGCAAACAGGCTGAGGGGTGCTCAGCAGACCCCTCAGAGGAAACCGACTGTCCACCAGACCCCACCTCCAGGGCCCCCAACATCTCAGTGGGGCAAGCGCAGGGAGTGTCCTGGACTTCCTTAGTACATGCAGTATTGGGAAGAGCTCAAGGGAAGAGCCCAGGGACCATGCCTTGGCATCTCTGGTCCGATGCCTGCCTCCAGCGGTGTGTGGATCATGGCCCCACTTCAACGCGTGCTTCCTGAAGGTGTGGTAGTCTATGAAAAAGCAGGTATCACATCTGTCCAGGGTTTGACCTTAACATTGTTTTACTAGCCATGAACCTAGTGCAAATTGGCCAGGGCTATTGCAGCTAACCCTCTACTTGTCCGTCTTAACTACTGCAGATTTTTCATGGCTGTTAATGAAGTTGAAAAAGTCCCTACTTTAGCAGGCTGTAGTCCTTTTGCTAATCTCCCTCAGTGTTTCAGGTGGCCTGGTGTGATTAGCAGCTCATTAGGAGCTGCAATTATCTGGCAGTTCAAGAGGGGGATCCAACAAAAGACTCAATGTGAGTTATTATCACTCAATTGTTAGGACAGTCAACTAGTGTGAATGCTGTGATCAAGGGTAGAGTGGTTCAGTCACTAGCTTCCAGTTTGCTGAACTTGTCTTTGATTTGTCCCACTATATTAAGACCAGTGTGCCTCATTTCCCAACCTTTTGAGTGCCTGTATCCAACACTGCAGTGACAGAATGCTATCATGTATGCACTGTCTGCCCAGCCAGGTGGTCTGTTCACTCTATACTTTCTCTGGACACCACTGCAGACTAGGCTCTGAAGTGGCCATCCACAGACCCATAGCTGCCATTACTGACTGGTGTAGGGGTTCACAGCTCCTCTTAAAGGGAAACAATGGAAAAGACAAAGCTTTCCTCAGACATTACAGAAACTCTCAATTAGTGCTTTCAGACAGTAACAACTTTATTTACTGATTTAGAACAGCTACCCGCAACTTCCACTTCCTGTTGCTGGCATCCAGGCATCTCATGAACAGCAGTGAGCTTCCTGAGCTCACTGTATGCCAATACGCCTGTTTGACCTCAGCTATTGGTTGGCAGGACATATTAGCATAAAGTGAGCTCAGGAAGCTCTCCGCTACTCATGAAATGGTGGCTGCCAGCAACAGAAAGTGAAAGTTGAAGGCCACTGCTTAAATCACTAAAAATTCAACTAGAGTAATTAAAAAAAAAAAGTTACTGTCTGAAAGCACTGATCAGGAATTTTTGTAGTGCCTGGGTAAAGCTGTACTTTTTCCATTGTTTCCCTTTAATGGATCACACCAGTCAATGCCATCAATGCAGTACCACCAGCATGTCATTTCATCCTAAAAACAATGCTTTGGAGCATGTATGGTACAAAGCAAAACCTTAGTAAAATATATAATTTGAAAGGTTAAAATAGATATTCCTGGTGTGCACAGATCATCCAGTATAGAAAGAGAGGTAGTACAGCATCATGCCTGTATACTGCTCCCATTTGACTGATGAAAGGACACTGTTATGAAAAATCTGTTTTTGTTAGGGCAGAAGAAAAAATTACTCACCTTAGTAATGTTGTTTCTTCTAATGGAGTCTTGCAATATTATGACATATGCAGTATAGCCCCAGGTTAGAACTGCTCCGGAGGTGAAAGAGTTAAGTGCATGGAATTTTGAGCACGAGCTCGGTTGAACACACTGTCTGTTGTGCTTCAAACCTAACTGTCAGATCTTTACGAGCAAAACTCACCAAAGGTTCTGTGGAAGCTGTAAACCCACACTAGCCAACTGGCTACTAAATACTAACACATTTTATGGGAGGTCATAATATAGCAAGACTCAAGTCAGGGGACCAAAGAATGAAATACAACAACAAACAAAATGGCAAACACTAGGTGCCAACAGGTCACTACCCACCCACATCCCAAAAAACAAGAAGAAGAAGGTTCTGAGAGGGAGGGACAGGTGGGGGGGGAGAGGTCATAATATAGCAAGACTCCATTAGAAGAAACAACATTACTAAGGTGAGTAATTTTTTCTTCAAACAACATGAAGTCTTGCTACATTATGACATATGCAGACTACACAGCAGTACCTCCATGGAGGAGGGCAGAACCTACTTAGGAAATAGGCTCTGAAGTACAGCTGTGCCAAACGAGCATCACTCCTAGCCTGGGTGTCCAGGGAGTAATGCTTTGTGAAGGTGTGAACTGTTTTCCAAGTAGCTGCTTGACATATCTCTAAGATAGGAATGTCCCTGGCAGCAGCCAAGGACGCAGCTGTACCTCTTGTAGAATGAGCCCTCAGCCCTGAAGGGGGAACCTTACCCAGTTTTTGGTAACCAAATTGGATACAAGAAACAATCCACCTGGCAATGGACCTTTTAGTGGCAGGTTTCCCTTTACCTACCTCACCGTAAGTGAGGAAGAGTTGGAGGGAATCAAACCTGTGACCCTTGGTACGCTCTATATAGTAGCTAAGGGCCCTTCTGACATCTAGACCGTGCAATCTCCTCTCACTAGAGGAGGAATCGTCAGTGAAATACACAGGAAGAGAGATAGATTGATTCAGGTGAAAGTCGGAGACCACCTTAGGCAAGAACTTTCTATTAGTCCTGAGGACCACTTTATCTCTATGAAAGGAGATAAAATCAGGCTCCACTGACAATGCTTGTAGTTCACTTATGCGCCTAGCAGAAGTGATGGCTACCAAAAACACAGTCTTCCAAGTCAGGTACTTGAGCTCTGCTGAAGACATGGGTTCAAAGGGAGGTTGCATAAGCTGGACAATGCAAATATTAAGATCCCATGCGGGAGCAGGATCCCTGAAAGGAGGGTTGATGTGAAGCAACCCTTTGAAAAACTTGGAGAACACCAGATGAGCTGAAAGAGAAGAGGGTTTACCTGCTGATAAAAAGCCAGACACTGCTGCCAGGTGCAGTTTTAGGGTAGCTGTTCTCAGCCCCAAAGCATTTAAATGCACCATATAATCCAGAACTGCGGGCAAGTCGTCAGACTCTGGAGAAATACCCTTGCCAGAACACCATATAGAAAACCTCTTCCATTTAGAGTTATAAGTAGCTCTGGTGGAAGGCTTCCTTGAGGCCTTCAAAACATTGAGCACACCCTGCTAAAGGTGTAAGCCAGCAAACTCTAACCTTCAAGAGCCAGGCCTTGAGATTGAGAGATTTGAGATTCTGGGTACAAAACCTCCCGTGCTACAGGTTAACAGATTGTGATTCCTGGGAAGGCACAGTGGAAGTTGGACTGCTAGAGATAGCAGAAGTGGATACCAGGGTTGTCTCGCCCAATCTGGAGCAATCAGGATCATCCTGCAAGGTTGAGATCTGATCTTGACTAGCACCTTGAACAGGAGGGGAAAGGGGGGGGAATGCATAGAAAACTTCCTTCCCAGTTGAGGAGGAAGGCGTCCAGAGGACTGAGCCCAACACTGGGGCCTGCAACAGAAAAGAGGAAGTTGGTGATTGTCTGGGGCTGCAAAAGATCTATCTGAGGAATGCCCCACCTGGCAAACACCACCTCCAGGACAAGGGAATCCAGAGTCCATTCGTGATGGCCCTGGGAAATCCTGCTGAGAGCATCTGCCAGGACATTGTCTTTGCCTGGGAGTGAACTGCCAAAAGGGAGGTGTTCAGGAATAAGCCAGAGACCACAACTTCATTGCTTCGTGCACACAAGGCCGTAGACTGAGGTGCCCCCCGCTTGTTGATGTACCACATTGTAGTGGTGTTGTCTGTTCTGACTTGTACAATCTTGTTCTGAACAGATGTGGAAAAGCTTGAAGTGCTAGAAAACTGCTCTGAGTTCCAACAGATTGATGTGGAGCAAAGATTCCTGAGGGGACCACAATCCCTGAGTGGTGAGGTTGCCCAAGTGGGCTCCCCACCCCAAGAGGATGCATCTGTAGTAAGGAACAGGAATGAGACTCGTGGATAAAAGGTACCCCTTGTCTCAGGTTGGTCTGATCCTGCCACCATTGTAGGGCCTGGATCAGGGTTTGAGTTACTGGATCAACTTGGTTACAGGATCTCCTTTGAGACCAGAAGGCTCTCAAATGGAACTGAATGTCCCTCATTTGAAATCTTACTCCTGCACTACTGCCGGAAGCAGCCATGTGCCCTAGGAGCTGCAGAAAATGCCTTGCTGGCCGAGAGACCTGCAGAGTGAAGGAGGAGGCCAGAGAAACCAGGGTCTTTGCCCTTTCCAGAGGAAGGAAGGCTCTGGTTTATTGTGTGTTCAGTTCTGCACCTATGAAGGTGAGAAACTGAACAGGCTGTAGAACTGACTTTGGAAGATTGAGAAGGAAGCCTAAAGATGTGAGCAGCTGCTGGGTGACTTGAAGGTGTACTTTGACTTGTTCTGGGACTGGCCCACTATGAGCCAGTCGTCCAGGTAAGGAAAGATGGCAATCTTTTGCCTTCTTAAATGAGCAACTGCTACTGCCAGGCATTTTGTGAATACCTTGGGGCAAAGGTGAGACCAAGGGCATTGCTCTGAACTGGTAATGGCCCGAGGGCAGTTTGAATCTGAGGTACTTTCGGTGGGAGCTTCTGATGAGGACATGGAAGTAGGCATCCTTGAGGTCCAGGGATGCTAGCCAGTCCCCTGGCCTTAGAGAGGGTAAAATAACTCCCAGAGTTACCATTTTGAATTTTGGTTTTAAAAGGTGCTTGTTTAGGTATCTGAGATCCAGGATGGGCCGCCATTCTCCTGTCTTTTTTGGGGTAAGGAAGTACCTGGAATACAACCCTTTGCTCTGGTGTAGGGGAGGAGCCCTCTTCACAGCTCTGAGAGCCAGGAGGGTAGAGACTTCTGCTTCCAGGGCAAGTGCCTCTGAAGGATTTGCAGGTGGAAAGGATCTGGCTCTCATCCTTGGAAATTTTTTGAAGCTGAGAGCCAGTCCCTGGCTTACTACTTCCAGGACCCACTTGTCTGATGTTAAAGACATCCAGTCCTGGAAGAAGTAAGCCAGCCTGCGCCCTACAGGTAGTGGAGAATCGGCCCTGGCCAGCCCATCAGGGTGCCCTTTGGCAGGAGCTTTAGGCTGAGGGGTGGGAGCGGGCCTGCTCGCACCCTGTCTGCCTCTCCCTCTGAAGAATCCCCTCTGGGCATAGGCTGAAGAGGAGGCCTGGGTTTGGTAAAAAGGTCTGTGAAGAGGCCTGCCCCTGCCCCTGGAAAACTGCCTTTGAGGAGTGGCCTGCCTTTCCTTGGCCTGTGCACTCCTATAGGTAGTCATGTACTCATCCATTTTCTTCATATAATTCTCTGTCTGCTCCCCAAACAGAGAGTTATCCACAACAGGAAAATCCATGGCCTTAGCCTGGGTATCCTGTGACAGGCTAGTACCCTGAGCCAAGCCATTCTACGAAAGAGCCACAGATGTAGCCATGACTCTGGAAGATGCATCATTAGAGTCCACTGCAGCATGAAACTGCACCTTGGATGCCTCAATACCATCAGCAGCCACTTGCTCAGCTCCCTGGCAAGTTGTTCAGGGAGCCTTTATGTAAATCATAACAGTATCCCATCTGATTTCTGATATCTTGCGACATAAGCCATATAATTTGCCTGTCTGAATCCCAAAGATGCTGCCATGTACTGTTTCTTTGCCATGGCATCAATCCTCCTGGAGTCCTTATCCGGGGGGTGTGAAGCCAAAGGAATATTTGCCTTATCACAGGCTGCGGCCTGCACTACCCCAACATGGCTGCATTGTTGTGAGAGGAACTCCGTGTCAGAGCCTGACAAAGTGTACCTTCTGTCCATTTTCTTGTCCACAGGAAGTACAGAATGGGGTTTTTAAAATCTTTACTGCCTGTTTCCTGAAAGATTTGTGCATAGGAATAGACAGTCTTCTAGACTCTGGGATATCCATCATTTCCACATAGTCAGGCTCTTCTTGGTCATCCACAGCTTCTTCCATAGGAAGCTGGAGGGTTTCAGCCACTTTTTTATAGAAAATAAAATGAGAAGGAGAGTCAGAAAGCCTAGGGGGAGAAACTTCTACAGGTCTGTCTGGAGAAATGTCCGGTTCAATGGGCACATCCAGACTGTCAAAATCATATTCACTCTCTTCAAAATCTTTCTCCCCCTCCTCCGGTACATAAAAATCCTCTACATCATACTCCTGAACCGGAGGAACCGACCGAGCCGACCGCCTGCCTGATGGTGACAGTTCGGTCGGAACCGGGGAAAATGACTGGACAATTTTGATCGCTTTGGCTATTTCTGCAGCAGTTGGAGAAGGGATTTTTGGCTCTAAATCTGCTGACTTCCTAGTCCTTTTAACTGGAACCGACTCATCCGAGTCAGCTGTCCTTTTGCCCGAGGAAGACTCACCTTGTTTAGGGGGGACTCCCTCTAGTTCGGTTGGCATCGAACCGGGCTGGCGATCTGGATCAGCGGACTTCTTAGCCTCCTTTTCCCTGAGCCTACCAACTCTCTTATCCCGGGTAGCTGCAGGGAAACTGACACAAATCTGGCAGTCTGAACTGAGGTGGTCAAACCCCAGACAATAGACACATGTGGTGTGTGGGTCAGCCTTAGCAAAAGCTTCCCCACAGACATCACAGTGTTGAAACCCAGTGGGCCCGGTTTTTCTTTTGGGTTTCTCAGACATAATGCCAGCTAACCAGAAAACTTGCCGTTAACGACCTTAGCCAAACAAAGACACCCTTATCGGTTCCAGACCACGCCACGGTCGTGAAAAAACGTAATGAAATCCGTTTTTTAGAACCGATAAGAACCGGGAACTGCACTTCTAATGAAGTTTGAAGTAATTTTACAACAACCTGATTGGTTCAAAACTGAACCGATAATATCGTTTACAAGTTCCACACAGAATAAATGTAAAACCTTAATTTACTTACGATACCACAGACAGAGCTTGAACCGACCGGTTGCGGTTTGATTTTAAAACAAATGCGGTTTAAAAACCGAGGAAAAACACTTTAAAACCGACAAAATGAACCGAGCAGTAGGAGAAATCTCCGGAGCGACTGTTCAGTGAGGTGGAGTAAAGAATCTGACAGTTAAGGTTTGAAGCACAACAGACAGAGTGTTCAACCGAGCTCGTGCTCAAAATTCCATGCACTTAACTCTTTCACCTCCGGAGCAGTTCTAACCTGGGGTTATACTGCATATGTCATAATATAGCAAGACTTCATGTTGTTTGAACATGTTAAATCAATATTTTTGTGCCTGGTATATATAAACAAATATGTAAAAGTTTCTTACATCCCAAGCCCCCTGTATTTGTTTAACTCTCTCCAAAGAAATCCTAGAACTTTCCCTGGCTCACTTCACTGCGTAAGAAAACTTCCAGAAGTGCAGGCCTGGTTAATCACAGGATGGGGGATGAGAGTGCCTTTCTCTGCCTGATTCTGTACATTGCCCTGCAGGTCAGGGTGGGACTGTGGTGCGGTGTATGATGATGATGATGGTTATTGTGTGTGCAGAGCTAGAACTGCCTGACTGAACATTTGCTATTATGGTATTCTCTGGTTTGGTGGGAAGGGGGTGAAGAAAGAGGAAGCAGGGGGCACATGGTGAAAAACCAATGGGAGTACACACTGCGTGTGATTGGACTGCAGTCTTTTTTTTTTTGTTGGGGCAGGAAGCAATGTGGGAGCAGGATAAATATGCAATAATCAGAGTATTTCTTGGCTTCCATTTTTCCTGTATAACCAATCAAAACTGACCATTATTATTGTGGGCTACTGCAACCATCTGCGGGCTAGTGCAATTTTTAATCAACTTATCCGACTGGCTGGTGCAAAAAAAAGTTAAGGTTGACCCCTGCATCTGTCCATGGCGTGGTCGGTGCCAAGGCAGGCCCAGCAGTCCTCATGTCAGTCCTGGATGATAATATGGACCCTGACAGGAGAAGCGATGCACAGTGGGGCTGCCGTTGCTCTTTTCCTGCTTCCTGGGCTTCTTATGCTCCCCAGGACCTGCAATGAAGACTCAGAAAAATAACTGAAAAATGAGAAAAGAAAGAGTTTGGTGCTGAACTAGCGATAGAAACAAATATGTGCACTGAAAAACATGGTGCCAAGGTAAACCAGCATCGAACTGATATGGTGATGAAATGAGAAGGGTTGTGACAGTTTCAGTGATTGTAGAAGCTCCCACAGACCCACAGTGTGCACTTGATGCGCAGGAAAAAGAGAACTGAAGAAAGGAGGGTCTGGCATCGGTTACTAGTCAGCCAACAAGCGCAGCATCACTACATCTGCCTCGTGGGTGGTGCCAGCACTGATGTTGGTCCCCTAGGCTGCAAAATACTTTGCTCTGGCTAGGCCCTTGTGCCTTTGGCTTAGACCCATAAGTAAGAATGAATGGGAATGATTGCATTTTGGAAGATTTTGAATAATGGGTTGTCTAACCATACCAATGTACTGAAACCCTATACATTTTTAAAGGAAAATTAATAAAAAAATAATCCAAAAGGTCGGCTAATAAACAGGTTGCCTACTTGCGCACAGGCATCATAAAAGCCAGCTAAAAGGTCAAGGGCCCTTCCCTTCGTGTAGAATGTGATGATATTTTTCATGATCTCAGGGTCCTTTCTCCAATCCAGAGACTGTAGGTAGTTAGCTGCCATGATGTAAATCTCCTTCTGTCGGGAAACTCCAGCAAAAAAAATTATTTTTTCTGTGTCTCCTGATTTAAGAAGGGCTCTCATTGCCTGAAACCACAAAGACGAAAATCAGCACATTCTATAATGTGGACCGGAATACTTGCAGCCAAAGAGGCTGGAAGGTTTTAAACACATTAGGACACTGTTTTAGTTATCATTTTACTCATTTCACATTCAACTGTACTTTTCATGATGAATGCTGAAACCCAGTTTGAGAGGAACCATTTCACAACAGCAGAATCAGCTGGCATTTCTGGGAACAGGTTAAAACAGTAATCAAAATACCAGGCTTTAGGCTGGCCCGGTGGCGCTGAGGGTTGAGGCGCTGGATGCAACACCTTGTGTCACGCTGGCAGGCCCACCGGGGGTCGGCAGGAGAGAGAGAGGATCGAGCATCCGGAGGACTGCTCTCCTCTCTCGGGGATCCAGGCTCCTGTCTGGCACCACAGCGGCCCCCGGTGACAACCGGAGGCACTGCAATGCGCAGGGCTTAGCTAGAAGGGAGGCGGAGCTACGACAGGCGTGCCTGGCGCCACTGTACGACTGAGCTCCGCCAGGGGAGGGATGGATGGGAAAGAAGGGAAGCAATGCAGCCAAGAAAAAACCCTGCTCCTGGAGATAGGCAACGGCACTGCCCCCCCAACCACACTCCACTGGCCGGATCCATCCAGTTCCGGGCCGAGCCCAGCCAGGCCTGAATTACAAGATAGAGCGCCCTGGGTGGATAGGGCAGACCCACCTCGGGAGGGCTCAGAGTCAAGGGGATAGCCGGGAAAGCTGGAGGGTTTCAGGCTCGGAAGTACAGCCGAGGGAGTGCAGTTGCCCGAGAGAGTTCTCCGGGGCCAAGCAGAGCCAGAAAAAGAATACAAAAACCAAAAAAAAAATTCCAGGCTTTAAGCTGGCACTGGGCAAACCAGGAGGACAATAAGCAAACAAGAGACCGAGAACGTAGTGGAAGTGGCAGGTAACAGGAGAGTTGGCCCCACTGAAGCAGAAGCTGGTTCTAGGACGAAAGGAAGATGTACCAGGGGATAAACAGATGCAACCCCCAAGTGGTGCTATCCCAAGGGCTACTACCCCTGCCTGCTTAACTGACAGGTTGAGGGGCCTAGGTTCTATGGCGGGTGCCTCCACCCAGAGGTCAGGGTTTGTAATGGTTGGTCTAGTTTGGTCACAGCCCTCTGGGACACTGAGACCCCCTTCTAATCCCTCTAATGGCCCACACGATGCACAGGAGTTACAGTACCAATACCCCACATGTACACACTGTTCATTCATAAGGTACCACTTACCCTCGAGACTGAGTCGCAGGTTTATCTCTGAGGACCCCCTGAAAAATAAGGTTAAGCAGCATACACAAACCAATACAGTGCTTGGCATGAAGGTACTGACACTTCAGACAGTTTAAAGTTTAACAACAACAACAATAAATCTGATTTATTTAGGGAACAGTAACACAGGAGGGGGAAATCAGGTTAATTAGTGGCATTAAATCACAGTACTGTGCACACATACAGGGTCTGAAAAGTCACACTCTGGGTACCCAGGTTGGGAGGGGAGCTAGCCATTTCGTTGCCTGGGGTTGGCAGGTGCAGATGGATAAGGCCCTGTAGAAGAAAAATATATGCACAACACCCAATTGTAATCCGGAGCCTGATGGCTCAGTCCATGAAGCAGTGAAACAACAAGAATTAGATGACACACTTGTGATTGAAAACAGGCTGCAGGGGAATACCCTGATTTGTACTCACAATACCCAAGCTGAGAACCAGATGGTGGATGTTCTTCTGGATTGTCAGAAACAGCAGGGCATGGAGACAAGGTCCTTGTGACTGGACCCCACTGCAGTTATAGCAAACGGATTTAGTTCGAGACAAGCTGGGTTTGCTTCCAGCTTCAACACACACAGCACAAAGCACAGGGGATTGGAAATAGCGATTCCCCACAAGCACTACGGACATTCATATGTAAAAGGAAAGTACTATACCAGGCAGGCTGCTCCTCAATCCCGATCGCAATTACTGCAAAATACCCGGGAGCACACACAGCAGCTTCAGTTCCTGACAGACAGAGCGCGATTCAGCAATTTCTTCAGTCTTCTACAGGGTGAGCCTGGTTTCCACACTTCTAGTGCTTCTTTCTGTTCACAACTCAGATTCAGTCCAAACTGGCACTCATAAAGGCTGCAGACCGAAACTCATGGCCTCACACGCGCTTCCCGCGCGAAACTATACACCGCAGACGCACAGAGCTCCTTCTTTCTTCACAAACTGATCTAATCTTTCCAGTCGCAGAGCAGGGCATTTCCTTTAGCTCCACACCATTCTGTTGGCTGGTTCGGCTGTCACTCACAATAAGACTCCCTCTGTTGGTGGAAAAAGGTGCCAAGGTTAAAACTACATTTTCCAGAGTCACTGCCCATACAATCCCCTTGTGGCTGGCTCAAAATTGGAGAGTCCAAGTTCCGATTCGTCCACAGGCTTCATTTTAGGGTCTCTCTATCATCCTGATTGGTCCAAGTCAGCTATTCAGAACCAAAATGAAAAAGCTACACTTAAACAGTTTGTGCTGAAAGGAAGACAGGTTAGACAAACTACATTTTCTCAGTCATTCTAAATGATTTCTGGCAAACAGTTATATCTTTCAACAAGGCTCCCTCTGCATATGTAGCAACGGCAGAAACGGAGTGAATTGACAGCAGCCCAGGCAGGATTCGGGCATTATAACACACAGTCCCCCCATACAAACTAATTAAGTCTGCAAGCGGACAGCTCTTAAAGAGACAGTATGCGGAGGCTCAAACAGCACTGACTTGGAACCACATTTAAATAGCTCAGACGCCAAATACCGCCCAGACTTGGAGCATTCAGGTAAGCTCCAGGAAGACTTTTGGGAACCCCCATTTGCAGGGGGGTTACACAGAGTTGGAAAAAAAAGGCAAAACAAGATAGCAGCCCTTCAGTCCCTTCCCAGAACAATTTTTATTTTACAGTTTATTAACCCCGTTTAAGAAACAGGTGGTGAAAATCCTTCAAGCTTATTTGCTGTTATCTGTGCACTGGATCAGTCTAATGCACAGGTAAAATCAAGAGCTGACAACCTAGGTGCAGTGCCACAAGAAAATCAAGAAGCCCATTAGATTTTTGAATTTTTTCTAATTCTCAATAGCCACCATTTTTTTCAAAAGAAAACAACCCCCGGGAATAGCCTAAGGTTTAACAGACACTCACTAAGAGATCCACAATTTATTACTTGTCTCGCAATATCAAAATGTAAACAAAAAAAACCTGTCCCTATCTCCATCACACCACCACCACCACCTCCCTGCACTCACTTGTTTCTGTTATGTTTCAGTACTTACAAATAGTGCTAGCTTTTGCAGTTTTAATTGAAATATGTTCTTGGTTTCTACAGCAGCCTGCTTTATCTATCTTTTCAAACAACTGCACATACTTTCACCTCACAAAGCAATGCTCTTCGACCTGCTTCTGTGCACTGTGTCACAACATGATTCTTCTGGTCTCCCCTGCAGCTTAAAAAGGTGTTCACTCGTGTCTATCTTGCAGCACAGCAGCTTTTCTTCTGCCTGGTAGTTCATTCAATCACTGCTGACACCTGCCCTACCTGCACCTCTAAACACATTTTCAGGTACAAAACCCATGCTTGCCAGCATGATTTGTCAACAGTAGATGTGTTTTTGCATGTGACTGTGTGTTTTTTACATGAACTTCAACTTTGTGAAGGCAATACACTCACGTCTCCCCTGCAGCATGTTGGCTTTTCTCCTCCCACCTGCCCGGTAGTTCACTGGATAACCACCTGTCCCACCTGCACCTCTCAAATCGGCTGCAGGAACAAAACACATGCTTGCCAGCACAATCTGTTTTGTGGATCCTTTTTATTTTGTATATCTTTCCGTGTGTGTGTGTGTGTGTGTGTTAGGGGGTAGCCATGAGAACCAAGTGGAAGTACAACTACGGTGGCCACAACAGGTTAAAAACCAAAAACGGGAGTTAATGCAAGCGGAGGAACTATTTTACAACAAAATACATTAATGTTTTTACATATTGACTATTTTACCCTATCAGTTTTAATTTCTACAGCAATGTACGATACGCAGCCCCATTTTATAAGCACAATAAAAGACTCTGGAGGAGTGCATCAGACATTTCTAATACATGACGAGGGGAGTAGTAAGGCACGAGGCTGCAGGCATTAGAAATGTTTAATACACACCCCTTCATGTCTTACTGCTTACATTGCCCAGCTAACATAGCATCTCCTTTCCAGAGGGATCCTGCTTCTACCCATTTTTGCAGCGGGATGGACCGAAGCACTAGGAGGTTAAATGACTTGTCCAAGGTCACACAGCGAGTATAGGGCTGTAGTGGGGTTTCAGAAAAAATTACTCACCAAAGTAATGTTATTTCTTCCAAAGGGATCCCACACCATATTTAGCAACAGCAATCATTCCCTTGGAAAGAGCAGCATTGGACAGCTAGAATTTTATGCAAATGATAGAACTCTGGCATTAAATTCAAACTCTGCTGTGCGGTCATGATCACCCCTACCTTCCTCTCCTTCTTGAGAAGGCAGTATAGCGCTGTGGTCTAGGGTTCTGAGGTGCAAACCTGGAGACCTGGGTTTGAATTGCACAGCCCCCACTTACATATTGTGTGATCCTGAGCAAGCCACTTAACTTCCTTGTGCTCCCAGGTCACACCTGAAAACAAGCTTCAGCGTAGTGTGCCTTTCCTGGTTAAACAGTTTCCTCTTTCCTTACTTCCTCAGCCAGACCCGATCTTCTTTACTATTCCTCCCAGCCCTGTCACCTGTTATTTCTGAGGTTTACCATACCACTGCTATACAGTGCCCCATGGATTCCAACTATGGTGGGGCTCCCAGCAACCCCACTTCCGGGAGAAGGCTAGGTAAGAGAACTATCACCTTGCAACCAGGAAAGTCACCAGAGTTGTGGGAGGGAGGGCAAAGGCCTGGAAATAGCAGAGGCTGGTGCAGGGCATACGAGGTGGGGAAAAGGGGTTCTTTAGGTATATTGGTGAGCGGAGGAAGGTCAAGGGCCAGTTCAGTAGGTTGAGGGCAACTGGGGGGGTGGGTGAAAGGGGCTGGAGAGCAGGCAGAGGTAGTGAATGAGTACTTTGCCTCAGTGTTCACTAGGGAAGAGGCTGAGGAGCTTCCAAAAGGGGTTGAAGGATACAGAAGGTGCAGCAGACCTGACTATTTGGGTACCTCTGAAGAACAAGCCGCTGAGGAAGTAGGCCAGGAGTGAGATATAAGGCTGGTTCTGCTGAATGGGGGACAGATGCTGATATTCGATCGGTCGGGTGGGAAGTCCTGAGACCCTACAAAAAATGATAAATCCCTGGGGCCTGATGCTATTCATCCCAAAGTACTGAGGGAGTTGGCGGATGTTTTGGCTGTGCCATTGGCGGATCTCTTAAACTTGTCGCTCCAGACAGGAAAGGTGCCAAGGGATTGGAAGCAGGCGCATGTTGTGCCCATCCATAAAGGGGGATCGAGAGAACAGTAAGGAAGCTATAGACCCATCACTTTGACGTCGGTGGTGGGGAAGGTAATGGAGAGCATACTTAAGGAAAGCCTGGGAGGTTTCTTGGAGGAGATGGGTTACCTGGATGACCAACAGCATGGGTTTGTGCCAGGTAGCTCGTGTCAAACAAACCTTGTACAGTTCTGTGAGTGGGTGACATCAGCACTCGACAGGGGGAGACCACTGGATATACTGTTCCTGGACTTCAGCAAGGCATTTGATTTGGTCCCTCACACTGGCCTAAGGGAGAAGCTGGGGGGGATGGGGGTAGGCCCATTGACGGTTAGGTGGATTGGAAATTGGCTTTCAGGTCACACTTGGCGGGTAGTGGTCAGAGGGGAGGTCTAGTCTCCTAGGGAGGTCAAAAGTGGGGTCGCACAGGGATCAGTCCTGGGGCCACTCCTGTTTAACGCTTACATCTCCGATATCAGGGAAGGTGTTGCGTGTGAAATGAGTCTCTTTTCGGACGACTCTAAGTTGGGGGCAGTGGTGGAGGGGAGGAGGGGAGACTGGCCCTGCAAGAGGACCTGGATACTCTGGTAGGTGGTCCTGCTCCTGGAAATTGAAATTTAACTCCTCCAAGTGCAAGGTGCTACACCTAGGGTGGGAAAACCCCAACTACGTGTACACCCTGGGGGGTATGAGTTGCAGGCCATGGCAGGGGAAAGAGACCTAGGAGTCTCTTGTGGATGTTAACATGAATAATTCAGAGCAGTGCAGGAGGGCTGCAGTCAGGGCAAATAGGATGCTGGGATGCATTGCTAGGGGGATTACCTCAAGGAACAGGGAGGTGATTTTGCCCCTGTACAACAGCCTGGTTAGACCACATCTTGGGTACTGTGTGCAGTTCTGGAGGCCACACCTAAGGAGGGACATCCAACTCCTGGAGAGGGTTCAGAGAAAAGCGACCAGAATGATCTGGGGCCTGGGGGATATGACATATGAGAACCACTAGGGGAGCTCAACCTGTTCTCACTGGAGGAGACGAAGGACTGAGGGGACATGACTGAGGTCTTCAAGTACCTCAGGGGAGTAAATAAGGTAAGCCGAGATAGAATCTTTTGACTGAAGGAGAGTGGAATCACCAGAGGACACAGTTGGAAGATTGAGGGTGGTAGCATTAGGGGGGAAGGAGGAGGAGGTACTTCACCGAGACAGTGGTGGAACCGTGGAATGCGCTGCCTGGGGAGCTGGTACAGGCAGCTACAGTGGAGGGATTCAAGAGAGGGTGGGATAGGTATAGGCAAGGGGTGGAGCAGAGACTGGTTTGCCTTGGGGCAGGACTGGGGGATGGAGTAACAATGGAAGGAGACAGATAGAGGGCTACGGTACCCAGTCAGGGTGCTGAAGCACGAGCAGATGTGATAGACCAATAGGCCTACTCTGCTGGCGTATAGTATATTAGTAAAGGATGTGGCAGTGGGCAGCCCAGTAGAAAGTGCAGGGCCTGCAAGTAAACATGGCATCATCACGCACAGCCTCTGCTTTTTCTGCTGGTTTTCTTCCCCACTCTCAGGTGCCCAGCAGGCAAGCACTGAATGGGACGCACTTGAGTGTGTGCGTTTCAGTCACGAGGCACCCTCACTCTACAGTGGCTCCATCTGCACTACCACTTGTGGTCACCAACTTAGCAGTATCCCAGTGGAGCCAGCCCACCTCCCTCCCCGGAGAAGGAAAGCGTCCTGTGGGTCACTCAATTCTCCTCCCCCCGGCCAACCACTGAGAGGCACCAGGGCCTCAGCCTTCCATGCCACTGGGCCAGCTTTCAATCCTACCATTTAACATCAGATTTATTTTGTAAAGCAAGTGTGAGCAGTGACCACTAAAACTAGCTACATGACTGGGAAATATTCCAAAATCTTATTCTCGTCTGAACCTTTTACCAGGTTCTTGAAGACGGTACAAGGATTAGGGACTGTTAAACACAGTGAGGGCCCCTTCTGGAAGAAACATTACTACAGTGGGACATTTTTTTCTGCAATCCCTTACTTATGTTTAACATTAGCAGATGCCATAGCAGTACCTTGGGAGGCTGTGTACACAACCCATTTAGGACAAAGGTTCTGCAAGACAACAGTGCCAAAGCTGTCCTTTCTTTTGGACAGTATGCCCAGACAGTAGTGTTTTGTTAAGTGTGTACAGTTTTCCAGGTAGCTGCTTCACAAATTTCTTGCAGGGGGACACCCCTTGGTTCTGCCGTAGAGGCAGAGGTGCCTCTTGCAGAATGTACCCTGAGGCCTCTGGGTGGCAATTTATGAGCTTTGCCACAAAATAACTGCATACAGGAGACTATCCAGCAAGAAGTGGTCCTGAATGCTGGGTTGCCTTTCCCCACTTCACCATATGTGACAAACAACTAAGTGCTAGTGGACCTGACACTCTTAGTGTTGTCCAGGTAGTAACTCGGTGCCCTTTTCACATCCAGACGGTAGAACGTTTGCTCTCCTAAGCTGATTTTTCTGTGAAGTAAACAGGAAGGGCAATTGATTGATTCAGACAGAATTCAGATGCCACTTTTGGGAAGAATTTCCTCTTTGACTTTAGGATTACCTTATCCCTACGAATAATTAAGTAGTTAGGATCCGTGCAAAGGGCTTGTAGCTCGCCCACTCTTCTGGCAGATGTCACTGCCACCAGAAAATCTGTTTTCCAGGTAACATACAGTACTTTAGTGTAGCAATGGCCATGAGCTCAAAAGGGGCTTCCATTTGGGCAGTGCAGACATTCAAGTCACAGAGAGGGACAGGGTCCCTCAGTGGAGGGTACAGGAGATCACAGCCACTGACCTGTCTGTAAGCTGACAATGCTGCTAAATGTACCTTCAAGGCTGAGGGCCTTACGCCCAGAGAAGGGAGGTGGCCTAAGTAGTCCTGGATTATAGACAGACCTGCTTGGATGTGGTTAATTTGCCTAGGAGTATACCAGAACAAAAATCATATCCATTTTGATACATACGTTTTCCTTGTTGCTGGTTTCCTAGAAACCTTCAGCACTTCCATTACCTTTTCAGAAAGGTTTAGCTCAAAGAACTCCAGCTCTTCAAGAACCATGCTCTGAGGCACAGAGTTCTCAGATATGGGAACACGATCCTGCCCAGAGACAGTGTCAGCAGATTGTATCTCAGAGGCAGGTTGATATGAGACCTGTTGGAGAGGGACAGGAACATGGAGTACCAGGTCTGCCTGCCCCAGTTTGTAGTTATGAGAATCACCCCCCGCCCAACTGGCAATGGATGGATGGGCAATCTGCAAGAGCTGTCAGGGTTTTGTTTCTGCTGGGGTTTAGGGGCTGGAGTTGCTGCTGTATGCCTACTGCCTGTTCTGCACCTCCCCCTCTAGTAACTTCTTTGTGTAGAGTACTCAGAGGAAACATAAGTATGAGGGTAGTATCCTCCCCTATCAGTACCTCCCCTTACATAAGACCTGTAGGAAGTAGAGGTCTTTCCTTTTTCAGTATTGCTCTTGTAGGTGGTTTTGTACTTAGCTGCCTTTTTCATGTAAGCTTCTGTTTTGTCACCAAATAGGGAATTTCCTTCAATGGGAAAATCCATATATTTTGTCCGATGTCCTGGGATACAGTGGTAGTTCTAAGCCAGGCAAACCTTCCTAGGGACACTGCATTGATCATAACCCTAGATGCAGTGCTGTTTGTGTCCACTGCCATAGGGAATTGGTACTTTGTGGCATCTGTGGCTGACCTAGCCATGTCAGCCATATCCCGTGCCACATCACCAGTAGCTTTTTCACTCAGTGCCAGTATGGAGCTCCATAGGGTTTTCTGGTACTGAGCTGTGTGAGCCAAGTAAGCTGCCTGCCTCAGGAGCAGGACAGCTGACATGTAAGCCTTTTTGGCCATACTATCCAGTTTCCTGGAATTTCTCTCAGGAGGCTGGAAAGAAAGAGAGGCACGTTGGCCTCATCACAGGTGGTCGTCTGGCCCACTCCCTCATGATCAGAGTGAGAGTACAGGTACTTAGCACCCTCACCTCTATCCACCCGATATTTTTCTCAGTTTTCTTGTCAGTGCCAGCAGCTGAGGTGGGTGCTGATATGACTTTGTGACTTTCTTGAGGGACTTATGAAATTGCAGACGCAGCCTCCTTGTGGGTGCCAATCCCATCATATCCATAAATTCTACTTCCTCTTCATCCTCCTCAGATTTGTGGGGGGAAATGTTGAGGGTATTTACCATATGTCTTACTAAGGTATACTGAGAGGTATAGTCCTCTCAAGAATCAGGAGGAGAGGCAAATTCCTGCTCAGGAGAACCGTCTGGTTCTATGGGTTCTCCTTCCTTCCCATCTTCATAGTAAGTTTCAGCCTCCTCCTCCACAGAAATTGGGAATGGAATCAGAGCCTGGGGAGGGGCAGGCATATTCATGACATTCTCTATAGCTTGGAAAACCTGGAGAAACTGCCATGCCTTTGTCATATTCTCTGTTGAGGACATTTGTTTTAAATCCATTGGTGGCTCCTTTCTTTCTTCAGGAGGAGGGACAGCAACATGTTTTTCTTTTTGTTTTTTCTTAGCAGGCACCACTTCAGGTGTCCGCTTAGAGGCTCTTTCATGTTTATTGGATTCATGGCTCCCCCATTCGGACACCATGTGTTCTGTACCACTTTTAGCAGCTTTATGTTTCTTTTCTGCCCCTTTGACAGGGACTACAGCTTACTTTGAGGAGCTGGACCCTCATCTGAGCCTTTTGGTGATGCGGAGGCAGACTGAGAAGCCATAAAGACTTCTATTTTTTTTTTATCCCTTTTGTGTTTTAGAGCAAAATGTTTTACAGAGGTCACAATCCAAAAAAAACATGGTCTGGACCCAGGCACCTTAAACAAAGCTTGTGAAAGTCTGACATTGCTAGGAGCTGAAAACAAACTGTACTGTTTTTAAAGCCTGTAGATACTGTCTTCTTTTTGGTCTGACAGTCATGGCAGACACTGAAGACCTTAACAGACGTTTCTGGTTCCCAGTTTTAAAAGACAAAAAGGCAGTAAGTCTAAATAATGTTGAAACAGGACTATAGATTAAGAAATATAGTACAGTTCCTCAAAAGAGGAGCGCAAAAGAACAGTTATGTAATACCTTACTGTAACAACAGATCTTCGGGGGCGCTGTGGAGACAGAGCAAAATGGCCATTAATTGATCCCACAGTGCAGCTATTTACTGGCAAATTTAACAGAAACGTTAATTTCTGACTTCCGGTTCCGCCCCCGATGGTGACGGTAGCCTAAGGAACTCACTTTGATCCCCCTCCTAGCTAATTTCTCCTCTTACATCCTAAATTTACAAAATAAGCTAAATACAACATGAATAAGAGGGGGAATAAAGGATTAGCATCAGCAAAGTTGAGGAAAATAGACAACTACCTGGAGGATGAAGCCAGATCGGAATATGAGGCCTCAGAACCGGAATCCGCTCAACTGCAAACTGCACCATCCCCAGCTAAATTCATTACATTGGAATACCGCACACCAAAGAATAAAACCAAAAAAATTAAATTAGACACAATCTATCATGAACTTTGTGCATTCCGGGCGGACATTAAGCAGCTCTATACTGAAATTAGAAGGGATGTGCAGCTTTTGGAATAACGAGCTGACGATTCTGAGCACCAAATTACGGCAACTGAAAACTGAGTGGATGAGTTGGAAAATTTAGTGCAACAACTTCAAGAACAGCAGGGATTCTTAGCAGCACATCAAGAAGACGCTGAAAGTAGAGCGTGTCGTAAAAACATACAACTTTATTGTATTCCAGAAGGCAGCGAGGGCTCAAAGATAAAAGAATTTGTCTCTGACCTTCTCCGATCAGCTCTCAACCTTCCAGAGGACTACGCACTTGACTTAGAAAGAGTCCCCAGAGCTTTGGCTCCGAAGCCTTCCTCTCTGACAGCTGCTCCCCGATCCATAATAGCACGCTTCAACAAATATGCAGTTAAGGAACATATCCTGCTGACAGCCTGGCGCAAACAGAAGATCTTCTTTGGGCAAACCACATTTTATCTGGACCATGATTATGCACCCCAAACTATGAAGCAGCAGTGAGCCCACCTTCCACTACTCCCAACACTGAAGGCCCAAGGTATTACATTTAATACTCCCTACCCAGCGAAGCTTGTGGTTTTTCTATCTGAGGGGAGAATGGAGTTTTCTACTGCAAAGGAGGCCCGTGAGATCCTAACGGTGAGGGGACTGACCTTCCCAGGAAGAACTATGGTTGGTGCACCGCAAATCACTCAACCTCCAAGCTGGCAAAAAATACAAGCAGCGACTACTACCATCGAGGAGAAGAGACACTCGGTAAATGAACATGACCCCAAATAGCGACTGGCTAAATTCGTCAGAGAGGATTCCACTTCTACCCCCAAGGAATTCTGAAAATGCCTAAGGTACATTTGTGAATGACTTGCCAGCGACTATTGGCCTGAGGGGGGAGGAGGTCAGGGATGAAACGGGTGGTATGAGGAGGGCGAGATTAAAAACATGCCCTCTCCTGGGCTTGGCCCATTAGACTCCCCTGACTCTAGCCCATGGTGTTAAACCCTCTGGATTTGGGAGACGCCAGGGCACTTGTCGGGGATTGCGCCAGAGGCCTTGCCCCGATGTACACCCCTCTCCCATAACCCCCCCACACAGACTTTGGGAATATACTTAATTAAAAAATCGGAAAAGAACACTCGATGCCCCTTGATGTGCCTTTCTTGAGACTGGTGTTACGGGACTGCAAGGAGAGACCCAAAAAAAAGTAAAGGGAAAAGGAAGGGGAACATTTTTTTTTTTTTAAGACTACCTCTGGGTGGACTTCCTGCTTATTTCTCCTTATTTGTCTGATCCATTTACCCGACCACAAGATTGCTTTTATAGGGCAATTGTCTTTTTAGAATTACACTGGGAGCATTACGAATGGCTGGACCTGGGCTACAGGGACTTGTTATACCTTACTTGCTCGACTTTTCTTACGTATAAGAGAAATACTATAGGAAGGGGATTGATATGTGCTATGAAGGTTCCGGGCCACCCATTACAACAACTTGATGGGACTTTCACTTTCTTTTAGTAATTTTCTTTCCATGTATTTTGGGTGATTTGCTTTCTAACTGCCCCTCTTTTTTTCTTAATTTTGAGCCTTATCAGTTCAAGGAGGGCCCGAGGCAAGATAGGCCTTGATTTTAACCCTCCCACTGGGTTTGATTCTAATACCACCAAGACGCACCCAGTGTTTAAAGGGAAATGAGAGATGATTTCCCCTACCTTGGAAGTTTCTATAAATTTTACTTTTGACTCTTCTATGATTTGGATAGTCATAATGACTATGATAAATGCGGTTAACTTCTGTAGGATTAATATTTTAAGAAGCATTATACTGCATTTATTTTCTATAAGGTTAAGGAATTTCTTGTTGTTCACTCATGCACGGTTAGCATGTGAGTTATTGTTAATTCAGCAACAAGATGCAACACTGTTTATAGGCTTTAATGACAAAAAGCTTGTTAATTTTAACCAGCTTAATGAAAGATCGTTACAGGTATTGGAGTCACCGTCCAAAGATTAATAAAGACAGGGACAGGCAGGACAGGGGTTTCCCTCTCAAAGTAAAGAGAGCATTAGGGAGGATCCTAGTTCAGGAAAGACACTATCTCTCCCTCAGTGATTATAGCTAGCTCAGCTCTTATTACGTCATTTAATATAAATGGCATTCATAACGCAGACGACTACTACGATATATTAAACAAAGCAGGCCAGAAGTGATTCCGAGAGCTTAATATGTCCTATTACCGAACAAGAAATTGCAGCCACCCTGAAACTAACCAAGACCCAGAAGGCTCCAGGACCGGATGGGTACCCGAATGAGTTTCTTAAGCACTTTCGGAAATTATTTATACCCATTATGCTACCGGCCTTTTGGGAAATCCAGGAGGGAGGCCCCCGGCGATATGCTGAAATTACGGCCATTCCCAAACCTGGCAAAGACCCTACCTCGTCGCCTCTTATCGCCCCATATCTAAATTAAACTTTGACTATAAAATCTTTATGTCAGTTCTGGCTCACAGACTAGACATAATTCTACCCCAGCTAACTGACAGAGATCAAGTGGGATTTATCATGAAGCGACAAGTGGGTGCTGGAAGCAGAGAGACAGGGATTTGCTCTTTAGTTCACAAACTCCCCAAAACTAAAGAGGCCCAGAACCTTTCCTCCACTCCTACCCGAGGAAAAAAAACCCTATTAGAACTGGAGGTAAAGAGGCTGTTGAAGATAAAAGACACAGAAAAGGTCCCTCCCTCTCAGTGAGAAAGAGGTTTCTTCTCAAGATATTTTCTCACAAAGAAACAAAAAGGGGATTGGCAGCCCATTCTGGACTTCAGGTTCTTCAGCAGGCACCTAAAAAAGGATATATTAGAAATGGTGATACTGGGAAGTGATGCCATCTCTACAAAAAGGAGAGTGGCTGGGATCACTGGATCTGAAAGAAGCATATTTGAAGACCCTCTAGGAAGAATACAGTACCAGCTGCAACACTGCCTTTAAGTCTGACCTCAGCCCCAAGGATGTTCACAAAGTGCCTAGCAGCAGTAGCTGCTTTCCTGAGAAGTAACGAGATAGTAGTGTACCCCTACCTGGATGACTGGCTGGTCACTGGCAGAAGAGGCACAAAGTTTCCTTGCATTCACAAGAAACTCCCTGGAAAATCTAGGTTTTCTCCTAAACCTGGAAATATCATAGCTAGAACCCAGTCAAGTGCTGGTGCTCATAGGGGCAGAAGAAAAAATTACCATAGTAATCTTGTTTCTTCCCAGTGATACTCAGGTATTCATAACTTTATGCAGTGTCCCCTTAAGACAGAACTGACTGGAGAGGTGGAACATATGCAAATGATGGAATCTTTTGCATGAGCCACTTTTTCAAATGCTGCCTTCTACTAACTGCCTTAGTTCTAAACCCCTCAGATTTCCTGGAGGCCTGGAAAGACAGGCCCACGAGGACTAACTGTAATAATAATAATAACAATATTAATCATTGTAATAATAATAATTATAGCGGGATCTCCCTAACACCCAAAAAAAGACCTCCAACTGGAGGGCATAACATATGAAAGAATACCCCTGAATGTCTGAATTACCTGAAAAAGGGGAGGGGAACAACAAAAGTGAACACAATCACAACATATGTGCCAGAAGTGGCATTTATACCCCTGAGAGCACAGTATTCAGGAGTGCAGAAGCTAAAGGTTCCAGACGGGGAGGCTGGTTGGGAAGTTATGAATACCTGAGTATCACTGGGAAGAAACAAGATTACTATGGTAAGTAATTTTTTCTTTTAAGCCCAGTAATACTGAGGTATTCCTAACTTCATGCAGACTACCAAGCAGTATCTTTGGAGGTGGGCACAGAACCTTATTTTGGGAACAGACTTTGCAGGACTGCTGTGCTGAACCAGGCATCACCCCTGGACAGAATATCCAGACTGCAATGCTTTGTAAAGGTGTGTACTGTTTTCCAGGTAGCTGCTTTACAGATAACCACCAGGGGGAACATCCCCGACAGCTGCTATGGTAGCAACTGTGCCCCTTGTGGAATGGGCCCTCAACCCTGTTGGGGGCTCCTTTCCAGCCTTAGAGTAACAAAAACTGGATATGCTGTACTATCCAGTGAAAAATTTATCTTTTTGATGCTGGGTTACCCTTTCCCACATTCTCATAGGTCAAGAACAGCTGTTTTCTGTCCTGCCCATGGACTTTAGTGGCTGTCAAGTAGTAGCTAAGAGCTCTTTTGATGTCCAGGCTATGAAGACTCCTTTCACCAGAACTAAAGTGTTCAGTGAAAAAGACAGGTAAGGTAATGGTTTGGTTCAAATGGAAATCAGAAACCATTTTAGGAAGAAACTTCCTGTTTGTTCTCAGGACCACTTTGTCTCTGTGGAATTGGAATGAAATGTAGTCCTGTTCAATGCAGAGAGACTGGAGCTCACTAATTCTTCTGGCAGAAGTCATTACCACAAGGAAAACAGTTTTTCATGTGACATATTTCAAATAAGCTGAAGATATGGGCACAAAAGGGGGACCCATGAGCCTAACTATACACACATTTAGGTCCCATGCTGGCACCGGTTCCCTACTGGGTGAGGGGGGCACAAATGGGCCAGGCCTTTAAAGAACCTTTTGAAGATAGGGTCTGAGGCCCGAGAAACATTCTGTCCAACTGAAATGTAAGCAGATGTTGCAGCTAGGTGGATCTTGAGGGTGCTGGACTGCAAGTTCAATGAATGTAAATAGGTAAGACAGTCAAGCACAGCTGGGACCCCAGCATGTGTTGGTACCAGTTTCCTGGTTGAACACACCAAATAGTAAACCTTTTCCATTCTGAAGTATAGATTTTCTTAGTGGAGAGCTTCCTATAACCACTTAAAATGTCCAAGACACTTTCAGAAAAATGTAAGCCTGCATATTGTAGGCCCTCAAAAGCCATGCCTTGAGCTATGACCTGAGGTATGGGTACATGAGCCTCCCCTGGTTGCAGGTTAGCAGACTGTGCCTCCGAGGAAGGTGTATTGGTTTGGACCCAGACATGGAGAGTAGCAGAGAGTACCATGGCTGCCTGGCCCAGTCTGGTGCTATCAAGACCATGGATGCTGACTGGGACCTGAGCTTGAGAAATGCTCTATATGCCAGAGGGAAGGAAGAAAAAGCATACAGGTGCTTCCCTGGCCAACTCAGAGCCTGAGCATCCAGGGGGATTGTTCCCGGATCTGATGGTCTGCCACAGTACTGTGGCAGGTGGTGGTCTGGTGGGATGCGAACAGGTCTACCTCTGGAGTGCCCCACCTCCTGAAGATCACCTGCACCACCTGACTGTTCAAGGCCCATTTGTGATGGGACTGGTTGATTTGAGTCAGGGTATCTGCCAAGGTATTGTCCTTGCCTGGCAGATGAAAAGCCTGCAGGGGCCCATGGAGCATGCTAGACTCCATATTTTCAAGAGTCCTATGCAGGGAGGGCTTGACCTTGTCCCTCCCTGCTTGTTTATGTAGTACATTTTGGTGGTATTGTCTGTTCTGACATGTAACACCTTCCCTGTACTAGTTGTGTGAAAGCCTTTAGTGCCAGTAACATCACTCTTGGCTCCAGCAGGTTTATGTGCAGGAGTGACTCTGCACTTGACCATGTGCCTTGGGTGGTGTGAATCCCCAGAAGGGCGCCCCACTCTAGTAGAGATACATCTGTTGTCAGAACAAATGATGGGGACTCTTACTGAAAAAGGAACCCCTTCCCTTAGGTTGGTTTCCTCTTTCCACCACTGGAGGGCCTGTAAATACAGGTTACTCACCTGTAACAGGAGTTCTAGGAATGGTATATGTTGTTCATCCACACTTATTGGCAGGTTCCTTGCCGCTTTAAATCTTGTCGGAAGGTCTTCAAGCTGGCTCCTCCCACCCACCCGGGTGGTAAAACTCTTGGCTCCGCCCCATGACGTCAGATCTGGCACGCTGGAAGCTCAGGTTGTGCGTCGAAGCTGGGGAGGTCGGGTGAGTCATGTGGATGAACAGAATACACCATTCCTAGAACTCCTGTTACAGGTGAGTGACCTGTATTTCAGGGACATGATATGTTGTTCATCCACACTTGTTGGCAGACTCCTAGCAGTTCTCTGGGAAGAGGGAGGCAAGGCGCACACCCCCTACTTAGGGAATAGAGACTGGAGAACCGAGGTCCCAAAACCAGCATCCCGGCGTGACTCAAGGTCAATGTGGTAATGGGTGATGAAGGTGTGTGCTGACTTCCAGGTAGCAGCCCTGGAGATTTCCTGGATAGGGACGTCCCTGGAAGCAGCCACCAATGCAGCAGTATGGCGGGTAGAATGAGCTCTTATCCCTCTGGGAGGCTCCATGCCCGCCAACTTATAGCAGAGATCTATGCAGGAGGTGACCCACCTGCTTATCGTCTGCTTGGCTGCAGGTCTGCCAGGTGCGACTTCAGCGTAGGTGACAAACAGCTGGCGAACCTCTCCCGGAATTTCAGCCGTGCGCTCCTTATAGTAAACGAGCGCCCTTCTAGGGTCCAAAGTATGGAGCCTATATTCGCCTCCGAGGTGTGACTGGGGTAGAACACCGCAGAGTCAACACCTGGTTAAGGTGAAACTCCCACACCACCTTCGGAAGGAATTTCGGGTGGGGCGCAGGACAACCTTGTCCCTGTGGAAGACCAGGTAAGGAGACTCAATGGAAAGCACCTGGAGCTCTCCCATCCTTCTGGCTGACGTAATAGCCACCAAGAAGGTGGTCTTCCACGACAGGTGAGAGAGATCACACCTGTACATTGGTTCGAATGGCTTGCCCATGAGCTTTGCCAATACCAGCAGTAGATCCCACGGTGGTGGAGGTTCTCGCACCGAAGGGGAAATGTGATCAAGGCCTTTGAAAAAGCTCCAGAGCACCTTCTCCTGCGCCACCGACTGCTTCCCGGCCCGCGCCCGGTAAGCAGAGATGGCTGCCAGGTGCACCCTTAGGGTCGCCGACCTGAGCCCTTCTGAGAAAGGGACCATAAATAGTCCAAAATGCTTGCCAAGGAACAGGAAGAAGGGTCCAGGCCCTTGTCCTGAGACCAAATGGAAAACCTTTTCCATTTGAAGGCATAGCATTTCCTGGTCGACTCCTTACGGGATGCCTCAACTACATTGAGGACCTCATCGGAAGAGACCCAAGGCCTGGAACTCTAGCCGCTCAGGAACCAGGTGGGCCAGGTGCAGGGATTGAAGGTCTGATGTGGAACACCTTCCCTGATTGACTGAAAGCAAGTCCGGTGAGCTGAAGCTGCCTCGGGAGCCTGGAGCTGAGGCTGAGGAGATCTGGATACCAGTATTGGCGGGCCAGTCTGGGGCTACCAGGAACCTGCACCTTGTCCCTCCTCGCCTGAGAAGCAATCTCTGTGGATCAAGGGAAATGGGGAAAGGCGAGAAGAGGCCCGGGGTCCACGGGCCCGAGAAGGCACTCCTGCAGACGAGCCCTGCTGAGTGGGGCGTGGCATACCAGCCTTAGCTTGCTCTCCTGGAGGCAACAGACGACCCGCGGTGTGCCCCAGTGGAAGAACAGATCTTGTACTACCTCCGGCAGGAGAGACCACTCGTGGGATACAGCCCCTATCTGGCTTAGGGCATCGGCCAGGGTGTTGGAGGCTCCTGCCACATGAATGGCTAGGAGATCCACCTCCAGGCTGTGCATGAGTGACCAAATGCGGAGAGCTTCCTTGCACAAGGGCATGGAGCGCGTCCCGCCCTGGCGGTTTAGGTAGTACATGGTCGTGGTATTGTCCGTCTGGACCCAAACCACTTGACCCCGTAGAAATGGAGCGAAGGCGGTGAGAGCTAGGCGGACCGCTCGGAGCTCCAGCAGGTTGATATGGCATCAGGACTCCCGCAGGGACCAGAGGCCATGCGCTCTGTGTTTCCCCAGATGGGCACCCCAACCCATCAGAGAGGCATCGGTCGATAGAGATACCATCAGCTCGGGCCGGACAAACGGGATGCCCTCCTGCAGATAAGCTGGAACGATCCACCACTGGAGAGCGTTCCACATCCCTGGGTCACCGTCACTCGCTGGTCCAATGGATCGCAGCGTTGGAGACCACTGGCTGACCAGCCCCATTGAAGGGGGCGCATGTTCCAGCCGGCCCAACGGACCACGCTGATGCAGGCCACCATGAGACCCAGGAGGCGAGGAAGTCCTGGGCAGGCGAATTGCCCAACCAGAAATGATCGGGCAAAGGAGGAAAGAACCTGCCCTGTCCGCCGGAGCCTGTGTCTGGTTTCAAGAGAGTTCGAGTTTCACCCCGGCGAAGAGAATCACCTGCTTCGGTTCGAGTCTCGACTTGGCCTCGTTGGATGAGGAGGCCGATTGAGAGCAGACCTGAGGGCCAGATCTCTGACCGCTCCACCTTCCTGTCTGAGGGGGTGCTATCAGCCAGTCGTCCAGGCGGGGTACACCCGACCCCTCGTGCCTCAGGAATGCTGTCACCACTGCCATGCATTTGGTGAAGACCCTGGGAGCAAGAGAAAGGCCGAAGGGCATGGCTCGGAACTCGTAAGGGATCCCTCCGCTCGAAAGCGAAGGAACCTTCGGTGAGACGGACAGATAGGGACGTGAAAAAACACGTCCTGCAGGTCCAGAGAGCAGAACCACACGCTGCGCTCCAAGGATGGTATTATCTGAGCCAGAGTAACCATCCTGAAGGTTCGAGACTTTAGGAACTTGTTTAGGTCGTAGGTCGAGAATGGGGCGCCAGCCTCCATCCGCTTTTGGGACCAGGAAGTACCTGACACAAACCCGGTCTGAGGGAGGGTCCGCCACCTCTGATCACCTTTTTCAAGGGAGAGCGATGTCGGCTCGGGCGAGCCGACAGCAAGGCTGCGGATTCTCTGAGGCCCCCTGGGGCGACGTGTTTGAAGGGCGGGGCCTGCTCTAACCCAGGGGCAGGCCTTTCCTACCACCTCCAACACCCACCGTCTGTGGTAATAGCAGACTGGGCGAAAGGAAGTATTGAGCTGCCCCCATGGGGAACCTGGGTTGGGGTGGCGAGGTTGGGGGCGACACCCCTCAACCCGTCACTGTACAGGCTTGGAGGAGGGACCAGCCGAGGGACCACCTGGGTCTTTACCTCCCTGCTTCCTGGAGGAGGAAGCCACGGGCTTGGGTTTGGGACGCCAAGCGCGAGCCTGCTGGCCCTGATGTTTGCTGGGTGACGCGCTAGGGCTAGACGGACTAAAGGGTTTTGGCTGTCTGCGGCCCTTGTCCCTCTGAGCGGATGAGACCGAGTCCAAAGTGGCATTGGACTTTTCGATCCTCTGGAGGTGGCCTTCCACTCCAGGGTCAAAGAGGTCGGTCCCCAGGAAGGGACATCCACCAATTTGTGCTGGGTATCTGCTGTGAAGGTGGATATCCTCAGCCATGCCCGATGGCGCATAGCCACTGCGGCCGCGACTGACCTGGCGCAGGAGTCTCCAATGTTCAAAGCAGTCTGAAGTTGCTGCTTTGCCACTGCCCTGCCCTGGTCCCGCACCTGCCTAACCGTAGTCTGCAGGTCAGCTGGGAGATGAGGGACTACTCGTCCAGGGAGCCCAACAGGGCATGGGAGAAATGTGCCATAAGCACGGCCAGCTGGCTCAGGAAGGCCAAGGGAGGACGAGCGTGAGACTTTTCGCCGGGCATAGTCCAATTTCTTGACTCCTGTTGGGAGGTCGGTCCATCGCCCCAGCATTTCTGGCACGCCTGGAACGCTGTCGGTAACTAACCCCCGGCTGAGGGTGTTCCGAGAAACCGACAGGGAACCGGTAGGGACTGCATACTTCTGGCCATCCTGGTCAAGGCGAGGGCAGGTAGCTAGGGCGCTGCTGAGCTCCAAGGCCGGCTCCACAATGGCCTCGGCCATGTAAAGGCCCGGAGGGAATCCTCCTTGGTCCAATATCTCCGTGAGGGGATACTCTGTCTGCTTGGATACGGGTCGAGCTGCATCCCGTGGACTCCGAGATGAGCCCAAGCAAACCCAGAAAGGATGAAAGGCTATCGTCCAGCGACTGACCTCCAGAGGACTCCAAGTCCACTTGCCTGGAGAAGAGGGAGGAATCCTCATCGGACTCGGAAGAGTCTGCAAAGAGCTGCCTCGGGCCTGAGCCACCCTCTACCTGCCGAGGGCGATTGGGAGTAAGGGTGACCGACAGCCTATGGGGTAAACCCTGAGCCGACCGAGAGTTCTTGGTTGGAGCCCCAAACAACGGCTGTGGAGGCAGAGGTTCCACCCTAATCAGTGGAGCAGCTGGTTTTGGCTGAGCAACAGGCCTGGAAACAGGCGTCTCGGCTAAGGCGAGGGATTGCTTCGGCCGCTCCGGTGACAGCCACTTAATGCCGGGAAGGCGTCGGCTTGTTCCCGCCAGCAGAAGCTGTTGCCACATGAGGTCCTCAGATCGTCGCAAGCACTTGTGCCGAAGCCTCCCTCGTCCGAGGAAGAGGATCGAGACAGAGGCAGGCACCGCCTGCCACAGTGCCGAGACCGAGACTGCTCTCCTTGGTGGCGGATCGGCTGGACCGCCAAGAAGTCAGGAGACCGAGATCGCGAACCCCGGCTTTTCCGAGGAGGGTGCAGGAAGGAGCGGAAAAAGGAAAATTACGTACTACCTGTAATTTTGATCTTCTTGGACGAAGTCTCCACCACTCATTCACACTAGTGGGATTGGCGCCGGAGGCACTAAGACCCATCGGAGCAAACTTTTTGCTGAGGGTCGACGCAGAGACGGCGCCATGAGACACGGAAGCGCGACAGCAGCGGCTCGAGCGTAATGACCATCTCGGCGATGCACTCTCCAACCGCCTCAGTACCTTTTTACCAAGGAGGTGTTTAACGCAATCTAAAAAGGGTAAACCTAATATTAAAAACGGACATAAGATAGTCCGTATGACCCGTGTAAGAAGGGTCAGCAAAGAAGTCCTCACGGCCTAAAGATTTGAGGAGTGAAGACCAATACAGCTGTGAGCTCGGGATGGAGAGGGCGTAGGAGATCGAGTGGTGAGACTGCCCAAGAAGATCAAGAATTACGTAGGCAATGCATTTTCCCATCTTCCTGGACATAAGTCTCCACCACTCATTCACACTAGTGGGAGAGTACTAAGCTGATAATCCCCAAAAGGGCGGCAGGAAAGCCAGAGCTCACGCTCTAAGATAGAAGCCCATTAAGGATAGTTCTGCCGACGCGGAATGTCGCCTGGCATGAACATCCAGTGCATAGTGCTTAACCCAGCATGCACTGAGCTCCAGGTAGGGCGTTGTATATATCTGCAATTGAACATTGCGACTTCCGCTTAGGGATGCCAGCAGATCGCTTCTAGTAGAGTGAGCGCACACTCTACCTTCTAATTTAACTTGAGCCATGGAATAGCAATGACTTAGGCATGCCACTAACCATGAAGAGATACATCTAATAGCGACAGGTTGACCCAGCCGGTGTCGCTGAAAGAAACGAACAGTTGCTGAGTCTTTAACATCCTTGGTTCTATCTAAATAGAACCGCAAGGCTCTCTAACATCCAAGGAATGAAGAGCCTCCTCCCTTCATTTTGGAAATTAGCTAGCAAGCTGGAGTACCAGAGGTTGGTTCAGATGGAATTCTGACACAACCTGGGAAGAAATTTAGGATGAGTACGGAGAACTACCTTGTCCTCATGGAATACAGTATAATGGAGGGTCCTAAACCAGTGCATGTATCTCAGAGACCCCTGCGGCTGAGGTAATGGCCACCAGGAAGGCAGTCTTCCAGGTAAGAAATTTAGCTCACAGGTAGCTAGGGTTCGAAGGCTCCGAGAAGAGTATGTCCAGCACCAGGTTAATGTCCCAGGCCGCAACTGGACGCTTAACAGGGGTCTGGCATGGAGAATCCCCTTAAGAAATCTCTTCACATAGGTAACTGAGCCAGAGTTAAGGAAGAAACCGCTCATGGAACGCTGAGATGGCACTAAGGTGAACTTTAACTGTGAGTACTGAAGACCTAAGTTTGATAGGTCCAAAAGATACTCCAGAACCTGCCAGGAGGACAGGAAAAGGATTCCAAGAGGATTTTGAGACACCAGAGAGAAAACGCTTCCATTTGGAAGCCGTGACGCTGGGTGGCTGGCTTCCGAGCAGCCAGAAGGATGTCTGAGACTCTACGAGAGACGCTGAACCGATCTACTTCATCTCTTCAGGAGCCAAGCATGAAGGTGAAGTGATTTCAGGTTGGGATGGACCAACGAACCCTGAGTCAGAAGACTGATTTGCAAAGGAAGTGGTCTCGAGAGGCTGCCAACATACTGTTGAGTAGAGGAAACCATAGTTGCCGAGGCCAGGAAGGAGCAATGAGAATCATCTTGGTCCCCTGAGACTCTCAACTTGAGGAGTACTTCTGGATTAGAGGAAGTGGTGAAAGGCGAAAGAAAGCTGCTGTCCACCGCAGCCTGAACGCATCCTGACAGAAAATGCCAGGCCCTGGATTTCTGGAGCAGAAGAGAGGCAGTTTTATGCTGAGTGGGATGCAAAAGGTCCAGGTCTGGAGTCCCCACTCTTGAACAGGGACCAGCTAGGCTGATCGAGAGACCACTGTGAGGTCTGCCTCGCTCTGCTGAGGTGATCTGCTAGGTCGCTTTGTATACCTGGCAGATAAACCGCTTGAATCAGAGACTTGTGCTCCAAGCACCACTCCCACACCCTCATTGCTTCCTGCAAAGGGATAAGAATGAGCACCGCTTGCTTGTTGATGTAATACATCACTGCTTTGTTGTCCGCTTGAAGGAGAATGTTCTTGGACAAAGGACATCCTTCAGAGCTCGGATTGCATAGAGGACCGCCTCATCTCCAGGACATTTATGTGGAGATGAGTTTAACTGAGTCCATACACCTGAGTGTGGAGGAGAGACAGTGAGCTCCCATCCCATTAGCGATGCATCTGTGGTGATGGAGATCTGATGATCCGGGGAGCAAAGGGAATCCTTCCAGGAGATTGCTCTTTGAGACCACCAGGTGAGAGACCTTCAAGGGGCTCCGCTACCTTGATGGGATAAGACTGGGGTGAGAGGTCGGGACCACTGAGTGGAGAGCATCCACTGGGGTTCTCATGTGCAGTCGGCCAGAGGGACAGTGAAGACCGAGGACGCCATGAGACCCAACATGCGCTGTATCGAGAGCTGTAACCGATTGGTTCTCCTGATGTAACGGGCTAACGGAAGGATGTCGAGTCTTCTGTCCTGGAAGGAAAGCCTTCGCTGAAGAGGTGTCTAGAAGCCTGGCGATGAAAGGGAGCCTGAGTGGGTTGCAGCTGAGATTTTTTCAAATTGCAGAACTCCCATGGACGTGGAGAAGACGTAGAAGTCGCTTGCACGAAGCTTCCAAAGTCCCTTGGCCGGAAGGGTTTAAGAAGCCAATCGTCCAGGTAGGGAAACACTGAGTCCGACTTCTTCTGGAGATGCGCCCGCGCAGAACTGCACAACACTTTGTAAAACTCACGGCGCCGAGGATAGCCCAAAGGGCAGGACTCTGAACTGATAATGCTGACCCAAAGCTACAAACCTGAGGAATTTCATGTGGGTCGGGTGGACGGGATATGCTGGTAAGCATCCTGCATATCCAGAGAGGCTGGCCAGTCGTGTTGATGCAGCAAGGGAACAGGGTACCTAGGAAATCATCTTGAATTCTCCCTGGGAGGAATTTGTTTAACTTTCTGAGGTCTCAGAATGGGGCGATCCCCCAGATTTCTTTGGAACCAGAAAGTAATGGGAGTAGAACCTGTGTTTCGTAGATGCGGAGCACCAGTTCTATTGCCCTGTTGTTCAGGGCCCTGGATCTCCGCGTGAGGAGTCTGATTGAGAGGCCGACAACCTGGGTTGTCGAATGGGGAGGACACCGGGGGTTCCAAGAAATTGAGAGAGTAACCTCGAATTATCCGAAGAACCCATTTGTCTGAGGTTATGGACTTCACTGGTTGTAGAAGTACATCAGACGACCTCCCATCGGAGGAGAAAGTTCCACCGGCAGAGTGGATGGAACTTGGGCTAACGACTATAAGGTAGCGCTGGGAGCTTTAGGTCCCGCGCTTGCTGCTGCCTTCTTTGAGGTTGGGCAGGCTGGCTTTTATGAAGCTTCCCTGCCTCTGCCTCGAAGGACTGACGACTATGAAACTGACGCTTGTTCACATGCCCCCAGAGGGGCAGGCGGAGGTCTGCCAACTTAATGGCCGATCTAGTCTCTGAGTGTTCCTCTAAGGCTTGCTCCACCTGAGGGCCAAAAGAAAGGAGCCATCAAAGGCAGCGCCATCACCTGCTGCTGAGCATCATTCGCGGAAGCCAGAAGCACGCAGCCAGGAATGGCGCCCGGTACAAATTCTCGCGGCTGCTGAGCGAGAAGCAGTGTCGAAAGCTGCCCATGGCGGCTTTGGACCTGTTGGTTATTGACTCAATACTTAATAACGGGTCAGAAGAAGCTCTGACTTGGAACCGAATCTGGAAGAGCTTCAACCATTCTTTCATAGAGTGCCACAGGATATACCATACTGAGAAAAAATAGCCTGATAACTGGCAATACGCATACTTAGAGTGGAGGCAGCAAAGACCTCTTACCTAATGTATCAATCTTACTATGACTTTGTTAATAGGTCGAGCTGTAGTAGTTTGAGGAAGAACCACCTTGTCATTCTCTGCCAGGACTACAATAGGATCCGCTAGGTGCTTGGGATGCCAAAATGGGACGATCCTTGGGAGCTGAATACTTTATCAATGGATTTAGCCACTGAGGGAATAAGAGCAGGGTTATTCCATACCATTTGAGACAGCTCCCTCAAGGAAGGCTGAATCGAGGAGTCAAACTGTAGGGATCTCCCAAGCATGAAGATACTGAGTTCTTAATATCTTCCCAGGATCGATGTCTGTAGTCTGGAGAGAAAGAGTGATCCCAGGTTCTTCAACAGAGACTTAAAGGACAGGTCCTCACCACAGGCTCTGTAGCAAAGAAAGATCCTGTTTCCTCCACTTCATCACCCAACCAAGGTCTGGGTCAGGCTCAACATCATCTCCTGATGGTCCAGAAAGGACTGTTTGGACAGGAAAGGAGGAAAATTAGAGAGGAGGAAATGTGCAGAAAACAAGGAGAGTCCCTGGCTGCGGCGCCGAGACGGCAAACGGGCTGAAGACGGCATCGAGGAGGCGACGGCGCCAAGAGGCACGCTGTCTGCAACGCCCGGCGGGCGCTACGACGACGCCGCACAAGACGGTGCGGCTAACGGCGCACGGATACGCCGCTAACGGCATCGCAGACGACGCCAACGCGCCACCGATCCAACGGCACCACCGCGGCGCCGCTGAGATAACGCGGGCGCCGCCAACGGGCGCCGAGAGCACGCGGCGCCGCCAACGCCGCAAGCTCCGGGCGTCAAACGGCGCCGACACGCCACAGACCCCTGCAGAAGGCGCCGAAAAGCCCCGAACCTGGAAAACAAGAGAAGGAAAATACCAGGAGATAAGGGCATCGTGAGGCCCCTCGCCCGCAGCCATGTGAGGGGGAAACACCACAGCACGGAGCCGCTAGCACCGAGAAGGCGCCACACTAGGAAGGTCCAACCGCCTACCTGATCGCCGAGGAGCCCGAGGGCTCGAGGTAACCGAGCCAGGCAGAAGAACCAACCTCCGAGCCCATCGCTCCATAAGAGCGGCCCACTGATGAAACTGCTCATCTGGAGCCCTACCTATAGGCGGGGAGGGGCTCCGATGTCGAGGACGACGATTATCGGAAGTTGGCGACTCCGAAGAAGGAGACCGGCAACTAGCAACGATAACCGACCGTCGACGCGCAGACATACCAGAGGGCGACCTCGAGTGATGCCTTCTCTTTTTTGACCTGTGGGCCGAAGAAGAGCTCGAGGCCGAACGGCGCCGAGAATGCGACCGTTTATTTTTATGCCGGCGGGGGGACCGCCCATCCCCCCGGGCATCGGACTGACCGTAGTCGGAACCCCGCTGAGGAGAAGGAGGCTGACCGGACCCAGCCCGGCTGACTGAACAGCTTTCATACGGAGTCTCCCTACCGTCACCTGACCTGCTCATGGTCGACTCCGTCCAGTAGGCCGAGACTTCTTTAAGCAAGTTAAATTTAAATATTAGAAAAATTTTACGAAAAATAGAATAAAACTAAGCGATACTACTATCGTGATAATGTTACAAAAAAACAAACTGAAAACTATGCGCTAGTTTGAAGTTTGACTCCCGACAGGCGAGCGACGTCGTCACTGAAGCGCACTGACGCAAGGGAAAGGAACTGAGGCGGTTGGAGGGTCGCCGAGATGGTCATTACCGCCGAGCCGCTGCTCAAGGCCAGGCCCCGCTGGGCGCCTGCCTCACACGACCCTCCAGCAAAGTTTGCCCCGATGGGTCTTAGTGCCTCCGGCGCCAATCCCACTAGTGTGAATGAGTGGTGGAGACTTATGTCCAGGAAGATCCTGCCCTCCCTTCGGCTCAGAAGGAACACCCAAGGGCTCCAGAACCGGAGGCACTGGCAAGCCCACGGGATCCTCAACCACCACCGGGGGAACCGGGAGAGGATTTTGGCTCACGTCGACAACCCGTCCAATGGGTTGAGAAAGATCTCGACTGCGTCGGCCAGGAGTCTCGAGTCAACTGACCTGATGGGGACACCAGTGAGGCCAGTGGCGAGCGAAGGATCAACTGAAGTCGATGGTCGACCGCCGAGGGGGACCTTCCCGCTTCCCAAGAGCGCCGACGGACGGACTTACCCTTGTCCTTCTTCTTTTTGGACCGAGAGGAAGGTCCCGAAGATGAAGGTCCCTCTCCCTTGGTGGAGAGAGACAGACGAAGCTCCTTAAAGGAAGCAGAATATGAGGATCTCAGGGAGAGCGGGATAAATGCCGCGGCCGAGGAAGATGCAGTCCGCGCCGCCTCCTCTTCGAGGGCGATCATCTGCTCTAGCTGATCCGCCGAGCCTGCCGTCGCGGAAACCACCAACCGGGCCTCTTTCGACTTTACCGGAGAGTAACGCTTTTCGGGTCGCCCAAGTTGCAGATGGGCGGCACAGTCTTCCAGGACGTAGGCCGAGACAGAAGAGCACAGGTTGCAAGCCTGCAGGTCATGCTCAAGGCCCAAGCAATAGACGCACATGGAGTGCGGATCCGTCTGAGACATCTTCTGCCCGCATGGGCATCTCCGAAAACCGGGAGTCAATCTGTCCATCGCAGCCGCGAGGGAAATAGTTGACCAAAGTCTAGAAAACCTTAAAGATTATTTTCGGAAAACCGAAGAGTTAGGAACCAGTCTTATACGTGGAGCGTAAAGGAGGGAACCTGAGCTTCCAAGCGGTAAGGAAGATCTGGCGTCATGGGGCGGAGCCAAGAGTTTTACCACCCGGGTGGGTGGGAGGAGCCAGCTTGAAGACCTTCCGGCAAGATTTAAAGCGACAAGGAACCTGCCAATAAGTGTGGATAAACAACATATCCATGTCCCTAGAGCAATGTTTTTTGTTGCTAGAATTAGTTCTGAAAGAGAGTCCTTTCTCTGACACCAGTGAGCCCCGAGGTGAAACTGAATGTCCCTCATCTATAACCTGGATTCCAGGACTGTGCCAGCAGCAGGTGCCATGTGGCCAGTAGCTGAAGAAACTGTCTTGCAGTTTTTGGTTTGTTCAGGCTAAATGAGCCCGCCATCAAAGGAATACTTCTTGCCCTGCCTTGCAGGGTATTTAGCTCTGCTCCTACGAACTGTAGTGCCTGAGCAGGCTGAAGGACAGGCTTTCTTTAGATTTATCAGGAACTCTAGAGACTCCAGGAGCCACTGGGCGAGTTGCAGATGCTCCCACTTGCTGGGGTGATTTTACAACTGACAGCCAGTTGTCTAGGTATGGGAAAACTGTGACACCTTGTCTTCGAAGGTGTGCTACAACCACTGCCAAGCACTTTGTGTACATTCTTGGAGAGTGACCCGATGGGAGTCTGAACCTGAGGTACTTTCTGTGAGACTCCCTTATGGGGATGTGGAAATAAGCTTCCTTTAAGTCCAGTGATGCCAGCCAGTCCCCTTTTTGGAGTGTTGGCAGAATCAGTAACAAGGTTATCATTTTGAACTTTGGCTTTAAGTGCCTGTTTAGTACCCTGAAGTCTAAGATAGGCCGCCACTCCCCATTTTCTTTGTGGTACCTTTTGCTGTACTAGGACAGGCTCCACTGTCTTTGACAGTAACAGATTTTGAAGAACAGGTTACTCACCTGTAACAGTAGTTCTAGGAGTGGTATATGTTGTTCATTCACACTGTTTGGCATGTCCCTTTCCCCTTTAAATTGTGCCGGAAGTCTTCAAGCTGGCTCCTCCCACCCACCCGGGTGGTATATACCTTGGCTCCGCCCCATGACATCAGATCTTAGCCCACTGGAAGCCAGGTTGTGTGCGTCCACAGCCAGGGAGGTCGGGTGGGTCCGTGTGGATGAACAACATATACCACTCCTAGAACTACTGTTACAGGTGAGTAACCTGTTTTTCTAGGATCGAGGATATGTTGTTCATCCACACTGTTTGGCAGACTTCAAGCAGTTCCCCGGGAGGAGGGAGGCAAGGTGCACACCCCCTACTTAGGGAACAGAGTTTAGAGAACCGAGGCCCCAAAACCAGCATCTCGGCATGACTCAAGGTCGATGTGGTAGTATGTAATGAAGGTGTTTGCTGACTTCCAGTTAGCAGCTCAACAGATTTCCTGGATAGGGATGTCCCTGAAAGCAGCCACCAATGCAGCAGTATGGCGGGTAGAATGAGCTCTTATCCCCCTGGGAGGCTCCTTGCTCACCAACTCATAGCACAGACCTATGCATGATGTAATCCATCTTGCTATGGTCCGTTTTGCTGCAGGTCTGCCAGAAGCGGCTTCAGCGTAGGTGACAAACAGCTGGCGAACCTCTCCAAGAATTTCTGCCGTCCTCTCCTTATAATAGGAGAGAGCACATCTCAGGTCCAAGGTATGGAGCCCGTACTCGGCCTCCGAGGTGTAATTAGGGTAGTATACCAGCAGAGTCAACACCTGGTTAAGGTGAAACTCTGACACCACCTTCGGAAGGAATTTTGGGTAGGGCGCAGGACAACTTTGTCCCTGTGGAAGACCACATAAGGAGAGTCCACCGAAAGCACCTGGAACTCCCCTGTCCTTCTGGCAGATGTGATAGCCACCAGGAAGGCTGTCTTCCATGACAAGTGTGACAGCTCACACTTGTGCATTGGTTCGAATGGCTTGCCCATGAGCTTTGCCAGTGCCAGCAGTAGATCCCACGGAGGTGAAGGTTCACACACCGGAGGGGATATATGATCCAGGGCTTTGAAAAAGCGCCCGACCACTGTCTCCTGCGCCAATGTCGACTGACCGGCCCACGCCCGGTAAGCAGAAATGGCTGCCAGGTTGTTATGATGAGAAACCTAGGCATGAAAGTTACAAATTCTCCCCCGAACCAATATTCTTTCACTTTTGTTACTCCCGCAGCCTAACACGAATTAAGATATGTGTTAAACCTAGCTGGAAACAATACAGGGTTGGGAGTATCACCAAATCACCACTAGAGGGGATAAATACTGTCATCTGTTACTGATCTTTTGTAAGGTATACAAATATGTTTTGAACATTTGTACCCTATCTTATGGATATATTATTTTGTATATGTTGTTAAAATTAGGCAATGAGGACTCGAACATACAAGAGGCTATTTTGGTGCGTTTGCTTTGGACTGAAACTGCTTACCAGCAATTTTGGCTGAGAATATATGGAGTGGAGATGTTTGCTATGTTGGGTGACAAGGAGAACAATAGGAAACTGGGCTTATGCAATATAAAAAATAGAATAATAGATAGGTTCGAGTGAATTACAAGGCTGTAATTCCATCGAGAGGTTCTGGGGACATAGGTAACACTCGGGAAGCGGGCTCGAGGAAGTTCCTATGTCCCAGAACCTCGAGATGGAATTACAGCCGAGTGATTCACCTGAACCCTAACTGTTATTTTTGTAATATATGGATACGAAATGCTGACGAGGTTTTACCTCTGGATTCCTTGTGGGATGGTTCCGTGCTGCTTGTTCTCGCTCTTCACTCACATCCCCCCTTCCCGCGTGGAGTCCTGCTTCTCTCTCTCTCAGGAATAAAAAGAAAAGAAACAAAAAAAACTATGCTTTGGACACTAGAAAAGTTGGTGATCCCAACGATAGTATTACGAGGACCGGAAGTATAGTATTATTGGACCGGAAGTATAGTATTACGGGGACCGGAAGTATAGTATTACGGCACTAACTAAGGTATTACAGGGTTTTTTTTGTATGCTTTTTGGGGGTATTATTTTTAAAATCCATATATTACATACTTGTTAATGATACAAAATGGGGAAGTCATCACTGATATTGTCCCTTAATATTAATGGGATCCACAGAATAGTTAAGAGATCCCGTTTGATACAATTTATTAAAAGAGACAATCCTGAAATCATATTTTTGTAGGAGACTCACTTGTCCTCTCCTGAGCATGAAAAATTCACCAAATGGGGGTTTCCCACAGTGATAGATTCATCTCACAGCTTGGGTAGGAGACAGGGAGCAGCCATCCTGATCAGACGTGGGGTACCATTCAACCTCCATCAGAAGGTAATAGACCCAGAGGGACGATTCGCTATTGCAACGGGCATGCTTCATGCTCGCCCAGTTACTCTGGCATCTGTTTATTTTCCCCCAGGGACCTCAAAGAGGTTGGTTCAGACTTTTTTTGCACGGCTTTTGGAGATCCTCCAGGGGCAACTTCTGATGGAGGGCGACCTGAATACTACTCTAAACCCTACAAGGGATGTCTCTCTCAGTCCATCTTCCTCACAGGGTTAACCTGCTTCAGAAGTACTTGCGGGGTACAATTGCTTCTTTGGGGCTGGCGGACATCTGGCATCACTGTTACCCCACACAGAGAGAATATACCCATATAACACTGGGACCAGGGGTGGCGTCTCGACTAGATTATATGTTTACCACAGCAGAACATCTAGAAACATTACACGACGTGTGCCATGGGGCGACCATATTATCAGATCATTCCTCAGTATATGCCAAATTTGATTTGGGCAGGGGACATAAAACGAACTTCTGGCGCTTCAACTTGATGCACTTGAAAGCTCCAGAGTTTAATCAAATGGTTAAAGACCGCATCCCACAGATCCTGGGGGACAATGGTGACCCAGATGTTTCGGCAGTGATTCAGTGGGATACCCTTAAGACAGCGTTACGTGGGGATATTATTGCTTATTCATCGAGGAAAAATAAAGAGAGAGAGAGAGGGGCACAGCTTATTAAGCTCCAGGGGGAGTTGAAAGTACTGCAGTCTTTATATGCCCAGGGGATGGAACTGTAAAGGTACAACTACTAACAATAAAACAAAAAATTAAAAAATACCTAGATCAGAAAGTAGAGCAACAGCTCTTTTATCTCAGACTCGCAGCACATGCGGGGGGCCTAATGGAGCAAGGAATCTGGCACGTAAACTTAGAATGCATAAGGCTAGAGCCTGTGTTATGGCCATGCAAGACCCTGCTACGGGGAAGCTAGAACATCACCCTAAGATCATTAGACAAGTCATGGCTGAATATCATCGGGATTTATACAGGGCAGAGTCTGAAAGTCGTAGTCAACAGATAAGGCATACTTTAAAAACTTAAAGCATCCCAAATTGACTGCCTCCCAGATAGATATTTTGAGAGCCCCTACTACCTTGATTGAGATAGAGGGAGTGCTACAGAGAGCTAAGACCCAGAGAGCTCCAGGACCAGATGGATATCCGTTGAGTTCTATAAAACTCATAAAGAAGAAATACTACCATCATTACTCCAGGCTATCCAAGAGATATAGGAAGGAGGTATTCCTCCCCCCTCTTGGCAATACCCAGCGATATCTGCCATACTTAAACAAAACAAAAACCCTACCCTACCCTCTCATACAGGCCAATTTCAATGTTACATTTTGATTACAAAATTTATATGTCTGTGCTAGCACAAAGACTTGACAACATCATGATTTTGTTGATCAATCATGATCAGGTGGGCTTTATTAAGGGACGACAGGTTCACGATGCAGTGCGATGAACTCATCTACTTAAAGAGTATGCAGCAACACGTTCAATTCCCCTGGCACTCATTGGATTGGATGCCGAAAAAGCATTTGGCGGGCTGAAGTGGCCATTTCTGTGGGCTACCTTGTCTAGTTTTGGCTTTCCCTTGGAGATCATACAATTGCAAAATATGTATAAACACCCTCGGGCTTACTTAAAATTAGATGGCTCTATCGCTGACCCTTTTCCTCTATAGAGGGGAACTCGTCAGGGATGCCCCCTCTCACCCCTGTTATTTGCTCTGTATCTCAAGTCATTAGCCCAAGCCATTAGAGCTCATCCGGAGATTGAGGGCATACCTATGGGAGACACAAACCATAAAATTTCACTATTTGCGGACAACATCCTTCTCACTTTGTCCTCCCCGGATATATCAATCCCAAGGGCCTGGGAACAACTAGAGATGTACAGTTGTAACCCCCTTGTTACCTAGGGTTACTAGAATCCCAGTAAGACCTAGTGGTAGGCAGGGAAGGCAGCTTGTGAAACTCCAGTTAAATGGGTTTCACACTGTCTCACTCTGTTCTCAGTCACAGCTGAGACTTGAGAGATGACATCACCATAGAACTGTCGCAGCTGCATACGCCACATTGGAATCTGCAGCTCAGGGAGTGAGTTTAGAACTTTGAGAGTTTTCAAAGTCAGTCTTCGGTTTGTTTTAAAGCAAGAAGGAGGTGTGATCCTGTTTACCTTTTGAAAGTGGTGGAGACCGCTGTCCAGGTCTCAGTGTCCCCTCCCTCCGGGAGGGGTGGAAGAAAGTCCTCTGTGGATTCCAGGGCAATCCCCATTTCTGCTATGGAAGAAAGCTGCCTGTTTACAGTGTTCTGTTCTTATAACAGTAAAAGAAGTGTTACTTCGCTTGTGGGGCACCTGCAACGAATGGGTGAGTGTTTTGCTCCATTTGAAGGGGCAAACCAATTGTTTCATCAGTTTGGAAATATAAAGGAAGTTGGAATGTGGACTGCTGTTTTGGGAGGACTATTTTATCTAGGACAAACAAATGGAGCAGTCAAAAAGTCTAAAGTTTTAATGGATTTCAAGTAATGCTGTAGAGGGGATGCTTCAGGTCATCCACCGTTAATCTACATGTCAAAGTTTTAAGTTTATGTTTGTCCAGAGAAATGGCCGGGTATGGGCTGTGGGAGCTGGAGGTGGGAACACCCCCCCCATCTTTAGTAACCAGGTCCACCTCTACGTATTTCTTCTGTGATTTGCTACTTGCCTCATGCGCCTGGCCAGTGATGAGGTGGGTACCCAGACATGGGTCGCAACTTGAAAATCTCTCTAGGAGTCGCAGACTCTATGTGGTGGGGAGCCACAGGATGGGAAATATTCTCCTTGTTTGATGGGAGTTCTATGGAAGTAAGAAATCAAACTTCTAGGAGTCGCAGACTCTAAGTGGTGTGGGGAGCCACAGCTTGGGAAAATATACCCTTGTGTGATGGGAGTCTCTCCAGTAAAGTTTGGGTTCATTCTTCAAATGGATCCGTCAGTCAAGTGGCCGCAGGGGAGCCGGGCCAGTCGGGCTGTGTATCCAAAGCGATGCAAGTCCGGCTGAGTGCCTGGTGGGTCCAGAGCCAGACAATAGTAAAAATGTTCATTCTTCAAATGGACTGCCTTTAGTCTCTATCTGCATATACAGTGAACGAGCTCCTTGGGGACCATCAATGCTTTGTCATGTGTCAGCTAGTTTTGAATAAAGCCACACTGAAAAATCCCAATCCTGGTTCTGGACATTACAGTTATTGCTTCCTGTAGTTGGATTTACTTGGGTGCCCCTGTGCAGAGTAGCCAAACCTAGGTCCCTTGTGCCAGGTAACCTCATCCTCCCCGAACCCAGGTCCCCACCAGGTATTGCTGCCAACGCCAACAGCATGCCTCCTGTCGTTTTAGTAAAAGGCAGGGGTGAGGGGTTACACAGTAAAATCTCAAGGTATAAAATTAACCAACAAAAAACAGAGGTACTACTGTGTAACTACATCCCTTCCCCTGCTTTAAAACGTGTATTTCCCCTTAAGCGGTATAAACAATTGATGCGGTACCTTGGGATCCATCTTACTAAAAATCAGATACATGCAGATATTGCAAATTTTGAACCCCTAACCCAAAACATAACTGAGGACCTCACATGATGGTCACAGATACCTTTGAGTTTCCTAGCTTGAATAGAAACTATTAAATAAAACATATTTCCCCGGATTTTGTTCTATCTGCAGACACTCCCACTATTTCCAACACAGACTTATTTTCAAGCTTGGAATAGTTTGATCTCTCGCTTTATATGGCAGGGGAAACCTCCCAGGATTCAGTACTCTCTATTAGTTATCAAAAGACAGAGGTGGGTTAAATTTACAGAATCTCCTGAATTATGCCCAAGCTTCTAAATTAAAGATCTTTACTCTCCTGGATAAACCCCAATTATATTATGCCTGGAAGCAGTTTGAGATGACTTGGAATGGCATAGAAGACCTGACGGACTGTCCCTCTGGACATCGTCCTGGTTGCATACCTCTCTCTAAATTCCCACAATATACTGCACAGGTGTTTAAGCAGTGGCTGACTGTACTCAATAAAAGATTATTGCCCATGGAGGCACTTTTTCTGAGATCCCTTGCGGTGAACAGTGCATTTCCACCCAATTCTTTGGACAGATCCTTAACCCGGTGATATAAATATAATATCAAACATATTTTTCAATTATTAGGCTCACAGGGCCTTTATTCATTTGTCCAGCTCCAGGCTCAGTATAAAATACCCCAGGGCTTCTTTCATACTGTAAGTGTCTGCAGCTAAAATCTTATTTGCGGCCAATGGAGGAAGCACTGGCAACTGTGGCTGAAAACCCCCCACTAATAATAAAATTACTTCTATCACAGAGACAAGGTACCAATCTAGACCACGGTATCAGTCTGGCCTACCTTGCTTTGGAAGAGAAACCAGAAGACTCTACTGAGTCGATTAGAGCCTGTTGGTCCTTGGAATTGGGGACTGACCTACCAGATACTAACTGGAAGATGGCCTCCCCACTTATGCTTAAGGCCTCGGGATCCCCATATTGGAAAGAGTTTGCATGGAAATTACGTTATAGATTTTTCCGCACTCCTGCTGTGGTAGCTAGTTTTACAGGCGATCCCAAAGGAAAGTGCTGGAGGGGATGTGGAGCAGTACATGCAGACCAGATTCATATATTTTGGAATTGCAGCATGCTGGGTCCTTATTGGGGGGAGGTAGTGCAGGAGCTGGTGGCAATATATGAAAACCCAGGTCTTTTTACTTCTGCATATATACTGACAGCTACTACTTCATTTGGTCTAAAAGTAGAAAAGAATGTATACCTGCAAACTACATTGCTAGTATTGGCAGCAAAAAAGGTAATAACCAGACTATGGGGAATGAATAGGCTGCCAACTAAGCGAGAGTGGCTAAACTTGACAAGAGAGATATACAGGATGGAGAGGATGGCAGCCAGAGTATGGGACAGAGTGGAGGTATTTGATACAAAATGGAGAAAATGGATTATGTATCAGTTAAGCACTTATTCAGACTCTGTTCCCTGAAGCTAATCAAATCAATACTGGAGAAATGTTAAAACGTGACTTCGTCTAGTTCATGTGATTAATTAGTCCTGATGCTAGGTGAGAGTTTATTTTTCTAAAGTCCAATGTATAATTATAAAAACTGAACGAATATATCTATGTAAAATGTCTTGTATAATGTATAAATGTCCTTGTGCCTAATAAAAATTTTATTATATAAAAAAAAAAAAGAAATGGCTGCCAGGTGCACCCTAAGGGTCGATGACCATAGACCCCCTTTGGAGAGAGACCTAAGGTAGTCGAGAATGTTAGACACAGAACAGGATAAGGGGTCCAGACCCTTACCCTGACACCAAATGGAAAAAAACCTTTTCCATTTGAAGGCATAACATTTCCTGGTTAATTCCTTTCGGGATGCCTCCACCACAGTGTAGACATCCTCGGAAAGACCCAAAGCCTGGAACTCTATCTGCTCAGGTACCAGGCTGTGAGGTGCAGGGATTGAAAGTCCGGATGGAAGACCTTCCCCTGGTTCAGAGATATCAGGTCTGATCGTGTACAAAGCCGCTCCGGGGGCCTGCAGCTGAGGCGACCTGGATACCAGAACTGGCGCGGCCAGTCTGGGTCCATCAGAATCACCTTCGCCTTGTCCCTCCTCACCTTGAGTAACACCTTGTGGATCAAGGGGAAATGGAGGGAAGGTGAAGAGGAGGCCTGGGGTCCATGGCCTCGAGAAGGCATCCCCCCTTCAGCGAGCCCTGCTGAGGGGGGGAGGGCATGATACAGCCTCAGCTTGGTGTTTTCCCTGGAGGCAAACAGGTCCACCATTGGTTTGCCCCAATGGGAGAACAGGCTGTAAGCTACCTCTGGATAGAGAGACCACTCGTGGGATGTCTGGCCTAGACGGCTGAGAGCATCTGCCAGCTGGTCCGAGGCTCCTGCCACATGGTTGGCTAGGAGATACGCCTCCAACCAGCTTACAAGGGTCCAGATGTGGAGCACAGCAGATGGGAGTGTGTGCTGCCCTGTTTGTTGAGGTAGTACATGGTCGTGGTATTGTCCATCTGGATTTGAACCACTTGACCCCAGAGCTGAGGAGCGAAAGCTGACAGTGCCAGTCTGACTGCTCTGAGCTCCAACAGGTTGATGTGGCATCGGGATTCCTCGGGGGTCCAGAACCTGTGGGTCCTGTTGTCCATCATGTGGGCTCCCCAGCCCATGAGAGAGGCATCGGTTGTAAGTACGACCATCGGCTCGGGTGAACAAACGAGATCCCTTCCTGCAACTGGTCTGGGGTGGTCCACCACTGGAGAGCGTCCCACATCTTCTGGGTTACAGTGATCAGCTGGTCAAAATGACCGTGGTGCTGAGTCCACTGGGCGGCCAGCTCCCATTGGAGGGGGCGCATGTGCAACCGGACCCAACAGACCACTGAGGTGCACATCGCCATGTAACCCAAAAGGCGCAGAAAGTCCCGGGCAGGGCGCAAGTGCCCAACCAGAAGTGACGGGGCAAAGGAGGAGAGAACCTCCGCCCTTTCCACTGGGAGCTGGGCTCTGGCTTGACAAGAGTCGAGCTCTGTCCTGATGAAGCCCATCACCTGTGAAGGCATGAGTTCCAACTTGGCCTCATTGATCAGGAGGCCGAGTTGGGAGCAGGTCTGGAGGGCCAGATCTCTGGACCTCTCCGCCTCCTGTTGGGTGGAACCCGCCAGGAGCAAATCGTCGAGGTAGGGGTAAATTCTGACTCCCCAACGCCGGAGATGGGCCGCCACCACTGCAATGCATTTGGTGAAGACCCGAGGGGCTGATGACAGGCCAAACGGCATAGCTCGGAACTCATACAGGGTCCCTTCAACCCTGAAGCGGAGAAACCGCTGATAGGACGGATGGATTGGGACAGTTTGAGCAATACCCTTGCATGAGGGGGATTGGAGGGAATGCATACAAAAAAAGATTTTGTCATCACAGTCTGAATACATCCTGACAGAAAACGCTATGTCCTGGATTTCTGGAGCAGAATGAGGACAGTCTGGCACTGAGTGGGGACACAAAAAGGTCCACATCTGAGATGCCCCACTAGTCAAATAGCGATCTCATGATATCTGGAACTAGCGACCACTTGTGAGGATCGGTCTTGTGTTCAGCTGAGCTTGTCTGCCAGAGTGTTCTGAACTTCTGGCAGATAAATGGCCTGGAGTAGGATCCCTTGCTCCAGGCATCATTCCCACACTCTCATCACTTCCCAGCAGAGATGATAAGAGTGTGCTCCTCCTTGCTTGTTGATGAAACGCACAACAGACTTCTTGTCTGTCTGGAGGAGGACTGTTTTGTAGCAAACGAAATCCACTAGGTCTTGCAGACCATACAAAAACAGCTTGCATCTCCAACACGATGATGTGAAGATACGTCTCCGACGGGTCCCAAACACCTTGTGTTTGGAGGCCCTGACAGTGGGCTCCCCACACCAATGTGAGTGAACTTTGGGCTTGGTCACCTGAATGGTGTAGGTCCAAGAATGTCATACCTGTGACCACTGCAGACTAAGCATCCACTGAACCATCCTTACGTGTAACTATGCCAGGGAACACTGCAGGGGCTATCAGACCCAACACACGATGCAAGGAGTGGCCTTGAACAGCTCAGTGGTCCATTATGCAGCATGCTATCTGCAGGACTGCCTGCATTCTGCTCTCTGAAAGGAAGGCTTGGGCCTTGGTCATATCCAGAACAGCTCCTATGAACAGCAGCTGATGTGTGGGTTGGAGCTGAGACTTCTAGATTCAGCAGAACCCCCATGGAAGTAAGGAACTGAGAGGTTGTGGCCACTGCTTGTTCCATTTCGTGCATAGATGGACTGGCTATCAGCCAGTTATCCAAGTAAGGGTAAACCTGGAGTCTTACTTTTCTCTGGTGCGCTGTGAGTACTGCAAAGCACTCTACAAAGAGGTGCTGAGGACAGCACAAAGGGCATGTCTCTGAACTAGTAAACTGTCCCAGCATGAAGAATCAGTGGTATCTGAGGCAGCTGGAGTGTACCAAAATGTGCTGGTATGCAGCCTATATATCTAGGGAGCTAACAAATCCTGAAAAAAACGGCAAATTTCTCAGTCCAAGAAACTGAGATTTCTGAGGTTGAGAAAAAGGGTGCATTCCCCCTGTGAATGAACCAGTGGTCCAAGCCAGAGATGCCATCTGATGCAGATGCTTAGTGGGAAGCAGAGGCAAAGGCATTCAAGTGGCTTACAGCTGATGACTATTGGACTAAACTCCATACATGGCAGTCAGCAGAATCCTTTCTCAGGCTCTGTTGGGGACTTCCGCAAACTGCAAAGGGGACAGTCATAAAAGGAAAAATGCCCTTGGAGCTAGCAATCTGCAAGCCTACAGTAGCTGCTGCGCAGGTCCGTTTTCCCATAGTGTCCAACTTGTGTGAATTCTTGTAAGGAGGTGCGCGGTGACTTCTTGGGTGAGAATTACCTTCTCTTTCTCACGGAGAATAACAAAGGTATTAGCTAAGACTGAGAAACGTACACTGTACTATCTAGGAGCTGTGTATTTTTTCTTTTTTTTTTTTTATTAAATCTATCTGCTTGCAAACAGATGGAATTGAAGCAGACCTACTCCAGACTGCATCAGACAGGGTTTTAAATGCGAGAAGAAGTGAATGCTGTTGTCATATAGACGTGAAGTTCTGACTCCCAGTGGGCAAGCAACGTCATCACTGATGCACACTCGACAGTGAGCAGAAAAGGAACTGAAGCATCCCGACTAAGACCAAAATCTTGGATTTCAGGAGGGCGGACTTCAGGAAAATTTACTCACACACACATCTTCAGCCTTGTGTGCGCGCGCCTCTGCTGCACGTACAACATGTTTCACTCTCCTGGCACCGTATTCCACTCACCACTGCCACCTCTACCAGACTCTTGGCTGGCTCCCACTACACTGCAGATTTGATTATGGGCTTGGCTGCCTCCTGGACAGCGCCATCAGACATGGTGAAGCCTCCCCTTATACGTCTCTTCTCAAGACCAGAACTCCCTCGAGGTGTCTGCGTGCATCCTCGGTCCTCCCCATGGATATCCCGAAAGTCTCCTCGGCTATGGGTAGTACAGCGCCATCTGTAGCTGCTCCTATTCTGTGGAACAGAATCCCCATGCCCATTTGCTCTCTGGACTCCCATGCCACTTTCAAGACACGTCTCAAATCCTGGCTGCTTGATGAGGCCACATGCTGTTGCTAGCTTGGACAACCCTGCCCCGTTCCTTTCTGACTTTTCCTTCTTGGGCTGCTTTGGCCTCCCCTGCCCTCCTTCATTTCTTTGGACTCCTGTCCTACATCCCTCAATGCCTGCTCCTTGGGCTCTCCCACTTAAATGTTGTCTTGTATGTTTTTTTTGTTGTTGTTTGTTTGTTTTACGTCATGCATTCAATTTGCACTGGTCACTTATCCTTCATAAATAATTGTATAATAACTGATGTTTATCATGATGTACCGATTGTTTTTTCAGCCGATCATTCATTTTACTTTCCTATGTCACTTTCTTTGTTTATCCACTTTGTTCACCAATGATGTCTGTATATCTACATGGCCTGTACTAATTGTATAACTTGTCACTACCTCTGTAACTGCCACCTGTGTGGCCTGGGTCATGCCTGAAAATGGTCCCCTGGATCAGTGCACTTAACCAGTTACCAAAGACTTAAACAAATAAAAAATAAAATGGGTGAAGTGCTAAGGAGCCATCTGGCAGGCATCAGAGCAGATATGGGGGTGAGCTAAAGATGGTCCATCATTAAGGAAGAAATACTGGTTGTCACAGATGAGTGTGTTAGGCTCAGGGGGAAGAACACAAGTGTCAAAGAGCCCAGCTGGTTCAGTTCTGGGGTTGCCCAGACAGTAAGGGACAAGAGGTTGGCCTATAGAAAATTCAGGAAGACCAAGAGAGAGGTGGATATGGAAAATTACCTAAAGTTGGCCAGTGAGACAAGTAAGGAAGTCCAGAGAGCAAAGGCACAGAAGAAAAGTACAGTTACGTAAGAGCTTACCGTAACAGTAGATCTTCGAGAGAGGCTCCTGCAGTAGGTATTCACATATAGGACTAAGCTGCCAGGGGTCAGGACCCCATTGAAAAACTTCTAGCTAGTAGTCTCTGGCGGGGGACCGCCTCCAAGTCAGGTGATCGACGTCAGTATAAAGGGGTGGTCCCCCATGTCCGCCTTCCAGTTCTTTACCGCCAAAGGCCAGAAGAGGCATGACGAGAGAGAAGAGGATATGCCCCCATGTAATAAAGAAAAGGAGAAAACTCAGGGGGACAGAGGGAGGGAAGGCATTCCCTACTGCAACAGCCTCTCTCGAAGATCTACTGTTACACTAAATTCTTACATAACTGTACTATCTTACTTTGAGAGGGCTCTTGCAGTAGGTATTCACATATAGGACTGAGTCCCAAGCAGTCTGGAACAAAAGGAAATACGGGAGGAGGATAGTCATCAACAAGTGATATAAATCAGGGCTGAGCAGCTCTCATGATAGGAGGCCCTGCAGAACAGCCAATCCGAAGCCTGCTCTACAGCGAGAGGCAATGTCCAAACTATAGTGTTTCATGAAGGTATGGAGGGAAGTCCAAGTAACGGCTGCATAGATGTCTGCCGCTGACACATTCCTGAAATAGGCAGCACAGGTAGCTACCCCTCTAGTGGAGTGACCTCTGACCTGACCCGGAAGGGTTTTGTTGTACTTGTCATAACAGAAAGTGATGCAATTTGCTAACCACTTAGATAGGTATTGCTTGGAAACTGCATTGCCTTCTCTTTTGTGTGCAAAAGAAACAAATAGTTGATCTGTTTTCCCCCCCGAGATCCTTAGTCCGATTGGTGTAGTATCTCAGGATTCTATGTACATCCAGAGTATGCAAAAGGTACTCTCCACGATTGGAGTGTTCTGTAAAAAAGGCCAGTAACTCAATGGATTGGTTCAGTGTAGACTCAGTCACCACCTTAGGAAGGAACTTAGGGTTGGTGTGCATAGCCACTCGTTCCTTGTGGAAAATCAGGTATGGGATTTTACACATCAAAGCCTGGAACTCAGAAATTCACCGAGCCGAAGTAATGGCCACCAGAAAAAGTGTCTTCCAAGAAAGAAACTTTAAATCAGCCTCCGCTGCAGGTTCAAAGGGGTGCAGTGCGAGCTTCTCCAGGATTTAATTCAGGTCCCATGGAGGGGCAGGGTTGCGGATAGGGGGTCTCAGATGGAGAACTCTTTTGAGGAAGGTCTTAGAGACTTCCAGTTGGGCAAAATACCTATCTCCAAAAGGAATGTGGTAGGCTGAAATTGCTGCCATATAAACCTTTAAAGAGGATTGACTGAGACCCAGATCAAAGAGGTGTCGCATGTAATCCGGGACTTCGTTAGCTGGGCACGAAAAGGGCTCGAGGTCCTTAGAGCTCGCCCAGCTGGAGAACTGTTTCCACTTCATAGTGTACGTGGATCTGGTGGAAGGCTTTCTAGCCTACACCAAAATGTCCTCCACCAGAAGGGAGACTCTGAAGCACGCCTTGGCTACGTCTGAAGGAGCCACAAATGGAGATTACGTGATTTGAGACCTAGATGAACCAGAGTCCCCTGATCCTGGGTCAACAATTGTTGCGACAGAGGAAGAGGAAGAAAAAATTACTTACCATAGTAATCTTGTTTCTTCCAAGTAATACTCGGGTATTCATAACTTTATGCAGTCAGCCTTCTAAGTAGAACTGCCCAGACAGAATTTGGAACATATGCAAATGATGGAATCTTTTGCATGAACCACTTTTCAAATGCTGCCTTAATACTAACTACCTTTGTTCTAAACCCCTCAGACTTCCTGGAAGCTTGGAAAGACAGGCCCATGGGGACTAAGTGTAATAATGATAATTACAATAATAATAATAGTAATAATAATGGCAAAGCAAGTTTTATTTAAAAAGATGCCCATCCCGGAGGCTCTGGGCGCTGTACATCAATCAAATAAATACAAAACAACACAGTAATAATCAATTATATAAAGTATTCCTAACAGTTAAAACAAAATTTGCTACCCTCAACTTCAGCTACATTTAGAATCACTAAAACTGAATTATACATCAATTATTTTTTTTTTTTTTTAAAGACAGGTAGGGACTATAAAACAGTGTCCGGGAAGGCCTGATTATACAAGAAGGCCATGAGGCGGGCTATAAATACCTCCACAGAAGGGGCCTCCCTGATGGCTAAAGGAAGCGAATTCCACAGGACGGGAGTGGCATAACAATAACAAAAACACTTTTAATCATGATAATAATAGAGGAACTTCCTTAACACCCAAAAAAGGGGCTTCCAACTGGAGGGCATAACATATGAATACCCTTGAATGTCCAAATCACCTGAAAAGAGGAGGGGGACTGCAACAGTGATCACAGTCGCAACACGTGTGCCAGAAATAGCATTTATACCCCTGAGAGCACAGTATTCAGGAGTGCATAGGCCAAAGGTTCCAGAAGGGGAGGCAGGGTGGGAAAGTTATGAATACCTGAGTATCACTTGGAAGAAACAAGATTACTATGGTAAGTAATTTTTTCTTCTCACTGCAGTAATACTCAGGAATTCATAACTTTATGCAGACTACTAAGCAGTACCTTTGGAGGTGGGCACAGCACCTTATTTTGGGAACAGACTTTGCAGGACTCTGTGCCTAACCTGGCATCACCCCTGGATAGAATATCCACACTGTAATGCTTTGCAAAGGTGAGTACTATTTTCCAGGTAGCTGCTTTACAGATGTCCACCAGGGGAACATCCCTGACAGCTGCTATAGTAGCAGCTGTGCCCCTTGTGGAATGGGCCCTCAACCCTGTTGGGGGCTCCTTTCCAGCCTTAGAATAAAAAAAACTAAAAAAGCTGTACTATCCAGCAAGAAATTTATCTTTTTGATGCTGGGTTACGCTTTCTTACATTCTCATAGGTCAGGAAAAAGCTGTTTTCTGTCCTGCCTATGGACTTCAATGGTTGTCAAGTAATAGCTAAAAGCTCCTTTGTCATCCAGACCATGAAGACTCTTTTCACCAGAACTAAAGTGTTCAGTGAAAAAGATAGATAAGATGGGCAGACTGGGTGGACTGTAGGCCCTTATCTGCCGACACTGTCTATATATCTATGTATTTATGTATAACGGTTTTATTCAAATGGGAATCAGAAGTCATTTAAAAGAGAAACTTCTTACTTGTTCCCAGAATAATGAATGAAATGCGGTCCTGTTCAATGCAGAGAGACTTCAGGCCACTGATTCTTGTGGCAGAAATCATTACAAGGAATAAAGTATGTATAAAGTATGTATAAAGTATATATATATATATATATATATATATATATATATATATATATATACACACACTTTTTTTTTTAGATATTTCAGATAAGCTGAAAACATAGGCTCAAAAAGGGGGACCCATGAGCCTAACTATGCACACATCTAGGTCCCATGCTGGCACCGGTTCCCTGTGAGGGGGTGCAAATGGACCAGTCCTTTAAATAACCCTTTGAAGATTGAGTCTGAGGCTTGAAAAAACATCCTGTTCAACTGAGAAGTAAATAGATACTGAGACCACGTGGACCTTTAAGGTACTGGTCTGCAAGCCCAGGGAAAACAAATAGGCAAAATAGTCCAGCATAGCTGGAACAACAGCCTGTGCTGATATGTGCCAGGCCCTAAAAGAACCTCTTTGAGGCTAGGATCTGGGGCCATTAAAACATTTTGTCCAGTTAATATGCAAGCAGATACTGCAACTAGGTGGACCCTGAGGATGCTGGACTGCAAGTCCAATGAATATAAATAGGTAAGTTAGTCAAGCACTGCTTGACCCCAGCATGTACTGGAAACTGTTTTCTGGTTGAACACCAATAGTAAACCTTTTCCCTTCTGAAGCATACAGTTTCCTAATGGACGGCTTCCTGTAACCACATACAATGTCTAGACACTGTGACAAAGATGCAAGGCTGCATATTGTACAGTAGGCCCCCAAGAGGCATGACTTGGGCCTGAGTAACCCAAGGTTTGGGTACAGAAGCCTCCCAGTTGGAGGTTAGCAGGTTGTGCCTCTGAGAAAAGGTGTATTGGTTTGGAACCAGACATGGAGAGTAGCAGAGAGAACCATGTCTGCCTGGCCCAGTCTGGCGTTATCAAGACCATTGATGCTGGCTGGGACCTGAGCTTGAGAAATGCATTGTATGCCAAAAAGAAGGAAGAAAAGCGTACAGATGCTTCCCTGGCCAGCTCAGAACCACAGAATCCAGGAGTGATTGGTCCCGGATCTGACTGACTTAGCACTGTGGCAGGTGGTGGTTGTGATGGGATGCGAACAAGTCTACCTCTGGTATGCCCCACCTCCTGAAGATAACTTGCACCACCTGACTATTCAAGGCCCATTCCTGATGGGACTGGTTGACCTGAGTAAAGGTATCTGCCATAGTAGTGTCCCTACCTGGCAAATGAACATCCTGCAGGGACCCACAGAGCATGCTAGGCTCCATATTTTCATAAGTCCTGAGCAGGGAGGGCTTAACCTTGTCCCTCCCTATTTATGGATGTAATACATTGTGGTGGTCTTGTCTGTTCTGACTTGTACCACCTTTGTAGTAGTTGTGTGAAGACCGTTAGCGCAGAAACACTACTCTTAGCCCCTGCAGGTTTATGTGCAGGAGTAACTCTGCACTTGACCATGTGTCTTGGGTGGTGTGAACCCCCAGATTGGCACCCCACTCTAGTAGGGATGCATCTATTGTCAGACAACTGATAGAGGCTCTTGCTGAACAACAAGAAGCCCCTCCCTTAGATTGGTTCCCTCTTTTCCTCCACTGGAGGCCTGTAACAATGTCCTTGTTACTAGAATTATTTTGAAAAGAGGGTCCTATCTCTGACACCATTGAGCCATGCGGTGACACTGAACGGCCCTGATCTGTAACCTGGATTCCAAGACTGTGCCAGTGGCAGATGCCATGTGGCTAGTAGCCGAAGGAAACTGTCTTGCAGTTTTTGGTTCATTCAGCCTGAATGAGCATGCTATTAGTGGAATACTTCTTGCCTGCATAGGGGCAGGTAGACCCTGCCTTTCAGGGTATTTAGCTCTGCTCCTATGAACTGGAGTGTTTGAGCAGGCTGAAGGTCAAACTTTCTTTAGATTTATCAAGAACCCTAGAGAGTCCAGGAGAGTTGCAGACTCAGTTACTGGAGTGATTCTACCACCACCAGCCAGTCATCTAGATATGGGGAAACTGACACCTTATCTTTGAAGGTGATCCAACCACTGTGTACACTCCTTGAGAGTGACCTGATGAGAGTCTGAACCTGAAGTACTTTCTGTGAGACTCCCTTATGGGAGTGTAGAAATAATTTAAGTACAATGATGCCAAGAACCTCTTTAGGTTTTTCCTGGGGTTTGACATGCTTTGTCTTTTTGGTATTTATGGAGGGGACTGGAAAGACAGCCAGACTACTCACCCACCCCCTTTTTTTAAGCCTGAATCACCCTTCTCAGGGGTGTGTAAGTAAGAGACAGCAGTTTCACATGCAGATTTGGAGGGTGTTGGTTGGTCAGGAGCCTGAAGCACCCTTTATTTGGTCTCTTTGCAACCTTTCTAGTCCTTTTTCCACTGTTGTTAGTGGAAGGAATTTGAGTTCTGAGACAATCACTGACTCACTACATCCAGGACCACTTGTCTGTGGTGTCAGAAATATCCCTGCTGTGGGTACTGCTGATACTGAGGCACAGCCCCAGCCTGATAGAAAAAAGGGGTCTTGCTATGGTGTGTGTGTATATATATATATATACACACACACACACACACACACACATACACCTTTTCATGTAAGTCGTTATCTTTCTCCAAAGAGGAATTACCCACGACTGGAAAGTCTATAACCTTGGTTTGGGTATCCTGATTGAGGTCTGTGAGTCGCAACCAGGCAAACCTTCTCTGAACCACTGTACTTTCCATCCATCTGGCAGCAGCCACTTGAACTGTTATTTGGCTGCTCCCAAACCAAATATAGCTGTTTCAGCTAGATCATCTGACAGGGGGAGTCTGAGCCTTGGCTGACATTGCAGGGGCCGACTACCATAGTGACTTTGGTATTGACACAGGCTTGAAAAGTCTGTGCCTGCCTGATGGCCAAGGAACCTGATAAATATCCCTTTTTAAAACATGTTGTCAATTTTTCCTGGAATCCTTGTTAAGAGGATAGGATGCCAGGGGTATCTTTGCCTTGTCACAGGCTGTCACTTCAACCACTCCTTGGTGGACCAATTGGGGGAGTAAATTTCAGTTCCCTCCCTGTCCAGCTGATATTTCTTAAAAGCCCTCTTATCCAGAGGGGGAACAGAGCTTGGAGTTTGTAAAATCTTCAAAGTATCTTCCCTGAAGAATTTTATTCACAAGAATGGGAAGCTTTTAGTGGGAGTCAGCCCAATCTTTCTCACCAATGTGAAGAATGAGGAATAATCCTCAGATGTTCTGTGGGGAGCGACAAACTCATGTTCAGAGGAAACCTCAGATTCAATAGGTTCTCCTCCATTTCATAATAATTACATACTCTTCCTTTTAAATATTAGGAAGACTGCTTTGTAAAGGTCTGCTGCTGAGAAGCAGACAGCCCTTGTAAACCTGAAAGTGTTTTCTTTAGCCGTTCCAGGCATTTCTCCACACTTTTCCCCCAGGAAAGTTTACAAATTTCACAATATCCATTTGGGTGATCATAGCCAAGGGAAGCAACACACAACTGTGCTTACTTGTCTTGGCAAATACTTTGAAGGAGCTGGCAGGCTTTAAAGCAGGCACAGAAGTCCCCAAAATGCTGTCAGCGGGGGGTTATGTGTGCTTAGTTTTCTTCAGTTTCACTGAGGGAACCAGGGAGTCAGCCGGTTCAACAAGCCTCTTAAAAACTGCTTATGTGCCCATCTCAGGGTAGCAGTTACTGTAATTTTGTGGAGTCACCCACAGTAACTTAGGGTATCAGCTGGTTAGAGCTCGAGGGACCCTTTGGTGGTGATAGTTTTTTTGTTTTTTTTACCTTATCCAGGCATTTCAGTAGATTTTTCAGGACATGTAATGCAGATTTCACTCTGCTTTTAAATGATGATGTCCAGATAGGCAAAACAAGAGAATGTTTGCCTTAACAAAATTTCACCACACCGAATACAAGGTTTGAAACCGGGATCACCAGTTTCTTCTAGGTTTTTATGACATTTTCAATGTAAAACAAATAACAGTTGCAAGCGCTAAAAATATTTTAATTTAAAGTTTATTTAGCAGTTGCAGTCAGTTCCGGAACCGATCGGGACCCGGGAGCCAAGATAAAATGAACCGAGGCTATCGGTTCAGTAACCAGTATTAGCGGTTCTTAAAACAAACTAATTTAGTAAAATTAAACACAACTAATGGAGTTTTTTAATCAGAAAACTCCAATAAATATAAAATAAACCTTGGTTTTACCCTGGTTATACCGAACCGGGAGAAACCGAGAAAACTTACAATTTAAATACTAAAACGTGTTTACCTAAAATTACAAAAAGTAAAAGGCAGCAAATGAAACGTAAAGAATACTTATAATATTTTATAAGGTTTCTCACGTTAGAACAAAGATGATGAGGAGAGGATCTCTGAGCATCAAGTCTTGACGGGCAGAGAGAGAGAGAGAGAAATCTGAAGGGGTTTAGAACAAAGGCAATTAGTACAAGGCAGCATTTGAAAAGTGGCTCATGCAAAAGATTCCATCATTTCCATATGTTCCAAATTCTCTCTGGGCAGTTCTACTTAGAAGGCTGACTGCAGAAAGTTATGAATACCTGAGTATTAGTGGGGTGAGAAGTGGAGGTTCCTTGGAAAACTGTTGCAGAAGAGAAAACCAAACTTGCCCGGGCCAGAAGGGAGCGATGACGATCATTCATGCCCCCTCTGCCCGAAGCTTGTTCAGCACCCTCAGAATTAAAGGAATGGGAGGGAAGGCATAAATGACTCTGTCCCTCCAACAGAGAGACACAGTGTCCCACAAAAAAAGTCTCACCCTGGAGCGAGTGAGCAAAAGGTGGGAAGCTTGGCGTTGTCAGGAGGCAAAGAGGTCCACCTGAGGAGTCCCCCACTGCCGAAAGACAAAATTACTCACCTTAGTAATCTTGTTTCTTCCAATGTATTCTTCCATATTCATAACTCTCTGCAGTTAGCCTGCTCAGTAGATCTGCCTGGAGAATGGAACTATATGCTAATGAAGGAATCATTGGCACGTTACAATTATTCAAACTGCTGCCCTCATCTATTTAAAAATATTCAAGCTTAAATGCTGCTTTTTTTTTTTCAACTCTCTTTATTGCCCCCGGAGCCAGAACTCTCTGAGACCTCTCCAATGGCCAGTGTTGCTCTACCACCCACTGTGAGCCCCGCCATCCTCAAGGACATTACTTTCTCCCTGAACCCCCAGAGGGACATAGGGCCCGAGGAGACTGAAGGGGCAGTGGAAGGGCTCCAGTGTTGGGCGTGTGGCGGCACAGCTCTGGGAGAGACCATGGCCTATCCGGACCAGAGGGATTTTCGTATTTCGCCCCTGGCGTGGGGCGTGCAATGCCGTCCAGCCCAAGGCGTGGGTGCTCCACCCCGTCCGGAAGGCACACCAACGTCAACCCTTGGTTAGCGAGCCCATGTGCAGCAGTGCCGGGCCAGTCTCCACCGGGGCCACTGCTGCACCGGCTACCCCTGGATCCCTCCCCAAGAGAGTAGTATAACCCATGATGCTCGATCCTCTCTCTCCTGCCGACCTCGGAGGTCCGGCATGTTCCCAAACCCGGGTCGCCGGCGTAGCGTGAGGTGTGGCATCCAGCGCATCAACCCTCAGCACCACCGGGCCGGATGCTTAAATGCTGCTTGATACAGCATAACTATACTCTATGCCTATATACTAAAGCTGATACTAATGATTATGGTATCAATCCTACCTCAAAATAACCAGAATCACCTGGGAAAAAGAAAGGTAAGATAAAACCCCACAGGATTAAAGGTAAGTGTGCCTGTGTTTGGGACTGCCAGGTAAGAAGACCATTCAGAGGCTCTGGTTCTGGAAGGGGAGGTAGGGAGGGAGAGTTATGAATATGAAAGAATACATAGGAAGAAATAAGATTACTAAGGTGAGTAATTTTTTCTTCTAACCCCATGTATTCTTCTTATATTCATAACTCTCTGCAGACTTCGAAGCAGTACCTTTGGAGGTGGGCAGAGAACCAACTATGGAAAGAGACTCTGCAGGACTGCTGTGCCAAACCTGGCATCACTTCTGGAATGCAAGTCCAAACTATAATGTTTAGTAAAGGTGTGTACTGTTCTCCAGGTAGCTGCTTTACAGATCTCCACTAAAGGGATATCTCTAGAAGCTGCTACAGAGGCAGCTGTGCCCCTAGTAGAGTGGGCCCTGAGGCCTGCTAGGGCCTGTTTTCCACATTTTGTGTAACAAAACTGAATGCATTGTACTATCCAGTGAGAGACTGATCTCTTGGAAGCTGGGGTGCCCTTTCCCACATCCCCATAAGTGAGAAAAAGTTGTCACCTCTGTGATCCTTGGTGTGGGTCAAATAGTAACTCAATGCTCTTTTTACATTCAGACTATGGAGTCTGCGCTCTCCTGAACAGGCATGTTCTGTGAAGAAGACTGGCAGTGTCATGGACTGATTTAAGCAGAAATCAGAAACCACCTTAGGAAGAAACCTCCATTAGTTCGATGTACTACTTTATCATTTGCAGTGTCAGTGGCTCAGTAAGCAGCACACTCGCCTTTGAGGCCGGGAGATCAGAGGGCTGTGGGTTCAGTTCCCATATCTGACACTTGGGTTAATATCCCAGTACTGACACTGTAGTGCAGCATGAGAGGGGTGCTGCACTTCTGAGGTGCCGTCTTTCGGATGAGACGTTAAACCGAGGTTCCATCTGCCTGGATTGGTGGTAGTTCAGGTGGATGTTAAAGATCCCATGGCACTTCTCGAAAAGAGTAGGGGAATTTCCCCAGTGTCCTGGCCAAATTTCCCTCATTCACTATAAATACCACCATCAGCTTAATCTGGTTCAAAGTCAGCTGGCATTCATCTGTATCCCCCTCCCCCGGGTCGTGCCTGAAAATAGGCAGGATTTGTCTAGTGCACTTACCCGGTCAACAAAAACTAAAATAAAAAATAAATAAAAAAATTATGAAAAAATAATCTTTTTCCACACGTAATGCTTGCAACTCACTTATTCTCCTAGCAAAAGTTATTGCCACCAAAAACACTGTTTTTCAAGTGATATACTGCAAGTGTGCTCAAGACATTGGCTTGAATGGAGGTTTTATGAGCTGAGCAATGCAAACATTCAGATCCCATACAGAAACTGGCTCTTTAATAGAAGGATGTAAGTGACATAGTCCTTGAAAGGACTTTTTGAAAATGGGATTAGATGCAAGGGAAACATTTTTCCCTGCAGAAATAAAAGCTGAAATTGATGCCAAATGCACCTTCAGAGAAGTATGTTTCAGACCTTGTGAGTGTAACTCAGTGAGATATTCTAACAGTACTGGGATTTCTGCCAGGAAGGGAGAAATATGCTTGGCATTACACCAAATAGAAAACTTTTTCCATTTTGCATTATAGGTTTTCTTAGTAGATGTTTTTCTATATCCTTGGTGCTATCAGTATCATGGACGCAGGCTGTGACCTGAGTTTGAGTAGCACTCTGAAGATGAGAGGGAAGGGAGGAAAGGCATATATGTGCCTTCCTGACCAGTCCAAGGCCAGGGCACCAAGGGGAATTATACCCCTGACTGGTGGCCTGCAACAAAATAGAGGCAACATGTGATTCTCGTGAGAGGCAAAGCGATCTACCTCTGGAATGCCCCATCGTCTGAACACTGAGTCCAGTACCTGTCTGTTCACAGACCATTCGTGATGTGCCTGGTTGATCCTGCTTAAGGCATCTGCCAGGGCATTGTCCTTTCCTGGTGCATGAATGACTTGCAAGGAAGCTTTTAGTGAGTAAGCCAGTTCCCAGATTTTAATGGCCTCTGTGCACAGGGGATCCAACCTTGTTCCCCCTTGCTTGTTTATGTAGAACACTGTAGTGGTATTGTCTGTTCTAAACTGCACCACCTTGCCCTGTATCAACTGGGAAAAACTTTTTAGAGCCTGAAACACTGCTCGGAGCTCTAGCAGATTTATGTGGAGGAGAGACTCCACACTTGACCAAGTGCAATGGGTAGTGTGCTCTCCTATATGAGCACCTCATCCTAACAGAGAAGCATCTGTTGTAAGAATGACGGAGGGATTTTTCCTATGAAAGGGAATTCCTGCCCTTAGATTGTGGACATCTGGCCACCACTGAAGGGACTGGATCACAAATTTTGTTACAGGAATCAATTCTGACATATGGTCTTTTCTTTGGCACCAGTGTGCCTGTGATGAAACTGAATGTCCCTCATTGGAAGTCTTGCTCCCAAGACCACTCCTGCTGCTGCAGCCAAGTGTCCCAGTATTTGCAAGTATCTTCTTGCTGGACATGGTTTTCCCAGCTTGAATGAGGCAATCAGTTGCAGAACAGACTGAACTCTGTCCTCTGGAAGAAAAGTTCTTCCTTTTAAGGTATTCAGTTCTGCTCCAATAAAATGCAGGACCTGAACCGGTGTCAGAATGGACTTTTCCTGGTTTAACAGGAAGGCCAGAAAATGTAGCAGATATTTTGTTATTTCCAGGTGTGATTGCACCTGCTGAATGACTTTCCCATGACTAGCCAGTCGTTGAGATAAGGAAAAACTGTTAATTCCTAGCTTTCATAGGAATGCCACTACCACTGCCAGGCATTTTGTGAATACCTTTGGTGCTGAGGTGAGACCAAAGGGCAGGGTTAAGAACTGGTCGTGACCTGAAGGCAGTCTGAATCTGAGATACTTTTTGTGAGACTCCCTTATGGGGATGTGGAAATAGGCATCTTTTAAATCCAGAGATGCCAGCCAGTCTCCCTGTTGGATGACAGGCAAAATTATAGATAGGGTCATCATCCTGAATTTTGGTTTTACCAGATATTTGTTCAGATGCCTTAGGTCTAGAATAGGCTGTCACTCCCCAATTTTCTTTTTGGTAAGAAAGTACCAGGAATAAAACCTCTGCCCCTCTGAAGATTTGGCACCTGCTCCACTGCTTTTATGCTGAGCAGAGTTTGAACCTCCTTCTCTAGGAGCTGTTCTTCGAGAAGAGAGGATGGTTTGAACAGCCTTGACTTCAGAGGAGGGAGAGATTTGAAACTCAGAGACAGTCCCTGGCTCACTAATTCCAATACCCACATGTCTGTGGTTATGGACTGCCAGGCCTGGAAGAAGTGAGCCAGTCTTCCCCCTACTGGTATTAGGGAGGTGGCCTTGGCAAAGGAGTTAGGGATTTTGTTTCGGTGGGGCCTGAGCCTGGGCGGACTGGGAACCCCTCCTGGAGCCCCTCCTCTGGCCCTATAATACCCAGTCTGCTGTGGGTATGGCTGCAGCTGTGGGACAGCTTGAGGTTGATACAAGGGCCTACCATAGGACCTTCCTCTACCTCTCCTTCCATAAGGCCTATAAGAAGTAGAAGGCCTGTCCTTAGATGAATTACTCTTATAGGTGGCTTTGTAGTCATCCACCTTCTTCATGTACTCTTCGGTTTGTTTGCCAAAGAGAGAATGATCTTCTAAAGGGAAGTCCATGGCCTTAGCCTGGGTGTCCTGTGTTAAGTTTGTAGCCCTTAGCCAAGCAAACCTTCTCAGGGCTACAGTCAGAGCCATAATCCTAGCAGCATTATCACTGGCATCTGCTGCCATCTGGAACTGGTATTTAGATGCTTCCAGTCCAAACCTGGCTGTTTCTGCTAGGTCATCAGAGATAGGGGGAGGGAACCGTCTCTGACATGGCCAGAACAGACTGCCACAGTGTTTTTTGATACCGTGCAGTGTAGGCCTGGTAATTAGCTTGTCTGACCCCCAGGAAGGCAGCTAAGTACCCTTTTTTTGACATGCTGTCCATTTTCCTTGAATCCTTCTCAAGAGGGTGAGAGGATAAAGGAACCCTCACCTTCTCACAGGCTGCCTGTTGGACTATGCCCTGATGATCAGGGTGAGAATAGAGGAATTCAGCCCCTTTCCTGTCCAATTGGTACTTCTTGTCAGCCATCTTATCCAGAGGCATGACAGAGTTAGGGTTCTGCAGGACTGAATAAATCCTTCTTGAAGAACTTATTAGTAGTCAGAAAAATCTTCTTAGTGAGTGTTAACCCCATCATCTCCATATATTCTGCCTCCTCCTCATCTTCTGACCTCGGTGGTAGCCAAGTCAAGGGCATCTACTATTTTCCTTACAAGGGAAAAGTGAGAGGAAAAATCCTCAGGCCTGGGAGGAGAGCCAAATTCCTGCTCTGGTGAGATTTCTGGTTCAATGGGTTCACCATCATCATCCTCTGGTATGTCATACTCCCCAGTATCTATCTCCTGAGACTGGGGATCCAAGGAGGCAGTAGTCTCCTGAACCCTTGGAGGAGGAGGGGTTGGAGAATTGCCTTGATGACTTTAATAGCCCTGGCAATTTCCTCAGCAGTAGGCAGACTGTGAGGCACGGTAGAATCCCCTCTTGGTTTTGCCTGGGGTTCGACGTGCTTGGTCTTCTTTGCCTTTTTGGAGGGGACCGGAGAGTCAGCCATCCCACTCAGCCTTTTTAAGGAGGCTGATTCACCCATATCAGGGGTGGTACAAGAAGACGCTGCGGTTTTACCCTCTGATTTTGAAGGTGTTGGCTGGTTACAGCCTGAAGCACCTCCAAACTTTTTGTTCAACCTCTCCATTCTTTTTTCCACAGTTTTCTGTGGAAATGATTTACAAATTTCACAGTCAGTATTTAAATGCTGAGTTACCAGGCAGAACACACAGCTGTCATATTTGTCTGCTCTGGCGAACACTTCCCCATACTTGACACAGTTTTTAAAACCTGGGGGACCAGTCTTTTTCCTAGGTTTTTCAGTATGCTCCATTTCCAGGAGAAAAACCTTAACCTGCAGAAAATATTTTTTTTTTTTTGTGGCCAGTTCAGTAACCGATTAGGCCCCAAAAGAACCGATGAATTTTTAAACTCGGAAGCGGGTCAGCGGTTCTCAGAACCGATTCAACGGTTCACAGTAACCGGGTTAGCGGTTAGAAAAGAAACCGGGTTAGCAGTTCAAACAATGTTAAAATACACTTTACACAATAAAATTTTAAAGAAAATAAAGCAGAAAAACTCCGCAACTAATATAAAAACTACTCAGTTCCCCAACGGTTATACCGAACCATGAGGAACCGAGAAATGCTAAATCTAACTAAACTTAACTAAACTTAAATAAACTAGACATCAGACTAAAAAATAACAATAAATGAAGGCAGCAAAAAGAAAATTATGTATAATTAAACAATTATACTGCACAGTAAGCCAACAACGACCTGAGGGAGACTCCTGAGCATCTAGACTTGTGAGGCAGAGTAAGAAATCTGAGACGTTGATAGAACGTGCAGCAGATGAGGGCAGCAGTTTGAATAATTGTCACGTGCCAATGATTCCATCATTAGCATATAGTTCCATTCTCCGGGCAGTTCTACTGAGTAGGCTAACTGCAGAGAGTTATGAATATGAGAAGACTACATGGGGTTAGAAAATGTAGTTTACAACCTTTTGATCTAGTTCCAATTCATGGGACTTGCCTGACGAGCGGCTGAGAGCGTCGGCCCGAGTATTTTCCACTCTCAGAACATGAACTGCAGTCAGTTGAAGGCTGTGCTGAGCTGCCCAGTACCAGGCATTTACCGCCTCCCATCACAGAATGTAGGAACGAGTGCCTCATTTTTTGTTGAGGTACTACACTACGCACATGTTGTCTGATTGAACCAGAAGATGACCGGGAAGAATGAAGGGAAGAAGAGCCTGAAGGGCATAGAGGACTGCCCTCAGCTTGAGCACACTGATGTGAAGCTTCTGCTCGAGATGAGACCAGCTGCCCTGTGTCTTGTAAGACCCGAGGTGGGCACCCCAGCCCTCCCGACGTGTCCGTTGTCAGAGTCTGGGTTGGAGGGTCGATGTAAAATGAGACCCCCAGACTGAGGTTCTGCTGAACCATCCACCACTGCAAGTCCCTGATCATGGGATCCAACACTAGGACCTCATGATCTAGGTCGTCTAGAGTTTGATACCACTACGACCAAAGTTGCCACTGGAAGACTCTCATGTGGAGCCAAACTAGAGGAACTGTTGGAATGGCAGCCGCCATGAGCCCGAAAAGGCAAAGGACCTTCTTGGCTCCTACTAGCCTCAGGCCAGACAACAGACGAGCTTGATTCTGAAAAGTCTCGGCCCTGTCCGGGAGCGAAAAGGCTTTGCCCAGGGTCATGTCCAGCACTGCCCCTATAAACTGTAGATGTTGGCAAAGGACCAAACAGGACTTGGTCTGGTTCATGGTTATACCCAGGCTGGTGAAAACCTGCAGGGTAAGGGAAAGGGAGTGCAGGAGTTCACCCCCTGGATTGGGCCGCTAACAGCCAGTCATCCAGGTAATGGAAGACCTGTACTTCCAGACTACGCAGGTGGGCCGCCACCACCACCAGGAATTTGGTAAATACTCGGGGAGCTGAGGAAAGATCAAATGGGAAGGCCTTAAACTGGTAGTGGGCCCCCTGAAAACAAAACTGAAGGTATCAGCGGTGGGAAGGGCATATGGAGGTATGCATCCTGCATATCCAGAGCACACAGCCACTGTCCCGTCTGAAACATTGGAAGAAGGCTCTGCAATGACAGCATTCTGAAATGCTTGTACTCCACGAACTGATTTAAGGAGCTGAGGTCTAGGATCAGTCTCAAATCTCCTGTCTTCTTTGGAACTAAGAAGAAATGAGAATAGTAATCCGTCCCCTGAAGGAGATGGGGACGGGTTCTAGCGCTGCCTTCAGCAGAAGAGGTTGGATTTCTTCTAGTACCAGAGGAAGATGTTGCAGGGAGTATGATGACTGAGGGGTTAGTCTTCGAGGTGGTTTCTCGAGAAACTCTATCGAGTGTCTGGCTGATATTAGCTGGAGCACCCAAGCATCTGCCGTTATCCTCTCCCAACCCGGTAAATGAGAGGAGAATATCCCACCCCACCGGTTCCTCTGGAATGGCCAGAGGCAGAGGGACAGGCAGGGAGTCAGGAGGTGGAGGGCAAGGCAGCAGCCAAAGCTCCGGAAGGTATTTTACTGGGGGGAGCTTTGGATGCTGAGGGTGCTCGATGCTTGTTGGGGTGTTTAGCTTGTATTTGCTTTTGTTTTTAACGGTTTTGGCATCAAAAGGAACGCCGCTGCCCTTGAGCGGGTCTGTACAAAGTCTGAACAGATTTAAGTGCAGTACTCTTTCCCTGTAGTTCAGTTATGATGTCTTTGACATCACCCCCAAACTGCACTGAACCCCTGAAGGGAGCATCCTGGATGGCAGTCTGCACTTCAGGAACCAATCCTGACACACAGAGCCAGGCATGACATCATAAGCCTACGGCTAAAGCTGAGCTCCCACCTGTTGTGTCCACCGTATCGTATGTGGCACATAACATGTGCCTACAGGCCGAACGCACGGAGCAGACAAGGTCTCCCAGTTCCTGTTTGGTCTGCGAATCAGGAAGGGAGTCCAATTTTGCTTCTACCTGACTAAGGAGTGACTTCTGGTAATCCCCCATGTGGCCGACGCCGTTAAGGGCCCTTATACCTAGGGTCGAAGATGCATAAATCTTCTTCCCATTCTGGTCCAGAAGCTGTGATTCCTTGTCAGTGGGAATGAGCTTGAGGTGTTTTGAGTTGGTGAAACGGCCGTGAGCAGCACTAATCACTACCGAATCCACCTTGGGATGAAGACTAAGACAGTCTTTACCCTCTGGAGCCTGGTAAAGCCTATCCACCTTTTCCGCCTTCCTAGGAAGGGGGGCTAGCAAGGAAGACTGTTTCCAAATAGTGGAGACAAGATCCACATGAGGCTCAAGCCAGGGTGGCATCAGAGTAGGAGCAGTTTTTGGCAGATCCAGATGGGCAGCGAGTTTTTTACGCTGTGGGTCTGGCTCCACTGATTGCCACTGTCAGGTGTCCTGGATTTTTCTTGGTAACTCCAGAAAGGAAGGGTCCTCAGGAGGAGACTTCGGAGGGTCCTTCGGCCTGGGATTTTCTGGAGTATGTGGCTCGTCCCCAGGATCAGAGGGATCTGAGTTGGAATCTGAGTCGGATGGTTCTGAAGAGGAAGACTCCTCCCTGTTGGGGGGGTTTAAACGACCCCTCTGGGTTTGGCCCCGGGGTGCATCTCCTCCCCAAGCTGAGAGCCAGATGGTTCTCCTCTGGCATCCGGTAAAGGGGGATGGGTCTTCTCCTGTTGCCGATGTAAGGGGTCCAGCGTAGGGACCGGCATCAGTAGATGACTTTCAACCACCCTGGTAAGCTGGGCCTTGGCTTCTGCCCATAAGGAGGCCAAGACCTCCTTCACATCCACCGGCGGCTATGATGGTGGCAGAGGAGGAGAAGAAGGAGGGGCCTAGTGTACGGGTAGTTGGGAAACTGGTAGAATGAGTATCCATAGCCCGATGGTGGGTAGCCCGGCATCGGGTATTGAGGCGCTAGGTACTGCGGCATTGGATATTGCAGCGCTGGGTACTGTGGCGTTGGATACTGGGGAGCCGGGTACTGCGGTGCCGGGTACTCTGGTGCCAGGAGCTCTGATGGAGTGGAAGGACCTGGCATCAGCCCCACAGGCGGACTGGACGGTGAAGGTGTTGGTCCAGATGGTGTCAGGCCCGGAGTAGGATGACCCTCGGAAGGGTCCGACAGTCTGACAGCAGAGCAGGTCCTCCGTCAGGCAACGGGATACTGGAGGGTGACGCCGGGTCAGTGGGTGTCGGGTCTGGCATCTGAGTAGCCGGTGTCGGGGGGACACCCCTCACGGCAGCGTCCCTGTATCCTCAACCCCAGACGGGGAAGGAGGAGCAGAATCCCCGGGGGGGAGCCTGAGGGGACAGAGGGATCTCAGAGGCCAATGTTACAACACGCTGTGGTGAATCCTGGGTGTCGGGCAAGACATCAGAGCCTGACGTTGGTTTGCTGGCTGGGCAGTCGTCAGAGGGGCTGACGACCGACTTAGCAGCAGTGTCCGGTTGGACGTTGAGCGGGCCAGTGTCCGGCTTGGTAGACTCACTCTGTCCAGAAGGCCGAGAGGGAGGAGCGGCTTTAATGAAAGAGGCATGGGCTGGGGCGTTGCCAGCAGTGCCGGCAACTGACTTAGTAGCCTTGTCCGGGCGGACGTCGGAAGGACCAGTGTCCGACTTACCAGATCCACTCTGACCAGAAGGCCATGAAGGAGGAGTGGCCTTGGCGGGAGTGGAAGCCTCGTTTGCCCTGGAGGCTCCCGACGGGCCTGAGCGCAAACCCACTGGGAGGGTAGACGCCACCTTGGTAGCCACCAAGACAGCTGGCCGAGGACTGTCCCCCGGAGGGCAGATACTCAAGGGCCACCCAGCCGGAGTCGCGCAGCTGTGGATGATGAGTCCTGGTCCTGGTTCTTCTCTTTGTCCCTTTTCTTTTTGTGGCCTTCAAGGGAGGTGGACACCTGCCTAAGCTTTTTCAATTCCTTCTCCATGGATGCCATTTTCTTCTTGAGTAGGTGGGCTTCCAGGGACTGCTACCTCCGTTTACGGGTAGCCGAATTGAATTTCTGGCAGTGCTGGCACTCCTCCACGCAGTGGTCCAGGCCTAAGCTGAAAAGGCACAAAGAATGGCTGTCCTTATGAGGGAGCTGGGAACTGCATGAGTCGCACTTGTTTTTATTCGATTCAGAGGGCGTCGGGGATGACATACACAGCAGATGTTGAATTTTATCAAAACTAAAAGAAAAAAGCGAAAATAGGCTGAAAAGTGATAACATTTAGCTGAAAGAGGCGAAACGAACAAGCGCTGTTCTACCGTGAGGAACTTTCACAAGCTGACGACAGGAAAGAACTGGAAAGCGGGTGTGGGGGACTGCCCCTTTATACTGACGTCGGCTGACATTGATCACCTGACGTGGGGACGATCCCCCGCCAGAGACTGCTAGCTAGAAGTTTTTCCGTGGGGTCCTGACATCTGGCGGCTTAGTCCTATATGTGAATACCTACTGCAAGAGCCCTCTCTAAGTAAGATCTGCAGATAGCTGAAGGAATTAAGAAGGGGAGAAGGCTTTCTTTCAATATATAAGTGAGAAAAGGGACAAGAAGGAAGAGACTGTTAAGTTTAAGAAAGGGGTGGCGTGGATGGAGGATAATGGGGGGGAGCAGACATAGTAAATGAAAACTCCTGTTCCATCTTCACCAGGGAGAAGGACGGACCAGTGCCTTCAGGAGGGAAAAGAGAAGCGGGGGGGAGGGGAACACAGATGTAATGATAGAGTGAGGGAGGGACTGCTGGCATTGAAGGTGGACAAATCACCAGGCCTGGACAGAGTACATCCAAGGGTACTAAAGGAACTGGCTGAGGGTCTGGCAGGGCCATTGGCAGACCTATTTAATAGTTCACTAGAGTCAGGCATGGTACCGCAGGACTGAAGAACAGCACATGTAGTGCTCCTCCACAAAAGTGGTCCCAAGGATGACCCAGGGAATTACAGACCAGTCAGTCTGACCTCCACTGTGGGCAAGCTCATGGAAACCATACTAAAGGAAAGTTTGGTGGAATATCTAGAGGAGCATGGTCTCCATGATGAAAGGCAGCATGGGTTCACGGGGGATCATGTCAAACGAATCTGACTGACTTCTTTGACTGTGTCACTAAGACAGTAGACAAGGACCAAGCGGCAGACATCCTCTATCTTGATTTCAGCAAGGCCTTTGACACTGTGCCCCACAAAAGGTTGATCAGGAAGCTGGTGGATCTTGGGGTTGGGGAAAAGATGCCCAGATGGGTAGAAAACTGGCTGAGAGACAGAACCCAGCAGGTGGTTGTGGGGAGGAGAGTTATCTGGCACCAGAGAGGTAACCAGTGGGGTCCTGCAAGGCTCGGTGCTGGGGTCGGTGTTGTTCAATGTCTTCATCGATGGCATTAAGGGCAAAATGTGCCTATTCATGGATGACCCCAAGCTCTGTGGGAGAGTGGATGCAGCTGAAGGGATACAGGACCTATGGGAAGATCTGGAAAAGTTGGGGAGGTGGCCCAGGATCTGGCAGCTTGGCTTCAAAGCCAAGAAATGCAAAGTTATGCATATTGGAGCCAAGAATCCCAGGACAGAGTACTACCTGGGTGGAGTCCGAGTATCTGCATCAGAGGAGGAGAAGGATCTGGGAGTGATGATCATTAGTCACCTGAAGCACTTCATGCAGTGCAAGACAACAGCAGCAAAGGCAAACAATATGCTGGGATGCATATCTAGGGGGATCACTAGTAGGAGAGAGGAGAATATACTGCCCTTGTACAGGTCACTGGTAAGGCCGCATCTAGAGTATGGAGTTCAGTACTGGTGCCTACACCTCAAAAAAGACATTAACCTGCTGGAGAAGGTCCAGATGAGGGCTACAAAGATTATAGCTGGTCAGCAGGGTAAGGCATATGAGGAGATTGAGGGCACAGATCATGTACTCTCTGGAAGACGAGAGAATGAGATGTGGTTGGGACCTTCAAGTACTTGAAAGGGATAAATAAGGTTGATAAGGAGAGTCTCTTTAAGCTGAGTGGCAACCATAACACAAGGGGGCACAATCTTAAGCTGGAGGGTGGGAGGTTTAGGAGGGAGGTCAGGAAGCACTTCTTTGCAGAAAGGGTGATGGATACTTGGAATGCGCTGCTGGAAGAGGTAATCTCCTTGAAGACAGTGGGCAGCTTTAAGAGAGACTGAGACAGGCACAGGGGGAGGTAAGGATCATGGGTAGGGAGAATGAGAGAAGTGTGGAGGGAGGTCAGGGACATTAGCTCAAGCTGTGGACCCTGCACTACGAGCAGACTTGATAGACCAAATGGCCTTCTTCTGCTGGCTTCCTCATATGTTCGTATGTATGTATGTATGTTTAGAACAAAGGCAGTTACTGTAAGGCAGCATTTGAAAAGTGACTCATGCAAAAGATTCCATCATTTGCATATGTTCCAAATTCTCTCTGGGCAGTTCTACTTAGGAGGCTGCTGCATAAAGTTATGAATACCTGAGTATTACTGGGGTTAGAATACATATGTATGTATGTAGCCCTACCAGTAGGGCTGTCCACTGCCCTGCCCAGATAGGGATAACAGGACACTGTTGAATTTACTCCCCCCACCCCCCCTTGGATAACCCCACCTACAATACCTCTCTCTCATCACTCTGCCAAAGTCTACCTCTCCTCCTACCCCCCTTTCCGGTTAATATAGCCTAACACTGGCCTAACACAGCAGGAAGGTCATGTCAGACGAATCTGATTTCTTTGACTGGATGACCAAAGTAGCAGACCAGAGAGGGGCTGTGGACATGGCCTACCTAGACCTTAGCAAGGCATTTGACACAGTCCCACACAAAAGAATAATAAACAAATTAGCCAGCCTGGGAGTGGGTCCCAAGGTGGTAGCCTGGGTAAAACATTGGCTGGACAACAGGACACAGAGGGTAACAGTAAACAGAGCCCACTCTGAAGAAAGGGAGGTTACTAGTGGGGTACTGCAGGGTTCAGTACTGGGTCTGGTCCTTTTTAATGTCTTTATAAGTGACATTGCAGAGGGACTGGAAGGAAAAGTATGCCTCTTTGAGGATGACACAAAGATCTGCAACACAGTTGATACACAAGCTGGGGTGGAAAGGATGAGACGGGACTTGGCAAGGTTGGAGGAATGGTCAGAAGTATGGCAGCGTAGATTCAATGCAAAAAAGTGCAAAGTAATGCACCTGGGAAACAAAAACCCAGGGGAACAGTAGACAACGGGTGGGAGGTAGTAACAACAAAAATGGAAAGGGACCTTGGGGTATTCGTATCAGATGACCTAAAGATTAGCAAGCAATGTGAGAAGGCAGTAGGGATGGCTGGGGGGATACTGGGATGTATAGGGAGAGGCATCACCAGCAGAAAACAGGAAGTTGTTATCCCTCTGTACAGACAGTTGGTGAGACCCCATCCTGAGTACTGTGTGCAGTTCTGGAGACCCCATCTCCGCAAGGACATAGACAGGATGGAGGCAGTCCAGAGGAGGGCAACTAAAATGGTGCAGGGTCTGCAACAGAAGCCATACGAAGACAGACTAAAGGAGCTTAATACGTATACCCTTGAGGAAAAAGGGGGGGGGAACATGATAGAAACTTTTAAGTACCTCAAGGAATCAACAAAGTCCAAGAGGATAGCTTCTTTCAGAAAAAGATGTGCAAGAACAAGGGAACACAATTTGACGATGGGGGGACAGCTCAGGGCAATGTGAGGAAGTATTTTTTCACAGAGAGGGTGGTGGACGATGGAACGGCCTTCTTGGGGAGGTTGTGGGGTCAAAAACAGTGGGGGAATTCAAGAATGCATGGGACAGACATAAGGCAATTCTTGTGGGGGGGTAGGAAGAAATAGGCTGTTGGTTAATTTAAGATCTGCAGTTTCTCCAATAGGTAGGGAAATGGGCAGACTAGGTAGGCCAAGCAGTCCTTAACTGCCGTCCAAGTCTATGTTACCCCTACACTCAATTAAGCACTTATAACCTGCCCCATACCCCTCTTATATGCACTTTAGTCCACCCTGTCGTCTCTGTTTGCCTCGAAAATCGTGTTGTTTGCGTCTCTCCGTAAATTTCCTTTCCCTTCTTCCATTCTACCCTCCGCAATTTTTCGTTCCCTCCTTCCATTCTTCCTCTCTTTACTCCAATCACTGTAAATCTTGAATATCTATGTTACACTAATGGCTACAAATTACTATTGGGTCACCTTACAATCTAGTGCTACACACTGTTGCCAAATTATTATATGAGTTCCAGTATTACCAACTGTCACCAACTGTTGCCAATTTGCTATATGTGCCTTTATGTCTACTATACTTAACTGTTGCATTGTCAACCAGTGTGATCCACCTGTAATCCCTCCTGCTCTCATTGTATACAAGTAAGCAAATTGTATTCCAACATTGTAACATTTCTCTGTATTCTATCCCATTGTTCCCTAACCCCCAGGTTGCACCAGGAGACGAGCAACTTGTTGCTCAGCATGCCTTCCTGGTGAAACATTTCAATAAATAAATAAAATACATGTCAGTTGAGGGCTGGTGCCAAGGTAAGCCTGCTGAGACCCATTAGTGTGAATCAATGGTGAAGAATGATTCCTTGAAGATCATAAAGCTGCTACAGTGACTGGCCTTGAAGCTCCTGCCTCTTTAAGAACCCTGGATATTTAAGAGAGCAGTGTACTTGCCATAGCAGCCTCTTGAGAAAGTGTGCAAGGGTGAGACGCTGGAGCACACTTACGATGCACCTATGATGTTACTGCCCTTATGCTGTCTCCTCTTGTGACACTTTGTTACAAACTCTAGCCAGAGCCAATACGGCTGTGGCAAGCTGCCAAATGATCAAAGTTACTCGCATGCGTAGAAAAGTTTGAATGACCGGGTGTAACATGGCCATTTTTTGGAGTTGTTTATCCAAATTTTCAACATGGCCTTTTTGGGATCCCACCTCACGAAGCGTGCCACTGTCATTTCGTTCTCTCTCCCGAAAGGTGATTTCGTAGAGCAACTGTGCCATTCTGTGCCACAGGTGGGAAAACACGTTTTGGGCAGGATGTGAAAAATGACAGCTGCACTGTTAATAAGGAGGTGCGAAAATGGCAGTGTTGAAAATCTGGAATGAAAATATTAAAATTGGTGAAGTTAGGAGCATGTAGAAATCGCGCAACGACGCTAATGTAATCATTTTTTGAATTTTTCACCAGATTTGGTAACATGGATTTTTAGACCCCACCTCATGAACAGTGGCACTGTCGGTTCATTAATGGGTCCCAAAAGGTGATTCTGTGCAGCAACCGAGAAACCACCTTCGGGACCAAGTAACAAAATGACAATGTTCATGAGGTGGGGTCCCAAGAACCCCATGTTAAAAATTTGGGGCCAAAATTCTTAAAAATGGCTGATATATCAACTTAAGTTGAAAACCCCATTGACTGCCATTATACCATGCTTACCTTTGATTCTTCAGTTTGCGGCTCGGCTTTGAAGAGTGCAGACATGTCCCAGTCCAGAGAAGATGACAGCGTCAACCTCTGGAGGTAAGCATGGGATAAGTGGGAAGGGGGTGAGTTCTCAGTGGGAGGGTGGGGATGGGGGAAGGGGACTGGGGTGATGACAAGGGACCATTTTCTTTCTACAGGTAAGACAAAATAAAGATGGGGACGTTTTCTTTATTTACAGGGAAAAAAAAAAAGAAAAAACAAGCATAATTTTGAGCACACTGGGGTGGGCTCACAGTGTGCCACATGAAGTGGGAGGGGGGATACATGATGCTGAGACGGGGATTGGGCACCCCAATGTTGGCACAGGGAGGAATAAAAAAAATGTAAATTTGGGCAAACTGGGGTGGGCTCCCAGTGTGCCACATGAGTTGAGGGGGGTTAGATGATGCCGACATGGGGACTGGGCACCCTGATATTGGCACGGGGAGAAAAAAACAAATTTGGGCACACTGGGGTGGGCTCCCAGTGTGCCACATGAGTTGGGGGGAGTATATGATGCCGACACGGGGATTGTGCACCCCGATGTCAGCGTGGGGACAAGGAACAGAGGGAGCGGGGAGGACAGCAGCAGTGAGAGGGAGCGAGAGGGTTTTATATTGCTGCTGGCACTGGGAGGAAACAGAGGGAGCAGGGAGGACAGGAGCAGTGGGAGGGTGTGTGAGGAGTGCCATCCACAAGATGGCAGTGGCAATGCAACTATGCATGTGCGGCATTCGCTCATGCGTAGTTGCAGTGAGCGGCATTCTGCCATTCACAAGATGGCAGCACCAGCAGAACTGCGCATGTGTGTGAGGCACGCATGTGCAGTTCTTGTCCTGGAATAAAACAACTGAAATAGCGTAGCAGTTATTTCAGAGTGGCCGATCGTGGCGGAGTGTTACGAGCTCTGCTGGACTTTGAGGATACTTCTAAAAGTCCAACCGAAGGTGCCACGATCGGCCGTTTTTAAGGCTATGATTTCGAAGCGGCTGTAGGCTCTGCTCACAGCTGTAAAAATTAAGCACTTCAACAGCTCTATGGTCGGTGACTCTCTTGCAGCAGCCAAGCATGAGTGTGTACGCATGGTTGTTCTCTACATAAGAACAGTAATGCTAATGAAGTAGTCCTTGTCTTTAAGGCCCACTGGCCATTTTTCTCACTTCAAGTGAGATAGGGGACTACAAGCTGCATCACTTTCACAGGGGTGCAGCAGGAAGCCAGGCTACACCCCATGATGCCCTGTTTACCTTTTGTCCAATTGGCTAAAATTATTTAGATCCACCCCTCACATGCCCGCTTTTTCAATTTATGGTGCAATAAATGTCTGGAATAAACTGTATAAATAGGTAATGGCAATTTTTTAAAGAATTGGGATATTATGTATCTATGTAATAGTTCTTGCTTGAAATTTGTAAAGATTGTGTCTCGAACAAAATAAACTAAACTTGAAACTTTAAGTAGTCTTATCAGAGTTCAGTGGACAAGGCATTTCTGCAGGTCCAGCTTCATCACTTGACAGCGTTCATGAACAGGTTCTGCAAGATGTGACATTCCAGGTTGCTGACTAGATCAGGCTTTGTTTTCTAAATATATAAACTTAGACAGTAAGAAAGATGTACCTGAGGGGACAAGAGCCTGCATTTATAAGAATCTAGTACCATCCTCAAGACACAAACAAGGGATCCTTCTCCAACCTATGTAAGACACATCAATGCCAAAATTCTTCACATTGTGGTTGATGACGCCGAAAATGTAGGGTCAATTTCTCCAGTCCACAGATGGAGTTTACTGTTGTATGCTAAGGTGTGAGGGAGGGAATTTTGTTTGGTAAGCCATAACAAAGTAATTACTTCTCTGGCTGCTGTCAATATCAATAATAGTTGGAGAGTGTTTTCCCCAAATCTGCAGTGGCAGTATTGATAACACCATAGTTGGGCTCACTAACCCTAGGTTTACAAAGATCTGGTCTATAACTGTAGCCATCCCTTTCCCAGAATTCCTGCAGTAAGGACAAACCCAAAAGACATGACTACAGTTCGCCGTACGCTCCCCATATCCCCTCCGACACTGCCCCTTATAGGGCCCCATTGATTTAGCTTGCACTTCGTGAGTATGAAAGTATTGTGTACGAACCTTTCATGAGAAGTCACACCAGAGAGTTGAGAATGTAAATGCCATATGAGGGAAATGCGTATCTCAATCAAGTATCTAAGATATAATTTGTTTGTAGTTCCTTATTCCATTTAGTCAAAATTGCTTCAGTGCAGTCGACTTCCAGTGAGCTTGATACTGAGGAACAGTAACTCTCAATGCCCTTTGTAAAATTCCCTGATAAATGGAACCAAAGGTCACTTACTTGGTGCCCTGTAGCATCTTAGCTAGTAGCGAACGTTTTTCAGGCAAAAGTGTAAAATTAGCTCCCAACCCCAAAAGAAAGGAATGAACATTAAAGTATCTAAAGTGGGCTGAGTGGGGGAGTTGAATATTATCTTTGTAAGTCCTAGAAAGTTCTGACTTTCTTTGTAAAGTAGAATTGAAAAAACACATAGAAGTCCTGTATGCCCCCAATTGCAAAGCATACTATTTAGTGCATTGGGAATGAAAGCGGTGTCAAAAGCAAGCGACCTACTCCAAATTATAACATCCTCTGGAATATATTGCGTACAACACACCCTCCAATTCCTTACAGTTATGGTTGTAAAATTTGTTAGCAGTATTGTCCCATGAGGGTTCGAAAACAGATACTTATCTAAGTCACAGAGATCATTCAGTACAAATTCAGTCGACTTCCAGTGAGCTTGATAATGGGGAACAGCCAACAACAGATCAGTCTCAGCTGGGTCGGTGTGGAGTAAAAACTGAAACTTCATAACTGTACTCCCCCCCTCCCCATTCGGGTGATGCAACATGGAATATTTCATATGGGACCCCCCCCAATAGAAAACTGGAAAAAATGTTGTTCCAGTATTGAAAATAGGTCTTATTTGGAACTTCAGTACTGAGAGCATTTGTAAAATGCAAAGGATATGGGAGGGTTTATTCTGCCGAATGGTTGCCATGCCTTCACTTTGTTTAATGTGTGCCAGGACCAAGCGCCCCACCATTAAACTCACCTTCACTTTGTTCCCTGCTTGTGTGTATTTCTTGGTTGCTAGATGGTAGTTTCCTTGTCGCATACAGCAGTCAGCAATGCGTTCTAGCAGCTCTCGACGGGATTCCTCAGAAATCTCCTTTGATTCTTTGGATACAGTCATTTTCTCAGCCATCTCCTCTGTGATAGTAAGGTTCTGCTCCAAACAGAGCTGCAGGGCTTCGTAATACTGGGGAAGTGAAGATGCACTTCATTAAATGACACACTTTGTCAAGCAGAAGCTACAAAGGTACAGTGGACCTCAATTTCAACCTTTCACATTTTCTAGCTATGCAAACCCTCCATAACTCAAGAACTGCCAGACTGAAGGAAAATGCCCCTTCTCGTAAGGCATACTGTATCTCAAGTTGATTGTAAATCTGCAGTTTGATTTATTATTTGGGCTGGCAGTGATGTAGCAAAACCACAGTGAAACTTGAATAAGAGCCCTGCCAAATTGGGATTTGTTTTTCTTACTGTCGCTATTACCACTTCTTGAGTCCACTCTCTTCAGGTACTGGCTAGTACAGACTTTGTTTTCACCCCTTGGTGTTCTCTCTCTGGACCTGCTGAACACAGCATGGTGGGGACAGAAGAAACATTACCCTGGATTTCGTTCTTTTTAAATCTGTGTAGTTTTTTAATGAAATGGTTCTCGTGTTTATTTTAAACTCATCTTGTTCCTGTTTTAGCATCCTTTATCAATGCTGCTTTTTATATATCTGATTTTTTTTTTTATATTCTGTTTATCTTGCTAGTCACGGGTGCGGCCCTGTTCTGCCACTCACCTCCCAGCCCCTTTCGTTCCCTCTCTGTCTCTAACCCACACGTTTCTCCCACCCCATAAGGTGAAGCACTGGAGGGTCAGAGCTCCCCTTCAGGACAGGCTGATATTAGCAGGGGTGGTGTGAGTTGGTGGCAGGAAGCAAGAGTGTTGTGCATCATACTGCTCCCACCAAGGGTCTTCATTCTTAGTTTTTCCCATCCCTTGTGACTCCAGCAGTGAGGGCTCCACTGGCTGCTGTAGAAGCTAAACCGGCAGCCAGTGAGAGGGGCGTGGACCAGGAGCTTGTGCTCTTTGCAGTGGAGGAGGGGCAGTCAGCATAAAAGGGTGCTCGCAGCTACCACGTGAGCGTGGTAACGCGAACGTGAGTGGTGCGAGTGCCACTCAGCATCAAAAAATGTGTTTGTAGGTTTAGTGAAGGGCTGAGTTCTTTAGCTTGAAGTTTGGATTCATAGATTGAAAACTATTTGTAGTAATTAAATATTCAAACTCTGATTTAAAAGTCCAAGCTTGCCGAGTGTTATACCGAATTTCGATTGTTTTAATTATTAACCATGCAGAAATATGTAATGTACTGTGTCCTACTTGTGATACATATTAATCAATGGAAGAAGATTGACTGTTGGGAACAGGGGGTCACTCCATTACCTGCAAGGCAGCAAGAAAAACATATGTTGTGGCATTTATTTATGTCGTCAGGTTCAGAACTTATTCATAAAACCAGAAGAAATGGATTCTCTAGGCAGTGGAGATTATTTAATCAGGTTAGAATCCAATGTTTTTCACCTAGAAAATCCCACTTAAAATTAACTACACCATTTGTTTGTAGCATAGTAATACTGCTTGCAGGTGATGTGGAGATAAATCCTGGCCCCAAAGGAGTCAATAAACAAAATGTAAAAATTTCACTTGAAAATGCAAGAAGTGTTATAAACAAGATGCATGAATTTCAAATATGGACTAAAAGTTATGAACCAGACGTGATAGGATTAACTGAAACATGGTTATCTCAAACATACAAGATAAGGAAATATTAATGGATGGTTATAATCTTTTTAGATTAGATAGGGGAAAGAGGGGTGGTGGGGTTCTTTTATATATCACAGAGAAACTGGGTTTGGGAGAGGTTGTTTTTCAGGGTAATTTAGAGGGAATTGAATGTCTTTGTGTTAAATTTGAAAGACTGCAGCTCTTAATTAGTATAGTATATTCCCCTCCAAAAGTAAATACTACCAAGACTGAATTATTGGCATCTAAATTAGCATTAACGTCAGATGGTAAAGATTTAATACTAATTGGTGATTTCAACGCTGCTTGGGGCAAGCCAAGGGGATTAAAACTGGAACAATGTTTTGAGATACTGTCAATCAAATAATAAATCAAAGTACTAGGAAAAGTGGGGTTAAAAGTCAGGGGAATATTTTGGACTTGATTTTTCTCTCTAGGAGCTTTCATGTCGAAAAATGTTTGATTTTACCTCCAAATTTGGGGGATCATAATCCAGTATATTGCGTTGTATAAGATTTAAATCAAATAATTGAGGAAGAAAAGATTACCCTAAAAAGAAACTTTAAGAACTATTACCCAAATAATTTTGTTCATGATTTAAATTGTATAGAGTGGGGAAGATTAAATTTAATTCCAGATGTAAATTTGGTGGTTGAAGAATTTTCAAAAACTTATTTAGAGGCCCGTAATAAGCATGCACCATTTAAGAAAACTAAAAAAAGAAAAAGCATCTTCCATGGATAAACGAATATTTGAAAAAGAAAATCTGTATCAGAGACAGAATCTGGAAAAGAGCAAATAAAACAAAAAGGGAGGAAGACTAGGTTAATTTCAAAATTAAGTGAAATGAATGCAAAAGGTTAATTAGATCTGCAAGAAAAAAATTTTACAACATTAAAACTGAGACAACTCATGATCCTAAACAATACTGGAATATGATAAAAGAATTGGAAAACCCTTTGAGGGCTAAGTCTTGTATAAAAATGTCTAATAATAAGGGTGAGCTCCTTGACCCAAAGAAAACAGCCCAGTTGTTGAATAAATATTTCTTAACATTGCCTGATATTACCATCCCAGCTGGTTCACAAGTACAAACAGATTTAATAAATGAAACTAAAAATGAAAAATGTCCTCTTTTTTATTTAAAAAAATTAAAAATCTCGGAAGTTAAGTGGGAGATATTAAAATTAAATAAAAATAAATCGTATGGTATGGACAATATTGAAGGGGAAATTTATTAAAGATGCAGTTGAAGTCTTATCATCAATACTGACTGATTTATTTAATCACAGTTTGATGTAAAATGTTTTTCCCTCTATCTGGAAAATAGCCAAAATAGTACCTATATTTAAGGGGGGGATTCAAATGACCCCTCAAACTATAGACCAATAGCAATCCTTTCCATCTTCTCTAAGTTAATGGAACGAATGGTGTTCGGCCAGTTGTATAGTTATTTAGAAAAATATTCAAAAATGACCAAATACCAACATGGCTTTAGGGCAGGTTATTCAAACTTGCACCGCGCGCTGTGGACTTTGCTGATAAAGTGGCAGTGGCCTTGGATAAGGGAGAGTCCGTGGGAGGCAGTGTTTGGTGACCCGTCCAAAGCCTTTGATTTGGTCGACCACCATTGATTGTATGAGAGGATGGAGAGGACTGGTATAGCCCCTAGGTCATTATTATGGTTTAAATTATATTTGAGTCAAAGCAAACAGCAAGGTAGTAATAAATGGTCAATTTTCTGAAGTAGGTAGTATACTAAGAGATGTCCCTCAAGGTTCAATTTTGGGGCCATTATTATTTTTGCTATACATTAATGAATTACCTACTAAAATAAATAATACGCAAATCAGGTTGTATGCAGATGATACAGTACTTATAGCATCAGCCAAATCTCAAAATGAAATGATGGTTAAATTACAGATGGATTTTGATGTTCTACAGGATTGGTTTTTCAGCTCTAAATTAGTGATAAGTGATAAAAAACTCAGGTTATGTTTTTTAATAAAAAAAACAAAGGTTAATAAAAAACAGATCAGAGATAGCGAAATACTAATGAGGAATGGGAAAAAATTGACAGTCACAGATCAATATAAATATTTAGGTGTAGAGATCGATTATACTTTATCTTTCTCAGCTCATATTAATAATACAATAAAGAAAATTAATAATAAGATAGGGGCACTATGTAGGTCATCAAGGATATTAAATCTACAAACCCGGAGGTTAATTGCGAATCAATTAATAATGCCTGTATTAGAATATGGAAATATGGGCCCGGATATTCAAACTGCGCCAGGCTGTGGCGCAAGCCTGGGTGCAGCTCAACTTTGTTGCGCACGGGTGTGGCCTGGGCGATATTCAGCGGAGCTGCGCTATGGCGCAACAGCTTTGAATATCGCACCCTGACCACCCCCACTGTGCATGGCGCAGTGGCACTGCGCCAGTGCAAGTGGTCAGAGTGGAGCATGGAGATGCGGTGGCGCAAGTGCCATTGCGCCATGCACAGCACCTCGATATTCAAATGAGGAACGTAAATGGGGCCATAGGATTACCAAGTGCAGGGGCCATCTGCATCTCATTACAGCCCCATTTGCATGCCATTAGCATGCAAGTGCGCCGATCCTCGATGACTTGCGCCTGGCGCCTGCCAGGCAGCAGCTGTCAGAGATCGCCCCGCCGGGCTGATGGGGGGAGCGGGAGGTGGGGTCAGTGGGCGGTGGGGTGGGGGCACTAGATCACCAGGGATATCGGATTTGGGGGTGATGAATGATGCCCGCAATCAGGCTCAGCGCGGTCCACTGGACCACCAGGGATACTGGACTGGGGATACAGTGATGCCCGCGATCGGGGCACATAGCAGTTCACTGGACCACCAGGGATATTGGACTTGGGGGGGGCCATTATAGATGCCCATGATCGGGACATGGGGGGGCGCTGCCAGGTGCAGCAGGAACTCGCAGCTGCTGTGTTGCACCCTGCAATGCGGCAGCTCACCTGTGGGTGGCCATCACTTGTTCCTTTTTTTGGGGGCGTAACTTTGTGCAGGCGCAGGTAGGAGTTGTGCATGCATGACTCTGCACAGCCTGGGCTGAATATTGGGCTGTGCAGGTTATGCATGGGCACCCCCCCACCTGTGCCTGCATACATTACTGTACACTCCGGCGCATCGGGTTGTCACGTGCTTTTCCCTTTTAAATATCGCGACCGCGCATCAGTGGTTGTGCATGGCGCAACAGTGTTGGCGCCACGCGCAACCCTTTGAATATCTGGGCCATGGTGTATAATTTTATGGGTCAAACACATTTAAATAAATTAGTCATATCATATAATCGATTGGCAAGATTTGTCCTGAACTGTAGCTATAATACTCATCATTGCATTTTGTATAAAGACCTAAACTGGGACAGTTTATCAGTACGATTTAAAAAACAATATTCAGTATTTATCTATAAAATAATAAATGGGATGATTGATGGAAACATGGAATTGCCTTCTGTTAGTAAATATTATCCATATCTTTTAAGGGATGTAAAGCATAGAGGTTACACTTTGCCAGAAACTAATACAAGATATGATACTATGACACTTGAGGCTCAGACTGCAAATATTTGGAATAATATTCCCCCTGAATTAAGGAAAGCAACTAAACTACCCCAGTTTAAATTAGGATTGAGCACTGTATTTTATGATGAATGTACTTGTTTTTAAAATGTGGAAAAATGTGTTAGTTGTTGGTGTGATTGAAGATTTTTGACTTGTATAATGTCAAAAATTATTTATTAGTTGTTTTATGTAGCTTGAATCTTTGTATGTTATATTGAATGTAACTTTGTTCTTGACACAGGACAACTTTGAAAATAGGTCTTACGACCTAAAGTTTGCTATTCTGTATAAAAATAAACAATTTTACTACTACTACCACTACTACATCGTGCACACACGCAGGCAGATGAAGTCTGTCAGTGTCACCCCTCCCACTAGACTGTTACAGCTGCACCACTAGCTGAGGTCATCCAGGTAATGGTATAGCAGTAAAGCCTTGCTGCTCTCCCTTCCAGAGGAAAGATTCATCTGAGACACTCGATCTCGCACCTCCCTGACCGACACCTGACAGGCTGGTTCCCAACCCTGGATGCAAGCGGCAGTGTTTCCCCTGTGCAATCAGGTCAGTCCTACATTCTTTGTTTTTACTCATCGGTCAGTTCCTGAGCCTGGAAGCAGCTGAATGGAAGCCCTCAGTGAGAGTTGCACTCACTGCTGGTTTCTACTCAACCAAAATCACTTTGTTCTGGAACTGGCAGGTAACCAGAAAGTGAACATAAGAATCTTACCCTAGCTTTCTCCAATACCTGTGTCACAGACAGTATTGCCCTATGTTTCACCAGATTCTATGGCACAACTGGTACTACTCTACCCCTCACATGTGTATGTGGCACAGCTGGTACTGCCCTACCCTTCACCAGAACCTGCAGCACAGTCGGTACTGCTATACACTTCACCAGAGTCTGTGGCCCAACTGGTACTGCCATATCTTTCACCAGAGCATGCAGCACACCCTGTACTGCCCTACTTTTCACCAGAGTCTGTGGCACAGCCACTACTGTCTTATTGTTTTACACTCTGCTCTGAACAGCTTCAACTCACCACAGAAGCTTTTACCTTTTTGGCAGCTACCAGCAGCTCCACAGCCTTCTCATACTGCTCGTGCTCGATAAAGAAATCTGAACAGCGAGCAAGAAGAGCGGGGTCTGATTTCTCATCCAGGTCTTCGGCTATAAGCTGCAAAGCTCCAAACTGTTGTGTTGCAAAGGCCAGCTCAAGGGCTTTGGAGAAGTACCCAGCCTGCAAAACAAGCAAGGAGAAACATCAGTGGAGACCTAGTGTACAGGTTACCTGGCTAAGGTTACATTTATTGATTTAAAAAGTTTAACCTGAGACTGGCTCAGAGGCACAGAGGGTTGAGAACCTGGACGTCACACCTACTGCCGCACCAATGCTCTGAGTTCAGGAATTAGAATGGGTCACTAGGGCATACCTCTCAACCTCCTGCCTCATAAATCAGGGACAAGGCTTAAAAAAAATCAGGGACAAAGGACCAAACTCAGGGACACTTCTTCAAAATTGGAGATATCCATTCAGGAAGCTGGTAGAATAAAGGGCTTAGTGTAAAATGCATTTTCTAAAGAAAAACAAGCCTGTAACTTTAATGTTTGACATTAGTTTGTGCTCATAACCCTAGCTATTTGGTCACGGAAACACAAATTTTAGGAGGGACAGAGTGAAATTTTGAGGCAAAATCAGGGACATCCCTGAAAATCAGGGACAGTTGAGAGGTATGCACTAGGGGTCAGCCGGGGGGAACAGAACTTTGCATCTGATAACGGCTCTCTTCTCCCAGGTAGGGAAGTTATGCCGTGCCGCTCAGGTAATACCACCATGTGCAAGTGACTCAGAAGGGTCATCCTATATTGCATGTGGGCCTACATGTAAGACTACATCCTTGCATGCTGTCTGGCCAGGGGCAGAAATGGAAATTACGTACCTACCGTAATTCTTGATCTTATTGGACGAAGTTTCCACCACTCATTCACACTAATGGGAGTATGCCAGAGGTGCTAGGACCCAGCGGAAGCCAAACTTTTTCAGGAGGGCCGGCGTCGAGATGGAGCTGCGAGGAAGCAGCACTATGAGTCAGGCTCGTGTGGTACAGACTATCTCGGCATCGACCCTCCAACCGCTTCAATACCCTTTTTTCCGAGGAGGTGTAGCACAACTAACGGGTCAAAAACAAAGTCTTCACATTCCAACCACTGAGGGAGCGAAGACCAGAAACAGAAAAGTGAGCTCGGGGGATGGTGGGTGGGTGGGTGTGTGAATGAGTGGTGGAGAATTCGTCCAAGAAGATCAAGAATTATGGTAACTTCCATATCTTCCTAGACATAAAGTCTCCACCACTCATTCACACTAATGGGAGAGTACTGATCTAAATAATCCCCCCGAGACGGGTGGCAGGAGAGAAAGAGGAGATCACTTTTTAGGACAGAAGTCCGTTAAGAATTGTCCTGCCAAATAACTGATGTTGTCTGGCATGGACATCCAAGGTATAGTCCTTAACAAAAGTATGCACGGAGCTCCAGGTAGCCGCATTGTAAATGTCTGCAATGAGGACATTACCAATTTCCTCCAGAGATGCCGCAGCTGCTCTGGTAGAGTGAGCGTACACTCTGCCTTCCAGCTTGACCTGTGCCATGGAATAGCAATGGTGAAGGCATGATGCCAGCCACGCTGAAATGTACCTGATAGCAACAGGTTGACCCAGCCGGGTCGTGCTGAAGGAAACAAACAGTTGTTGAGCCTTGCAAATTTCTTTTGTTCTATTCAGATAGAACCGCAAGGCTCTTTTTATGTCTAGGGAATGAAGGGCATGCTCTCCTTCATTCTGGAAGTTTTCGAAGTAGGTAAGAAGGACTAAAGGTTGATTCAGGTGAAATTCTAAAACAACCTGAGGAAGGAACTTAGGATGAGTCCTAAGAACTACTTTGTCTTTGTGAAATACAGTATATGGAGGGTCTGTGACCAGAGCGTGTATTTCTGATACCCTACGAGCAGAAGTGACGGCCACCAGGAAGGCCGTCTTCCAAGTAAGGAATTTCAACTCGCAAGTGGCTAGAGGCTCGAAAGGTTTACGAGTGAGCATATCTAGCACAAGGTTAATGTCCCAGGCTGCAACTGGACACCTAACAGGAGGTCTGGTATGCAGAATACCCTTAAGAAAACTCTTAATCACAGGTAATTGAGCCAAAAACATGGAATTCACTGGCCCATGATATACGTAAATTGCACAAAGATGAACTTTGACTGTAGAGTTTTGCAGACCTGTGTTTGAGAGGTCTAGGAGATATTCCAGGACTTTATTTGGTGGGCAGGAACAAGGGTTCCAAGAGGATTTTGCACACCAGATAGAGAAACGCTTCCACTTGGCTGCGTAGGTTTTCCTGGTAGCTGGCTTGTGAGCGGCTAAAAGAATATCTGAAACCCTACGAGAAACATTAAACATATTCACCTCTATCTCCGCAGGAGCCAAGCGTGGAGGTGAAGAGACCGCAGGTTGAGATGGACTACAGGGCCCTGGGTCAGAAGATTCATTTGAAGGGGAAGCAGTTGCAGAGAGGTTTCCGTTAGTCTGTTGATTAGGGGGAACCAGACCTGACAAGGCCAGAATGGGGCAATGAGAATCATTCTGCCCACCTTTGCCTCAGTTTGAGCAGTACCCTCTGAAGTAGGGGAAGAGGAGGAAATGTGTATAGAAAGTGTTTTGTCCACTGCAGCCTGAATGCATCCTGACAAAAAACGCCAGGTCCTGGATTTCTGAAGCAGAAGAGAGGCAGTCTTGTGTTGAGTGGGGACGCAAAAAGGTCCAGGTCCGGAGTTCCCCACTCTTCAAAGAGTGACTGAACAATGGTTAAGTCGAGAGACCACTCATGAGGATCTGTTGCCATTCTGCTGAGATGGTCTGCCAGCTCGTTTTGTACCCCTGGCAGGTAAACCGCTTGAATCAGAGCCTTGTACTCCAGGCACCATTCCCACAATCTCATTGCTTCCCTGCATAATGGGTAAGAGTCTGCACCTCCCTGTTTGTTGATGTAATACATCACTGCGTTGTTGTCTGTTTGATGGAGAATGTTCTTGTGACACAGTATGTCCTTCAAAGCTCGGACTGCATAAAGGATGGCTCTCATTTCCAGGACATTTATGTGAAGTTGAGACTCATCCTGAGTCCACGTACCCTTGGTGCAGAGATCCCGGCAATGAGTTCCCCAACCCATTAGGGACGCATCCGTGGTAATGGAGATCTGATGATCCAGAGGGACGAAGGGATATCCTTCCAGAAGGTTGTCCTCCTGAGACCACCAGTTGAGTGACCTCTTCAGAGGTTCCGTCACCTTGATGAGAAAGGACTGAAGGTGAGTGGCTGGGGTCCACTGAGTACTGAACATCCACTAAGTGGTTCTCATGTGGAGATGAGCCAAAGGTACAGTGAACACAAGGGATGCCATGAGGCCCAGCATCTGTTGCATCGAGAGAGCTCTGATGAATCGGGCCCATCTGTAGGATATCGCTCCTTCTGTCCTCCGGAAGAAAAGCTTTTGCACGGGAAGTGTCCAGAAGGGTTCCTATGAAGAGGAGCTTCTGGGAGGGCTTCAACTATGACTTTTTGAGGTTCAGCAGGACTCCCATGAATGTGAGGAAGTCTGAGGCCATGGCTACAGCCTCCAGAGTTTCTTGCCTGGAGGGGCTAGCTAGAAGCCAGTCATCCAGATATGGGAATACTTGGATTCTGATTTTCCTTAGATGCACCGCGAGAACTGCACAGCACTTTGTAAAAACTCGAGACGCTGAGGATAGCCCAAACGGCAGGACTCTGAATTGATAGTGTTGCCCCAGTGCCACGAACCTTAGGTATTTGTGGTGCTTTGGGTGTATGAGAATGTGCTGGCAGATGTCCTGCATGTCCAGGGAGGCTAGCCAATCATATTGATGAATTAAAGGTAGCAGGGTACTGAGTGATATCATCTTGAACTTTTCCTTGTGAAGGAATTTGTTTAACTTTCTGAGATCCAGAATAGGGCGCATGCCGCCAGTTTTCTTTGGAACCAGAAAGTAATGAGAGTAGAAACCTGTGTTTCATTGGGCCAGCGGAACTACTTCTACTGCCCTGTTGTTTAGAAGGCCTTGTACCTCGGAAGCAAGAAGGTCTGACTCTGCTGCAGACAGCCTGGCCTGCCGCTTGGGAGGATGATCCGGAGAGGTTTCTGACAGATTGAGACAGTACCCCTCCCAGATTATCCTGAGGACCCATTTGTCTGATGTTATAGATTTCCACTGGTCATAGAACTGAGTCAGACGTCCACCCACTGTCGAGGAAGATCCCCCCCCCCCGGGCAGCTGAGGTGGGACCTGGGCTAGAAACTCAGAAGGTTGCACTGGGCACTTTTAGGCCTTGTGCTTTCTGCTGCGTTTTCTTTTGTGGCTGAGGGGTTTGGTTTCTGTTAAAACCTCCTCTGCCTTTGCCTCGAAAGGACTGACGGCTGTGAAACTGACGCTCGTTCCCACCTCTTCGAGAGGGAGCAGGTGGAGGTCTAACCGTCTTAATGGCAGACCTCGCCTTCTGTGTTGCCTCTAGTGCTTGTTCCACCTGAGGCCCATACAGAGACATACCTATCGAAAGGTAGCCATTATTTTTGTTGGGCATCATTCAGAAGCCCGAGGTTTGAGCCAAGAATGGCGACAGGTGCAAATGCCAGCCGCCACTGCCCTGGAAGCAGTATTGAAAGCATCCATTGCAGCTTTAATTTGTTGATTATTGGACTCGATACCTCTAGTTACGGTCTGTAGGAACTCTGAGTTAACCTCCGACTCATGCAGAGCTTCTACCGTCGCTTTAAGTGAATGACAAAGAATGTACTGGTATTGAGAAAAATAACCCTGGTAGCTAGCAATACGCATGCCCAGGGTCATGGCAGCAAAGACTCTCTTACTCAAGGTGTCTATCTTGTGAGATTCTCTGTTTATAGGACGGGCTGTGGATTCCTGAGAGAGGACAGCCTTCTTATTCTCTGCCAGGACCGCAATGGCATCAGCAAAGGCTTGTGAGGCCAAGATGGGGTGATCCTTGGGAGGGGCATGTTTCCTATCTATGGACTTGGCCACAGAGGGAATAAGAGCCAGATTCTTCCACACCATCTGGGAAAGGGTCTCAAAAGAGGGCTGTACCGGAGGGGTTAAATCCATAGGAATTTCCGGAACATGTAGATATTGGAGACACAGAAGCTTCCCAGGATCGATTTCCGTGGTCTGGAGAGAAAGAGTAGAATTTAAATTCTTGAGCAGAGACTTAAAGGAAAAGTCTTCAACAACAGGCTCTGCAGGAGGATTGATCCCTGCCTCCAGGGCAGAATTGGCATCAACATCATCACCCAGCCGAAGATCCAAATCGGGCTCAAAATCATCTCCTGACAGTCCGGGAGGGACTGTATAGACAGGAAAGGAATGAAAACCAGGAGGAAGAAAAGAAGGAGACAGAATCGGAGTCAAAAACCTCTGGAAACTAGATGGTGCTGTACACATCCTTGGAGTCGAAGAGAGCGGCACCGAGTACAGAGATAGCGTCAACACAGAAAACGGCACCGCACTAGATGCTGCCTGGAAGCGCGGCACTGTGCACGCCTCTGACACCACCCCTGGTGCCAAGGATGGCACAGACAGGGAGCGTGGCACCACATATCGTGCCAACACCACTTCCGACGCAGAGGATGGCGCCGACGGGGCATACAGTGCCGACAGCACTCGAGGCACTGAAAAGGACCTCGGTGCCGGAGAAATCTGCACCACAGGCAACAGGACTGCCTCAGAAGTCTGCGAACTGTGATTTGAAGGCAAAGAATGAAAAACAGCAGGAGATAAAGACATCAGTGTGGACCCCTGCGCAGCAGCCATGTGAGAGGGATAGACACCAGGGTGCAAAGTCGATGGCACCGAAGAAGGCACCGCGCGACCAGGAAATCCTAACCGTCGCTGACGATCTGAAACCAACAGGCCCGAAGGCCCTGGTGATGGACTGGCTGGATCCGGCAGTGGGGACAACCTCCAAGCCCACTGCTCCATAAGAGTGGCCCAATGGTGAAACTGCTCATCGGAAGCCTCCCTAGAAGGCGGAGAGGGGCTCCGATGTCAAAGGAGCCAGCTGCCAGAGACAGAAACTGGTGACTCCGAAACAGACGGAGACCAGTCCTTGATCCCAACAACTGACCGTCTACGCGCAGATCTACCAGAGGGCAACCTCGAGCAATGCCGTCTCTTCTTTGGCCAGTGGACCAAAGAAGAACTCGAGGCAGAATGGTGCCGTGAATGGGACCGCTTGCTTTATGCCGGGACCGCCCATCCCCGAGCACTGGACCGCCCATTGTCAGAACCCCCGGAGAGGGTGGTAGCCAGACCCAGCCCGGCTGACTGAACAGCTTTCATGTGAAGCCTCCCTACTGTCACCTGCCCCACTCATGGTCGACTCCGTCAATAGAGGGCTGAAGACTTCTTTATTGTACAAGTAAGAATAAGTAAAATGTAATCAGTACTTTTCGTGATAAAATACAAAATAACAAAACTGAAAACTAAGCTGCAGTTTGAAGTTTGACTCCCGGTGGGCGAGCGACATCATCACTTAAGCACACTCAACGGCGGGGAAAAAAGGAACTGAGGCGGTTGGAGGGTCAACGCAGAGATAGTCTATACCGCACAAGCCTGGCTCATGGTGCCGCTTCCTCATGGCTCCATCTCGACACTGGCCCTCCTGAAAAAGTTTAGCTCCCACTGGGTCCTAGTGCCTCCAGCGTACTCCCATTAGTGCGAATGAGTGATGGAGACTTCATGTCCAGGAAGATTATAGGAAAATGAGGCTGGAGCAGGACGCTCACGCCACTAGCCGAACCTGTGGTGCCACCCAGCACCGCCTCATCTAGATGACGTCTCCAGGGGAGGGGGACCCTCTCTCCCCCACCGGACCCACCACAGGGGATAATCCATGGGGGATTGTGAGGTAAATCTTGGGGAGGCATGTGCCAGTTGGGGGAGGGCTGAGGCTGAACTGGGCCGGCCCTGGGAGAAAAAGCTATGTGGGGAAAAAAAAAGTTTAACCAGGACAGCCTACAAAAGCACAAACCTACAAGGGACTCCTCCTGTAGCTGAACAGGTCCATTCACACTTTTTTGCCATTGATAAATATCCATAAGTACCGTACACTACAAATGCATCCCATACATACCGCTAAATACAATACAAGCCACTTAAAGATGTGTAAAAACGTTTTTGTTAAAGTATTGTAAGTTATTTTCTTTCCTCACCTGCAACTTACGGACATTCTCTTTTTGTTCAGTTACTAGTAAGGAGAGGGATACAACAAAGAGATACCTGATGGCGGCCTACTTGTGATAGCCAAAAAGTGTATCATGAAACGATGGCTGTGAAAGGACCCTCCTACCTTAGCAGATTGGCACCAGGTGGTGAAAGGTGTATATGACTTGGAGCAATTAACTTTCTCACTCAGACAACAGGTAGACAGAGGTACAAACCACTGGGTGACATGGGTGAGATACATGTTGGAAACAGCCCCATTATTTGTCCCATACTGGTTATGACTCAGGATGAGAGAGAAGAGACCTTCTTAGTCCATAAAAGTACGTGTAGGGGCCACAGAAGATAAAAAAGGGACCACAACAAATGCAAAGGATATGATCATTTTTATTGTCACATAACGTACTTAATACCCTGCTGATATGTTTTGTTTTTAATGTTGTACTATCTTGTTACAATGCTGCATAAACTTTAATCAAATATAATGAAAAAAAAAAAAAAATTTTCTTTTCAGACAACCCATTAGCTGCCGCTTGCTATGCCAGTGATCTAGTTTTGGAAGTAAGCTGCCAGGAGTCAGCCAGAGGTGACAAGATCGGGCGTCATAGGAACTGCACTCCTTTCATGGGGTAGTGAGTCATGCCTATCGCAGTGTGCTTGGCGCCTAGCGGAGGCTGGGTGTCAAGGCACTCGGAAGGCCCAGAAAGGTGTAGGACATTGATGGATGCTCCGTGTCACTGCACACCAACATTAATAGGGCAGTAAAAACTTTTGCTAGGTGGGATGAAAGATGCCACCCCCCCCCCCCACTGCAGGTCAGGCACCACCAGCTGGGCACTCACTTGGGTCTTGTTTCAGAAGGGCAAGGGTAAGCCCCTCTGACTCTGCCACAAGGGGTAAGTCCTGGGGAAACAAGGGTAAGTCTTAAGGATGGTGGGTGACTGGGCTGGGGTCAATCCAGAGAGGGACCAGTATGGAGCAAGTAGGATAAACACCAAGTGAAAAAAAAAAAGGTTTATTTTCAAAGCCATTTGGGCTGTAATGTGTGCAGATTTACCCAGGTGGGAAGAGAGCAGGCTTGATGAGCCCAGGACGTTTTCTACCCGAATGATTTCTCTGCTTCTTACAAAGAACCTATACTTCACCACAAAAATGCAGCATCTGAAATTGCAATGTGTTTATATTGCCGACTCTGAGTGCTCAAGGTAAGTGATTCCTTGTAGGTCAGTCTACATCCATAGATAGTTTACACATCTGGACCATAAGTTCTAAACTAGACTGACTTCAGTGATCATCTGAAGATGTAACAAATATGGTGCAGTCATTTAAATAAGGAGTTGTTTCGGTGTGCAGGCATGAAAACCTGCAAGCAGATGTGAGCGTCTCTGTGAATTTCCAAGGGAAAGCACAGTATGGGCAAAATAATAAAACGGGATGAGCAGGTCATGCAGCTTCCACATTGTTTGGTGATCTGGGTTCAAGAACGGAACTTGGGGTGGGGGCCAATATGCATCACACTGCAGATTGTATAGCCTAAATGGCTGTGAAAATAAAATAAACATTTTTTTAACAAGATTTTTATCCATCACCAACAGCTGCCCATTTCTCAGGCTGTATTTCATTGGTGTCCTCACAACTTCATCCCTTCAACTCCTCCAGACTACATCCTAGCAAGGTCTTCGCAGTGTGGGTCCCAAGAGTGGTGGCAACCAGCATCATGACATTGGTAAGCTTTTTATTCCAATTTTCTCCTTCAGTCCCTCCCAGCCACCACCATCCACCGAGGTGCCACATGCACAGCCAGAAGGGGGCCTCGCTAGCATACAACTTTCCTGTGACTCGAAGGGTGAACCTTCGAATTTCCAACAGCAGGGATAACAGATGCTGTGGAAGTGTAATGCATCTCTGATCAGGGATGCACTGATACCAACAGCACTTCCTGATCTCTGCTGCCTGCTTGCCAACGTCTTGGGCTCGCTTCCAAGCCTATGTCACCAGCACGGGGCCATCAAGCAGCCCTAAAATACAGCACATCTTCAAACACTGAAAAAAGGTTCACACTCCATCCCAGATGTCAAACTGCAACATCTTGTTCTTATAGTACTTAAAAGCAGCAGTACCTGTTAGTCTGCAAAAATGTAATCAAATAATTTTTTATCAAAATATGTATTTCTGACATCCCTAGATTCCTCCTTAGTGTATTTATAATTTTTTAAGATAGTTCTAAAAATGGAAATTATGTACTTACTGTAATTATAATCTTCCCAAATATCTTCACCATTCATTACTAATGGGTCCTACCAGAGGTCAGGACCCTGCACAGAAAAAAGAGCACTGTCTCTTTAAAAATTTTTGCGCAGGGTGGAGACGACGTCGGGACAGCGCAACCCTCGAGGCCAGTGTTCTACGTGGTGCTCGTGGGTTGGCCAGTAACCAACGCCGACTCCTTCCAGCCCTCAGTTCAGTCCCGCCAGGCGAGGAATAAGAAAGGTAGGTATCAGAGGGCCAGGGTACCTGAAAGATAGGGAAGGGTGGGAAATAAAACAAAATAAAGCTGAGAGGATAACTAGGGTTAGACTAGAGGGGACTAAGATGGACAGGTAGGGGTGACCAGAACACTGGGCAGCCCTAGGCAAGTAAAACCACTGAGAAACAGGAGAGAGGGAAGGAAGACAGATGGAAGAAGGAAACTGGCTCAACACCCCCCCCCCCAACAACTCCCCAGAACTTTTACTCCCAAGTGAAGTCTGAATGGACTAGATTCCTCTTGAAGAGAAAGGAGATGATCCAGGGCCTAACAGCCCAAGCTGGATTGGGGGGGGGGGTGGAGAGATGCAGGGAAGGAAGAGCCAGAGGCTTGGGGACATGTCCCTACTGATAAAATACCCTTTTTTCTTTCTTTTTTTTTTTTTTACAGTATAAGAAGACAGCCTGATTCCTTGTATTGGCCTAATCATCTTGTACCTCCTGTCTTCATCCATACCTTCTCTCATGAGCTGAGTGCCCATTGAGCTCCCAAAATTCACCAGATATGGCGAAAATAACACACCGGGTTGCTCCAAGGTGAGCAGGAGTTAAAGTCTGGAGGACTGTTCAGCTGAAGAGGTCGTACCCCAGAAGTATCCCACTGAAGTGGTGGAGCAACCTCGTAGCTTACCAATGTTGGAAGAGCATCCAGGCTAGACACAGGGTTCGCCCAAGAGAGAGAAAAGAAAAAATTACTCACCTTAGTAATGTTGTTTCTTCTAATGGAGTCTTGCTATATTATAGACATTAGCAGTTTGTTCCAGCTCTAGAACTGCCCCAGAGTGAAATGGTTAAAACCGTTCCAAAATAGAATTTTGCACGAGAGCAGCTCTATCTGTGTCATTTCAAACTTGAACTGTCAGATCTTTACGAGCCAAACTCACTAAGGTCTGTGTGGGCTTGTAACCTACACCAGCCAAATGGCTACCTAAATAATAACAACCATTGATGGTCCCAACACCCAAGACTCAAGTCAGGGATCAGAAATACTAACACCATTCTAATAATATGAAATGGAACATAAGTATAATAAAACACACACACGCTGTTCACATACACACCCCAAAGTCCCAAAGGGACAAAATGCTAACAATACATAAGTAGTGCCCACACTAAGTTGCCCGCACTTCACCAAGTAGAGGTTCTGAGAGGGCAGGTTGGGGAGGTCTATAATATAGCAAGACTCCATTAGAAGAAACAACATTACTAAGGTGAGTAATTTTTCTTCAAACAACATGAAGTCTTGCTATATTATAGACATTAGCAGAATACACAGCAGTACCTCCATGGAGGAGGGGCAGAACCTACTAGGAATAGGCTCTGAAGAACAGCTGTGCTAAACCCGAGCATCTCTCCTGGCCTGGACATCCAGGAGTAATGCTTGGTAAAGTGTCACCGTTTTCCAAGTAGCAGCCTGGCAAATCTCTAATAAAGGATATCTCTCGTGCTAGAGACGCGGCTGTACCCTGGTAGAATGAGCTTCAAACTGGGGGCTCTGCCCACTTTCTGATAACAAAATTGATACAAGAGACAATCCACCTGGCTATTGATCTCTTAGTAGGCAGGTTTGCCTTTCCCAACTTCACCATAGGTAAGGAAAAGTTGGAGGGATTCAAACCTGTGACCTCTGGTACGCTCTATATAATAACTAAGAGCTCTCTTAACATCCAGGCTGTGCAACCTCCTCTCACCCAAAGAGGAGTGATCAGTGAAAAATACTGGAAGGGAGATAGATTGATTAAGATGGAAATCTGAAACCACCTTAGGCAAAAACTTTCTATTAGTCCTCAGGACTACCTTATCCCTGTGGAAAGAAATAAAGTCAGTCTCCACTGACAAGGCTTGCAATTCACTTATGCATCTGGCAGAAGTGATAGCCACTAGAAAAATAGTTTTCCAAGTTAGGAACTTAAGCTCTGCAGAAGACAGAGGTTCAAAAGGGGGTTGCATTAACTGGGCAATGCAAACATTAAGGTCCCAAGCAGGGTCCGTTCCCGAAAGGGAGGATTAGTATGAGTAATCCCTTAAAAACTTGGAAAACACAGGATGAGAGGAAAGAGGATGACTTTCCTGCTGACACAAAAGCAGACACAGCTGCCAAATGAACTCTCAGGGTAGCTGGTCTGAGACCCAAGGAATTAAGATGTACCATGTAATCTAACAAAATGGGCAATTCAGCAGATTCTGGGGAAATATTTTTCCAGCACACCAAATGGAAACCTTTTCCATTTAGAACTATAAGTAGCCCTAGTGGAAGGCTTCTGGAAGCCTTTTAGGATCTCAAGAACACCCTGAGAGAGGTGTAAATCAGCAACTCTAACTCCTCAAGAACCAGGCCTTGAGGTTGAGGGATTTGAGGTCCAGATACCAAACCCTTCCCTGGGCACAAGTCAACAGATTGTGATTCCTGGGGAGGCACAGGGGAAGATGGACTGTCAGAGACAGAAGGAGGGTACCAGGCGCCTGGCCCAATCCGGGCAATCAGAATCACCCTGCAAGGCTGAGATCTGATTTTGACTAGTACTTTGAATAGGAGAGGAAAGGGGGGGAAAGCATAGAGGAACTTCCCCTCCCAATCCAGAAGAAGGGCATCCAGGGGAACTGAGCCCAGCACTGGAGGCCTGCAACAGAACAGAGGAAGTTTGTGATTGTCTGCAAAAAGATCTATCTGAGGGATGCCCCACCTGGCAAAAACTAACCCCAGCACTTGAGGATCCAGGGACCATTCGTGATGGCCCTAGGAAATCCTGCTGAGGGCATCCGCTAGGACATTGTCCTTCCCTGGAAGATGAACTGCTATGAGGGAAGTGTTCAGGGAATAGGCCAGAGACCACAACTTCATTGCCTCGGTGCACAAGGCCGAAGACCGAGTGCCCCTGTTTGTTGATGTACCACATTGTTGTGGTGTTGTCTGTTCTGACTTGTATCACCTTGTCGTGGACAGATGCAGAAAAAGCTTGAAGAGCTAAAAGACAGCTCTGAGTTCCAGCAAATTGATGTGGAGCAGAGATTCCTGGGGACCAAACTCCCTGAGTGGAAAGGTCGCCATGTGGGCTCCCAACCCAGAAGGAAGCATCTGTAGTGAGAGTCAAGTCGTGAGAAGGGGAAATGAAGGGACCCCGCCTTAAATTGCTCTGATCCTGCCACCACTGGAGAGCTAGGATCAAGGTTCAGTCACTGGGACCAACTTGGAAAGGAGGTCTCTTCTCTGAGACCAAAAGGTTCTCAAGTGAAACTGAATGTCTCTCATCTGAAATCTGGCTCCTGCACAACAGCTGTGGATGCAGCCATTGCCCCAGGAGCTGCAGAAAGTGTCTTGCTGGTCGAGAGACCTGCAGAGTGAAGGAAGAGGCCAGAGCCACTAAATTCCTTACCCTTTCTGGGGAAGAAAGGCTCTGGCTAGCTTTGTGTCCAATTCTGCCCCTAAAAGGTGAGTACCTGGACTGGTTCCAGAACCGACTTTGGTAGGTTTAGCAGAAAACCCAGGGAGGTGAGAAGCTGCTGGGTGACCTGCAGGTGAGATTTTACCTGTTCTGGGGACTGGCCTACAATGACCCAGTCGTCTAGATAGGGAAAAACAGCAATCCTCTGCCTCCTTAAGTGGGCCACTGCCACTGCTAGACACTTTGTGAATACCCTTGGAGCAGAGGTAAGGCCGAAGGGCATTGTTCTGAACTGGTAATGACCTGAGGGCAGTTCAGATCTGAGGTACTTTCGATGGGATCTTCTGATTAGGACATGGAAATAGGCATCCTTGAGGTCCAGGAGGCTAGCCAGTCCCCTGGCCTTAGGAAAGTAAAATCATTGCCAGAGTTACCATTTTGAACTTTGGTTTCAAAAGATGCTTGTTCAGATATCTGAGATCTAAAATGACGCCATTCTCCTGTCTTTTTGGGGTAAGGAAGTATCTGGAATACAGACCCCTGCCCTGATGCAGGGGAAGAACCCTTTCTACTGCTCTGAGAGCTAACAGGGATGAGACCTCTGTTTCCAGAGCGAGGGTCTCTGAAGCACTTGCAGGTAGAAAAAGTCTGCTTCTCAACTTGGGAGACTTTTTGAAGCTGAGAACCAGACCCTGGCTTACTACTTCCAGAACCCACTTGTCTGAGGTTAAAGAAGCCCAATTCTGACTGAAGTAAGCCAGCATGCCCCCCCACTGGTACAGGAGAATCGGCCCTGGGCACCCCATCAGGGTGCCTGTTTCGCAGGAGGTTTAGGCTGGGGGTGGAGCAGGTCTGCCCACCCTCCTGCGCCCTGCCTCTGAAGAAGCCCCTCTGAGCATAGGCAGAGGAGGCCTGAGTCTGGTAGAAAGGCCTGTGAAAAGGCCTACCCCTACCCTGGGGCATGCCTTTGAGGAGTGGCTTGCCGCTCCTTAGCCTGAGGCACTCTTGTAAGTAGTCCTATATTCATCCATCTTCTTCATGTAATTCTCTGTCTGCTCTCCAAACAGAGAATTTCCACCACAGGAAAATCCATAGCCTTAGTCTGGGTATCCTCTGACAAACTAGTACACCTGAGCCAGGCCAACCTACTAAAAGCTACAGATGTGGCCATGACCCAGAGGAAACATCATTAACATCCACAGCAGCATGAAACTGAACCTTAGAGGCTTCAATGCCATCAGCAGCCACCTGTTCTAGTTCACTAGCCAGCTGGCCATGGGCCTGCTTGGCCAATTGATAACAGTATCCCATCTAGATTTCTGATACCTAGCTACATAAGCCATATAATTTGCTTGCCTGAGTCCCAGAGGCTGCCATATACTGTTTTTGCCATGGCATCAATCTTCCTGGAATCCTTGTCAGGAGGATGTGAAGCCAAGGAATATTAGCTTTATCACAGGCAGCAGCCTGAACTACTAACATGACTGCATTGCTGAGAAAGAATTCTGTATCAGGCCTGACAATGTATACCTTCTGTCCATCTTTTATCTACAGGAGGCACAGAATTAGGAGCTTTTAAAATTTTAATTGTTTGTTTCTAAAAGACTTATGTAAAGAATAGACAATCTCTAGACTCTGGAATATCCATCATTTCTACAAAATCAGGCTCCTCTTGCTCATCCACAGCCTCTTCTAAGGAAGCTGGAGGGTTTCAGCAACTTTTATAAAACATAAAATGAGATGGGGACTCAGACAGCATAGGGGAGATTCTAAAGGTCTGTCTAGGAGATGTCCGTTCAATGGGCACAACCAGACCTTCCCAGCCACATTCATACTGTTCATAATCCTCCTCCCTCCTCTGGTTCATAAAATTCCTCAATATCATAATCCTGAACCACTGGGACCGGACGAACCGACCTTTTACCAGATAGTGGTGGTTCGACGGACCCTGAGACAGTGACTGGACAATTTGTATGGCTTTTACTATCTCTGCAGCAGTTGGAGAAGGAATTTTGGACTCCAGACCTGCTGATTTTCTTGTTTTCTTTACTGGAATTGGTTCCTCAGAACCAGCTTTTCTTTTGCCGAGAAGTCTGGCCCTGGTCAGAGGGCACTCCCTCTGGTTCGGTTGGCACCGAACCGGGCTGGCCATCCGGGTCAGCGGACTTTGTCTCCTCGCCCTGAGCCTGCCCAATCTTTTCCAGGGTGGCTGCAGGGGAAATTCTTACATACCTGGCAGTCTGACTGAGGTGGTCAAACCTCAGACAATAAACACATAGGTGTGTGGGTCAGCCTTGGCAAAGACTTCCCACAAACATCACAGTGTTGAAACCAGTGGAGCGGTTTTTTCTTTTGGGTTTCTCAGACATAATGCCAGCCTAACCAAAACTTGCCCTTCGCCGGCAGTGCAGGCAAGACACCCTTATCGGTTCCTAACTTGTCACGGGTATTGGAAAAAACGAATAAATCCGTTTTTAGAACCGATAAGAACCGGAACCGCACTCTAAAATAGTAACTTTTAGTTTTAAATGAGTTTAAACCCACTGATCGGTTCAAAACCGAACCGATAACTTACAAGTTCTACACAGACAAAACCTTCATTTACTTACGGTTACCACAGATAGAGCTTGAACGAACGGTTTTCGGTTAAAATAAAACTATTCTCGTTAAATCCAACCAGAAAACACTTTAAACCGAGAAATGAACCGAGCAGAAGGGAGAAATCCGACGACTGTTCACTGAGGTGGAGTAAAGAATCTGACAGTTCAAGTTTGAAATGACACAGATAGAGCTGCTCTTGTGCCAAAATTCTATTTTGGAATGGTTTTAACCATTTCACTCCGGGGCAGTTCTAGAGCTGGAACAAACTGCTAATGTCTATAATATAGCAAGACTTCATGTTGTCTGAAGCACCCTTTTTCCATCCCACTTGGAGATGGGATGGGGGAGGGAAAAAGGATAGAGTTGCCCAGAGTCTGATCATAGGGAGGGTGGGCGGCATAATAAATGGTGAAGATATTTGGGAAGATCATAATGACAGTAAGTATGTAATTTCCATATCTTCCCCAAATCAATCTTCACCATTCATTACTAATGGGTCCGAGTACCAAGAAGGCAAACCCTGGGGGAAAAACATCCCCCAGCCTCCCGTGGGGGGAAAAAAGACACGGGAAGAGGGGGCCAATCCGGGCCTGGCTGGCCGAGGACTTCTAGGGCTGGCGAATGCTCCAAGATCTGGGAGGTAGAGGTGATCCTGAAGAACTTGCCGTGCCCAGAGAGAGAAGAAGTGGGCCCCTTGGAAAGGAGAGGACATCATCCTACGCTGGGCCAGGGGTGACAACCTGGATAGGTGAAGCCACACAGCCCGCCTAATGCAGACAGAGTATCCTGTCAGCCTGGAAGCCACTTCACTGATGTCATAGACTACCCTGGAAAGGTGTCTTGCTACTTCCAGGCCCTGAGCGGTCAGGTGAATGGCTTGCCTGGTTCCCTCACCGTCAGATAGCACTGCTAGGACTTGCCCCAGCATAGAACAGATTTGCCTTGCACAGGTCACCTGGTGTGCCTGATGAGCTAATACCCACAACAGGAGGTGTGCAGAAAAGAACACCTTCTTCCCCCATCGATCGAACTCAGCTGAGCCTGTGTCAGGGGGGTGGTCCCGACTGAGTCGTCAATGCCTCTAAGGAGTATCCAGGAACCCCAGACCTGAAGAAGGCTGTGGCATAGCACCTGGAGACTCTGCTGCCCTGCAGTATCTGTGCATGCAGTCCCTAGAAGCAGGAGAACGGGTGGAGGGATGTAGCCAGATGGCGTGCGATGCCTCCTGAAATGGCCTTGGTCAAGGAGGAATGACCAAACTGTCAGTTCTGTACTCCCCTAGGAATTACAGTGTCACACAATCAGGGTTCCGTCCGACTGGGTAGGAGAGATGAAGCTCCCTCATCATCTCTGTTAGGAATCTTTGGTAGGATGCAAGATCCCCTACAGCGGAAAAATGACGGGAAGAATCTTCTTCCTTCACTAAGGAAGCCAAAAGGAGAGAGAGTCTGATTTGGAGCTCAGCGGTGCAGAAGAAAAAATTACTCACCTGTAGTAATTTTGTTTCTTCCAAAGGGATCCACTAATATCATTACTCTTGCAGTGCTCCGTTAAGCCAGCACTGCCCCAGAGAGAATAGAATGCTATGCTAATCATGGAATGTTCAGCTTGTGCATCTATTTTCAAACTGCCCAGTGTCAACTGCCTACATTCTACCTCAGATTTCTTAGAAGCCTGCAAAGAGGCCATAACAACATGTAAATCACTATTTACAGTGGTAGTCATAGAAAAGTTTCTCAGTACTGAGGTATACTTGGGTATACTGAGGCAGAATGAAGCAGGATCACATTTCAGTCGATGCAAATTGTCTCAGTGGTACCTCGAGGTAGGAAACTTTTAAATAACTACCAGTATAAATATTTAGAGAAAAATAATGCCCAAGTGGGCAAATAACACCATTAACCAAAGGACTAGTATAAACAAATGTCCCCTTTTTTTCTGAAGTCAGATATGCCTTTAGAAAAGAACCTACAAGTTAAGACATTACTAGAAGGTGCCAGTAGGTGGCATGCCACTCCAACTATACATCTTATCAGCTGTGGAGAGGATTTTTCTTGTTACTGATTCTGAAAGGGGAGGCAAGGGTGGGGAGTAATAATATTAGTGGATCCCTTTGGAAGAGACAAGATTACTACAGGTGAGTAATTTTTTTCTTCTAACCCCAGAAATACACTAATATTATTACTCTTGCAGACTATGCAGCAGTACCTCAAGGTGGTGGGCCAGAATTTATTTAGGAAAAAGACTCTGCAAGACCGCTGTGCCAAATCTGGCATCACTCGTGGACTGGGTGTCCAGGCTATAATGCTTAGTGAAGGTGTGGACTGACCTCCAGGTAGCTGGTTTACATATTTCCATTAGAGGTACCTCTTGGGCAGCTGCAATAGTGGCAGCTGTGCCGCTTGTAGAGTGGGTCCTAAGACCAGAGGGAGGAACCTTGCCTGCCTTTGAGTAGCACAACTGAATACACTGGACTATCCATCGAGATATAGTCCTCTTTGAAGCAGGAGTACCCTAACCTACTTCCCCATAGGTGAGGAACAGTTGTTGCCTGTCCTGCCTATGATCTTTGGTATGAGTCATGTAATAACTCAGTGCTCTTTTCACATCCAAGCTGTGCAATCTACGCTCACCTGAGCTAGAGTGTTCAGTAAAGAAAACTGGTAATGTTATAGACTGGTTTAAATGGAAGTCAGAAACCACCTTGGGGAGGAACTTCCTATTAGTTCTCAACACTACCATGTCCCTGTAGAAAGAAACAGTCCTTTTCCACACAGAGGACCTGTAGCTCACTTATCCTTCTGGCAGAAGTGATTGCTACCAGAAAAAATACCTTCCAGGTAAGAAATTTAAGCTCTGCAGATGCCACAGGCTCAAAGGGCGGAAGCATAAGCTGGGCAATGCAAATATTAAGGTCCCATGCTGGCACTGGTTCACTGTGAGGGGGAAACAAATGAGATAGCCCTTCAAAGAATCTTTTGAATATAGGGTTTGATGCAAGGGAGGTATCCTTCCTAGCTGAAAGGTATGCTGAAACTGAAGCCAGGTGCACCTTTTGTCTCACCTGCAACCCCAGGGAGTGCAGGAGAGCCAACTAAACAAGGACAGTTGGGATCCCAGCCTGGGCTGGGACTATACCCTTGTCACTGCACCAAATGGAAAATCTTTTCCATTTTGAGGCATAGGTTTTCTTGGTGGAAGGCTTCCTGTCACCCTTAAGGACTTCTAAAACTGCTTCTGAGAATTGGCAATCTGCATATTCCAAGTTCTCAAGAGCCAGGCCTTAAGCTTGAAAGACCTGAGACTAGGGTACACTACCCTCCCCTGAAAGGAAGTCAGTAGATTGTACCTCTGAGGGAGGTGAATCGGTTTGCTTATAGACATTGACAGCAGCAAGGAGTACCAAGGCTGTCTTGCCCAATCCTGGGCTACCAGAATCATTGAAGCTGGTTGTGATCTGAGCTTGATGAGCACCCTGAGTATCAGAGGAAAAGGAGGAAAGGCATAGAGGTACCTGCCTGCACAATCCAGAATCAGGGCATCCATTGGAACTGTCCCCTTCACTGGGGCCCTGCAGCAGTAGACAGGTAAGTGGTGATTTTGTTGGGAAGCAAAAAGGTCTATTTCAGGGGTCCCCCACCTCCTGAATACAGCATTCACCACTTGCTTGTTCAATGCCCATTCGTTATGGGCCTGGTTTATCCTGCTCAAGGCATCTGCCAAGGTGTTGTCCTTGCCTGGCAGATGAACTGACTGTAGAGAGGCATTTAGAGAGTAAGCGAGGCTCCATATCTTCATTGCCTCTGTACACAGAGGAGTGGAACTTGTCCCTCCTTGTTTGTTGATGTAATACATTGTTGTGGTATTGTCTGTTCTGACTTGTACCACCTTTCCCTGTATGAGATGAAAGAAACCCTGAAGGGCCAGATAAACAGCTCTTAACTCTAGCAGGTTTATGTGCAGGAATGTGTCTGCACTCTGCCAAGTACCATGGATGTCGTGATCCCCTAAGTGAGCACCCCAACCAAACAGGGAAGCATCAGTTGTGAGAACCAGGGAGGGAGGCTCCTGCAGAAATGGAACCCCTTTCCTTAAATTTTCCGTTTCCCTCCACCATTGGAGGGCCTGTAGTAACGTTTGTGTGACTGGTACTGGCTTTGAGAGGGGATCCCGCCTTTGGCACCAGTGTGCTCTGAGGTGGAACTGAATATCTCTCATCTGAAACCTGGCACCTATGACTGTGCTTGTTGCTGCAGCCATGTGCCCTAACAGTTGAAGAAACTGTTTTGTTGGTGGTAGTAAACCCTGCAGCACCTGAAGTAAGGTGAAAGCCTGTGTCAACTCAGCAGGAGAAGGAGCATTAATAGGCACCTGAGGGACCCCTTGAGGCGTTTCAGCCGGAGTGTCAGTGTGTTTGGTTTTCTTTAGTTTTTCAGCAGGCACCGGGAGTCAGCCGGTTGATTGTCTCTCTTACCAGAGTTCTACCCATAGCTGGGGTGGATTTAGAGGCTGTGGAAGGAACTGCCACAGTCTTAGAGGGGGTGGACTGGTTAGAGCCCATGGACCCCTCCTCTAGTTTTCTTTTAAGCCTTTCCCTGCATTTTTCCACTGTCTCAACAGGAAAAGACGTACAAATATCACAGTCTTCACTGAAGTGATGTTGCCCAAGGCAGATCCAAGCAAAGATCATGCTTGTCTGCCTTGGCAAACACCTCTGCACACTTCAAGCAATTCTTGAACCCAGGGGGTCCCGTTTTCTTTTTAAGCTTGTCTGACATTATAGAAAACAGGAACCAATAACCAACCAAAAAATAGACTAAATTTAAATATTTGCGGTCGGTTTCAATAGAATAACGGTCAGTTCAGGAACCGATAAAGTGAAAAAACTATCGGTTCCGATTGGATCTGGAACTGAGAAACCGCTGAGGAAAACCAATAAACCTTGGTTCAAAAGCGGTTAAAATTAAATAAAATTAAAGAATAAAGAAACCGGAACCCTCTACAAAGGTTCCGATTAAATAAAAAAAGGTCGGTTGCCTCTCAGTTCAAAGGAACCACGAGGAGCATATAAATAAGTTCTGTGTTGGCCTCTCCCTTCACTCTGGCGCTGGGCATGACAACCTTGAGTCCAAATTACTCAACCTGGGAGCCCTCTCCTGGCCCGGTCTATCTCCCACATTCTCAACTCCTCTCTCATATCTTGATCTATCCCAGCCATATAGAGGGTGGCTCATGTGATCCCATACTCAAACATGGTGATCCCAAAGTACTTGAAAACTATAACCCTATAGCGATTCTGTCTGCGGTAAACAAACTGCTTGAAAAGGTTGTGGCTGCCCTGCTTGCTCTCTTTCTCCAAACATATGGCCTCCTCTCCCCAAGCAGCATGGGTTCTGAAAGGGGCACAGCATCTCCACTGCCCTCCCACAAGTCACCTCTGAAATCAGAACTGCGACTGACCAGGGCAAACTCACAGGGGCCATCTTCATCGACCTGTCTAAGGCCTTTGATCTGGTTGATCACACTCTCCTGGGCATTGCCCTCCAGTCCCTTGGCCTCTCCCCCTCTATCCTAGCCTGGTTTTTCAACTACCTCACAGGTAGGCAACAATACACGAGGCTCCAGAAAGCCCTCTCCGGGCTAGCACCGGTAACCTGTGGGGTGCCCAAAGGGTCTGTCCTCGGCCCCTTACTGTTCTCCCTTTTTATCAGTTGCCCTCTGTCCCTGCATCCGGGCAAGTCACCCTATATGCTGATGACCTTGTGCTCCTTGCTAGCTCCCAGGATATCAGGGACATAAACACTATACCAAACTCGGATTTCGACCGCATCAGATCCTGGTTCCAGGCAAACAAGCTGGTCATCAACCTCCAGAAGACGCTGGCCATGTTATTCGGCTCCTTTGCCAAGGTTAGAGCGCGTCAAGCTGATCTCGAAGTCACTGGTACCAATGGCGTCCCTGTGTCAGTTGTTGACTCCTCAAGTACCTGGGGGTAACCCTTGGCCCTCAGCTGGACCTTTCCCTCCACATACGTAACTCCTGCAAGGTCACAAACTGTAAACTATGTCTGGTGTACACGGCCAAAAGCTGCCTCACCACAGCTGACCGACTTGCCCTTGTAAAAGGGTTTTTTCTCCCCACGCTCTGCTATGGGCTTGCTTCTTTCGTGAATGCCCCAAAGTCCTGGCTCACGAAATGGGACACTGCGTATAACAACATGTGTCGCTTTGCCCTATCAGCACCTCGTCTTACTCATCACTGCCAGCTCTACTCCAGGCTAGGGTGGCTCTCCCCCAGTAATCATCGATCCTATGTTGTGGGCAACTTTACTGACAATATCATCAGATCGTCAACTCCTACACAGTGGCGGAGCCAGGTTTGGGAGCATTTGGGAGCCAGGGGGGCCATTCAGTCAATCATGGGCTCCCCAATGGGCACTAAACAGTGAATAAAGGTGGTGGCAGGGAGCCACTACTCACACTGGGGCAGCCAGGAGGGGCAACTGCCCCCCCAGCCCCCCCTCTAGCTCTGCCACTGCTCCTATGGCACTTGCCGTACTGCTCCAGCCTGCCCCCTCTGGCTATCGGCTGAGGTCTAGTGACTCCCAGGCTCTCAGGGTCCCAAAAACTCAGGGGATAGCGCCTTCGCAGACCTTGTCCCCAGATCCTGGAACCTCCTCCCTGCTCATGTAAGAGCTGCCCCCTCCTACAGCTGTTTCAGGTCCTCCCTCTGGGGCTACTTAAAACAAGCTTCTGCCTGCCTTTACTCTTAACTCCCCCACCCTTCACAGTGCACCAGGGCCCATCTATGACTGCGCGTGTGCTTACGCCCTTTAGTGCACACCTCACAAAATGCCCTGCTGATTCTTTGGCTCGCTTCCCTGACTGCCTCCTGTGGTTGCCATGCCTTAACACTGTATTTGTAGTATATCCCTTCTCTGTCTGTATCTGACTGTAGCTCTCTGCCCATACCTGACTGTACCTTGTTGATTGCTGCTACCTTGTCTCTGTATCTGTACATTACCTGAGTTCTCTGTCTGTACCTGACTGTACCTTGTTGATTGCTGCTACCTTGTCACTGTATCTGGTTATTGCCTGAGTTCTCTGCCTGTACCTGATTGTACCTTGTTGATTGCTACTACCTTGTCTCTGTATCTGTACATTACCGGAGTTCTCTGCCTGTATCTGACTGTACCTTGTTGATTGCTGCTATCATTTCTCCATATCTGTATATTACCTGAGTTCTTTGCCTGTACCTGATTGTACCTTGTTGACTACTACTACCTTGTCTCTGTATCTGTATATTACCTGAGTTCTCTGCCTGTACCTGACTGTACCTTGTTAATTGCTGCTACCTTGTCTGCGTATCTGGTTATTGCCCGAGTTCTCTGCCTGTACCTGACTGTACCTTGTTGATTGCTACTACCTTGTCTATGTATCTGTATATTGCCTGAGTTCTCCGTTACCTGACTGTACCTAGTTGATTACTGCTACCTTGTCTCCGTATCTGTATATTACCCGAGTTCTCTGCCTGTACCTGACTGTACCTTGTTGACTGCTGCTACCTTGTCTCTGTATCTGTATATTGCCTGAGTTCTCTGCCCATACCTGACTGTATCTTGTTGATTGGTGCTACCTTGTCTCCGTATCTGTATATTACCTGAGTTCTCTGCCTGTGCATGACTGTACCTTGTAGATTGCTACTACCTTGTCTCTGCATCTGGTTATTGCCTGAGTTCTCTGCCTGTACCTGATGGTATCTTGTTGATTGTTATTGCCCTGTCTCTGAATTGTTATAGCCTGTACCTTTGTAATTCTCCAGTGTTGCACCTGAAAATAGGCACTTGACTGTCTAGCGTGCTTACCCGGTAAATAAATGCTAAATAAATAATAAATAAAAATAAAATACATTTAAAACTTATGAGGTATAAAACACTGAAGAACAATGACAATAGGCAGTAATGAAAAATAAAACAAAAATACTTAAGTTTTTTGCTCTATGCACTACAGGAATCTGTCTTGATTGAGCGAGATCTCCAGGGCATCTGAACTTTGCATAAGAGGGAGAAGAAATCTGAGGTAGAATGTAGGATTGACACTGGGCAGTCTGAAAATAGATGCACAAGCTAAACATTCCATGATTAGCATAGCATTCTATTCTCTCTGGGGTAGTGCTGGCTTAAGGGAGCACTGTAAGAGAAATAACTTTAGTGGATTACTGGGGTTAGAAGTTGGAGGTCTGAAAATGACCTCAGAGATGGCCCTAAAGTAACAGGGAAACAGCACCGCCACCGCTCTGAATTGTTCCCATGATAGGGGGCCTTCAGGGCTAAGGAACCCTGGAAAATGGGGGAGAGAAAGCAGAGTTACTGGAGGAGGGACAGCCTGGCCAGACCAGGAAGGACCTCTGCCTGAGCTATGGCTCCACAATCCGCACAGGGGTTGTATACAGATCCCTGTCTCAGGGGGAGGAAATGGACAAGGAAATGACAGAAGGCATCCTTGGGATGGCAGAGAAAGGGGAGATATTGCTGATGGGGGACCTGAATATGCCAGATGTTGACTGGAGCACCTATGCTGCAGCCACATCCAAGAGCAGGGCCATTCTCGATGCCCTACAGGGGGCATGCCTCAGACAGCTAGTTTTGGAACCCACTCGTGAGAGAGCAATCTTAGACCTGGTACTCTCAAATGGGGATGGAGAGAGGCTCTCTGATCTTGAAGTGGGTAGCCATCTGGGAACAAGCGACCACCAAACAGTGTGGTTCACAATAAACTCAGCTGTAGAGTCAAGCCACACAAAAGGACTTCAGGAGGGCTGATTTTGTCAAAATGGGAGAGTGCCTCAGAAAAGCACTAGCAAACAGGCAAGAAGGTGGGGTGGAGCAACAATGGGGAAACATCAAAACCGCCATCACAGAGGCAACAAGTCTTGGTGTGAAGCAAATAAACAAATCAAAACAAAAGAAAAAAAACACTATGGTTCTCAAAAGAAGTGGCGGGGAAGGTAAAGGAAAAAAGGATAGCATTCAGGAAGTATAAGGAAACACAGAAGGAGCAAGACAGAGAACTGTACCAGTTCCAGGAGGAAGGAGTGCTGTGTGACTGAACTTCTCTACTGGGACCAAAGAAGTAGAACTCTTGTACTTGGACCTTTAATTTAGGGTAAAAAAACAAACATACAAAAAAAAAAAAAAAATGAATGTGTTTGAGTTAACTGAACTGGACGGTTATCTGAACAGTTATCTAGGTGTAACTCTCAGGCGACTCGACTGAAAGGGCTTGATAGCTGTGCAGTTTAAATTGCTTGTTGAAAGATCTAGTAAGTAGGGGGAGTGGCTTAGCTAGAAGGAAGCTAAATTTAAAGACTGCCTTAGAAAGATTCTGCTAGAAGCTTGGCAGAAGACACCAGGAGGAAGGAGTGCTGTGTGACTGGACTTCTCTACTGGGACTAAAGAAGTAGAACTCTTGTATTTCGTTACCTCCCGCCTGAACTATTGCAATGCCCTATACCTAGGGCTTACGGGGGTTGAACTGCGCCACCTGCAGCTAGTGCAGAATGCGGCAGCCAGGCTTTTGACTGGTTCTTCCAGGTCCAGTCATAGTAAACGCCTTGCCCGCGGACTGCACTGGGCTGCCAGTTTGTTGATGGATCACCTTCAAGGTCAGTTTGCTGACCTATAAGGCCCTACTCCTATCAGGGACCTGCTTACCTGAAAGATCTCCTGCGTCCCCTATTGTCCCCCGCCGCTCCAATCCACTGACGAGGGATTGCTAGAGATTCCCAGGTTCTGCTTTAAAACCTCAGGGCAAGATCTTTAGTTTTATGGCCCCACCCTGTGGGAATTTCTACCTCGTCAGGTACGAAATTGCCCGACTGTCCAGAGCTTTAAAGGAGCTTTGAAAACCTACCTTTTTAACAAAGCTTTTAATGACTGTTAATTATTTAATCTTAATCTTGTTTTAAATCTTGTTTTAAATATTTATTGTTTTATGTAATTTGTAAAGGCGCGCCTTGGTTTAAGAAAGGCGCCTTAAATAAATAAAGACTGATTGATTGATTGATTGATTGATACTTGGACCTTTAGGGTAAAAAAACAAACAAACCAAAAAAAAATTAGTGTGTTTGTCTAAGTTAACTGAACTGAATGGTTATCTGAACAGTTATCTAGGTGTAAATCTCAGGTGACTGAAAGGGCTTGATAGCTGTGCAGTTTACATTGCTTGTAGAAAGATCTAGTAAGTAGGGGGAGTGGCTTTGCTAGAAGGAAGCTAAATTTAAAGACTGCCTTAGAAAGATTCTGCTAGAAACTTGGCAGAAGACACCAGGAGGAAGGAGTGCTGTGTGACTGGACTTCACTACTGGGACTATATTGCCCTCCTTCCCTCCCATGCAAAGCTTGCTCTACTTTTATAGGCACAGGATTTGATTGACAACAGGAACTTCCTGTTTGGGAGCAGGAAGTGAGTGATCATAGAGCCACCAAAGACCCACCATCCTAGAAGGGCAAGAGTAGCTCTCTGACCCCCCTCTAGCTGCTGGAGGTCTGCCTCTGAGCAAGTAAGGGGTCTACTGAGAAACATAGGATCTTCTTGTCTCAGAACAGGACAATCAGGAGCTTAAAGGGCACAGAGGCAGAAAGTAAGTAGAGAGAGAAGGGAAAAAAAAAAACAGAGTAAAGAGTAAGGATTCCAAACAACAGTTAAGGGGCTAGAAATAAGACATGCTGGGAGTGGTGCAGTGCAGTGGTTGTGAAGCAGCAGTCTTCCGGGAGACATTCTGGAGGATGCGGTGTTGTCCCATCTGCAGGCACCTCTCTGGGCTGAGGGAAGAGGTTGCTCATCTCCAGGCTGAGCTGGCCAGGATTTGTGGGACCTCCCCTTCCATCCAGAGACCACCAGTGCCACTGGCGTTGCCTCAGAGGTTGCCAAGAAAGAGGAGCGGTTGGACCACAGTGGGCTCAGGGAGGGTGAGGGTGGTGGAACAGAGGCGAATCCCTCCAGTTGTACCTCTCCACAATTCCTATGCCATTCTGGCAAAGTGTGGTTCCTCTATGGAGGCATTCGCAGTGGAGACCAAGGAGGATGCTGGGAACCTCCACAAAGGAGACCCACAGGAGGGTGGCATGGGACCCCACAGGGGAAGGAAACAACTCCTGGTGGGGGACTCCATTGTTAGGAAGGTAGAACTGGGAGAGGATGGGGAGAGGGAGGTAAGGTGCCTACCTGGTGCCATGGCTTGTAAGGATAGGGAGCGAATCCTCAGGATTGCTGGAGCAGCTGCACAGGGGAGGGAGCTGGATGTCATTGTCCACCTAGGGACAAATGACCTGGCTAAGAAAGGGATTAGAGAAGTGCAGGAAGAGTTTGTGGAATTGGTGAGGGGCCTTAGACAAGTAGCACTGGTAACCTTCTCGGAGGTGCTGCCCATCTATGGCGTAGGAGAGGCTAGGATGTTCCGCACCATGGGATTCAATCAGTGGTTGAAAAACTGGTGCAGAGCTCAGGGATTTGGCTTCATTGGGGACTGGGGGTCCACCTGGAGTGATGAAAGCCTATACTGACATGATGGGCTGCATCTGTCCAGAAGGGGAACCAGGATCCTAGGTGATAGGTTTAAATGCTTCATTGGCAAGCATTTAAACTAGCCAAGGGGGGAGGCGCTGGAAAGGAGCAGGGAAATCCTACCCCCCCCAAAAAATCATGGTAGTAAGTGTGGTAAACACCAACATAGAGGTGTCGATAGGGAGAAGGGCAGGGGTAAATGGGGAAAGTAACAAAGGCAAGAAAGACAGGGATGGGGCAAAAAGGAGTAAGGCCATCAGGAAATGTAGGGTAATGAGTACCAACGCCCGTAGTCTGGGCAACAAGCTCCCTAAACTGGTGGCCTTGATGGAGGAGGGATGCCTGGATATTGTAGCAGTCACAGAAACATGGTACACAGAGAACCATGACTGGGATGTTAACATACCAGGGTACATAACCTACAGGAGAGACAGGCAGGGGAGAAGAGGGGGAGGAGTAGCTCTCTATGTAAAGGAAGGGATAAAAGCAATGGAACAAAAGAGTAAAATGGGAGAGTGGAGGCACTGTGGGTCACCTTGGAGACTGGAAAAGGCACCACAATCCACACAGGGGTTGTGTACAGATTCTGCCCTCATGTCATGGGAAGGGAATAGACAAGGATATGATAGAAGGCATTCTTAGGATGGCAGAGAAAGGGGAGATACTGTTGATGGGAGACCTGAATATGCCAGATGTTAACTGGAGCACATCTGCTGCAACCACATCCAAGAGCAGGGCCATTCTTGATGCCCTACAGGTGGCAGGCCTCAGACAGCTAGTTTCAGAACCCACTCATGAGGGAGCAATCTTAGACCTTGTACTCTCAAATGGGGGCTGTGAGAGGATCTCAGATTTAGAAGTGGGTTGCCATCTGGGAACAAGTGACCATCAAACAGTGTGGTTCACGTTAAACTCAGCTACAAAGTCAAGCCATACAAAAGTGAGGGTACTGGACTTCAGGAGGGATGACTTTGGCAAGATGGGAGAGAGTGCCTCAGAAAAGCACTAGCAAACAGGCTAGGAGGATCGTGGAGCAACAATGGGGAATCATCAAAACTGCCATCACAGAGGCAACAAGCCTTTGTGTGAAGCAAATAAACAAATCAAAATGAAAGAAAAAGCCACTATGGTTCTCAAAAAGAGGTAGCTAGGAAAGTCAGGGAGAAAAATATAGCATTCAGGAAGTATAAGGAAACACAGAAGGAGCAGGACAGAGAGCTGTACCAGTTAAGGCAGAAGAAAGCACAGAAGGAAGTCAGAATAGCAAAGGCCCAAACTGAGGAAAAGATAGCCAGCTCTGTTAAGAAGGGGGATAAAACCTTTTATAGGTACATCAGAGAGCGTAGAAAGACAAAGGGAGGGATAGTAAAGCTGAATAGAATGAACGGTGGGTGGGCAGAGGGGGACAGTAAAAAAGCAGGGATACTGAACGAATATTTCTGCACAGTATTCATAAAAGTGGAGGGGGAAGTGCCTAATCCAATTAACAGAAGCACTCTTGATAGGGGGGTCGATCCCAGTCCTTTCACAGAAGAAAGGGTTCTGCAAGAACTCTTAAAACTGAAGGTGGGCAAAGCAATGGGGCCTGATGGAATTCACCCCAGAATTTTAAAAGAATTAAGGAGGGAACTAGTGAAACCACTGACTACTCTTTTTAACAGATCATAGGAGGATGGTATGGTACTCGAGGACTGGAGGAAGGTGGATGTGATTCCGCTTCACAAAAGTGGGAACAAGACAGAGGCAGGAAACTACAGACCTGTCAGTTTGACCTCTGTGGTAGGGAAAGTGATGGAGTCACTTCTGAAGGAAAGAATTGTTGAGTACCTAGAGGCCAGTGGGGCACAGGGACCCAAGGCAGCATGGGTTCACAGCAGGAAGGTCATGTCAGGCCAGATCTAATAGATTTCTTTGACTGGGTGAACAAAGTAGTAGACCAGGGAGGGGCTGTGGACATGGCCTACCTAGACTTTAGCAAGGCATCTGACATAGTCCCACACAAAAGATTAATAATCAAATAAACTAGCCTGGGAGTGGGTCCCAGGATGGTAGCCTGGGTAAAACATTGGCTGGACAACAGGACACAGAAGGTAATTGTAAATGGAGTCCACTCTGAAGAAAGAGGGGTTACTAGTGGGGTACCGAAGGGTTCAGTACTGGGTCCAGTCCTTTTTAATGTCTTTGTAAGTGACATTGCAGAGGGACTAAAAGGAAAAGTATGCCTCTTTGCAGGTGACACAAAGATCTGCAACAGGGTTGATACGTAAGGAGGCATGGAAAGGATGAGAAGGGACTTGGCAAGGATGGAGGAATGGTCAGAAGTATGGCAGCTAGGATTCAATGCAAAGAAGTGCAAAATAATGCACCTGGGAAACAAGAACCCAGGAGACGATTACACGGGGGGGGGGGGTAGTAACAATAACAAAAAAGGAAAGGGACTTGGAGGTAATCATATCAGATGACCTTAAGGTTAGCAAGCAATGTGAGAAGGCACTAGGGAGGGCTGGGGGTATACTGAGATGCAGAGGGAGAGGCATCACCAGAAGAAAAAAGAAGTTGTTATCCCTCTGTACAGACAGTCGGTGAGACCCCATATGGAGTACTGCGTCCAGTTCTGGAGACCCCATCTCCGCAAGAACACAGACAGGATAGAGGCAGTCCAGAGGTGGGCAACTAAAATGGTGCAGGGTCTGCAAGAGAAGCCGTGAGGAGAGACTAAAGGAGCTTAATATGTATACCCTTGAGGAAGGGGGACATGATAGAAAGTTTTAAGTACCTCAGTGGAATCAACAAAGTCCAAGAGGTTGCATCTTTCAGAAAAAGAGGCTGCAAGAACAAGGGGACACAATTTAAAGGCAGGCGCTTCAGGGGCAATGTGAGGAAGTATTTTTCACAGAGAGGGTAGTGGATGCATGGAACAGCCTTCCTGAGGAAGTTGTGGGGTCTAAAACTGTTGGAGAATTCAAGAATGCATGGGACAGACATAAGGCAATTCTTGTGGTGGGTAGGAAGAAATAGTCTGTTGGTTAACTAGGATCTGCGGCCTATCCTGTAGGTAGGGAAATGGGCAGACTAGATGGGCCAAGTGGTCCTTATCTGCCGCTAAAGTCTATGTTTCTATGTTTAAAGCAGAAGGAAGCACGTAAGGTAGTCAGAATAGCAAAGGCCCAAACCGAGGAAAAGATAGCCAACTCTGTTAAGAAGGGGGATACAACCTTTTATAGGTACACTAGGAGCAAAGAAAGACTAAGGCAGGGATACTGAGGATGAACAAAGAGGAAGGTGGTTGGGGAGAGAGCAGCAGTGAAAAAGCAGGGATACTGAACAAATACTTCTGCTCAGTATTCACAATGGAAAAACAGGGGGAAATACCTAATCCGGTCAATAGAAGCACTCTGGATAGGGGTTGATATTAGTCCTGTCACAGAAGAAAGGGTTCTGAAGAACTCTTAAAACTGAAGGTGTATAAAGCAATGGGGCCTGATGGGATTCACCCAGAATTTTAAAAAGAACTAAGGGAAGAACTAGTAACACCACTGACTACCTTTTTAATAAATCATGGGAGGATGGGGTGGGACCTGAGGACTGGAGGAGGGCGGATGTGATTCCCCTTCACAAAAGTGGGAGCAAGACAGAGACAGGAAAAAAAAAATTACTCACCTTAGTAATGTTGTTTCTTCTAATGGAGTCTTGCTATATTATGATATATGCAGTGAGTCCCAACCTTGAACTGCTCCGGGTGAAAGGTTAACTTTCCATGCCAGGCATGGAGCGCTGAGCTCGACTCGGTTGAAACTCTGTCTGTTGTTCTTCAAACTCAAACTGTCAGATCTTCTGAGCTAAACTCACTGAGTCTCCTATGTGAGCTGTACACCTACACTAGCCAACTGGCTACTAAACATAAGAACACATTTTGGTCCCAAAACAAAGACTCAAGACAGGAGACCCAAAATGAAAAAACACAACACCAAGTCACCCCAAAAAGCAGAGGTGAAAAAACAAGGTGGGCACCTACTAAGTGCCAACACTGCACTGCCCACCCACATCCCAAAACACAGAGGTTCTGAGAGGGCAGGCAGGGGAGGTCATAATATAGCAAGACTCCATTAGAAGAAACAACATTAGTAAGATGAGTATTTTCTCCAAACAACATGAAGTCTTGCTATATTAGCATATACAGACTACACAGCAGTACCTCCATGGAGGAGGACAGAACCTACTTGGAAATAGGCTCTGAAGCACAGCTGTGCCAGAACCGAGCATCACTCTAGCCTGGATGGTCAGGAGTAATGCTTGGTAAAAGTGTGAACTGTTTCCAGGTAGCTGCTTGACATATCTCTAGAATAGGATGTCCCTGGCAGCAGCCAGGAGCAGCTGTACCTCTGGTAGAGTCAGCCCTCAGGCCTGAGGAGAACCTTACCCAGTTTTTCATAACAAAATTGGATCAAGAGACAATCCACTGCAGGCATGGATTCTTGAGTGGCAGGTTTCCTTTACCAACCTCACCATATGTGAGGAACAGTTGGAGGAGTCAAACCTGTGACCCTTGCCACGCTCTATGTAGTAGCTAAGGGCTCTTTTCACATCTAAACTGTGCAGCCTCCTCTGCCAGAGGAGGAATGGTCAGTGAAGTAGACTGGAAGAGACATAGATTGATTAAGGTGAAATCTGAAACCACCTTAGGCAAGAACTTCCTGTTAGTCCTGAGGACCACCTTATCTCTATGAAAGGAGATAAAATCAGGCTCCACTGACAAAGCTTGTAATTCACTTATGCGTCTGGCAGAAGTGATGGCTACCAGAAACACAGTCTTCTAAGTCAAGTACTTAAGCTCTGCTGAAGACAAGGGCTCAAAGGGGGGGTTGCATAAGCTGAGCAATGCAAACATTAAGATCCCAGGCAGGGGCAGGGTCCCTGAATGGAGGGTTGGTGTGAAGCAATCCCTTGAAAAACTTGGAGAATACAGGATGAGCTGACAGAGAAGAGGGTTTACCTACTGAAATAAAAGCAGACACAGCTGTCAAATGCACTTTTAGGGTAGCTGGTCTCAGCCCCAAGGTATTTAAGTGGACCATATAATCCAGGACTGTGGGTAAATCAGCAGATTCTGAAATATGCTTCCAGAGCACCATATGGAAAACCTCTTCCATTTGGAATTATAGGTAGCCCTGGTGGAAGGTTTCCTAGAAGCCTTCAGTATATCCATACACCTTGGGAAGGTGTGAGATCAGCAAACTCTAACTCTTCAAGAGCCAGGCCTTGAGATTGAGAGATTTGAGGTTGGTACCAAACCCCCCTGAGCACAGGTTAACAGGTTGTAATTCCTGGGAAGACACAGGGGAAGATGGACTGCTAAGGACAGTAGGAGTGGATACCAGGGGTGTCTGGCCCAATCTGGAGCAATCAGGATCATCTGCAGGGTTGAGATCTGATTTTGACTAGCACTTTGAAAAGGAGAGGTAAGGGGGGAAGCATAGAGAAACTTACCTTCCCAATTGAGAACTAAGGCATCCAGAGGAACTGAGCCCAACACTGGGGGCCTGCAGCAGAAGAGAGGAAGTTGGTGACTGTCTGGGGCTGCAAAAAGATCTATCTGCGGGGTGCCCCATCTGGCAAATATCACCTCCAAGACCAGGGGGTCCAGTGACCATTCGTGATGGCCATGGAAAATCCTGCTGAGAACATCTGCCAGGACATTGTCCTTGCCTGGGAAGTGAACTGCCGTAAGGGAGGTGTTCAGGGAGTAAGCCAGAGACCACAACTTCATTGCTTGATTGCAAAGGCCGTGAACAGGTGCCTTGCTTATTGATGTACCACATTGTGGTGGTGTTGTCTGTTCTGACCTGTACCACTTTGTTCTGAACAGATTTGGAAAAAACTTGAAGTGCCAGAAAAACTGCTCTGAGTTCCAACAGATTGATGTGGAGCAGAGATTCCTGAGGGGACCACAATCCCTGGGTAGTGAGGTGGCCCATGTGAGCTCCCCACCCCAAGAGGGATGCATCTGTAGTAAGGATTAAAGAGTGAGACTGAGTGACAAAGACCCCTTGTCTCAGATTGCTCTGATCCTGCCACCACCTGAAGGCCTGGATCAGGGTTCAGTTACTGGGATCAATTTGGTTAGAGGGTCTTTCCTTTGAGACCAAAAGGCTCTCAAATGGAACTGGATGTCCCTCATCTGAAATCTTGCTCCCTGCACTACTGCTGTAGAAGCAGCCATGTGCCCCAAGAGCTGTGAAAGTGCCTTGCTGGTCAGAGAGACCTGCAGGGTGAATGAGGAGGCCAGAGAGACCAGGGTCCTTGCCCTGTCCAAAGAAAGGAAGGCTCTGGCTTCCTCTGTGTTCAGCTCTGCGCCTATGAAGGTGAGTAGCTGGACAGGCTCTAGAACTGACTTTGAAAGATTCAGAAGGAAACCTAGAGAGGTGAGCAGTTGCTGAGTTGTCTGTAGGTGTAACTTGGCTTGGTCTGGGGACTGACCTACTATGAGCCAGTCGTCCAGGTAAGGGAAGATGGCAATTTTTTGCCTTCTTAGGGCAGCAACTGCTACTGCCAGGCATTTTGTGAATACCCTTGGAGCACAGGTGAGGCCAAAGGGCATTGCACTGAAGTGGCAATGGCCTGAGGGCAGCTCGAACCTGAGGTACTTTCGATGGGAGCTTCTGATGAGAATATGGAAGTAGGCATCCTTGAGGTCAGGGGACCTAGCCAGTCCCCTGGCCTTAGAGAGGTAGAATAATTCCCAGAGTCACCATTTGAATTTTGGTTTAAAAGGTGCTTGTTTAAATATCTGAGATCCAGGATGGGCAGCCATTCTCCTGTCTTTTTAGGGTAAGAAGTACCTGGAGTACAACCCTTTGCCCTGGTGTGAGGGTGGAACCCTTTCCACAGCACTAGAGTCAGGAGGAAGAGACCTCTGCCTCTAGGGCAAGTGCCTCTGGAGGATTTGCAGGTGGAAAGGATCTGGTTCTCATCTTTGGAAATTTTTTGAAGCTGAGAACCAGTCCCTGGCTTACTACTTCCAAGACCCACTTGTCTGATGTCAGAGACTTCCAGTCCTGGACATAGTAAGCCAGCCTGCCCCCTACAGGTAGCTGAGAATCGGCCCTGGCAACGCCATCAGGGTGCCTGCTTGGCAGGGGCTTTGGGCTGACGGGTGGAAGCAGGCCTGCTTGTACCCGGTCTGCCCCTCCCTCTACATAGAAACATAGAAACATAGAAGTTGACGGCAGATAAGGACCGCAAGGCCCATCCAGTCTGCCCATTTCTTTTTCTACCTTATAAATGTGCCATCGGCCTTTGCTCTGTCAGTGACCTATCTATCTAAAGAACCCCCTCTGGGCATAAGCAGAAGAGGAGGCCTGGGCTTGGTAAAAAGGCCTATGAAAAGGCCTGCCCCTGCCCCTGGGAAGCTGCCTTTGAGGAGTGGCCTGCCTTTCCTTGGCCTGTGCACTCCTATAGGTGGTCCTATACCCATCCATTTTCTTCATGTAATTATCTGTCTGCTCCCCAAACAGAGAATTACCCACAACAAGAAAATCCATGGCCTTAGTCTGGGTATCCTGTGACAGGCTAGTACATCTGAGCCAAGCCATTCTGCGAAGTGCCACAGATGTAGCCATGACTCTTGATGACACATCATTAGAGTCCACTGCAGCATGGAATTGCACCTTGGATGCCTCAATACCATCAGCAGCCACCTGCTCCAGCTCCTTGGCAAGCTGGCCAGGGACCTGTTTTGCTAGAACCATAACAGTATCCCATCTGGATTTCTGATATCTAGCAACATAAGCCATATAATTTGCCTGTCTGAGTCCCAAGGATGCTGCCATGTACTGTTTCTTTGCCATGGCATCAATCCTCCTGGAGTCCTTGTCAGGGGGGTGTGAAGCCAAGGGAATATTTGCCTTGTCACAGGCTGTAGCCTGCACTACTAACATGGCTGCATTGTTGTGTAAGGAACTCCGTGTCAGAGCCTGACAATGTGTACCTCTTGTCCATTCTCTTATCCACAGGAGGTATAGTGTGAGGCGTTTTTAGAATTTTAACTGTCTGTTTCCCAAAAGATTTATGCAAAGGAATAGACAGTCTCCTAGACTCTGGGATATCCATCATTTCCACATAGTCAGGCTCCTCTTGATCATCCACAGTTTCCTCCATAGTGAGCTGGAGGGTTTCAGCCACTTTTTCATAAAACATAAAATGAGAAGGGGACTCAGAGAGCCTAGGAGGAGACACTCCTGAAGGTCTATCTGGGGAGATGTCCAGGTCAATGGGCACATCCAGACTTTCAAATCTACATTCACTCTCCTCATACTCCTCTTCCCCCTCATCCGGTTCATAATATTCTTCTAAATCGTACTCTTGAACCGGTGGAACCGACCGAACCAGGCGCTTACCTGATGGTGCCGGTTCGGTCGGAACCGGGGAAAGCGACTGGACAATTTTGATCGCTTTGGCTATTTCTTCAGCGGTTGGAGAGGAAAGTTTTGGCTCCACAGCAGCTGATTTCCTAGTCCTTTTTGCTGAAACCGACTCCTCAGAGTTGGATCTCCTTTGGCCCGAGGAAGTTTCGCCCTGGTCAGAGGGCACTCCCTCCGGTTCGGTTGGAACCGAACTGGGCTGGCCATCCGGTTCAGCGGACTTTTTGGCCTCCCTTTCCCTGAGCCTACCACTTCTCTTTTCCAGGGTAGCTGCAGGAAAATATTTACAAATCTGGCAGTCTGCATTGAGGTGGTCAAACCCCAGACAATAAACACAGGTGGTGTGGGGGTCAGCCTTGGCAAAGACTTCCCCACACACACTGCAGTGTTGAAACCCAGTGGGCCTGGTTTTTCTTTTGGGTTTCTCAGACATAGTGCCAGTCCTAACCAAACTTACCCGTTTATGGCAATCCGCCAGGTAAGACCCTCTTATCGGTTCCCAACCGTGTCATGGGTAGTGGAAAAAACTGTAATAAAATCCGTTTTTTTTTAGAACCGATAAGAACCGGTAACCACACTCTAAATGACAGATTAAGATATTTTAAACAACCTGATCAGTTCAAACCGAACCGATAAACCGTTTACAAGTTCCACACAGAATAGAAATAAATGTAAAACTTATCTAGTACTCACAAATACCACAGACGGAGTCTGAACCGACCGGCTGCAGTTTAAATTCGGTCGAAAACCGAGAAAAACAATACTTTAACCAACAAAATGAACCGAGCAGAAGGAGAAATCTCCAGAGCGACTGTTCAGTGAGGCGGAGTAAAGAATCTGACGGTTTGAGTTTGAAGAACAACAGACAGAGTTTCAACCAAGCTCGAGCTCAGCGTTCCATGCCTGGCATGGAAAGTTAACTCTTTCACCTCCGGAGCAGTTCAAAGGTTGGGACTCACTGCATATGTCATAATATAGCAAGACTTCATATTGTTTGAACTACAGACCTGTCAGTTTGACCTCAGTGGTAGGGAAAATGAAGGAAGCACTTCTGAAGGAAAGAACCATTGAGTACCTAGAGGCCAGTGGGGCACAGGACCCAAGGCAGCATGGATTCACAGTGAGAAGGTCATGTCAGATAAATCTAATTGATTTCTTTGACTGGGCGAATAAAGCAGTAGACCAGGGAGGGGCTGTGGACATGGCCTACCTAGACTTTAGCAAGGCATTTGACACAGTCCCGCTCAAAAGATTAATAAACAAATTAGCCAGCCTGGGAGTGGGTCCTAGGGTGGTAGCCTGAAATAAAACACTGGTTGGACAACAGGACCAGCGGGTAATAATAAATGGAGTCCACAATGAAGAAAGGAGGGTTACTAGTGGGGTACCGCAGAGGTTCAGTGCTGGGGCGGTCCTTTTAATGTTTTATAAGTGACATTGCAGAGGACTGGAAGGAAAGTATGTCTCTTTGCAGATGACACAAAAATCTAGCAACAGGGTTGATACACAAGGTGGGGTGGAAAGGATGAAGGGACTTGGCAAGGTTGGAGGAATGGTCAAATGTATGGCAGCTTAGATTCAATGCAAAGAAGTGCAAAGTAATGCACCTGGGAAACAAAAACCCAGGGGAAGAGTACACAATGGGGGGTGAGATACTGACAACAACAAAAATGGAAAGGGACCTGGGGTAGTCATATCAGATGACCTAAAGGTGGGTCAGCAATGTGAGAAAGCAGTAAGGAGGGCTGGGGATACTGGGATGCATAGGAAGAGGCATCACCAGTAGAAAACAGGAAGTTGTTGGCCCTCTGTACAGACAGTTGGTAAGACCACATCTGGAGTACTGTGTACAGTTCTGGAGACCCCATCTCCGCAAACATATGGACAGGGTGGAGGCTGTCCAGAGGACGGCAAACAAAATGATGCAGGGTCTGCATCAGAAGACATATGAAGAAAGACTAAAGGAACTAAAGATGTATAGCCTCGAGGAAAGGGGAGGACATGACAGAAACTTTCAAATACCTCAAGGGAATCAACAAAGTCCAAAAGGGTAGCATCTTTCAGAAAAAGAGATGTGCAAAAACAAGGGGGCACAATTTGAAGATAGAGGGGGGATGGCTCAGAGGTAATGTGAGGAAGTATTTCTTCACAGAGAGGTTTGTGGATACATGGAACAGCCTTCCTGAGGAGGTTGTAGAGTCAAAAACAGTGGGGGAATTCAAGAATGCATGGGACAGACATAAGGCAATTCTAGTGGGGGGTAGGAGGAAGTAGGCTGTTGGTTAACTAGGATCTGCAGCTTATCCATTAGGTAGGGAAATGGGCAGACTAGGTGGGCCAAGCGGTCCTTATCTGCCGTCAAATTCTATGTTTCTATGTATGGGGTTGTACAAACGTGCCCTTATTAGGGGAAGAATTGGTTAATCCTTTCACCCCAGCATGCCCAACCCCCAAGTGGTGGACTGGGGGACGCTCTTGAGGAGAATCCCCTGGAAGGTGAGGCTGGAGCCATACAGGGCCTCTCAGGAGGCTCCTGCCACCACCAACTGCTGAACCTCTCCCCAGGAGAGAGGCAGAACTGGACGGCCCCTGGTGGCAACCCCCGACTGCCTGGGGTGCATGGGGCTTCACTTAGGGACAGTTCCACCAGCCCTCTTCTCCCAAGAAGAAGATCTGTCCCTCTTAGGAGGTCCAGTGGAGGAATTTGGACTAGCCCCCTTCGAAGGAGAAGACCCACCCCCACCCCAGAGGGGGTTAGAGGGTCTCCCCGAGGTTCATCCTCATTAGAAGGAATCCAGATCACGATGGGACCGGATCCAGCCAACGAGGTAGATCCCACCTTCAAGGTGGGCTTGGCTGTGGCTGAAGAAAGGTGGACACTGACCTTGGCGCCACCAAGAGGAGCGGTGCCAACCATGGCACCAACCGCAGACCCAATGCCATCCCAGCAGGGTCTGGGGTAGTGACCCCACCAATGGCACCATCCACCGGTTGCGATACCGGCATCAGAGACCCAAATGGCCCCAGAGACGTCAGAGTGGAATCTGAGGAGTCGGGGACTCAATCAGAGTCGCCCCGTCATCATCCCCCGAGGTGGGGAAGGAGACTAGGGCCACCTCCAACTGGGCCACACCCGTCACCCTGGACCCCCTGGAGCCCTGACAGGCAACTGGGGGGAGGGCCAGACATGCTACCCCGTCTGCCCCGCTCATTAACACGGGGTGGCGCTGAGGCGAAGCCCACAGGGTGTGCGGTCTCGAGGGGACTTTCTGAGGAGAGCCCGCATATAGCCCTGACTCCACCTCTGGGGTCATCCAGTCCTCCATGAAGGGCCGGACTGCGAGGGATGACCAGTTGCCTTCCCAGAAGAAGACGACTTCCCCACCAACCCCTTGTGGGAACCCCGTGCGCCAGCAAGACAAGGAGCAGAGAGGGTCCTTTCCCTGCTGGGTTGTATAGGCCCAGGGAAGGGCTCGGGGTGGAACCCAAAGTTCTTGCCTTGGCGTCCTGAGTTTGTAGATGACCGCTGAAAGTTGAGGGTTCCCTAACAACCAAAGTACGGAGATCCACGGAAAAACAGGCGTCACACTCGTCCACTGGATGGCGGGGACCCAGGCAAGAAAAGCAATGAGTGTGGGGTTCCGTGATCATGGCCACAGGGGCACCAACTCATAGGGGCAACTCTGGACCGTTTCGACTTTGAACGATGCCCTGACCCCGACATATCATTGCTGTGGCTAAACACAAATCAACTAAGGAAAAAAGGGACACCTGGCACTGAATTAAAACTCAGGAATAAAGAAAAAACCCTCCGGCGCTGAGCAACACCGGTACTAACGGCACAGCAGAGACTGAGGCCTAGACAGTGACGCAGTTGCTTGAAGAGATTCCCATGCAGGATTCTTCCTTGACAACAGAAAAAAACAGAACTGATGGCTGGGAGGAGTTGGTGTTGGTTACTAGCCAACCCGTGAGCACCATACAGAACGCTGGCCTCGAGGGCGGCGCCACCCATCCGGACGTCGTCTCCACCCAGTACAAACATTTTTAAAGAGACAGTGCTCTTTTTTCCATGAAGGGTCCTGACCTCTGGTAGGACCCATTAGTAATGAATGGTGAAGACTAATTTGGAGAAGATCAGCTGTTTTAGTTAATATTGTAATTATTCGCTCAAGTCATTAAAAATGGCTGCCACGCACAATTTTTAAATATGTTTCCTACTGAGATTGCCTGTTGAATATACATACTAGATTCATACTGTGGCTGTATTAGGATGGTGCTACCAAACATTTCTGATCGTAAACAGCAAAACATTGTACCAAGGTATTTATTTTTTCATAACAGGTGTAGCATAGGAATGGGAACCCTTAAAAACTTTAAAATCCTATATCTTACTTCTCAAATGAAACAAAATGAAAAGAAAAATGGGTATAGTTATGTTTTTGCTATAAAAACAATACTGCGGTAAAAAAAAAATATATATATATATATATATATACATTCATTATAGTGACTAACAAATACTGCTGCTTTAAAGCATTTTTAGAGGGATTCCCCCACTGTGGGTAGAGAATTAATGTAAGTGGAAAAATGGCAAAAAAAAAAAATTCTCCCCATAATATTCCAGAAGTTACAAGCCCCTCTCCCAGTGTTGCATTCACTTTCTTCTCCACCAGTACCTCGAGTACAGGAGGAGTCCCCACCCCAACCATTAGTGGCCAGCCCAAGAGGAGACTGCAAATTTCACTGATAGCTGTAGGGTGGTGCGTGATACATGAGCATGTAGTGGCAGAGCCAGGGCCACTTACTTGACCCCGCTCCAAAGGGCTACAATGGAAGGGAATGTTCTTCTCAGCTCCCACACCTTCAGGTCACCAGGAGGCTGAATGAGAACCAGCAGCAAAAGCTGCCTACCCACCTTAGAGGAATGACATATCCCTCAGGAACCGTGCACAGCTCCTGTTGTGACTGAAGGCTTGGTGTGAACCCAGATACCACGTGTGTGTCGTCGAGGCGCAAGTCAGGAAGCATAGAAAAGCCAGGAGCAGTTATAAAATTTGCAAGTAGCATATTATTATTTTAAATAACAATAAAATAAAAAAAAAACATAAAATTGTGCAGGATGTAGTTTTTATACAGGCAGTTCAAACAAAACAAAGTCATTCCTCTGAGGGTATCTCTAATTCTAAATTTCAGTCTCTCTCTCCCTCTCTCTCCCCCAAAAAGATAGCTCTTTTTTCAAAGAACTCTGCCCTGGCAATTGATTTCTGCATGCTGAGCTCGTTAAGAGACATCCTGTTTCTCATAAAATGTATCAGAACTTTGTCAATTTCTTTCCTTGCAGGTGCAACACATAGAATACTGGGTCCCAAGCTGGCCTCCTACTGACAGTTTTACAAACAAACCTGAGGAGGGAAAGGGGGAAGGAAGAGGGGAAATTGTTTAACCAGGAAAGGCACACTAAGCCAGAACTTGTTTCCAAGTGCGACCGGGTAGCACAATGAAGTTAAGTGACTTGCTCAGAATCACACAGTATTCAAGAGGGGTCTGACAAGATTCAATCCCAGGTCACCACATTTCAAGCACAGTACCCTTAACCACAATGCTATTCTTGACTGGAGGTCAAACTGCATCTCAGGTTTAACCCCTGTGTTCCAAACAGCTTCTGCAAATACTTCAACAATATAAACTATGTACATTTTCAAACCAGAAAACACAGTTTCACATATTTTTGTATAACCACAGATCAGCAAGGGGGAAGAAAAGATAGAAACAGCAAGTGAAAGCAGGGAGATAGCGGGAGGGGGAGAACTGCGAGACTGTGAGAGCGATCACTTCCTAGGTCTCACAAAAAAATTCAATTGCGTAATCAGATAGACAAGAGACAGAAAAGGAGAGGACAGAACAGGTCCTTGCTTTTAACTCTTTCTGCATAACAAATGGGAGAGGGCCTTATCCAACCCTCTCACAGTGTGGCGAGTAGACATGCTCCCTATCAGGCTGTTGGGCTGGACCCACAAATACAGTAATATTATATTATTTATTTTACAATTTCTTTATCCAGGCTAGTCCAACTAAGATGTAGCATCTTGTTTACAGTATTGTCTTGCTCTTCTACAGTGCTTTTTTTGTTTGTTTGTTTTTTACAGCTCTGCGAATTGGAGTACTAGACAGTTAAGTAACTTACAGTACTTAGGGTCACAATTAAGTGACCAGTAAATATGGTGGAATTTGAACTTGGGTCTCCTCAGCTCTTACTTCGAGGGTATCTCTCACAGCAGGCTAAACCTATGGAACTATAGTCACGAGTACCACACAGAAACATTTCTAGCTAGCAGTCTACAAGCGGGCTGCCTACTCTGACATCACATGCTGACATCGCCCTATCCTATAAGAGAGGGCGGCCCCCGTGCCCTCCTCAGTTCTTTTCCTGCCGTCAACCATGGCACGTCGGACTTCATGGAGATCCAACCAGCTTAAGTCGACTGCCATTTCCTATGTTTTTTATTTCCTTTTTCTTTCCCTAGTGTAGCATCACTTTACTTTTAAACTGATTTCTGCAGGACTTGTGCCTGTGGGAAGAAGATCCCTGAGAAGGACAACCACAAAGCTTGCTTCTGCTGCCTAGGCCCCAGCCACGACACCCAGGCCTGTGAGATCTGCCATGGCTTCAACCAGACTACCAGGTGGTGCCGTCAGAAGACCATGGAAATGTTCCTGCTTCAGCAGAAGGTTTCCCGCATGAAGAGGGAGCTGCAGGCCAGGCGTTCATCCACTTCCCTGGCCCCGTCCTTGGATTCACACTATGCCAAGGCACGGGACAAATCAGGTGGGAAGCACAAACACCAGGACAAGGACCACCCCAAGAACTGATCCTCCCCAACTCGCTCGCGGTCTCCGTTTCACGCTGCAGCCACAGCGGGGCTGTCTTCCTCTTCAAAGGCAGCCCCATCTGCCTCGCATGCCCTCTCCCCCACAGGGCTACCGCTGGCAGCTCCCCCACCAACATCACCTTGGCAGGCATCAGTTCCTTGGGCTTTGGTGCCCCACCAATGTCTCAGCCCCTGCTGTTCTGGCCCTTGTTCTCCGCAGACCACCAGTCAAGAGGCTCCAATGGTTCGACTTCAACCAGTGCAGGCTCAGCGTTCTCAGGGGTTCAGGCTACTCCTCTGACGCTGTCCTTGGCCGTTTCTTCAGCCACTATCTCAGCCTCAGGGCCCCTGCCTTCTTCGGCGTCACTCCAGGCCATTCCTCAGGCATCCTCATCCTCTCCAATGATGACCCAGGCCAGAGAGATGCTGCAAAGACCTCGGCCTGCCGGCTGCTCTCTCCAGCTCCACCAGCGATGCCGGCACCAATTCTTCCTCAGCCGACGTCAGTCACGGTTGATTTCCAGGCCATACTTCTTTTACTGTGGAATTTCGTGCAAGCTAGGCTTGCTTCTGCACAAGGACCGATGTCACAGGGACCTACCATGCCTACCCCTGCAACCCTTTTCTCATGGGGCCGTGGCATGCATCTCGGGATTAGTTGCCCTCTAAACCCCTTCAGGACACAGGGGATGAGGATTTATTTATTTGGTTATTCAGAAAATAACCTTTGAGCCAAGGCTCTTTTACAAAGGTTCCACATCATGTGAACACAGTATAGACATTCAATCAAGAAAGTTACAGAGTTTTAGGACATTTGAGACACTGAACAGCACAACAATCAGGAAAAGGTTACAGAATTTCTTAGTCATTTAAAACACTACACAGCATATGGACATCAACTTTAGTTGATTACAAGGGTATCACGTCAACTCATCGCAAACATTCCATCGAAAAAATATCATCATAAACACTACATCGTAATTAATTTCAGTGCATGATACATCTGATCGCATGCGACATTTAATAGCAAAAATCGCAACAGGTGAAGAAAGGAGCCAGGGCTCACCTCTGCTAACCCTGTCATGGCAGCTATACACTTTCTCGCCACGATTGAAAATAAATGTGATCCCCCACAGGCTTCTCACCTCTGACCTGGGTCAGAACAAGCCATGACACTAATTGGCACTGCGAGAGCTAGCAAACTGCTCTCACAGATATGGAGAACTAGTAACTACCACGAATCAGGGACACAAATAGAAATTATTTTCTCTCTCTCTCTCGCGTTCAAGACACACTGATGGCTCTCTCTCTGCGGTTCAATGATTTTTCAGTTGTGCTGAGCCAGCGCGTCACGTCCCCAGACAATGCTTCTAAGTCTGCATTCCTCAATTCCCAATCCTGGAAGTTGGTGCCATTGAATGACTGGGAGAATGCGATCACTGAGCTAGTCTGCCCTTTCTTTCTGAAGGTGCACACTCAACCCTGTGCTCTGCTCACGGGGTCTGATGATGGAGAAAAGGTCTACCTTTCACATTTCCGAGCCCAGACCCCCGACATTCAGCTCTGGTACTTTAGCAACGGCCGCCTCATCAACCTTCACTCCGGACTCGCATTAGAGGTCTCTGCCCCCAATGACCAGGAGTAAAAGTAAAGTAAAGCAAGTAAAATAATAAGTAAAAAGTAAAATAATAACAAGCATAGGCTTGATGGGGGTAAGCATGCTGGTCATGCATTAGCTGGAAACAGTAAGATACTTACCGGATTCAAATCAGTAGGTGGATGCGCAATAAACACAGGCTCTATATGCGCTTAACTGTCATGCGTGGAAGAGTAAGTGCGCTGAAAAGCATTGCAATGTAAATTGACGCGAGACAAAATGTTTGCGAGGAAAAGACATGGAACCATTACAAGTGCAGGTAAGGTGCAGAGGCACTGGAGGTTAGGTTAGGTTGGGCAGAGGGTCAGTAAGGACAGGATTTTAGTAGGGGAGGAGGGAGGGACCTCTAGTAAAAGTGCTCAAGGAGTCAGGGCTGAGGCCAGGGAGGCATAGACCCATCCTAGTGTGGAGAAGGGGGAGAGGGGGTGTACAGGAGCAGACCCTTAGAGTGATTCAGAGGCATTGTCAAGGAGCATGTGGGAGGGTGACTTCTGTCTTTTGCTGAGAACAGTTGCTGTTAGCAGAGCCAGGCCCTGTCATCCAGAGTCTATCAGCTGTTGGAGAAGCAGGTGCATACAGAGCTGGAGGTTAGGTAGTGCTTAAGGTCTGATTTGAAGCCGGACAGACTAGTGGAGTTCCGAATGGACTTGGGTACCTCGTTAAGCCAGAGAGGGGCTCTGTAGGAGAAGGCGCACTGCTCAAGAGCTGTGTGTCAGAATGGCACCACGAGGACCCCCTGCATTCTGTTTCTGGTTATATATTCTGAGCCTGGGAGGGAGAAGATGCCTGCTATGCCCGGGGTGGGGGGAGGCTTTCCCCCAGTAATGCTTTTTTGCCTAGGAGGCATGTGAGGAATTTAGCCCTGTACCCAAGAGACAGCAGGTGTGTCTGTTCATAGAACAGGTGTGGGTCATTCGATCGCTGCCTTTTTGAGAGCTACATGCACCCTCTTGAGCACAGAGTCTGATGCTGCACTGTAAACAACCAGGCTGTAGTCAATGGTGGAGAGGATGGAGCTTGTTACTGATAGATGGATCGCTGCCATGGAAAGGTGTTTTCTGTGCCTATAAAGCACACCAGGCTTGGTGTTGACTGTCTTGGCCACCTGGTCGATATGTTGAGCGTAAGATAAGGTGTCGTCCAGGGTGACTCCAAGGTATTTGAAGAAGTGTACCTGTTCCAAGGGGGTGAGTACAATGTTGGTGATGTTTATGGTAGGGAACTTTTCCTTGAGCTGGGGGCTGGATAGGAGCATGGTCTTGCTTTTTTTGTAATTGAATAGAAGTTTGTGCTCGTAGAAACAGTCTTCTATTTTACTGAAGGAGTGCTGAAGTGCTGCTTGGAGTGGCTCAATTTGAGAGTTGCTATTGAGGATGACAGCATCGTCCGCATATAGGATTATCTTGGCATCACAGGCTTGAGGGAGATTATTTAGAAACAGGCTGAAGAGCAGTGGTCCCAAGATGGATACCTGGGGAACCCCCAGCGTGACTTCCTTGGGGTCAGACACTGTTTGTCCTATTTTTACCCGTTGTGACCTGAGGGACAGGTAGTCTCGGAACCAGAGTGTTGCACTGGTAGCCACCCCCAGGCTTTGAAGCTGGGTCAGTAAGAGGGTGTGGTTGATGGTGTCGAAGGCTATTGTTTAGTCTATGAACACAACCCCTACTAGTTTGCCTTCATCCATAGCTTTGTTAGCATAGTCAGTGAACTCTACAAGGACAGTCATGGTACTATGTCCCTGCCTGAACCCGTGCTGGTTGGGGCATTGCAGTTGGTATTTGCTGATGTAGTCTGTTACTTGGTCCTCCACAATCTTCTCAAGGGCCTTGGAAAGGGGGGAGAGGATTGAGATCGGCCTGTAATTGGACACATTGGTCCTGTCCCCACTTTTGTGGACAGGAGTGACCAGTGCTTGCTTCCAGGTGGCCGGAAATTGTGCCAGGGTCAGGGATTTGTTAAATAGTTTTGTAATAGGCTTGATGAGCACATCAAGAGTTTGAGACACCAGCTTCATGTCTAATCCATCGCTACCCATTCTGGTCTTCCCAAGCACTTTTTTTTATGTAGAATGCTGCCTCCTTTATAGTAACTCTTGAGGCAGAAGGTAGGGTGAGAGGTACTGCATGCTTTGTCATCTGAAGGAACCTTGGCGGGGTGTAGGTAGTCAGGAGGGAGTATTGTGCTTAGATCTGTGAAGGCAGAGTTGAAGGACTCTGTGATGAGGCATGAGTCCGTGGCAGTAGAGCTCTTAATGTGGAACAGCTGTGGGTGTCTCTTTTCTTCTTCCCACAAGAGATTCTTTATGTTTCTCCAGAACCTTTTGCTGTCACCCCAGCTTTTATCGAGCAGTTCCTTGTGGTGATCTGCTTTAGCCCTCCGTATTACATGCGTGCAGCGGTTTCTAGCTGCCCAGTACAGCTGGTGGTCATGGTCTTTACCTGAGGCCCTGGCTTTTAACTAGAGGTTGTCCCTCTCCTTCATCATGGCTACGAGCTCACCTGTGATCCAACCATAAGTAGTCCCCCGCACTTGCCTCCTTTTTAACGGTGCGTATTGGTTGTAAATATTGTTAACTCCATCTGTGAAGTACTTCAGGGCCTGATCCAGGTCTGGCAGTGTGTCAATGGGTGATCAGCCATGGCAGGATAGGGCATTTTTAAGCAATACTAACTGACCTCTTTCCAGGATCCTGCTCTGTATAGTGATGGGGGGGGGCTGTTTTTGAACTTATTTGACCATCTGAGGGTGACAGGGGAGTGGTCGCTCAGCATATCTGGTAGCACCTTGACCTCACATATTTGTGATGGGGAGTTTGTGAGGATCCAGTCAATGAGCGAGCTCTTGCCTGTCTTGTGGTTCCTTCTGGTTGCTTCCGTGACTAGTTGTGTGAGGTATGCGCTTGCCACAGTATCCTTGAGCGGCATGGAGTTGTCGCTTTCCCAGTTTATATTGAAATCCCCTGTGATAATTAAATCACTACCCTTGGGTAGGGAGGCCACTGCATCCAGGACCTTGGGCACACCGTCCTGTGATTTTTTGGGGGTGCAGGTAGGCTGATGTAATGGTCAGTGTCTTACCCAGCTGTCCGACTTGTATTTTTACGACAAGGAGCTCGTGGTGTGCAGCCATCCTGGAGATCAGGAGGATGGAGCCGTGGAGGGAGTCTGTTGTGTAGATAAGACAGCCCCCACCCTTCTTGCCATGCCTGTCGCTCCTGAATACCTGGTATCCAGGTAGCGCTATTTCACTGTTTTTATACTGCCTGTCAGCCAAGTCTCAGTTAGGCATGCTATGTCCAGTTTGTGTTGGGCCATCTAGGCCTGCAGTTGTGTAAACTTTGCTGTTAGGCTGCAAATATTCATTACAGCCATTGTCAGGCCCTTTGTCTTGATACTCATAGATCCAGGTGGCAGTGGAGGGCAAAGATTTGGATGCACATCCCCAGATAACAGGAGGAGCATTAGGATAAGTTTCCTCATTGTGATGCAGAGGGTTATAGAGATTCGTGACTTGCGTTTCCTTAATTTACCTTGGAGAGGCTTCTCCACTTTCTGAGGTGTGTGTGTGAGAGGTGGTAGCCCGGCGGAGCCATGGTGTGTATCGGATGCATTCTCCCCTGTTGTGGTCTCATTGTAGTATGACTGTTGGTATGCCCCCTCTGTGGAGGTTGTTCCTGGTACTGTTAGCCAGCAGCCAGTTCCGAGGCAGTGTTCTGGATAGACTGAAGAGGGGCAGGTGAACTGAAGGGCGCCTGAGCCCGCTGACCCAATTGTGATAGCAATGAGTAGGAGAGTAGTGCAACTCATGTTGTTTGTTGTTGTTGTCAAGGGTTAGGTTTGGAATTAGGCAGATCAGAAGACTAATACGTATGGCGGAAATACAACCAAAATACTATGATAAGAACTTAGTTCAGGGGCATGGGATGCAACACAGTAAATGAGACTTAAAGAGTTAAGATTAACTCCGACAAGTGTTTGGCCCTATAACTACATTCTGTATCTTTAAGGGGAGTTGCAATATTAGCGAGATGGGAGGATGACGATTGCTTAGAGACGGTGCTGCTGGGGGACAGAGAGTATTTGGAGGGGGTGAAAAAGGAAAAATTTAAGCAGGAAGGAGAGAAAGTGAAACAAAACTGGGGTTATTTGCAGGGCATAGCTACAACTGTGTCACAAATGAAACCTGGTCTACACAAAGAAGTGTTCACGAAATGCTGTATCACTTTAAGCTTAGTTTCTGATCCAGGGAACAGTACCACTGGACCTTAAAACAAAGAGAGCTGTAATACTTTAAAACCTGAAAAAAACTGCACTGTAAAGAATCGTGCACTGCAAACAACCCTCAAGTGCAAAACTGCTGTAAACAGGCTTAGATTCACATTTAACTTAGCATTCACAGGACAGTCTGGAGAAACTTAACCAGTACCAGAATCAGTAATTAAAATTAGCTTAAAGTCCAAAAGGAATAGGAGTAGCAAAGAACTCGAAAAGTGTGGCAGCCAATCAGCAGGCAGAGCCAATGGATCCAGCCAGTCAGCGTGGATACGCCAGAAGTTTCAGCAGCGTACCTTTGGTCTGGTGGTCTGTGGGCAGTACAGCGAGGAGGCAGCCAGTGGACAGAGGGGACCCACTGAGCTGCTTGCAGCAGTAGAGGCACCCTTGTCAGGGTGAAGCTTCAGTCTGGTGGTCTGCGGGCAGTAGAGCGAGGAGGCAGCTGATGGACAGAGGGGACCCACCGGGCTGCTTGCAGCAGCAGAGGCACCCTTGTCAAGGTGAAGCTTCGGTCTGATGGTCTGCGGGCAGTACAGCGAGGAGGCAGCCAGTGGACAGAGGGGACCCACTGGGCTGCTTGCAGCAGCAGAGGCACCCTTGTCAGGGGGTGAAGCTTCGGTCTGGTGGTCTGCCAGCAGTACAGTAAGGAGGCAGCTGGTGGACAGGGGGGACCCACCAGGCTGCTTGCAGTAGCAGAGGCACCCTTGTCAGGGGTGAAGCTTCGGTCTGCTGGTCTGCGGGCAGTACAGCGAGGAGGCAGCCGGTGGACAGAGGGGACCCATTGGGCTGCTTGCAGCAGCAGAGGCACCCTTGTCTGGGGTGAAGCTTCGGTCTGGTGGTCTGTGGGCAGCATAGTGAGGAGGCAGCTGGTGGACAGAGGGGACCCACCGAGCTGCTTGCAACAGCAGGGACACCCTTGTCAGAGGTGAAGCTTCGGTCTGGTGGTCTGCGAGCAGTATAGCGAGGAGGCAGCTGGTGAACAGAGGGGACCCACCGGGAGGCACCCTTGTCAGGGGTGAAGCTTCGGTGTGGTGGCCTGCGGGCAGTACAGCAAGGAGGCAGCCGGTGGACAAAGGGGACCCACCAGGCTGTTTGCAGCAGCAGAGGCACCCTTGTCAGGGGTGAGGCTTCGGTCTGATGGTCTGCAGGCAGTACAGCGAGGAAGCTGCCAGTGAACAGAGGGGACCCACCAGGTTAAGGGAGGATGAGTACCACTCGGACCTCCTTCTCCCTGATGATGAGGATGAAGGGGATGCTGGAGATGAGGGAAGCATTATCCCCTCCCACTCCACGGTGTTGTCCAATGGTGAGAAGACCCCAAAGTATATCACACGGTCCCCCCCGGATGATCCTTCCTTTGTCTCCGTTCTGAGACAACTGCAGGTTGCCATGGAGTTTGACACCGAGAAGCAGGACCCTATCCGGCATCGTCTGTCCACTTAACTTGGCCTGCCGAATGCCCCTCCTCTTGTCATTCCTCCTTTGATGGAGCCTTTTCAGGATGCCACCATGGCAGCCTGGCACTGGCCCAACTTGCTCCCTGACATGCCTAGGAAGTTAGACAAGTTATACCAGGCTCCTGCTGGGAAGCCTTTCTTCGCAGAACAACCTCAGGCAGCTTCTGTGGTCATTAATGCTGCCCACGACCATACCAAGAGGCCCAAGCACCTCATTTCCCTTCCCCCAGACAAAGAATTCTGAAGGTTGGACCTGATTGGCAAGAGGACTTTGGCCTCTGTCACTTTGACCATAACGGTCCTTAACTATATAGCCCATATGGTCCAGTATCAGAACCAACTCTGGGTTCAGGCCAAAGAAGCAGAAAACTCTCTACCATATGACCCCCTGAGACAGCAATTGCTTCAGAACCTTCAAGCCGGGGCTGACTTCAGCAAGCACCTTCTACGTTCAGCCTACGACACCACTGATGCCTTGGTCCAGGTGGCCACTGCGGGTATCTATCAGTGATGACTTTCTTGGCTGCAGGTGTCAGGATTTGCCCAGGATGTGCAACAATCCATCCTGAATGCCCACTTTAGAGGGTATAAACTGTTCGGGGCAGCTGTGCAGGATATACTTTCTAACCTGCAGGTATCCAGGTGCATGTTGCGGTCGGGCCACTCTATGTACCACATCCACCCTAGAAGTGGTCAGTGGATGCCCTTTCATCGGGCTACCCAAAGGGGCAAGCCAAGCTCCAAGTCACATGATAAACACAGAGCAGCCACAGCTCTGCCTACCCCTACCTCCACCACTGGAAAAGCTCCCAGGGGAGACAGCGTGGCCTTAGTCGCAGCTTCTACTTCAGCATGACTTCTTGCTCAACTGCCACCCCCCCCACAGCAGTGCAGGAGGTTTGTCATAAGGGGTTGTTTCTCCCTGCACCTGAACAGATGGAGGGAGATCATTAGAAATGCCTAGGTCTTGCAGCTCATAGAATATGGCCACACTCTAGAGCTCCTGGAGTGTTCTCCGGAAAAACCTCTGGTTCAGTCCTCTTATTCTCTCAGACACATTCCAGTGCTCTGGGAGGAGATATGCACATTGTTGCACAAAAGGGCCATAGATCCTGTCCCCGAAACTCATCAGGGCAGGGGGTTCTACTCTCACTTCTTTCGCCAAGTGCACCAAGGATCTCAGGCACATCCTGGACCTTCAAGAGCTAAACTTCTTTACTTAGTACAAGAAATTCCGGATGGTGACCCTTCAGGGACTGCTGCCCCTTCTGCATCAAGGGAATCAGATATGTTCCGTTGACATGCAGGATGCATATTTGCATATCAAGGTGTGTGCTTCCCACAGGCAGTACCTTGGGTTTCAATTCAAGGGACCACAATTCCAGTTCTGGGCCCTGCCCTTTGGCTTATCTTCGACCCCCTGGGTGTTCATTAAATGTTTGGCAGTAGTGATGGCAGCCCTCAGGTGGGAGCAACTCTACATCTTTCCCTACCTGGATGACTGGCTCCTCAAAGCTCAATCCAGGGAGCATCTGCTGCAGACTCTGGAACATACTACCCAACTGTTCCATGACCTGGGAATCACGATTAACCTGCCCAAGTCAGTCTTGAGCCCCTGTCAGCGGCTTCAGTACACAGGGGTGGTTCAATACGGCACAGGGTGTGGCCTTCTTGCCCCAGGACAGTGTGGACTGCCTAATGGCTCAAGCCCACCTGCTCTACAACAGCAGATATGTTTCAGCCAGAACTTTCTCCAGCTCTTGGACCTGATGGCCGTAGCAACTGTCACAGTGTCTCTAACCAGACTGCACATGAGGAATCCCCAGTGGACATTTTTTTTTTTTACATTTCTGTTTATGCACTCTGATGGTCTGGGCATCCTTCTAGGGTACTTTACAGGGCTAGGGCCTCTAACTCCCTGCTTGAACCCCCATGCCATGGAACTTCTCCACCCACACTGCCCAGACCAGACCCCAGCCCCCTGGCTCAAGCTGGAGTCTGCGCAGCCTACGGGTTTGCGCCCAGGAAGCTCCCGATAAGCTGGGCCAGCGGTGGGATGTGGGCCATGCCTCAGAAGTCCCCATCATCTCCATAGACCAATCAGAGGGATTTTCTACTTGAGGTTATTGTGCCCATCCCTCCGCCCCTAGCGAGAAGCACGTCCTGACCAACTGGCGCACGGCAATCCTGCCAACATCGGTCTCGCTACTGCTTGCATGCCTGATCTGTTGCAATGCCCCTGGTCTCCACCGGGGGCCGCTAACAGACCAGGACAACCCAGCCCCTATCCCCGGGGAGGAGAACACCACAAGGGCATACATCCTCAAACCTCCCCTGCCAACCCCCGGCGCCTGAGCTCGCTCCTGAACCCGGGTTGCCGGTGTGGCGTCCAGCATCTCAACCCTCAGCACCACCGGGCTGACATTCCCCAGAGGACATTGAGGGTCCAGTGGGATCAGCACACCGATGACCCAGAACAGCAGGTCCTAGTCTCCTCTCCAGTCAAAAGGGTACTGCTCTGGTAGATAGAACCCAATAATCTGTTGAAAGGGGTTCCTTTCCTTATCCCTTCCCCTCAGCATATTCTCACCACAGATGCTTCGGAGTTGGACTGGGGAGCTCATCTGGGGCCCCACCAAACACAAGGGACGTGGTCCAGGATGAAGACTACTTTCCACATCACCATTCTGGAAATGCGGGCAGTCCAGTATGTCCTGCAGATCTTCCAGACTCTGCTGTCCTTGGGCCTTCTACTAGTTCAGATCAGCAACATCAGTGTAGTTCACTATATCAACAATGGGGGCGGGGCGCTCACTCGTACCTCCTCTGCTGGGAAGTGCTGAGAGTCTGGTATCGGGCTTTAGAACATGGTCTAGAACTATTGGCCGTCCATGTTCCAGGTATCCAAAATGTCCTGGCGAACAGGCTCAGCCGCTCGCAGTCCAGGATGCATGAGTGGAAACTGTTAACCTCAGTCATAGAAGACCTATTCAACAGGCGGGGTCATCCAGAGTTGGACCTTTTTGTGTCTCCACTCACCCCAAAACTACCGCTTTTCTGCTCGCTGGCCCCAGGGCCTGGAGTGTTCTGGTGCATTGTCCCTCTCTTGGAATGGGAGGTTTCTTTATGCCTTCCCTCCCTTTCCCCTCTTGAGAGGGTTCTGATCAAGCTCCAGATGGAAGGGACTACGATCCTCATTGCCCCCTTCTGGTCTTGTCAGATCTGGTTCCCTCTACTGACACTGCCTCTGTGCTCTGGCTTGCTCTCTCAGGAGCGGAGCACCCTGGTTCATCCAGACCTCAAATCCCTGCATCTTCACACCTGGCTCCAGAAGACAAAGCCATGGCTTGATCTGGGGTGTCCCCCAGGGTGGCGTGTGTCCTGGTGGCAGCTAGGAAGCACTCCACCAAGGCCACTTATTCCATGCAGTGGAAATGCTTTGCTCTCTGGGCTGCTTTGCATCAACTAGACCCCTTGTCTTGTCCAGTAAATCAGATTCTGGAGTACTTGCTATCCCTCTCAGACTCTGATCTGAAGTATTCCTCTACTAAAGTACATCTGTCTGCCATTTCAGCCTTCCACATGCCTGTTGATGGCCGTACGGTAGCATAACTGGAGGTGTTCCGAACATTTCTGAGAGTCATTCTTCACTTGACTCCTCCTAGCCACAATCCATTCCTCCTTGTGACTTGATTTTTGTGTTAGAGGAAACTTGCCTTGGCTCTTTTTGAGCCAGCCGCAACATGCGAGCTATGCTTTCTGTTGTGGAAAGTGTTATTTTTAGTTGCTTTTACTTCTGCTCAAAGGATTTCCAAGCTTCAAGCTCTCATGTGTGAACCTTTTTATCTGGTTTTCCACAATGATAGGGTGTTTTTTGCGGATGAATCCTAAATGTCTTCCTAAGATGGTGTCTGAGTTTACTTTAAATCAATCCATCCACCTGCCAGTTTATTTCCCAGAGCATGCCAATCCAGGGAAAGCATTACTCCACACTTTAGATGTGCACAGAATTTAGCATTATTATACACACCATATAAAAGGGCTGCAGGAAGTCCTCGCAGCTGATTTTTTCTTTCGCCCCTGGGAAAGAGAGTGTTCCTGTTTCTAAACTTGTTCAAATGGTTGGCCAGCTGTATTACTTTTTGCTACAGTAAGTAAGGTAAGGACCTTCCTGGCGTTGTTCACGGTCATTCCACCAGAGGCATGGCCACTTCTGTTGCCCATTTCAGGAATGTTTCAGCTGCAGAGATCTGCGCTGCTGCCACTTGGTATTCTTTTTTTCTTTTATTTTAAAATATTTATTTATTGACAGGTTTACAGAGAGAAGACTGGTGACAGTATAGGATTAGGTACACTTCAAAAAAGAAATTAGTATAAGACAAATGCCTCTATTAGCCAGGGGTTACAATTTCTGTGAATTAATTATTTGTAGTATGTAGATTTTAAAACTCTTACCAGTGGCAATCCCATGCTCTTGTGGTATTTGTTTTTTCCCCTATGGGATCAAGTCTGATCTGTGTCTGGTCACCCACAGCCACCACTTGTTCCAGAAAGATATACATCTCTGGACTCTAAAATTGATGTTAGCCATCAGCATTTCCATTTTGTAAATTTGGTAAGTAATGTCTTCCCACTCTCGTGTGGTCGGAGGGTCTCTTTGGAGCCACCTCCTCGTCACAGTCTTGTGCGCTGCAAGAAGTAAAGTGGCCAGCAACAGCCTGGGGTTGCCTCTCCTAATTCCAATAGGGAAGTCGAGAATGAGTGTGCACTCCGGCGTCAAAGTCTTAATTTCTGGAAACAACTTTGTCAATGCCCCCACCGTCTCTCCCCAGAATGCCCCTAGCCTATTACAGCCCCAAAAGATATGGGTATGATTAGCAATTGGTTCCTTACATCCTCGCCAACATTCTGATCCAATCCGATCGTCAAACATTCCCATTATCTGGGGTGTTTTAAAAAAATCATATTATGCACTTCTACCCGAATTCTCTCCATACCAAAGACCTAGTGGTCCTGTGGATGGTTGAATATATCTTCTCCCACCTTTCTCCCTCTATGTTGGTGCCTAACTGTTCCTCCCATCTTTTCTGTGAACATAGTGCTACATCTTTCTGATCACTGTTAAGGGCCTGATAGGTCCTGGAAATTATATGCTATGGGGTAGCTATCTCCATCGCTTTAATTATAATTCCAGTCAGTGGGTGTACCCCCGGGTCCCATGTAAGGCCTATCAATTTTCTGCAATAATTTCTTATCTGGAGAAATCTATAAAAATCTTGTTTCCTCAGTTGGTAGTTCCTTTCCATTGTCTGGAATTGGCAAAAAGTTCCTTGATCGTATAACTGATCAAATCTAGTAAGTCCGAGGCATTGCCACCTTTTAAAGGTGTAGTCTAGTCTGGCTGGGTCGAAGTCAGGGTCTTTGGCTATTCTTTGTAGGAGATTTACTGTAGAGTCTTTAATGTTTTTTAATTATTGTTCTCCAAATGGGCAGGATCTGTCTGGTATGTGCAAACCTAATCTCTCTATCTAGTGTTGATTTATGTATGGGAGGTCCAAACAGGAATTTCTCCATCTCTGCTGCCTAGTTCCCCTGTTCTATTAACTTCCAATGTGGGTCTGCCCTTCCATCTAACCAATGTAGTATACGAGAGACTACTGCTGCCTGTGTGTATTTTTCTAGATTTGGGAGGACTAGTCCCCCCCCCTTGCTTTTTGGTAATTGTAAGGTCTTACATTTTATCCTTGGCTTTTTACCTTGCCATATAAAGCTAGAAATCATGTGGTTCCACTTTTTAAAGTCCCTCTTAGTTGGAAAAACATGGAGAGTCTGAAAAAGGTACAGGAACCTTGGTAGAATATGCATTCTTATTACATCAATTCTTTGATTCAGGGGAAGAGGGGAAGAGGGTTCCATCGCTTAAAGTCCTCTTTAATGGACTGGACTAGTGGGGTATAGTTAACTTCATATATACTTTGGATTTCATTTGTAAGATTAATCCCTAGATATCTAAACTTGTTACTTTTCCATCACAAAGGAAACCGAAGCTGGGTCTCTGCACTAGGTTGATAACTGAAGGTCAATACTTCTGTTTTGTTTGTGTTCAATTTGTACCCAGAAAGAGATTCCAAATCCTTCAACAGGGAGAACAAATTTGGCAAGGGTGTTTCTGGGTTCATTAAATAAATTAATAGGTCCTCAGCAAAAAAGGCTGTTTTATGCACTTTATCGAGGAAACGCACTCTTGTGATTTGTGGGTCTTCCCGAATGGCCTGGGCCAAAGGTTCTGCGTACAGTGCAAAAAGGGAGGGGGCAAGTCTATTGGGTACCTCTATTTAGGGGAAAACGGATTGAATGTACATAGATACATAGACAGTGCGGCAGATAAGGGCCTATGGCCCACCCAGTCTGCCCATTTAAGTTTGTAAGTTCAGTTTATGTTTTCCAGGAAGTCTGTTGCCCTTTACCCCTGACCTCCAGAATTCCTTTATGTCTATCCCATGCATTCTTAAATCCCGTGATTGTTTCAGCCCCACCACTTCCTCTGGCAGGGTGTTCCACTTGTCCACCACCCGTTCTGTGAAGAAATTCTTCCTCACGTTTCCTCTGAATCGTCCTCCCTCCAACTTCATCCCATGCCCTCTAGTCCTGGAACATCTTTTTCGCTTAAAAATAGTGCATTCCTGCACCCTGTTCCTCCCTGTAAGATACTTGTATGTCTCTATCATATCCCCTCTCTCCTCCTCTCCTCCAGGGAGTACATGTTCAGTGCCTTCAACCTGTCCTCATAGGACTTGTGATGCAATCCATGCACCATCTTTGTTGCCCTCCTCTGAACCTTCTCTACCCTGTCTATGTCCTTATGTAGGTAAGGTCTCCAGAACTACACAGTGTACTCCAGGTGCGGCCTCACTAGTGTCTTGTATAGTGGAATTATGACCTCCCTTTTCCTGCTGGTGATGCCCCTGCCTATGCATCCCAGCATCCTATTTGCTTTACCTGCTGCCTTGTCACACTGTTTCCCTGCCTTGAGGTCATCAGAGATGATAACTCCAAGATCCCTTTCCTGCTTGGTGCATGCTATATCCTCACCCCCCAACTGATATATTGTGCCAGGGTTTTTGTGCCCCAAATGCATTATCTTGCACTTCCTTGCATTGAATTTCAACTGCCAAACCCCTGTGATCCATTCACTTTTATCGAGGCTTGTGGGGATGTGTATGGTCGTTGAATGATATTTAGAAATGGGGTAGGGAAATTAAATTTCTTCACGGCGTATCTCAGGAATCTCCACAAGACCCTGTCAAATGCCTTCTGAGTATCCATGCTCAGAAGGATACATGGAATTTGCTCCGTATGCACTACTTCTACAAGGAACACCGTCCGTTTAATACTGTTGGCCATTTGGCGTTTTATTATAAAGCCTGTTTGATCTTTATTGATAATATGTGGCAATATTTTCTTTAGTCTTTTAGCCAGGATCACTGTAAAATATTTTTAATCCTGGTTCAGGACAGATATGGGGCAGTAGGATTCACAGTTTAATGGATCTTTATCCGGTTTAAGTATTGTGGATATGTTAGCATATTGCCAACTATTCGGGGGAGGGGAGGTGTCCTCCTGTATCGCATTAAACAGTGTGGTTAAGGGTTGGAGCAATGATTTCCGAAATGTATTACAAAATTCTGCGGTATATCCATCTGGGCCAGGGCTTTTGTTTGGTTTAGAGTTTCGAAGAGTAAGATCTATTTCTTGGGGGCTAATTGGTCTAGTTAGCCAACTTCGCTGCTCCTCAGTGATTTGAGGTACCTGTATTTAAAAAAAAAAATCTTGGTATCTTTCCTCATTCAGTTTCTGGGGTTGATTATACAGTTTTAGATAAAATTCCCTAAATCCCTCTAGTATATCTTTAGTTTTATTCAGTATGTTTGGTTGTGTAGGGTGTTTAATTTTAGTTATTGCTGAAGTTGCCTGTAATTTTCTCAATCTACATGCTAAAACTTTAGCTGCCTTGCTACCTCTCCCGCATAGCATCTTTGTTTCACATACATCAGGGTTTGTTCTGTTTTTTGATTCAATATTTCTTGTAACTGAATCTTTACTTTGTTTATCTGTATGTTCAGGGTACTACTTCCCCCCGCGTGCAGTTGCTGTAGTTGCTCCAGTTCTTTTCCTAACTCCTGCTGTCTCCTATCCCTCTGTTTCTTTTGGTGGGTTGTATATGCAATAATCTCTCCTCGTAAAACTGATTTCAAGGTGTCCCAGAGTATCCCTTCAGGTACTCCCGCAGTATTATTCTCCTGTAAAATTCGGGGGGATCCATTGCTGCACTTTTTCTCTAAACTATTTGTCTTTAATGAGCATATTATTAAATCTCCACTGTTTCAATGTAACTTCCTGTCCTGAATCTAATTCCAGGGTAATTATGGCATGGTCCGACAAGTGGACTGGTGAAATAGCTACATTATGTATTGTGTCTAAGGATTCGGCGGCTACCAGGAAGTAATCAATACATGAATACGTATTATTATGAGTCCCCGAGAAGTGTGTGTAGCTATGGGATGTTGGGTAGCAATGTTGCCAAGTATCTATTAAGGCTAAATCTGTTCTTAGTCTCCTGCCATGTTTTTGCCCTCTTGTTAACCTGGGTGGGCTAGGGTTAGAGCTATCCTTTGAGGGGTTCATGAGCAGAATTAAATCTCCTACCAGTACCAGCAACCTTTGCCTGAACTCCATTATTTTATCGAAAGGGTATGATATACTGCACTCTCTGATCCCGGGGGCACATATATACTCCAGACTGTACACATTTGACCTTCCCATACTCCCTGGATCAGGGTTAATCTGCCTTCTCCATCCTGGTATGATTCCTGGAGTTGGAATGTTGAGGACTTTGGGATGAGAATTGCTGAGCCCCTCCTTCTTCCCTTAGCATGTGCACTGGCTACTATGTGAGACATCCCATTCTTAGGCTTCTGATGCTCGTTATTGGATAGATGTGTCTCCTGTAGGAGAATTAACTGAGGGTGCATTTTTTTAAGCTGGGAAATTATTTTTGTCCTTTTTATGGGGCTACTCAAGCCGTTCACATTCTGGGACACCACCCGAAGAGCTTCTTGCTCGTGAACATTTACATAAACACACATAATATTTTTCTCTCCCCTTCTTTAACTTTTGCTACTATATGTTTCCTGTTTTTTGCTATCTTTCTTACTGCCCGATTTGCCTGTCTCAACATGGTCTGGTTTTCATGTGCCTTGTCTGTCTTTTATTCTCCACACCATCCCAGAATCTCTCTTTTTGCCCCGGAATATTCCCTCTCCTCTCGAATAACTATACACATGCCGACTTCCAAGGTCAGAGTTACTCCTGACTTAGACGGAATGATCCGTCGAATGTGGGCTTCTTGCCTAACTCTGCAGGCATGCCCTGGGGGTTGCAAATATCCCCCATAATGAAACTGAAATTGAACCCTACCCCAGATTTCCATCTGGTGGTCTGGCCCTCCATAGAGGGTAAAACTTAAATAAAAATTAAAAACATAAAATGTCTCCAAATATAGGCAATTGGTACAGGTGCATATCCCTGGTCCTTTCATACCTCTAATTCTAGTACCCCCCCCCGCACGTTGTAATACCAAGGAACCATGCATAGTATAAACATTCAGTTATTATTGTTCGTAGGTGCAAAGTCAGAAGCAGGGTCCCCTCAGTGTCCAAGTTCATAGAGTCTTAGCAATTAACATTATGACTAATTCAAAGTCAAAACTCTCTCTTTTTAATCTGGTTCAAATCAACAGTATCTCTTCTAGTTGGGGTTCCCCTGGCTCTCAGTCTCAGGGAGTGCGTGCCTACTGGTGGGTATTCCAGTGCCCACTTCCCGCTCAAAAACACCGGGGTGGGCGTAGGCACCTATCCAGCATATTCTTAGAGGGCAACAGGCCCCCTGCCCCCCCCCCACACGCAACCCGGGCAGGGTGATCTGGGTCCAGCCTAGGGGCCCTCCCTGGGAGTCCACGCCAGGGCCCAGTGTTATCCTTCCATATTCTGACCTCCATGCCGCCACCAGCCAAAGGCGCCACTTTTATTAGCCAGTGTATATAGCAACCAGGGGTATCCGTCTCCATGGATGTGCCCGACCTCTCAGACTCCTGTCATTATATTGGCCTTTTCTTAAGTAGGGGGTGAAGACCAGCTTCCCAGCCCTCCTCCTCTCACACTAGCCCATTCCTGGTGTCTGTTTTAAGATCGCATAAGCACTAATCCCGTGGCAGACCCGACCCTATAATCCGTTGTGGCGCAAGTCGACAGCAGCAGCACAATAGAGGCCACATTCCAACTACCCACACATAACTGGGGTCTGCTTACTAGTTTGAGCCATCTGTGAACCACCCCTCGAGGTACAGACCCCCGGTGCCTGACCTAGTACCCTCTCCCCCGGAGTTACAGCGCTGTGTGAGCAGAAGACCCATCCCCTCTCATGTTGGCTTCCCCTCTCCCCAGGGCACAGCGCTCGATCCCGTAGTCCTACTCACCAGAAGAAAGTGAACATTCATTTGGTGTTTGTGGCAAACTGACCCAAGAGTTTATTGATTTCATCGAGAACTTCTTGTTGGGATTCCCTCCCTGGGCGCTTTTCTTTAGTCAGTCCCAATTCAGTGTTGGTGGCTAGCCTGGGAGTCTAGAGGGTAATTCAAAGCCTCTCTGGCAAAGATCTTCCATCGCTGCCATCATCGATTCATAAGTTGTTTGACCACTGGGGTATTGTATCATCAGTCTCGAGGGGTAGGGCATGCCAAATTTTAATTTAAGATGTCTGAGGATCGAAAATAAAGGGACGTATTCTCATCTTCTTTGCATTGTGGCTCTCGCATAATCTTTATCATAGAAGAGTCTTTGCTTGCCATGAAATACTTTCCCCATTGACCAGGCCTTTTGAAGCAATATTTCTTTCGTGTGGTAACTCTGGAATCGAATTATAATTGAGCCGTGCCATGCCTCAGGCCCCGATGGCTTGGGCCGAGTGCACGGTGAACCCGTTCTATCTCTAAGGGTAATTCTTGTTCCAGGCCCAGCATGTCTCTCAACATCTTTTCAATATATCCCCCCTCATGTCTCTCCCCTCGCTGTTCTCAGGGATTCCATAGATCCGTAAGTTCTGGTGTCGCTGCCTGTTCTCCGCATCCTCCGGTCATTCCCCTAGAGCTTGGTGATATCCAGAAGCGGAGCCAGTGTAGACTGAATCTGGGAGGTCTCTGTGGCCTGTTCAGAGTTGGCCTGTTCCAGTGTTACTGTCTGGGATTGTAGAGTCAGCATGTCAGCCCGGAGAAGGTCGTGGTCTGATCTAAATTCTTGAAAATCTTTTTTTAATGTCCTGCAGGTCAGTAATTATTTTATCCAGCTTATCACCGAGAATAATATCTTTATTCTTTTGTTTCTTGCGGGTTGATTTTTTACCTGATGATAATGCCATGGCCTGGGACAGTTCAGAGGTCTCTGAGTCCAATTTTTCATGTTCCGATTTCTTCTCTTCAATCAGCAGCACTGCGAATCTGTTAGTTGTTCCCTTGTGAGTATTTGAAGCCATCTGGATATATTTCTCTATCTACAGTATATTTTGATAAAGATTATGGCCGTTTTTGATGAATTCGGGAGGGAGTGGGATCGGAGCTCCGATCATAGGCAGCCATTAACTCCAGAACTGCACCGGAAGTCTGGTGTTCTGTCCATACCTTTACCAAGCACTACAGTCAGGACAGTGCCCCTAGACGTAGGACCAATTTTGGCCTAGCTGTGCTTCAGGGCCTACTTTCTTAGGCTCTTGATCTCCAGCGACCCAGACTGCTTCTTCGACTGTCAGAACTGCTTGGGACTCATTCCATAGATGTGGCCTCCTGCAAGAGATACCCTCGAAGTAAGACAGTACAGTTATGTAAGAACTTACCATAACAATAGATCTTTGAGAGAATCTCTCTCAGCAGGTCAGGCCATCCCACCCACCATCCCCCCAGGCCTGTGGGACTCTCTGTGTCTGTCTCTTCCTCTCCTTAGCAAAGAGCCTTTTGCCTTTATGCTATTTATACATTAGTGGAAACCACTGGCTCCTCCTTCTCGGTTCTCCAGCAGGAGATAGGTTGCTTAAGATCTCCAGCAGGAGAACTAAGAAGGGTGCAGGGACTGCCCACTGTTTCCAGATAGGGCAATGTCAGCTTGTGATGTCAGAGTGGGCAGCCTCCCCTGGTAGACTGCTATGTAGAAAGGTTTCTGTGTAGTCCTGGTGCCTATAGTTCCATAGGTGTGGAATGCTGCAAGAGATCCTCTCGAAGATCTACTGTTACGGTAATTTCTTACATAATTGTACTTTTCCAAAGCATGTGCTCTGTCAGGAATAAAACATGATGGGACATTGGTTAAACACAGAAACATAGAAATTTGTCAGCAGAAAAGGACTGCATGGCCAATCCAGTCTGCCCTAATTCCCCCCTTCTAGGAAGGCTTCCCCCTTCCATTCCCTGCCTGCCCACTGCTGCTTGGGCCCATGTAGGTATCCCAAGTTTTTTTTTTAATTTGTCTACTGAATCCACCCCTACCACCCATTCTGGCAGACTATTCCATGCCCCACAACCCTCTCAGTGCTGGTTTTACCACATGTCCAGGTGCGTCGTAAGGCATGAGGCCGCAAGCCAGTTTCTTCAGCCCCTGTAAGTATGGTAAGCAAAAATTACTTACCATAGTAATCTTGTTTCTTCCAAGTGATACTCAGGTATTCATAACTTTATGCAGTCAGCCTTCTAAGTAGAACTGCCCAGAGAGAATTTGGAACATATGCAAATGATGGAATCTTTTGCATGAGTCACTATTCAAATGCTGCCTTATACTAACTGCCTTTGTTCTAAACCCCTCAGATTTCCTGGAAGCCTGGAAAGACAGGCCCATGGGGACTAAGTGTAAGAACAATAATCACAATAATAATAGCAATAATAATAAAAACAACAACACTATTAATCATAATAATAATAATAGAGGAACTTCCTTAACACCCCAAAAAAAGGGGGCCTATAACTGGAGGGCATAATATATGAAAGGATACCATTGAATGTCCAAATCACCTGAAAAGGGAAGGGGGTCAACAACAGTGATCACAATCAAAACATGTGTGCCAGAAATAGCATTTATATCCATGAGAGCACAGTATTCAGGAGTGCAGAGGCCAAAGGTTCCAGAAGGAGAGTCAGGGTGGGAAAGTTATGAATACCTGAGTATCACTTGGAAGAAACAAGATTACTATGGTAAGCAATTTTTTCTTCTAACTCCAGTAATACTCAGGTATTCATAACTTTATGCAGACTACTAAGCAGTACCTTTGGAGGTGGGCACAGAACCTTATTTTGGGAACAGACTTTGCAGGACTGCTGTGCCGAACCTGGCATCACCCCTGGAGAGAATATCCAAATTGTAATGCTTTGTAAAGGTGAGTACTGTTTTGCAGGTAGCTGCTTTACAGATGTCCACCAGGGGAACATCCCTGACAGCTGCTATACTAGCAGCTGAGCCCCTTATGGAATGGGCCCTCAACCCTGTTGGGGCTCCTTTCTAGCCTTAGAATAACAAAAACTGAAAACGCTGTACTATCCAGTAAGAAACTGATCTTTTTGATGCTGGGTTACCCTTTCCCACATTCTCACAAGTCAGGAAATGGAAATTACGTACCCATCGTAATTCTTGATCTTCTTGGACGAGTCTCCACCACTCATTCACACTAATGGGATCTGCGCCAGAGGCACTAGGACCCAGCGAGAGCAAACTTTTTTGCTAGAGGGTCGGCGCCAGAGATGGAGCCACGAGGAGTGGCACCGCAAGCCTCAGCTCATGCGGTAATGACTATCTCGGCGTCGATCCTCCAACCGCCTCAGTACCTTTTTTTCCGGGGAGGTGCAGCGTAACTAACCTAGAAGGATAGCCTAACCAAAACCGGGACATAAGATAGTCCAGACGACCCGTATAAGAAGTGACAACAAAGAAGTCTTCACAGCCTAAAGATTGAGGGAGTGAAGACCAACAACAGAGGTGAGCTCGGGGGATAGAGGGTGGGTGTGTGAATGAGTGGTGGAGACTCGTCCAAGAAGATCAAGAATTACGGTAGGTACGTAATTTCCATATCTTCCTGGACATAAAGTCTCCACCACTCATTCACACTAATGGGAGAGTACCGAGCTAATAATCCCCCGAGAGGGCGGCAGGAGAGACCAAGAGCTCACAGTTTTAGGACAGGAGTCCATTAAGCATGGTTCTGCCAAAAGAAATATGTCGTCTGGCATGGACATCCAGGTCACAGTGCTTGACGAAAGTATGCACTGAGCTCCAGGTAGCCGCATTGCAAATATCTGCAATGGGCACGTTGCGGATTTCCGCCAGGGATGCCGCGACCGCTCTAGTAGAGTGAGCGTACCCTCTGCCTTCCAGCTTAACCTGCGACATGGAATAACAGTGACGAAGGCATGCCACTAGCCATGCTGAAATACATCTGATAGTGACAGGTTGGCCCAGTCGGGTCTCGCTGAAGGAAACAAACAGTTGTTGAGCTTTGCAAAAGTCTTTTGTTCTATCTAGATAGAAACGTAAAGATCTTTTGACGTCCAAAGAATGAAGAGAATGCTCTCCTTCATTTTGGAAGTTCGCAAAGTAAGTATGAAGGACCAAGGGTTGGTTTAGATGGAATTCTGAAACAACTTTAGGAAGAAACTTAGGATGGGTCTTAAGAACTACTTTGTCTTTATGAAACACAATATACGGAGGGTCTGTGACCAAGGCATGTATCTCAGAGACCCTACGGGCCGAGGTAATGGCCACTAGGAAGGCCGTTTTCCAAGTGAGAAATTTTAACTCACAGGTAGCTAGATGCTAGAAAGGTTTTCGAGTGAGCATGCCTAACACAAGATTAATGTCCCAGGCTGCGACTGGACATCTTATAGGAGGTCTGGTATGCAGAATTCCCTTAGGAAACCTCTTAACTACAGGTAGCTGAGCCAGTGACACTGGCTTGCGTGCTGCCAGAAGAATATCTGAAACCCTCCGAGAGACATTGAACCTCTTCACTTCTATCTCTTCAGAAGCCAAGCGTGAAGGTGAAGTGACCTCAGGTTGGGATGGACCACAGGCCCCCGAGTCAGAAGGTTCATCTGAAGGGGAAGCGGTTTCGGGGGAGCTTCCGACATATTGTTGAGTAGTGGAAACCATATCTGTCGAGGCCAAAAGGGAGCAAACAGGATCATTTTGTCCCCCTGGGACTCGAACTTGAGAAGTACCTTCTGGATTAGACGAAGAGGCGGAAAGGCATATAGAAAGCGTTTTGTCAACTGCAGCCTGAACGCATCCTGACAGAAAATGCCAGGCCCTGGATTTCTGGAGCAGAAGAGAGGTGGTTTTGTGTTGAGTGGGGATGCAAAAAGGTCAAGGTCTGGAGTTCCCCACTCTGCGAATAGTGACTGAACTATGGCTGAGTCGAGAGACCATTCATGAGGATCTGTCTCTGTTCTGCTGAGATGGTCTGCCAGTTTGTTCTGCACCCCCAGCAGGTAGACCACATGAATTAGAGCCTTGTGCTCTAGGCACCATTCCCACACTCTCATCGCTTCCCTGCATAAGGGGTAAGAGTGAGCACCGCCCTGCTTGTTGATGTAATACATCACTGCTTTATTGTCCATTTGAAGGAGAATGTTCTTGTGACAGAGAATGTCCTTCAAAGCCTGGACTGCATAAAGAACGGCTCTCATCTCTAAGACATTTATGTGAAGCTGGGACACATCCTGAGTCCACGTACCTTGAGTGTGGAGAGTCTGTCAGTGAGCTCCCCACCCCATCAGGGACACCTCTGTGGTAATGCAAGTCTGATGATCCAGAGTAGCAAAGGGGTACCCTTCCAGAAGATTGTCCTCTTGCAACCACCAGGTGAGTGATTTCTTCAGAGGTTCTGTCACCTTGATGAGAAAGGACTGAGGGTGAGTGGTTGGGGACCACTGAGTACTGAGCATCCATTGAGAGGTTCTCATGTGGAGGCGTGCTAGGGGTATAGTGAACACCGAGGATGCCATGAGACCTAGCATCCATTGCATCGAGAGAGCTGAAACCCAGCTGCTCTCTCTCTCTCTCATGTATCGGGCCTTCTGAAGGGTATCGCTCCTCCGGTCCTCTGGAAGAAATGCTTTCGCACAGGAGGTATCCAGAAGAGTTCCTATGAAAAGAAGCCTCTGGGAGGGCTGCAGCTGCGATTTTTTGAGGTTTAGCAGGACTCCCATGGACGTGAGGAAAGTGTGAAGCCGTGGCCACGGCATTTAGAGTTCCCTGTCTGGAAGGACTTGCTAGTAGCCAATCGTCCAGATATGAGAACACCTGTATTCTGATTTTTCTGAAATGCGCCGCAAGAATTGCACAACACTTTGTAAAAACTTGTGGCGCCGAGGATAGCCCAAAGGGCAGAACTCTGAACTGATAATGCTGTCCCAAAGCCATGAACCTTAGGTATTTGTGATGCTTTGGGTGAATAGAGATATGCTGGTAAGCATCCTGCATGTCCAGGGAGGCTAACCAGTCATGTTGATGAAGCAAAGGTAACAGGGTTCCTAGTGATATCATTTTGAATTTCTCTTTGGGAAGGAATTTGTTTAGTTTTCTGAGGTCCAAAATGGGGTGCATGCCCCCAGTTTTCTTTGGAACCAGAAAGTAATGGGAGTAGAACCCTGTGTTCCGTTGATCCAGCGGAACTACTTCCACTGCCCTGTTGTTCAGAAGGCCCTGTATCTCAGAGGCGAGAAGATCTGACTGAAGAGCTGACAGCCTGGGCTGTCGTCTGGGGGGATGATCCGGAGAGGTCTCCAAAAGATTGAGTGAATACCCATTGCGGATTATCCGGAGGACCCATTTCTCTGAGGTTATGGACTTCCATTGATTGTAGAAGTGAGTCAGATGACCTCCCACCGCTGAAGAAGAATCCAACTTGGGCAGCTGAGGTGGGACTTGGGCCAACAACTCAAAAGACGGCACTGGGCGCCTTGGGTCCTTGCGCCTTCTGCTGTGTTTTCTTTTGAGGCTGGGGGGCTTAGTTTTTATCAAAATTTCCCCTGCCTTTGCCTCAAAAGGACTGACGGTTATGACACTGGCGTTTATTAACACCCCCTTGAGAGGGGACAGGGGAGGTCGAGCCAATTTAATGACTGACCTAGTCTTTTGTGTAGCCTCTAGAGCCTGTTCTACTTGAGGCCGAAGAGATACACACCATTGAAAGGCAACGCCATTACCTGTTGCTGTGCATCATTCGTGAAACCTGAAGTGCGCAACCAGGAATGACGGCAGGTAAAAATGCCAGCCGCCGCTGCTCGAAGCAGTATCAAAAGCGGCCATAGCTGCTTTAACCTGCTGGTTGTTGGACTCGATACCCCTGGTTATGGTTTGAAGAAGCTCTGAACTTGTGTCCGACTCCAGTAGAGCGTCAACCATTTGTTTGAGTGAATGCCAAAGGATATACTCATATTCAGAGAAACAGCCTTGGTAGCTGGCAATACACATACCCAGGGTGGAAGCAGCAAAGACTCTCTTACCTAAGGTGTCTATCTTATGAGATTCTTTGTAAATAGGTCGAGCTGTAGTAGTCTGGGGAAGGACGACCTTATCATTCTCTGCCAAGACTACAATAGGATCCGCAAAGGCTTGGGGATGCCAAAATGGGCCGATCCTTGGGAGCAGCATATTTCCTATCTATGGACTTAGCCACCAAAGGAATGAGAGCAGGATTATTCCATACCATTTGAGACAGCGTCTCAAAGGAAGGCTGTACCGGAGGAGTCAAATCCATAGGGATCTCCGGAACATGAAGGTATTGGAGTCGTAAAAGTTTCCCAGGATCGATATCCGTAGTTTGGAGAGAAAGAGTGGAAATCAAATTTTTCAGCAGAGTCTTAAAAGACAGGTCCTCGACCACAGGCTCTGCAGCAGGAAAAGATCCTGTTCCTTTCACATCATCACCCGGGCCTAAGGTGTGGGTCAGGCTCAATGTCATCTCCTGACAGTCCAGGAGGGACTGTATGGACAGGAAAGGAATGAAAATCAGAAGGAAATGAGGAAGGAAAAGGGCTGAAGGAGGAGTCTTGAAGGTTGGATGACGTCCCAACAGGCCTTGGCGCCGAAGAAACGCACGGCGCCGAAAAAACACACGGTGCCGAGGAGCCACATGGCACTGGGGATGGCACAGATGAAGCACATGGTGCCGAGGATGGCATCAATGAAGCGCACGATGCCGAGAACGGTGCTGACGAAGTGCATGGCACCGAGAAAGTCAATGGCGCAGAGGATGGCGCCGACAGACGCACTGGTGCCGAGGACGGCGCCAAGCAAGCCATCTACGCCAAGGGGCATGTGAAACATCCCAAGACTCAAAAACAGGATTTAAGGAGAAAGAAGGATGAATACCAGGAGATCAAGGCATCGGTGGTGGCCCGCGCTGCAGCCGTGTGGGGACACCTAAGGCAGCTGACGCCATCAAGATGGCGCTGCGGTGACTAGGGAGGCTCAATCTCCCTACCTGATCTCCCAAGAAGCCCAAGGCCCTGAGAGACCGGACCAGGCAGCTGGACCAACCTCCGAGCCCACTGCTCCATAAGAGCGGCCCACTGATGAAACTGCTCATCTGAAGACCTAACAGAAGGCCGGGTAGGGCTCCGATGTCGAAGACGTCAGCTACCAGAAATAGAAACCGGCAACTCTGAAGGAGGAGACCGGCAGCTAGCCTCAATAACTGACCATCTATGCGCAGACATATCAGAGGGCGACCTCGAGTGATGCCTTGTCTTTCTTGACCTGCGGGTCGAAGAAGAGCTCGAGGCTGAACGGTGCCGAGAGTGCGACCGTTTATTTTTATGCTTTCGAAGGGACCGCCCACCCTCGGCATTGACAGTCTGTTGTCAGACCCCCGGAAAGGTGGCGGGACCGGACCCAGCCCGGCTGACTGAACAGCTTTCATACGAAGTCTCCCTACCGTCACCTGACCCGCTCATGGTCGACTCCGTCAATGTAGGCTGAGACTTCTTCTTAAATTGAGAATAAATAAACTAAGCGATACTTATTTGAGATATTACTACAAAACAAGAAAAACTAAGCTGCTAGTTTGAAGTTTGACTCCTGGCGGGCGAGCAACGTCGTCACTGAAGTGCACTCGACGGTGGGAAAAAAGGAACTGAGGTAGTTGGAGGGTCGATGCCGAGACAGTCATTACCGCATGAGCTGAGGCTCGTGGTGCTGCTCCTCGCGGCTCCATCTCTGGCGCCGACCCTCTAGCAAAAAAGTTTGCTCCCGCTGGGTCCTAGTGCCTCCAGCGCAGATCCCATTAGTGTGAATGAGTGGTGGAGACCTTATGTCCAGGAAGATCAGCTGTTTTCTGTCCTGCCTATGGACTTCAATGGTTGTCAAGTAATAGTTAAAAGCTCCTTTGACATCCAGACCATGAAGACTCTTTTCCCCAGAACTAAAGTGTTCAGTGAAAAAGATAGATAAGATGGGCAGACTGGGTGGACTGTAGGCCCTTATCTGCCCACACTGTCTATGTATCTATGTATTTATGTATAACGGTTTGATTCAAATAGGAATCAGAAGTCATTTAAAAGAGAAACTTATTACTTGTTCCCAGAATAATGAATGAAATGCGGTCCTGTTCAATGCAGAGAGACTTGAGGCCACTGATTCTTGCGGCAGAAATCATTACCACAAGGAAAAGAGTATATTATATATATAAATAAATATATATATATATATATATATATATATATATATATATATATATTTTAGATATTTCAAATAAGCAAAACATAGGCTGAAAAGGGTACCCATGAGCCTAACTATGCACACATCTAGGTCCCATGCTGGCACTGGTTCCCTGTGAGGGGGTGCAAATGAACCAGGCCTTAAAAGAACCCTTTGAAGATAGGGTCTGAGGCTTGAAAAAACATTCTGTCCAACTGAGAAGTAAGTAGATACTGATACCAGGTGGACCTTTAAGGTACTGGTCTGCAAGCCCAGTGAAAGCAAATAGGTAAAATAGTCCAGCACAGCTGGAACACCAGCCTGTGCTGATATGTGCCAGGCCCTAAAAGAACCTCTCTGAGGCTAGGATCTGGGGCCATTAAAACATTTTGTCCAGCTAATATGCAAGCAGATACTGCAACTAGGTGGACTTTGAGGATGCTGGACTGCTCACCATAGTAATGCTGTTTCTTCTAATGGAGTCTTGCTGTATTCTGACTATATGCAGTTAGCCCCAGCACTTGAACTGCTCTGGAGAGTAAAGGGTTAACTCTATGCCAGGGCATAGAATGTTGAGCTTGAGCTCGTTTTTCAAACCTCTGTCCCCGGTACTCCTCAGTGTAACCGTCAGATTCTTATGAGCACTATGCTAACTAACTAACAATCTAGAAATCGTTTTTAAAATTTTGTGCCAAAGGGCAATAAACATATTTTTGTGGGTCTAAAAGACTCAAGTCAAGAAAACCCCAAAAAGAACCCGAGTAGGTAGTGAAAACAACCAATATATACTTAAATAAAACCATAAAAACCGCAAACAAAGATGAGGTATCCCAAGTATACCTCGGGGTGCAGCACTGTGCCTGCCAGACCACATCCCAAAACCACTAGGTTCCAGGAGGAGAGGCAGGGTGGGAGGTCAGAATACAGCAAGACTCCATTAGAAGAAACAACATTACTATGGTGAGTAATTTTTTCTTCAAACAACATGAAGTCTTGCTGTATTCTGACTATATGCAGACTACCAAGTAGTATCCCCTTGGAGGAGGGAGTTACAGAACCTATTTTGGTAATAGGCTCTGCAGCACTGCTGTACCAAACCTAGCATCACTTCTGGGCTGAATGTTGAGAGAGTAATGCTTGGTAAATGTGTGAACAGTTTTCCAGGTGGCTGTATTACAGATTTCCACTAATGGTATATCTCTAGCTGCTGCGACCAAAGCTGCTGTACCTCTGGTGGAGTGAGCCCTCAGACCTGAGGGAGGCTCTTTCCCCAACTTTGAACAGCAGAACTGGATACCAGAGACACTTCACCTGGCAATAGTTCTTTTAGAAGCAGGTTTACCTTTTCCCATTTCTCTATAAGTGAGATACAGCTGTAAACAGTCATTTCTGTGGGCCTTAGTATGTTCTATGTAATAAGTAAGGGCCCTCTTCATATCCAGACTGCGCAGTCTTCTCTCCCCAGAGGAAGAATTGTCAGTGAAAAATACAGGCAATGACATAGACTGATTCAAATGAAAGTCTGATACCACCTTAGGAAATAACTTTCTTTTGATTCGAAGGACCACCTTATCCCTGTGAAATCGAATGAACTCAGGCTCCACTGATAAGGCCTGTAATTCACTGATTCTCCTGGCAGAGGTAATGGCTACCAAGAACACAGTTTTCCAAGTCAAGTACTTTAGCTCAGCTGAAGATAATGGTTCAAAGGGGGGGCTGCAAGAGCTGTGCAATACAGATATTCAGATCCCAAACAGGAGTGGGATCCTTAAAAGGAGGATTAATATGAACCAGACCTTTGAAAAATTTCTTAAAAATTGGATGAGAGGCTAGAGAAGAGCCCTTTCCAGCTGAAAGGAAGGCAGATATAGCTGCCAGATGTACCTTGAGAATGGTAAGCCTGAGGCCTAAAGTGTTAAGATGCACCAAATAGTCCAAAGCAGCTGCAATATCAGCTGAATCTGGCTGAATGTGCCTCTGAGAACACCAGAAACCAAATCTCTTCCACTTGGAATTGTAACTTTTCCTAGTAGAAGGTTTTCTACTCACCTTAAGAATGTCCAAGACTGATTGGGAAAGGTGCAGGTTTGCATACTCTAGCTTCTCAAGAGCCTGGCTTTGAGTCTGAAGGCTGGGATACAGAATCCTCCCCTGCGAGGAGGTGAGGAGATTGTACTGTCTGGAAAGACAAAGTGGTATTGTCACTAACATTGACAATAGTAGGGGGTACCAAGGCTGTCTGGCCCAGTCTGGAGCCACTAGAATCACTTTGCAAGGCTGAGATCTGATCTTGACCAGTATTCTGAATATCAGAGGAAAAGCATACAGAAACTTGCTTGTCCAATCTAATAGGAGAGCATCTTGAGGAACAGACCCCAGAAGACGGGGTCTGCAGCAGAACAGAGGAAGTTGGTGACTGTCCGGGGCTGCAAAAAGGTCTATCTCTGGAGTGCCCCACCTCTTGAAAATGACCTGAAGAATCAGAGGATTCAGAGCCCATTCGTGATGGCCTTGAGAAATCCTGCTGAAAGCATCTGCTAGTACATTGCCCTTCCCTGGGAGATACACAGCTATCAGGGAAACTTGAAGGGGAATAGGCCAGTGACCATATTTTCATGGCTTCTGTACACAAGGCCGAAGACCGAGTTCCTCTCTGCTTGTTGATGTACCACATGGTTGTGGTGTTGTCTGTCCTGATCTGCACCACTTTCCCCTGAATTATGTTTGAGAATGTCTGAAGTGCTAGAAAGACAGCTCCAAGTTCGAGAAGATTTATGTGCAGTAGAGACTCCTGATGAGACCACGTTCCCTGAGCAGTGAGCTGGTCCATATGAGCTCTCCATCCCAGTAGAGAGGCATCTGTGGTGAGAATTACTGTAGGAGCCTGACTGAGAAAGGGGACACCTTGTCTTAGATTGTCCTCCTCCAGCCACCACTGGGAGAGCTTGAACCAGAGTTTGAGACACTGGAACTAATTTGGAGAGAGGGTCTTTTCTCTGAGACCAGTAAGATCTTAGATGAAACTGAATATCTCTCATTTGAAATCTTGCCCCTTGCACCACTGCAGTGGAAGTTGCCATGTGGCCTAGCAACTGAAGGAAGTGTCTGGCTGGTCGAGACACTAGTGGACAAAAGGAGGAAGCCAGAGTGATGAGGGATTGAATGCTTGACAGAGGAAGAAATGCCCTTGCCTGGACAGTGTCCAGTTCCACCCCTATAAATGTGAGAATCTGGGATGGTCCAGAACAGACTTTTCTAGGTTCAAAATGAATCCTTAAAGCTTTTGAGTGACCTCTAGAGCTGACTTAACTTGGTCTGAGGACTGACCCACTATGAGCCAGTCATCCAGGTATGGGAACAGCAAGATGCCCTACCTCCTGAGAAAGGCCACCACTACTGCTAGGCACTTGGTGAACACCCTTGGAGCAGATGTTAGGCCGAAAGGCATTGCTCTAAACTGGTAATGACATGAGGGCAACTCGAACCGGAGGTACTTTCTGTGGGAATGTCTGATAGGTATGTGGAAATAGGCACCCTTGAGATCCAGAGAGGCTAGCCAGTCTCCTGGTCTCAGAGAGGGAAGGATTATTCCCAGAGTCACCATTTTGAACTTTGGCTTTAGTAAATGTTTGTTCAGGTATCTTAACTCTAGGATGGGTCACCACTCCCCTATCTATTTTGGGGGTAAGGAAGTATCTGGAATACAGTCCTTTTCCCCTGTGACAATGAGGTACCTTCTCTACTGCTTGCAGAAGTAGTAGGGAGGAGACTTCTGCCTCTAAGGCACTTGTCTCCAAGGGAGAGGGAGGACTGAAAGACTGCTCTCATTTTTGGGAACGTTTTGAAACTGGGAGCCAGTCCCTGGCTCACTTCTTCCAGGACCCATTTGTCTGAAGTAATAGACTTCCAGGCCTGGAAATAGTGAGCCAGCCTGCCCCCTACTGGAACTGGGGAGGCGACCCTGACTGACACCTCAGGGTGTCTCTTTGGCAGGGAGCTTGGACTGAGTGAATGATGGGATATTGGTCATCCCTCGTCTGCCTCTTCCCCTAAAGGACCCCCTTTGCTGGAAAGAAGAGGAGGCCTGGGCTTGGTAAAAAGGCCTACCGCTGCCAGCCCTAAATTGCTGCTTCTGAGGAGTGGCCTGCTTTTGTTTTGCTGCAGCACTCCTGTAGGTAGTCCTGTACTGGTCCATCTTCTTCATGTAAGCCTCTGTTTGCTCCCCAAACAGAGTTACCAGCAACAGGAAAATCCATGGCCTTAGTCTGGGTATCCTGTGACAAATTAGTACATCTGAGCCAAGCAAATCTCCTCATGGAGACAGATGTAGCCATGACCCTGGAATGTACATCATTTGAGTCCACAGCAGGATGGAATTGAACTTTGGATGCCTCAACACCATCCACAGCCACCTGCTCCAGCCCTTGGCCAGCTGGGGAGGGCATTTCAGCCAGCTCCAGAACCGCTATCCCACATAGATTTCGGTATCCATTGTATATGCTATAAAAGTAGCTTGCCTGAGTCCCAAAGAGGATGCCAAGTATTGTTTTTTAGCCATGGCATCCACTTTCCTGGAATCCTTATCTTGGGGGTGAGATGCCAGGGGAATGTTAGCCTTGTCACAGGCTGCAGCTTGCACTACCCCAACATGGCTACAATGATTTGTGAGGAATTCTGTCCCAGGACCTGACAAGATACTCCTGTCCATCCTTTTATCCACAGGAGGTATAGATGTTGGAAACTGCAGAATGTTCTGTGTCCGTTTCCCCAGGGATTTATGCAAAGGGAGAGACGCTCTCTTTGACTCTGGGACATCCATCAATTAAACAAAGTCAGGTTCCTCCTGATCCTGTTCAGCCTCTTCCACTGGAAGCTGAAGAGTATCAGCCACTTTCTTGTAGACCAAGAAATGGGAGGGGGACTCGGAAAGTCTGGGAGGAGACACATTGGAAGGCCTGTCTGGGGAGATGTCAGGCTCTACTGGCTCATCTAGGCCTTCACATTCCTCTTCTTCACATTCTTCTTCTCCTTCCCAATCGCCCACATAGAATGCTTCAGGTTCAATTTCAGGAACAACTATTTCCGACTGAACTGATCGTCTTTGAGTCTGTGTTGGTTTGGTCAGAAACCGGGCAAAGTGAATGAACAATAGTAATCGCTTTCGCAATTTCTTCAGCGGTCGAAACATGGGAACTGGGATCCGAACCAGCTGACTTGCGTTTTCTCTTAGACGGAACCGACTCTGCAGAGTCGGCTCCCCTTTTGCCCAAGGAGGTATCGCCCAGGTCAGTGGGCACCCCCTCAGGTTCGGTCGGGACTGAACTGGGCTGGCCATCCAGATCAGCAGACTTCTCGGCCTCCCTTTTCTTCAGCCTACTTAAATGTTTTTCCAAAGTGGCCTTGGGAAAGTTTTTACATATTTGGCAGTCTTCTTTGAGGTGGTCAAACCCCAGACAATAAACACAGACGAGGTGGGGATCAGCCTTAGCAAAGGCCTCCCCACACTCGGTGCAGTGCTGAAACCCAGTGGGACCGGTTTTCTTTTTTGGTTTCTCAGACATGTCGGATTAAATAAAGTTACCCTTAACAGCGTTCAAGCCAGGCAACTACACACCTATCGGTTCCAACCATGGCATGGGTTGGTTAAAAAAAAATGAAGAAAACTGTCATTTTTTTTTAGAAACCAGTAAGTACCGGAAACCACAATTAATAATAAACAGAACACAAGAATTAACAGTTAAAGAATTTGTTTTGGTTCCCAACCGGACCGACTGGGAGAGAACCAAACAAAAAAACAATTTCTACTAAATAAACTCTACCTACTAGCTACACTTACTGTACCGTAGACAGAGATCTGAATACCGAATAAAACAGGAAAAGGCAGTTGAAAACCGACTGATTTCACTTAACGGAACCAAAGAGAAGGAGGGAATCTCCAGAGAGACTTCACAGTTAGGCAGAGTAAAGAATCTGACGGTTGCACTGAGGAGTACTAGAGACAGAGGTCTGAAAACTGAGCTCGAGCTCAACGTTCTATGCCCTGGCATAGAGTTAACCCTTTACTTCCGGAGCAGTTCAAGTGCTGGGGCTAACTGCATATAGTCAGAATACAGCAAGACTTCATGTTGTTTGAAGTCCAATGAACATAAACAGGTCAGTTAATCAAGCATTGCTTGACTCCAGCATGTGCTGGAAACCGTTTTCTGGTTGAACACCAGTAGTAAATCTTTTCCCCTTCTGAAGCGTACAGTTTCCTAATGGAGGGCTTCCTGTAACCACATACAATGTCTAGACGCTGTGAGAAGGATGCAAGGCTGCATACTGTACAGCAGACCCTCAAGAGGCATGACTTGGGCCTGAGTGACCTACTGTTTGGGTACAGAAGCCTCCCAGTTGAAGGTTAGCAGGTTGTGCCTCTGAGAAAAGGTGTATTGGTTTGGAACCAGACATGGAGAGTAGCAGAGAGAACCATGTCTGCCTGGCCCAGTCTGGCGTTATCAAGACCATTGATGCTGGCTGGGACCTGAGCTTGAGAAATGCATTGTATGCCAAATAGAAGGAAGGAAAGCGTACAGATGCTTCCTTGGCCAACTCAGAACCAGAGAATCCAGGGGGGATTGGTCCCGGATCTGATTAACTTAGTACTGTGGACAGGTAGTGGTTGTGGTGGGATGCAAATAAGTCTACCTCTGGTTGCCCCACCACCTGAAGATAACTTGCACCACATGACTATTCAAGATCCATTCCGGATGGGACTGGTTGATCTGAGTCAAGGTATCTGCCAAAGTAGTGTCCCCTACCTGGCAAATGAACATCCTGCAGGAACCCACAGAGCATGCTAGACTCCATATTTTCATAAGTCTGAGCCTTGCAGCCGATTGGTCCTCCTGCTCCATAGACTTCTGTATTAACTTTACACTGCTGAAGCTGGTCGGGGATTGTGTGTTTTTTCTAGTCTACACTGTCTAAAAAGAGCTGTTCTCCTGTTTTTGCTAAAATAACTAAGGATTCTGTTAACTTTTAAAGTGAAATGTGATTTACAGCCTTTTGGTGAGATTTCTAGTGGGCCAGACACTAAGGCGCCGACCCCCCCCCCCCAGCCTTTGGTTGTGTAAATTAATTCACACTGCTTGCAGAATCACTTGGTTTCTGCTATTTTCTTTATTTGATTGTGCTTTCCTGTGTCTCCCTCCAGTCAAGCCTCCCTGCCTCAAGCACCCAGTGGGCGAGTCGGCTACTGCAAGGCTGACCTAGGGGACCAGGAGGCCGGGAGAGACAGCCAGGAAGGTACGGGAAAGCCGCAAAATTTTTGCCCACTCGCCTTCCCCCCCCGTGTGTTACCTTTATAGGCATCTTCCCACCGAACTTCTTACCTCCCGCCCACAGCAATATTCTAACCAATAATCTGTCAGTGGCCCTGTGGCGCCACCTGCTCAGCAGTCCTTCCCCTGTTCGCATTGTAGGTAACCACTAATTGCCGCATTCAAAATGGGGAGACTCCTCTTACTGTTTCTCTCTCTCTCTCATTTGTGGTGTTCATTGAGGAGGAAGTCATCCTGATCCATACCACACTGAATAATGCGGCCCACCAGCCTAGCCTCTCTGTTACACCTCCAGTGGATGTTGTCCGGATCCTCAGATATGCCCTACCGACGTTACATCATAATCAGTGGGGTAACCCCCAAAAAGGGACGCAGCCTGTCATGTACTTTTTACGCTCGATGCTCCATTGTTGGGTCCACAGTTCCCCCTTACACCTGCCCACCAAATTAGTACTCTGTGACAGGATACCAAGTCACAACCCCAAGTGGATCACCTCAAAGCAGTGGCCACCGAAAGCAAGAAGAGAGGCCCAAAGACAGTCCCATCTTCCTGTCTTTCAAGCCCTTACGAAACTCTTATTCCTTCTGCTGATCTGTATTGGTAATGTTGAAATCAATCCAGGCCCTCAGAGGCATCACCTCCCCAGCAGATCTTGCCTCCATCAAAGGACTAAGCTTCCTTCATATCAATGCATGCAGCCTCCTGAAAAGCTTCCATTAATACAAGCCTGGGTGCCCATGCTACTTTGCCAGACTTTCTTGTAATATCTGAGACATGGCTCAAACCTGCAACAACAGACAGGGAGGTAAATCTTCCCAACTACCAAATATTCAGAGCAGATCGCCTGACAAGGGGTGGTGGAGTAGCTATTTATGTAAAGTCAAATATATCTGCATCTTGCCTTAGTGCAACATCATTGCCCAAAGAATTTGAATGTATATCCCTTAAAATAACTCTCCCAACATGGCAGCTTTTCAACTAGTTGGCTGCTATAGGCCCCCCTCTGCTGACCACAAGCTCTTAACCCACCTGGGGAACCTAATCAAATTGGGCCCTGAAGAAATCATAATCCTAGGTGATCTAAACCTAAACTGGCTCTCCAAGACAGCTGCACCTCTAGTATCATTCTGTGATACACATGGGCTTACACAACTGATAAATGAACCAACAAGAATCAATTTAAAGAATAGAAGTAGTAGCACCCTACTTGACATCATGCTGGTAAACAAACCCCACCTATTCTCACACGCTGGAGTGCTATTCAGTGACATAAGTGACCACTGTCTCATTGCAGGAATAAGATCATCCAGCAAACCAGCTAACCCAGCAAAATTCCTTCTGAGAAGATCTAAGAAAAACCTTAATATTGAGGGATACCTCCATGACCTAAGCCACTCTACATGCTGGCAGGAGTTCTACCTTACGCATTCTGTGGAAAAAGCACATCAGGTGTTAAATAGCATAATCATAGGTGCCCTTAACACTCATGCACCAATCACTAGTGTTAGAACAAAAAGCAAATCTTGCCGCTGGTTCTCAGCCGACCTTAAATCTGCACTGTTGGAGAGAGATAAGCTATGGAAACTGGCAAGGAAGACTAAGGAACCAAATGACTGGATGCTGTTCAGGAAAGCCAGAAATAGCTGCACCAAAAAAGTAAGGGATGCTAAGGCTGCTTTCTATATGGCTGAACTTGACGCCTCTTACCACAATCCTGCTAGATTCTGGGGCACCATCAAGGGGATCTTAGGGCAGGACTCTAGCACCTCTCTGCCATCTCAAGTGCACCTTAATAAGGTTGCTATCTCTGATAAACAGGAAGTACTGGATGCGTTCAATAATCATTTCACTACGGCTGGCCTTGCTTTTGACACCTCTCCAGCTAATCTACTGCGGGCACAACTAAACTCCTAGTCTACTGAGGTTCAGAGGGCTGATTCTTCCTTCTCCTTCAAATCGGTTTTACTGAAGCAAGTAGAGGACCTAATGCTGCAATTGGACACTAAAAAAAGTGCAGGTGCAGACTCTCTTGACCCCTATTTTCTAAAAATTGCAATTCATGTGCTTGCAGTTCCCTTCACACATCTTTTTAATCTATCATTAACCTCTGGCTCTATTCCTTCGATGTGGAAAACAGCCCAAGTGTTTCCCCTCCTAAAATCAGGGGACCCCATGGACCTCAACAACTACAGGCCCATATCCATTCTTCCAGTGCTTTCCAAGATGCTAGAGAAATTAGTGAGCATCCAATTAAGAGACTACCTTGAAGTTAATAATCTCTTAAATCCTGTTCAATCTGGATTTAGGGCCAGGCACAGCAACATCACTGCACTGGCCAAAGTCACAAATGACTGGCAAACTGAGCTAGACAAAAAGAGCAGTGTCTGTGCTGCATTCCTTGATCTAGGCAAAGCATTCGACACCATGGATCATGAGCTGCTACTCTCTTCACTGCACTCCATAGGCTTAGACCCACCCTCTCTTAAGTGGTTCAGATGTTACCTCACTGATAGAACACAGCAGGTGAAAGCTGAAGGTGACTTATCCTCATTAAAACCACTTCTAAGAGGAGTGCCTCAAGGATCTATCCTGGGCCCTATCCTTTTTGCCATTCACATTAACAACATTGACTCTAATCTCACCAAAGCCAATGTTCACCTCTTTGCAGATGACACTGTTTTATATGTCAGTAACCCATCGCCTGCAGTGGCCTGTGAAATTTTACAAACAGAATTCTCCCTTTTGCAACACCAACTACTTGAGAAAAAAACTCCTCTTAAATGCAAAGAAGACAAAAGCTATGTTCTTCTCCACTAATAACTATACTAACACCTCCTCACCAAGCAATCTTCCCCATTTATCCACCATGCTTGGAGAAAGCCTAGACTATGTAGATAAATTCAAATATTTAGGGGTGTGGATTGACAGCAGGCTTGACTACACTCATCATATAGAAGAACTTCTGAAAAAACTTCGCAGAGGCTCGGCCTATTCTTCAGAATTAAACATTTTCTAACCAGAGACTCAAGGCTGAGACTAATCCAGGCCTCATTTATCTCACTTATCGACTATGCAGACTTCCTTTATGGTCACTGTCCTATTTCCTATTTAAGCAAATTGGATACCTGGTATCACAGAGCACTATGGTTTATTACAGATCTTCCATTCAACACTCATCATTACTCTCTCTATGCTGCAGTTGGACAGACATCCCTACACCTCAGAAGGATCAGAAATGCTGCACTATGGATATACAAAGCTTTGTCTAATAAACTTCCATCCTATATTTTAGACTGCTTTACACTGGCCACAGCTAGGTCCTATGCCCTAAGAAGCAACAACTTCATCATGCTTAAGTTACCCAAAGCCTACACCCGGCATGGGAGGTCTGCAATCAGCTACTCTCTAGCACTGGCATGGAATTCTCTACAGAAGACCCTAAAGTTGACCAACTTTATACCTCTAGCATCCTTTAAAGAGCTCTATGTAAGTCTCTTCCCAGAGAAATGCAATTGCAACCACAAGGCCTAGTCCAGTCACATTCACAACCCTCCCCCTTTCAGTCAGCAATTATTATTGACAGCTCTTCCATAAATCATCCCCTTAGTTTTTCCCTCCCTCGCAGCCCCCTTATTTTGTATCTCAGCCCCCTTTCATACCTTTTTTACAGCTTTGCTTCCCCTGACCAAGACCTCCACACCAACTCCTGGCACTTACTTCTACCCCAACCACTCCTCCATACCTCCCTACTACTAGTAGCCTTAGCCCCTATCTGAATCTCTCCCACCAGCCCCTCCATGTCATTCGTCAGAGGCTGTTTATCATCATTTTTGCAGTCATCAATCATTATATCTGTTTGTCTACGTTAGTTTGCCCTGGAGCCTGTAATACCTGTTACCCTGTATTGCGTGCTTGCTTTGGCTCCTCTATTGGGACTTGGACATTCTGGATTCTTCTAGTGTACTTTTACTGTATCCTACCTTGTCCTGTTAGGTTTTATCATCTTTTATCCTTCATTTGTATATATATTTATATTACTGTATCTGTTTAAACACAAGTGTTCTGTATATGTCTGCTACTGTACCTTTAATTTGATCCTTGACTTATCAGGTCCATCTTGTAAATGAGCTTTGCTCAATGATGTCCGCCTGAATAAATAAAGATTTTGATTGATTGATTGATAAGTCCTGAGCAGGGAGGGCTTAACCTTGTCCTTCCCTATTTATGGATGTAATACATTGTGGTGGTCTTGTCTGTTCTGACTTGTACCGCCTTTGTAGTAGTTGTGTGAAGACCTTTAGCGCAGTAACACTACTCTTAGTCCCTGCAGCTTTATGTGCAGGAGTAACTCTGCACTTGACCATGTGCCTTGGGAGGTGTGAACCCCCAGATAGGTGCCCCACTCTAGTAGGGATGCATCTGTTTTCAGACAACTAATAGGGGAGCTTGCTGAACAACAAGAAGCCCCTTCCCTTAGATTGGTTCCCTTTTTTCCTCCATTGGAGGCCTGTAACAATGTCCTTGTTACTAGAATTAGTTTTAAAAGAGGGTCCTATCTCTGACACCATTGAGCCATGAGGTGACATTGAATGGCCCTGATCTGTAACCTGGATTCCAAGACTGTGCCAGTGGCAGATGCCATGTGGCCAGTAGCTGAAGAAAACTGTCTTGCGGTTTTTGGTTCACTCAGCCTGAATAAGCCCGCTATTAGTGGAATACTTCTTGCCCTGCGTAGGGGCAGACAGACCCTGCCTTGTAGGGTATTTAGCTCTGCTCCTATGAACTGGAGGTTTGAGCAGGCTGAAGATCAGACTTTCTTTAGATTTATCAAGGACCCTAGAGAGTCCAGGAGACCCTAGTGAGTTGCAGACTCACTTACTGGAGTGATTCTACCACCACCAACCAGTCATCTAGATAAGGGGAAACTGTGACACCTTATTTTTGAAGGTGATCCAACCACTGTGTACATTCCTAGAGCGTGACCAGATGAGAGTCTGAACCTGAAGTACTTTCTGTGAGAATCCCTTACGGAAGTGTGGAAATAACTTAAGTACAGTGATGCCAGGAACCCCTTTAGGTTTTTCCTGGGGTTTGACATGCTTTGTCTTTTTGGTTTTCGTGGAGGGGACCAGAGAGACAGCCGGATACTCAGCCCCCCCCTTTTGTTAATACAATATTTATTCAAATTCCTCACAATAAACGGCAGGTTATTATCAGTCACAAATTAATTTTATACAGAGATTGAAAAATTATAAGTGGAGCCATATAGCACGGCAGTCCATATAAGATATGCATTGATACTTTGATCGCAATACTGGGTATATTACAGTAATTCATATTATAATGTCTAAGAGACACGAAACAAAAAAGACAAACAAGCTTTGAAGACAATATTCATATCGTATTCATCCCTCGCCATTCCCCAGATCCCACGCCTCGGGTCCAAATCCCCCTTTTCAGCCAACAGATCTGGCAGCCCATACAAACAGCAGAGTAATGATCAAGGGACAAAGGATACATCCTTCAAACTTATATGGAAAATCCATCTAGATCATTTCATGGCACATAGATCTGACTTATCATTCAAGTGATAAGACATTTTTTCCGACCTACAGATGTGGTTCATTATTTCTATCCATTCTAGTACTGTAGGAACCCTGGGGGTCAGCCAGCAGCGAGTCAAGGCTTTCTTGGCTGCCAATAAGGCTATTCCCAACAGGTAACATGTGTGGGTATCCCTAAGACCATGGGGGAAGTTGTGTAGTATAAATACGTCTGCAGTAAGGATGATCGAATGTTGAACAATTCACTTAGTTCAGATTGTAAAGAGTCCTTGAAGGATTGTAATTTTGGGCATAGCCAAAATATGTGAGTATGGTGTGCCGTGGATTCTCCACGTTGACGCCAGAAGACACCTAGTCCTGCTGTTGTGAAGTGGGCTGTTATAGCCAGGGTTCGAAAATATCTGGTCAGCACTTGCCAGGAGAACAGTCTCCAGCTGTGGGAATAAGTGAGTTTGGATATTGACAGACAGCTCTTATCCCACTGTTGTGAACAGATATCAAAGCCAAATTCCTGAATCTACTTTGTATATATCCCCATGGTGCTTAACCCTTGTGTTTTCCCTAGTGCTTTGTAGAGGACTGAAATAATGTGGGGCACCCCTCCATTAATAATACTCTGCTGGAGACAGGTGACTGGGGGGGGGTATTCTCAGTGCAACGCACCTCCACTGGAAGGGAATAATAGAAATGTCTCAGCTGCAAATATCGGTAGAAGTCCCGTTGTCTTAAACCGTGGGAGTGACACATCTCATGGAAGGATTTGAAATCTCCACCAGTGAGGAAGTGTGAAAGGTTGGAAATTTTCAAGTACTGCCAGGCATAAAATGTATGGTCAAGATTGGCTGGGAGAAAATTCTCCAGGAGAGCTATGGGAGTTAAAAACAGCAGGTATGGGGTTAGGAAGAAATATTTGCAAATTACTCTCCAGGTTTTCAACTGGTGAGTAATCCATGGGTTACGGGACTCCTGATCCAGTGGGTGGTGAGGAGAATGGTACAATGTGGCCCTTATCAGGTTCCGGAAGGGCATAAGGCCTTCCTCAATTTCTCTCCAAAGGGCAGCACTGGCCTTCATTATTCGGCTCAATAAGAATGATAAATGTGATGCCCAGTGGTAGTATTTAAGGTTGGGGAGGGCCAATCCTTCTACTTTCCTTGGTAGGAACAAAGTACAGAGTTTTATTCTGGGATGTTTCCCAGCCCAGATAAATCTACTAATGAATCTGTTCCATATTTGGAACGTTTTAGCTGGGATATACATAGGGACATTCTGAAACAAATACAAAGCTTGAGGTAATACTACCATCCTAATGACCTCCACTCTCTGGAGAAGGTTCAATGGGAGTATATTCCATCTTGCAAGGTCAGCCTGAAGCTGGGTAAAAAAGGGGACATAGTTATTCCTTTCTGCATCGCTTGCCCGGTGTGACAAGTAGATGCCCAGGTATTTCAGTTTAGTCAAGTCCCAGCAGAAGGAGTACGTTTGTGCCATTGAGAAAGAGGAAGTAAAGTTAAAGGTTAATGCTTCTATTTTGACAGTATTTAACTTATATCCTGAGCATCTGCCAAATTGTTCTAATATGTTGAAAATGACTGGAATCAACTGGGCGGGGTTGGATAAAAAGAGCAGGACATCGTCTGCATATAGGGCTATACGATGTTCCGCCCCTTCAGTCTGTACCCCTTCTGTTAGGGGTGACTCTCTAACGGCTTGTGCCAATGGTTCAAGAAAAACAGCAAATAAGCTGGGCAAGAGGGGGCATCCCTGCCGGGTTCCTCTAAATAAAGGAAAATATGGTGAGTGGTGTCCAGAAACCTTAACACAGGCTTTGGGGGAGGAATAAAGCATTTTAATCAGGGAAATAAAGGGTAAAGGAAAGTCCATCTTTGCCATAGTGGTAAATAGGAAGGACAATGAAACCCTATTAAATGCCTTCTCAGCATCTAAGCTGAGAAGGACCGAGGGGGTTATACGAGACTGCATCTTGTGCACCAAATGTAGTGATCTTCTTGTGTTGTCCGTGGTGGATCTAACAAATCCAGTCTGGTCTAAGTTAATTATAAAGGGTAAAACTGTGTCTAATCGTTTAGCCATAATGGACATAAAGAATTTATAATCCACATTTAAAACTGAGATTGGGCGATATGATGTACAAAATTGGGGCTCTTTATCTGGTTTGGGGATTAGGGATACCGCGGCGTACAACCAGCTGGGTGTGGGGTCCGCTTGCCCCTGTAGCACTTCATTAAATACTTGTAGGAGGAGTGGAGCAACTGCTTGCACTGAACTTCTGTAAAATTCTGTACTATATCCATCTGGGCCAGGAGCCTTCATGGTTTTAGATTGGGAGATTGCAGTTATTAATTCAGTATGTGATATAGGAGAAACCAGTGAGGTCTGTTGGTCGCTAGATAGCCTTGGGAGGCCCAGAGGGGAGAGGAAAGTATTAATATCTGTATGCTCTGAGGGGTGGTCTTGGGTATACAATTTTTTGCAGTATTCATAGAAAGTCTGAGGGATAAGACTCACCCTTGTACATGGGGTACCAGAATTGGGGTCTCTGATAACGGCTATGGTTGAAAGACGCTTCTATTTGCGTAGCCGAAAGGTCAACAGGCGCAAAGCCCTGGAGCCTATTTTCCCATATCTGTGCCTAAGAAAGGGCAGGGCTATTTCAGTATTTTGCAATACCACAGAATCCAGCTCCTGCTTGGTTTGTTTAAGCTGGTTCAGGACAGAATTATCCCCTTGCTGGTGTGCCATTTGAAGAAAATTAAGGGTCTGTTCTAAGTGGGATTGTTTTTCCCTACGCTGTTTTGTCAGCATGGACATATGTTTAATTAGGTGGCCACTGAGTACCACTTTTAATGTGTTCCACTTAATTGAGGGAGAAACTTCCGGGTCTGAATTATCCTGCTGAATCTCTTGTATTTTCTCTTCCAAAAAATCCCTAAAGAGTGGGCTTTTAAGATGAATAGAATTCAATTTCCATATTGTATTTCGTCTTTCAAGATCCAGTTCCCATTTTGTGACCACTGAGGCATGGTCGGAATGCGCAATATCCCCCATAGATACCTCCTTGAGTCTCCTTCAAGTCCACCGGCGGCTGAGGGGGTGGTGGGGAGGGGGAGGGGGATACGGGTATTGATTGTACCTGTAAGGTGCGTATCCATAACCCGATGGTGGGAAACCTGACATCGGGTATTGAGGCACCGGGTACTACGGCGTCGGATAGGCCAGCTTTGGGTACTGGGGCATCAGATACTGCGGAGCCAGGTAAGATGACGTTGGATACCCAGGAGCTGGGGGGGTCTACTGGAGACAGTCCGGCCGGAGGGCCCAAGGGCGGGCCTGGACAGGAGGCCTGGTGGGCGGAAGGCCCGGCGGTGGAGCAACATCTGGGAGCGGGATGTCGCCCGGTGTCGGCAAAACTGGCATCGGAGCCGATGTCCGGGGAACCGACGTCAGGGCAGTTGGACCAGCGGGCGGACGGCCTGATGGAGGCGCCGAACCTTGGCATCACCCGGGGATGGAGGAGAAAAGTCCCTGGGGTCAGGCTGAGGAGACCCAGGGTCCCTAGAGGGCAGCGAAGGCTGCAGGGAGCCGGGAATGGCGGATGTGGGAGGTTCCGGCATCAGCTCAGCCGCCGTGCAGGCACTGGGCAGGCCAACGTCCGACTTAGCGGAATCCGGATGGACGCCGAAGGAGCCGACGTCCGACTTATTGAACCCATCTCCCGAGGCAGGTCGTGAAGGAGGAGCGGCCTTGTCAGGTGGACGAGAGGCCGTGCACTGCCCCAAAGGGTCGGGCGACTTATTGACCGTCTCCGTGCAGGCATCAGAGGAGCTGACGTCCGGCTTACCGGAGCCGCTCAAACCAGTAGGCTGCGGTGGTGGCTTACTGGGAGCCGGAGGCCTGCAATAGCCTGGAGTGCTCAAGGGCCCGAGCAGGAGCGGTAGACAGGTGGCTCCGATGCCACTCCTGAAGCTCTAAGGTAGCCGCCGCGGAGCGGTCCCTGAGGGGATGTTACCTGTAGCACGGTGACTCCGAAGAAGATGCGTGGATGAGGAGCCTTATCCTGGTGCTTCTCCTTGTCTTTCTTCTTACGATGGCCTTCGGGGAAGTGGATGATTGCCGGAGCTTTTTTAACTCCTTCTCCATGGAGGACATTTTCTTCTTTAGTATGTGGGCCTCCAGGGACTGCTGCCTCTGTCTGCGGGTGGCAGCATTGAATTTTAGGCAGTGCTGGCACTTCTCCACCTGATGATTCGGGCCTAGACAGAAGAGGCACTGAGAATGGCCAGGCTTGTGCGGGAGTTAGGCGCCGCACGAGTCACACTTACTTTTGTGCTCGGAAGGTGTAGGGGACGACATACACTGACGAATGCCTGGTGATTTTAATTGAAGAATTGAAAAAAGACAGTAAAAACTACCGACGAGAGAGCTGACGAGCACTGAACTTTACTGTGAGGAGCTGACATTAGCTAACAGCGGGAAAGAACTGGAAGGCGGGCATGGGGGACCACCCTTTTATACTGACGCCGCATAACGTCGGTTACCTGACGTGGGGGCGGTCCCCCGCCAGAGACTGCTAGCTAGAAATTTTTCCATTGGGTCCTGATGCCGGCCGGCATAAGTCCTATATGTAATTACCTACTGCAAGACCCCTCTCGAAGTAAGATCCCAGGTGCGAAAATCATAAAGATGCTGTCATGTCCTGGAAGGAGGAAGCTTATTATGAGATCAAAAGAAGTGTCATTTGAAGGACATGAATTATGCTGAAGTTGCAGAATATAATACTTCTGTATAAGATATATATTTTTTTATACATAATCTGACAGAGGAGGAGCTAGTTGACCTCACACAAAAATATGTTGGCCCATACAGTTGTTTAAGAAATACTCTGTTTTACTTACACACTTTTACCTAGACTCAGACTGAAGAAAGATCTTTGGAGCATTTATAAACAGATATTTAGAAAGATTTCAAATCTAAGTACTGTAAGTAGGAATTTGCACTGTTTAAACCTTGTTTCTTTTAAAAGATTTGTATGTCCGGGGATCTCAGAGTTCTGTATTTTGCATTTTACATATTTTTAACTATTTTAGTAAAATTCTTTTTAGAACTTACTTGGTCTGTCTTTGACTTCTTTTTAGTTGTAAGAAAAGTATATGGTTATTGCAGATACTAAACATAAGCTTGAATGGTAGTACCAAACTGGAAAGAAAAGCGTTTTAAATCTGAGGTCTTTATTAAAGTTTTTAAGGGTTCATCTCTGTATACCTGGTTAGGTGCCCATAGGCAAAGATATCTGACCCCCAAAGACAGAAATATCAGAGCCTGTGCATTGGGTACACTAGCAAGAGGTTCAAAGTTTGAATTCCTCCAGAACTTGAGACCAAAGGTTGATCCGAACTCACAAAAACAGACAAGAGGGTTACCTTGTCTGTTGCACTGTTCACAAGACTGCGCTCAGAGGTTGGCACTTTGGGAGTAGAGGGTCTGACCTGCTGAGTGGGTTTGTGACAACCGGTATTAGCGGTTCTTAAAACAAAATAATTTAATAAAATTAAACACACCTAATGGAGTTTTTAATCAGAAAACTCCAATGAATATAAAATAAACCTCGGTTCGACCTTGGTTATACCGAACCAGCAGAAATTGAGAAAACTTGCAATTTAAACACTAAAACTACAGGTTTACCTAAAATTACAAAAATGAAAAGGCAGCAAATGAAATGTAAAGAATACTTATAATATTTTATAAGGTTTCTCACGTCAGAACAAAAGAAGATGAGGAGAGGATCTCTGAGCATCTAGACTTGACAGGCAGAGAGAGAAATCTGAGGGGTTTAGAACAAAGGCAGTTAGTATAAGGCAGTATTTGAAAAGTGGCTCATGCAAAAGATTCCATCATTTGCATATGTTCCAAATTCTCTCTGGGCAGTTCTACTTAGAAAGCTGACTGCATAAAGTTATAAATACCTGAGTATTACTGGGGTTAGAAAACCAGCACAGTCAATGTCCTGAAGTGTCATACTACACTTATAACAAGCATTTGTCAATGCCGAATGTGTGCTTGCTGGCATTGACATTGGTAGTGTAGGCATGAGAAAGATGCATAATAGGAATGACAGTGAACTATTTAACTGAAGCCAACCCCACCACCACCCTGCAGAGAGTGACAGGCATTGGGGTGTGCCTTTGGGTAATCAGGTATAACGGCCACACCATTTCACCACACCCTACCCTGCAGACACCAACAAGTGTCATGGTGTGCCTTGGGGTCTTTGGCCCTTATGCTTACCCCATTCCATCAGGAAATACGGTGACATGGGTGCAGTATAGGAGAATAGGGTGAACTTTGTGGCCGAAGAGTCCAAGCCACACCTCGATGCCTCTCACTGGCTGCAGGGTGTGGGTGGGGGTGGAATGGTATGAGCATTACAGGCAACAATCCCAAGTCACACCCCTGATGCCTGTAAGTCTCTACAGGGTGGGGCGCTATGGTCGTAAACCCTATTGTCTCTAGGCATGCGTTGGTATTTTCACTCCAAATTTTCAACATGGTTTTTTTGTGACCCCCACCTTATGAAAAGTGGCAATATCAGTTTGTTAGCTGAAAGCTGATTTTGCACAGCGACTACGCCATTTGGCACCACAGGTGTGAAAACACATTTAGAACAGGGTGTGAAAAATGACAGCTGTACTGTTTGTGGGGAGGTGTAAAAAATGGCAATGTTGAAAATCTGCAGTGAAAATATAAAAGAACTGGTGAAGTCACGAGCATGCATAGAAACTGCGCAATGCACACTCGTAATGTAATTAGTTTTTTTTTTTTTTTTACAGCAGATTGTCAACACAGGCATTTTGGGACCTCCGCTCATGAACAGTGTCACTGTGATTTTCTTAATCTGCCCGAACAGTGATTTCCCACAGCGACCACGCATTTCTGCGCCAGAAGTGCAAAAACGCATTTTGGCCAGGGTGTAAAAAATGACAGCTGTACTGTTCAAAAGGAGGTGTGGAAAAATGCCAGTGTTGAAAATCTGGACCTAAAATATTACAATTCATGAACTTACAAGGGTGCGTAGAAACTATGCAATGCTCGCTTGTAACACAGTCATTTTATGGACTTTTGTCACCAAATTTTAACATAGCCACTTTAAGACCTCTGCTCGTGAACAGTGTCACTGTGATTTTCTTAATCTGCCCTGAACAATGATTTCACACACTGACTGCACCACTGAGCGCTACAGGCGCGAAAACAACATTTTAGGCGAGATGTGAAAATTACAGCTGTACTGTTCATAAGGAAGTGTGGTAAAATAGTAATGTTGAAAATCTGAAGTGAAAATATTAAAGTTCACACACACTTCTGAGTGTATGGGAACCTCTGTACACACACTCGTAAACACTGGAATTACTACTAGTAGTCTGGGGAAGGACGACCTTATCATTCTCTGCCAAAACTACAGTAGGATCCGCAAAGGCTTGGGATGCCAAAAATGGGTCGATCCTTGGGGGCTGAGTATTTCCTATCTATGGATTTAGCCACCAAAGGAATGAGAGCAGGATTATTCCATACCATTTGAAACAACGTCTCAAAGGAGAGCTGTACCGGAGGAGTCAAATCCGTAGGGATCTCAGGAACATGGAGGTATTGGAGTCTTAGTAATTTCCCAGAATTGATGTCTGTAGTTTGGAGAGAAAGAGTGGAAATCAAGTTTTTCAGCAGAGACTTAAAAGACAAGTCCTCGACCACAGGCTCTGCAGCAGGAATATATCCTGTTCCTTCCACTTCATCACCCAACCTAAGGTCTAGGTCAGGCTCAATGTCATCTCCTGACAGTCCTAGAGGAACTGCATGGACAGGAAAGGAGTGAAAATCAGAGGGAAATGAGGAAGGAACAGGGTTAAAGGAGGAGTCCTGAAAGGTGGATGACGCCCTAAGAACCCCTGGTGCACAAACATACGGCGCCGAAAAACACACAGCACCGACAAGCGGCACGGCACGGGGCGACACTGAGAAGCCACACTGCGCCGGGGAGGCGAGCTGGCGCCCGTGGCGCCCTGCAGCACAGGCGATGCGCCGCGGCGCACCGAGGACAGCGCCCGGCGGGCAGACGGCACCAAGGACAGCGCCGACGGTGTGCATGGTGCCAAGAATGCGCATGGTGCCAAGTAACTCAATGGCACTGAGGATGGTGCCGACAGACGCATCGGCGCCGGAGTCGGCACCAAGCGTGCCATCGATGCTGAGGGCATTGAAAACACCCCAGGACTCTGAAAAACAGGATTTGAGGAGAAGGGAGGAAGAAGAGCAAGAGATAGAGGCATCAGTGTGGCCCCCTGCGCCGCAGCCATATGGGGGGGGGCACCTAAGCGTGGAGTCAACTGCACCGAAGACGGTGCCGTGCAACCAGGGAGGCCCAACCGCCCTACCTGGTCTCCCAAGAAGCCCGAAGGCCCCTGAGTGACCGGGCCAGGCAGCTGGACCAACCTCCGAGCCCATTGCTCCATAAGAGCACCCACTGATGAAACTGCTCATCTGAAGACCTACTACAGGGCGGGGTAGGGCTCCGATGTCGAAGACGTCAGCTACTAGAAATATAAGCTGGCGACTCCGAAGGAGGAGACTGGCAACTAGCTCCAATAACTGACCATCTACGCGCAGACATATCAGAGGGCGACCTCGAGTGATGCCTTCTCTTTTTTGACCTGTGGGCCGAACAAGAGCTTGAGGCCGAACAGTGCTAAGAATGCGACCATTTATTTTTATGCTTTTGAGGGGACCACCGGCCCCCTTGGGCACTGGACTGACCGTTGTCAGACACCCCCCTCTGGAGAAGCCGGCGGACCAGACCCAGCCCAGCTGACTGAACAGCTTTCATACAAAGTTTCCCTTCCGTCACCTGACCCAATCATGGTCGACTCCGTCAAAGTAGGCTGAGACTTCTTTGTAAATAAGAATAAACTTAAGTGATACTTATTCGAGATATTACTACAAAACAACAAAACTGAAAACTATGCTGCTAGTTTGAAGTTTGACTCCCAAGAGGCGACTGACGCCGTCACTGAAGCGCAGTCGACGGCAGGGAAAAAAGGAACTGAGGCGGTTGGAGGGTCGACGCCAAGTTAGTCATTACTGCACAAGTGGAGGCTCGTGGTGCCGCTCCTCGCAGCTCCATCTCTGGCGCAGACCCTCCAGCAAAAAAGTTTGCTCCCACTGGGTCCTAGTGCCTCCGATGCTATTCCCATTAGTGTGAATGAGTGGTGGAGACAGGTGTCCAGGAAGATCCTGTATTTCTAGGGACATGAATATGTTGTTCATCCACACTGTCTGGCAGACTCCTAGCAGTTCCCCCGGGAGGAGGGGGGGAGGCAAGGCGCACACCCCTACTTAGGGAATAATGACTGGAGAACCGAGGCCCCAAAACCAGCATCCCGGCGTGACTCAAGGTCGATGTGGTAGTGGGTAATGAAGGTGTGTGCTGACTTCCAGGTAGCAGCCCTGCAGGTTTCCTGAATAGGGACGTCCCTGGAAGCAGCCACTGATGCAGCAGTATGGCAGGTAGAATGAGCTCTTATCCCTCTGGGAGGCTCCATGCCCGCCAACCTATAGCAGAGATCTATGCAGGAGGTGACCCACCTGCGTATCATCCGCTTGGCTGCAGGTCTGCCAGGTGCGGCTTCAGCGTAGGTGATGAACAGCTGGCAAACCTCTCCCCGAACTTCAGCTGTCCGCTCCTTGTAATAAGTGAGCGCTCTTCTAGGGTCCAAAGTATGGAGCCTATATTCAGCCTCTGAGGTGTGATTTGGGTAGAACACCAGCAGAGTCAACACCTGGTTAAGGTGAAACTCTGACACCACCTTCGGAAGGAATTTCAGGTGGGGGCGCAGGACAATCTTGTCCCTATGGAAGACCAGATAAGGAGACTCGATGGAAAGTGCCTGGAGCTCTCCCATCCTTCTGGCTGACGTGATAGCCACCAAGAAGGCAGTCTTCCATGACAGGTGAGAGATATCACACCTGTGCATCGGTTCGAATGACTTGACCATGAGATTAGCCAATACCAGCAGTAGATCCCACGGAGGTGGAGGTTCTCACACCGGAGGGGATATGTGATCAAGGCTTTTGAAAAAGTGCCCAACCAACTTCTCCTGCGCCACCGACTGCTTCCGGCCCGCGCACGGTAAGCAGAGATGGCTGCCAGGTGCACCTTAAGGGTCGTTGACCGAAACCCAAACTGAAAGGGACCACAGGTAGTCCAGATGCCGCCAAGGAGCAGGAGAAAACGGTCCGGCCCTTACCCTGACACCAAATGGAGAATCTCTTCCATTTAAAGGCATAGCATTTTCAGTCGACTTTACGGGAAGCCTCAACGACACTGAGGACCTCGGCCGGAAAGACCTAAGGCCTGGAACTTCTAGCCATCAGGAACCAAGCCAGTCAGGTGCAAGGATTGAAGGTCTGGATGGAATACGCCCCTGATTGACTGAGATCAGGTCTGGGCAGGCTGGAAGCCACCTCCGAGAGTCTGCAGCTGAGACTGAGGAGATCTGAGATACCAGAACTGGTGGGGCCTGTCTGAGGCTACCAGAATCACCTGCACCGCCTCCTCACCTTGAGAAGCACCTTGTGGATCAAGGGAAATGGAAAAGGCATAAAAAGGCCTGGGGTCCACGGCCAAGGCAACCCTGCAGTGAGCCCTGCTGGGAGGCAGGCATGAAACAGCCTCCTTGGCATTCTCCCTAGAGCCATGGGGTCCCTAGAGGCATGCCCCAGTGGAGAGCAAAGATCTTGCACTACCTCCAGCAGGAGAACCACTCATGAGGCAGAGCCCTATCCGGCTTAGGGCATCAAGCCCAGAATGTTGGAGGCTCTGCCACAAGATCTGCCTCAGGCTGTGCAGGGACCAAGTGCAGAGAGCTTCCTGCACAGAGGCATGGGCGCGCCTGCCCGCAGGCAGTTTAGGCAGTACATGGTGGTGGTATTGTCATCTGGACCTGGACTACTTGACCCAGTACAAACAGAGCAAAATGGTGAGGGCTAGATGAACTTCAATCCAGCAGGTTGATGTGGGACTCGAGGACCAGAAGGCCATGCTTCATGCTCCCCCAGATAGGCACCCCAACCCATCACAGAGGCATCGGTCGATAGAGCCAGTCAGCTCGAGCCGGACAAATGGGATGCCTTCCTGCAGATGAGCTGGAACGATCCACCACTGGACAGCATTCCACATCTCCTGGGTCACTGTCACTGGCTGATCCAAGGGACCGGGCCCGCTGTGACCAATGGCCAGTCCCATTGTAGGGGCCGCATGTGCCAACGGGCCCAATGGACCCGCTGGTGCAGTCTGCCTTGAGGCACACAGGAGTCCTGGGCAGGGTGCAATGCCCAACCTGAAATGATTGGGCAAGGAAGAAAGAACCTCTGCCCTGTCCGCCAGAACCATGCTCTGGCCTCGCAGGAGAGACTCTGCCCGATGAATTGGATCACCTGCTTGTACGGTTCTGACTGGCCTTGGTGATAAAGGCCAACTTGAGAACCTGGAGGAGCCAGATCCCTGAACTCTCCACCTCCATTCTGGAGGCGCAATCAACCAGTAGATCCAGGTAGGGAACACCCAGACCATTGGGCGCCGCAGGAATGCTGTCACCACTGCCATGCATTTGGTGAGACCATCAGAGGAGCTAGAGAAGGCCGAAGGGCATGGCTCGGGAACTCCATGGGGCGCCCTCTGCTCTGAAGCGGAGGAATCACTGGTGGGACAGACAGTTGAGGCATGAAAATCGTCCTGGAGTCCAGAGAACAAGAACCTACGTTTCATTTCAAGGATGGAATGATCTGAGCCAAGTGACCATCCTGAAGGTTTGAACCTTAGGAACCTGTTCAGGTCGTACAGGTCAGAATGGAACGTCAGCACCTCATCCGTTTCGGGACCAGGAAGTACCTGGACACAAACCCTGGGTGCTGGTGGAGGATCTGCCACCTTTCTGATCACCTCCTTTTAGGGAGCAGGGCAATGTGACTCGACAGGCCGCAAAAGAGGAGCTGAACCCCGTAACTCCCTGTGAAGGCTTGAAACCTCCAGAACAGAGACCCTTTTCCTACCACCTCCAACACCCATGGTCCGTGGTGATAGCGGACCAGGAGGAAAGAAAGTGGAACACGTTCCCCAAGGGAACCCAGGGAAATGTAGCGCAGCTGAGGCGACACCCCTCAGCCTGTCACTAGGCAGGCTTGGAGGAAGGACTGGCCAAAGGACCTCCCTGGGCCTTTTCCTCTCTGCTTCCTGTTGGAGGAAGCTGCAGACTTGGCTTTAGGGTGCCAAATGCGAGCCTGCTGGCCCTGATGCTGGTGTTGCTGGGCCGGACGTGCTGCAGGGGCAGAAGGTTGAAAGGACTTATGTTGCTGTCGATGGCCTTTGTCCTTCTGAGTAGATGTGACCGAGTCCGAGGTGGCGTTGGACTTTTCGATCCTCTGGAGGTGGCCTTCCACTCCAGGGCCGAACAGGTCGGTCCCCAAGAAGGGGACGTATGCCAACCTGTGCTGGGTATCTGCCCGTAAGGTGGATATCCTCAGCCAGGCTCTGCAGCCCCGTATAGCCCTGCGGCCACTCCTGACCGGGCACAGGACTCCAATATCAAGAGCCGTTTGGAGCTGCTGTTTGCCACTGCCCTTCCCTGATCCCTGCTTGACCATAGTCTGCAGATCAGCTGGGAGATGAGAGATCACCTACATCCAGGGAGCCCATGAGAGCGTGGAGAAATCGCCATCAATCTGACCGAACTGGTCTGGCCGGAGGCTCAGGGAGGGCCTTGGCGTAAACCTTGCACCCGGCATAGTCCAGCTTTTTGGACTCCTTGTTGGGAGGCTTATCCACATCCTAACATTCGGAACATGATGGCATATCAGTGACCAACCCCTCCATGAGGGGGTGTTCGAAAACTGGACAAAGCGGTGAGGGACGCACTTCTGGCCATCCCTGGCCAAAGCCAGGACAGGATGCTGGCAGCTGCCTGGCTCCAAGGCTGGGCCAACAATGGCTTCAGCCACCAGAAAACCTCCGTGGGAACCCTCAGTCCAGTATCTCCGTGAGGGATACTTGCCCCACTGGATCTGGGCTCGAGCTACATAGAAACATAGACTTTGGCGGAGATAAGGGACCGCTAGGCCCATCTAGTCTGCCCATTCCCTACCTACAGGATAGGCCGCAGATCCTAGTTAACCAATAGCCTATATCTCCTGCCCCCACACTTATGTCTGTCCCATGCATTCTGAATAATTCCTCCCACAGTTTTAGACCTCTTACAACTTCCTCAGGAAGAAGGTTCCATGCCATCCACTACCCTCTCTGTGAAATAATACTTCCTCCATTGCCCTGAACGCCCTCCTTCTATCTTTAAATTGTGTCCCCTTGTTCTTGCAAGTCTCTTTTTCTGAAAGATGCTACCCTCTTGGACTTTGTTGATTCCTTGAGGGTACTTCAAAGTTTCTATCATGTCCCCCTCTCCTTCTTTCCTCAAGCTGTAACATATTAAGCTCCTTTAGTCTCTCCTCATACGGCTTCTCTTGCAGACCCTGCACCATTTAGTTGCCATCCTCTGGACTGCCTCTATCCTGTCTATGTCCTTGCCTTGGAGATGGGGTCTCCAGAACTGAACACAATATTCCAGATGGGGTCTCACCAACTGTCTGTACAGAGGATAACAACTTCCTGTTTTCTGCTGCAGATGCCTCTCCTATACATCCCAGTATACCCCAGGTCCTCCCTACTGCCTTCTCACATTGCTTGCCAGCCTTAAGGTCATCTGATATGATTACCCCAGGTCTCTTTCCTGATTTGTTGTTACTACCTCCCACCCATTATGTATTCTTCCCTGGGTTCTTGTTTCCCAGGTGCATTATTTTGCACTTTTTGCATTGAATCCTAAGCTGCCATCGTCTGACCATTCTCCAACCTTGCCAGAGTCCCTTTTCATCCTTTCCACGCCTCCTTGTGTATCAACCCTGTTGCAGATCTTTGTGTCATCTGCAAAAGGCATGCCTTCCTTCAGTCCCTCTGCAATGTGATGAGACATTAAAGGACTGGACCCAATACTAGAACCCTCGGTGCCCACTAGTAACGCCCTTTCTTCAGAGTGGACTCCATTTACAATTACCTTCTGTGTCCTGTTGTCCAGCCAATGTTTTACCCAGGCTACCACCCTGGGACCCACTCCCAGGCTGGTTAATTTGACTAATAATCTTTTGTGTGGGACTGTGTCAAATGCCTGGCTAAAAGTCTAGGTAGGCCATGTCACAGCCCCTCCCTGGTCTACTACTTTGGTCACCCAGTCAAAGAAATCTATTAGATTAGTCTGACATGACCTTCCGCTGTGAACCCATGCTGCCTTGGATCCTGTGCTCCACTGACCTCTAGGTACTCAACTATTCTTTCCTTCAGAGTGACTCCATCACTTTCCCTACCACAGAGGTCAGACTGAAGGTCTGTAGTTTCCTGCCTCTGTCTTGGTCCCACTTTTGTGAAGGGGAATCACATCCGCCTTCCTCAGTCCTCGGGTACCACCATCCTCCCATGATTTATTAAAGAGTAGCCAGTGGTTTCACTAGTTCCTTCCTAATTCTTTTAGAATTCTGGGTGATTCCATCAGGACCCATTGCTTTGTCACCTTCAGTTTTAGGAGTTCTTGCAGAACCCTTTCTTCTAATGAAAGGACTGGGATCGACCCCCTATCAAAGTGCTTCTGTTAACTGGATTAGGCACTTCCCCTCCTCTTTTGTGAATACTGAGCAGAAATATTCATTCAGTATTCCTGCTTTTCACTGTCCCCTGCCCACCCACCGTTCATTCTATTCAGCCTCCCTATCCCTCCCTTTGTCTTTCACACTCGCTGATGTACCTATAAAGGTTTATCCCCTTCTTAACTGGTTGGCTATCTTTTCCTCAGTTTGGGCCTTTGCTATTCTGACTTCCCTCCCTGCTTCTTTCTGCCTTAACTAGTACAGCTCTCTGTCCTGCTCCTTCTATGTTTCCTTATACTTCCAGAATGCTATCTTTTCTTCCTGACTTTCACAGCCACCTCTCTTGAGAACCATAGTGGCTGTTTCTTTCGATTTTGATTTGTTTATTTGCGTCACACAAGGCTTGTTGCCTCTGTGATGGCAGTTTGTAATTCCCCATTATTGCTCCACCTCCTTCTAGCCTGTTTGCTAGTGCTTTTCTGAGGCACTCTGCCATCTTGCCAAAGTCAGCCCTCTAAAGTCCAGTACACCTCACTTTTGTATGGCTTGACTCTGTAGCTGAGTTTAGCGTGAACCACACTGTTTGATGGTCCTTGTCCCCAGATGGCAACCCACTTCTAGATCTGAGAATCTCTCACTGCCCCGTTTGAGAGTCCGAGGTCTAAAGTTGCTCCCTCACAGGTGGGTTCGAAATTAGCTGTCTAATGCCTCCCACCTGTGGGGGCATCAAGAATGGCCCTGCTCTTGGATGTGGCTGCAGCAAATGTGCTCAGTTAACATCTGGCATATTCAGGTCTCCCATCAACAGTATCTCCCTTTCTCTGCCATTCTAGAATGCCTTCCATCATATCCTTGTCCATTTCCTTCCCCTGACATGGGGTCTACTACACAACCCTGTGCGGATTGTGGTGCCCTTTCCAGTCTCCAAGGTGACCCACAGTGCCTCCTCTCCTCCTGTTTTACTCTTTGGTTCAGTTGCTTTTATCCTTCCTTTACATAGAGAGCTACTCCTCCCCTCTTCTCCCCTGCCTGTCTCTCCTGTGGGTTATGTACCCTGGTATGTTAACATCCCAGTCATGGTTTTCTGTGTACCATGTTTCTCTGTGACTCTTGCTGATATCCAGGCATCCCTCTTCCATTAAGCCGCCAGCTCAGGAGCTTGTTGCCCAGACTACAGGCACTGGTACTCAGTACCCTCCATTTCCTGATGGCCTTACCACCTTTGCCCCATCCCTGTCCTTCTTGCCTTTGTCACTTTTCCATTTACCCTGCCCTTCTCCCTATCGACACCTCCATGTTGGTGTTTGCCACACTTACTACCATGATTGTTTGGGGGGCTGGATTCTCCTGCTCCTTTCAGTGCCTCCCCATGGCTGGTTTAAAGCTTGCCAATGAAGCATTTAAACATATCACCTAGGATCCTGGTTCCCCTCCCGGACGGATGCAGCCCATCATGCCAGTATAGGCTTGCATCACTCCAGGTGGACCCCCAGTCCCCAATGAAGCCAAATCCCTGAGCTCCACACCAGTTTTTCAACCACTGATTGAATCCCATGGTGCAGGAACACTAGCCTCTTCTATGCCATAGATGGGTAGCACCTCCGAGAAGGTTACCGTGCGTGCTACTTGACTAAGGCCCCTCCCCAATTCCACAAACTCTTCCTGCACTTCTCTAATCCCTTTCTTAGCCAGGTCATTTGTCCCTAGGTGGACAATGACATCCAGCTCCCTCCCCTGTGCAGCTGCTCTGGCAATCCTGAGGATTAGCTCCCTGTCCCTCAAGCCATGGCACCAGGCAGGCACCTTACCTCCCTCTCCCTTCCTTGCCCAGTTCTACCTTCCTAACAATAGGTCCCCACCAGAGTTGTTTCCTTCCCCTGCAGGGTCCCCTGCCACCCTCCTGTGGGTCTCCTTTGTGGGTTCCCAACATCCTTCTTGGTCTCCACTGTGGGTGCCTCAAGAGGAACCACACTTTGCCAGAATGGCATAGGAATTGTGGAGAGGTACAGCTGGAGGGATGCGCCTCTGTTCCCACCCTCACCCTCCCTGGGCCCACTGTGGTCCAACCGCTCCTCTTTCTTGGCAACCTCTGAGGCAGCAGCAGTGGCACTGGTGGTCCCTGGATGGAAGAGGAGGTCCCACAAATCCTGGCCAACTCAGCCTGGAGATGAGCAACCTCCTCCCTCAGCCCAGAGAGGTGCCTGCAGATGGGACAACACCGCATCCTCCAGAACATCTCCCGAAGACTGCTGCTCCACAGCCACTGCACTACTCCTCCAATCATGTCTTATTTCTGGCCCCTTAACTGTTTGCAATCCTTTCTCTTGCCTCTGTTTTTTTTCTTCTCTCCTTACTTTCTGCCTGTGTGCCTTTAAGCTCCTGATTGTCCTGTTCTGAGACAAGAATATCCTGTATTTCTCAGTAGACCACTTACTTGTTCAGAGGCAGACCTCCAGCAGCTAGAGGGGGCGGAGAGCTACTCTTGCCCTTCTAGGATGGTGGGTCCTTGGTGGTTCTGTGATCACTCACTTCCTGCCCCTAAACAGGAAGTTCCTGTTGTCAGTCAAATCCTGTGCCTATAAAAATAGAACTAGCTTTGCGTGGGGGGGTGGAGGAGAGGGAAGGAGGGCAATATAGTCCCAGCAGAGAAGTTCAGTCACACAGCAGTCCTTTCTCCTGGTGTCTTCTGCCAAGCTATTAGCAGAATCTTTCTAAGGCAGTCTTTAAATGTAGCTTCCTTCTAGCTAAGCCACTCCCCCTCCTTACCAGATCTTTCTACAAGTAATTTAAACCTCACAGCAGTTAAGTCCTTTCAGTCACCTGAGATTTACACCTAGATGACTTTTCAGTTACCCATTCAGTTCAGTTAACCCAAACACACACTTTTTTTTGTTTTTGTTTTGTATGTTAGTTTTTTAACCCTAAATTAAAGGTCCAAATACAAAAGTTCTTCTACTTTAGTCCCAGCAGAGAAGTTCAGTCACACAGCAGTCCTTTCTCCTGGTGTCTTCTGCCCGGTGGACTCCAAGATGAGCCGAAGCAGACCCATGAACGATGATGGGCTCTCGTCCATCAACTGCCCCCCGGAGGACAACAGGTCAAGGGGCCTGGAAAACAGGGAGGAGTCGTCGTCAGACTCCAAGGAGTCTGCGAAGAGCTGCCTGGGGCCTGAGTCACCCTTCACCTGCCGAGGATGGTCAGGAGTGAGGGTGACTGACAACCGGTGGGGCAGACCCTGACCCGACCGAGAATCCTTGGTCGGGGCCCCCGATTTCGGTTGTGAAGGCAGAGGTTCCACCACAATCGGTGGGGCAGCTAGTTTCGGCCAAACAACTGGCCCAGGCTTGGGCACCTCGACCACCGCCTTTCAGGTGACAGCCACTTAATGGCCGGGGAAGGCGACAGTATCGGCTTGTTCCCAGACAGAAGGAGTTGCTGCCACATTAAGTCCTCGTAGCATCGATGCAATTTGCGCCGAAGCCTCTCCTCTCCTCTTCTGAGAAGGAAGACAAGGATGAGCAGCGCCGCTGCTTTCCTCGGTGCCGAGACCGAGACCGCCGGTGTTGGCGGGATCGGCTGGACCGAGATGAGGTCTGAGACCAAGACCCTCGGTGTTTCCGAGGGCAGGTCTGGGAGGGAGCGGGGGAAACCCGCTCCTCCTTAGGCTTGGGAGCCTTGAGGCGCAGGCAAGTCCTCGGTTTCCACCGGGGGAACCGGTGATGAAGGACTGTCAGCTTCACCAGTCGACAGCCCGTCCGACGGGTCGATAAAAATCTCGACCGCGTTGACGGGTGTCTTGGCCGGCTGACCTGATGGGGACGCCGTGAAGCCAGCAGCCTTAGCCGCAACTCGACCGAAGTCATGTCGACGTCCGCCAGACCTCCCGCCCCCACGAACGCCGACTGTGGGACTTACCCTTAGAGTCCTTCTTTTGACTGAGAAGAGTGTCCCAATGGCCCTCACCCTTCATGGAGAGGGACTGACAAAGCTCCTTAAAAGAAGCTGTGTAGGAGGATCCCAAGAAGCGGCATAAATACGCAGCCCGAGGAAGTTGAAGATGTGGCCTGGGCCGCCTCCCCCTCGACGGCGATCATCTGCTCGAGTTGCTCAGCCAAGCCAGTCGCCGTAAACACAGCCCAACGGGCCTCCTTGGACTTCACTGGGGAATAACATTTCTCGGGACGCCCAAGTTGGAGATGGGCAGCATGGTCTTCAAGGACGTTAGCTGAAAAAGACCTGCACAACTTGCAGGCCTGCGGGTCGTGATCAAGCCCAAGGCAGTAGACGGACGTGGAGTGCGGATTGGTCCTGGACATCTTCTGCCCGCATGGGCACCACCGAAAACTGGGAGTTGATTTGTCGCCAGCAGCGGTAAATTGAAGTCTGGAAAACTTTAAAGTAATTTTTGGGTGAACCGAAGAGTTAGGATCCAGTCTCTACGCAGAGCGTTAAGGAGGGAACCTGAGCTTCCAAGCGGTAAGGAAGATCTGGCGTCATGGGGCGGAGCCGAGAGTTTTACCACCCGGGTGGGTGGAAAGAGCCATCTTGAAGACCTTCCAACAAGATTTAAAGTGGCAAGGAACCTGTCAGACAATGTGGATGAACAACATATCCATGTCCCCAGAACAGTCATTTTTGGGAATGTTTTCACCAAATTTTCAACTTAGGGTTTTGGGTCCCAAAATGTGGTTCTGCGCAGTGACCGCAAAATCACCTTTCGGGACCAAATAACAAAATGACAGCAATCTAGTTCATGAGGTGGCGCCCCAAGAACACCATGTTAAAAATTTGGTGTAAAAATTCCCCAGAATGGCCGAGATATGCCCCAAAGTTCATAAAAAAAATTTATGTCAATATACAGCTTACTGGCATTTTTTCAGTTCGCGATCGGTTTTGAAGAGTGCAGACATGTTCCCGGTCCACCAAAGATCATTGCAACGGGCTCTGGAGGTAAGTATGGGGGTGGGTGCACAGAGGGTGGGTGCAGGTTGGGGGCAAGACAGTCAATGAGGGACTGTTTGCTTTTTTTACAGTGTCTTTTTTTTCCCTTCTGCAGGAAGACGATGCAGGACTTCTACCATGCTGGGGTGGACTCCCAGCATGGCAGCTGAAAGGTTAATTTTGGTGAATGGAAGTGGAGCCGACGGAGAACTGGGCACCCCCGTTGGCCATATCGACTTTTGTCATGCTGGGGTGGGCTCCCCGTGTGTTATCTTCGTCAGGAAGACGACACGGGACTTTTGCCACGCCGGGGTAGGCTCCCAGTGTGGCAGCTGAAAGGTTATTTTGGGGGGGGGCCGCAGTGGAGCCAACAGGGATTAGGTACCCCTGTCGGCCATACCGACATTTGCCATGCTGGGGTGGGTCCCAGCGTGGCACCTAGAGGTCTGTTTGGGGGGCGGAGTGGAGCCGATGGGGGACTGGGCACCCCCATTGGTCATACAGTGTACGTGGGTGGAGGGGAGTGCATGAGCACACTGGGGTGGGCTCCCAGCATGCTACGTAAGTGGGGGGATGACGACGAACTGTCTATGTCAGTTCATTACGTGTAGGCAATTTGCATACTGCCGTCAGCAGTATGCAAATTGCCTACACATTACCACCGCTGCTTGTGGCAGTTGTTTCCTCAGAACTGTATACCACTGCATCTGAACGCTGTCATAGACAGCTCGGACATTCATTGGCACAGTGCAGCCGCGCCTGCAAAAGGGACCAGGGCATTGGAAGTGGGGGAGGCACACCTACAAATTCTCGTATGGTGGCACTATGTTTCTTACACATGAGTGCAAGCAAACATAAAAATGGACCCATAGACAACTTTAAAAAAAAAATATAAATACTCAAAAAGTTTTAAAAGCCACGAACAATATAATAAAATATTGCTAAAAATGTAAAATAGTCCCTCCACAGATGGTTTTCACCTGTCATTCATCTGTCTTTCTACACCTTCAATAGACTGTGCGATTGATTACGATGAAATACAAAAAATGCAAAACCCTGCAGTATTCCAGTAGTAAAATGCCCCCCCCCACACACACACACAGAGTGGTAACATGGAATACATAAATTCAAAATTCTGCAGAATCCCACTGGAATACACACACAAACACACACAGACACAGACACAGGCCTCAGGAGCCAGAACCTCAGATTAATCTATTGCAGGGTAAGGAGCAGGGAGTTATCTGGCAAACTGATAAGGACAGTTTGGGGGGGGATCATGGTCACCAAAGAAACAGCGACAATGGAAACTCTGAAAAGTACTTGATTTTTTAAATTTGTGTATGCGCGTCAGGAGAGGCTCTTGAGTGTAAAGAACATTATTTTTTTTTTTTAATTTAAAGGTTTTTATATGTGAGTAAAGGTGGCGGCCATGTTTGTGACAGAAATAAGGAATGATAGACTTGCTCATGAATTCTGTATGTGAACTGCCCAAACTCCAAATCCCACTGTCTAAACCTGTTCAGACCTGTACAGCTGGGGAAAATAAAGATACGTGTCTCAGAACTTTTCTAGCCTATCAGGAAGCAGGACATTTACAACCCATTTTATAAAACTACTAGACCACTCTGCCTTTCAAAGATTACAGAGACTCCAGTTGCGTTGTGACTCTATGTAACCCCACTTGACTCTTAACAGCACCCTGCCCAGCAGGACTCCAGCACTTACCTTGTGATACAGCATGACAGCCCGGTCCATTTGATCTCCTTTTTCCTCGTAGTACCGTGCTGCCTCCATCATGTCCTCCGGGGAACTCAATAGAGCCAGGTTCATCAGCTGATCATCCAAGCCATTCTCCTTCAGAGACAAAAAGCGAATAAAGAGTAAACAGAAGGGCTGTCTAGCTCTGTATAGCGTGTTCACATTCTTTCTCATAATTTTGTTTTTCAATTTTGCAATTAACATTTTACTGGAGTGTAGTCAAGATACAGACACACCAGCCATGTCCAGCAATTAAATCGTAGCGACAGTGGCATAACCACCCCTTCAGAATACACACTAAAGCCCCTGGATGACCCACTGACCTCTAAGGGTCTCACATTCACAGTCCAGACTTCAATGTATATAACACAAAATTCACCAAAACTGCTTTGGCTAGTGCAGGGGTGACCAGCTCTCCAGAAGTTCCGCCTCAATAAAGCTTGGAATTAGCTACAGTGCCCTGAATTCATTCTGTGCGTGAAAACTTTACTAATTACAAGGTACGGATTTAAACACTTAAACTAATCAAAACAAGTAAAAGTGTGAAAACTGTTCTTTCCCATAATTAATAATTTACTGCCATTTTAGCAAAACAGTTCACAAAATGGTGTCCGGCAAAAACAGAAGTAAACTACAGAGTCACTACACAAAGGGTAAACATTAATACAGTTAAAAAATAATAATTAGCCCAGTATCTTCCACTTTTTATTTCCATTTTTAGAGGTTATTGGTGTGTAATGCCCTGAATTTCACACTGTGGCTGGTGGCAGAGATAGCAGTGACCTTTAGATGCTATGTGTATACTTTACAGGCAACTGTACATGTTAAGGGGGTATATACCGTACACGTAATACTATCCCTCTTAACATATGCAACTAGTCAGCGTGGTGGTGCTGAGGGTTGAGGTGCTGGATGCCACACCTTGTGCCACGCTGGTGACCTGAGTTTGGGAACAAGCTCAGGTGCCGGGGGTGGCAGGGAGAGACGATCAAGCATCCGGTGGACTGCTCTCCTCTCCTGGGGAGGATCAGGGCATGCCCGACGAATTAGTAGCCCCTGGTGGAAGCTGGAGGTACTACACATGCGCAGGCTGACGAGTGGGAGGAGTGTGGCGGATATCTGCAGCGTCATGCTGTGCCGACGTCATTGCACTGTTACACTCCTGGGAGAAATACTAGGAAAAATCCCTCAACAGGACCGTCGAGATGATGGGGACTTCAGGGGCAGGCCCACATCCCAATGCCAGCCCATCACTCTAGGGGACTCTATGACCAACCTGATGCTCAGGTAGGCCTCTCTAATTTCAGACAGGCTGCCACAGGAGGGCGGGCCTGCCCTGGGGGGTGATCTGGGGGGCTAGACCTGCCTGGGTGTTTAGGGGAGGAAGCTGATAGCGATGGGTTCAGACAGGGAATAGAGGCCTTGCCAAGTGAGTGAGTAAGTGGGGTGCAAAAAGAAAATGTACAAAAAAATAGATAAGCAATTGCCTGCAAATGATACAAATAGCATCTAAAGGCCACCGCTGTCCCTGAACACGTTAAAAGTCCATCTATAGCACTGTAGCCCCTTCACTACTTTGCATCATTAAAATGTATTTTTGTGGGCAGGGCTGCAGCAGGTACTTGGCTGCTTGAACACTATCAGGAAGTTAGATTGAGTTTGAAGTAAGCTAAATAGCTAAATGATACCTGTTCAAAAATGTTTTAATTGTGGCTAATTTAGGTTCTGGGGCCGGCAGTTCCTTGCCATGAACTGCCTGCCTTGAGGGTGTCAGCTGCTCCTTAAATGTTTGTCATGAAAAAATACCACCCCCACTCATGTAGCTATATTCTCCCACCAGCCCCAACTATTTAATGTAAAGCCCCCCATGACTGATGGACATGATGCCCACAATTATTTTTTGGGTACTGTCCACAATGCGGCGCAGTGCACCTGGTGCCACGCCATGCACATGCAGGCACTCAAAGTATTGGCTACAGGTACTCCAGGGCAAGCTAACAAAAACACGTGTACTGTCTGCAACTGCGGGGTTGGCATAGCAGTTGGCCCAAGAAGCAAAGTGGGCCAGTGACAATGTTCATATCCTGAATCTTCTGAGAGTGGAAGAGGAGTACATGATGGATTTCCAGACTCCTTGCAAAGACAAAGGTTTCCATAATTTTCTTCTGTCTTTCTCCTATGAAGATAGGTCTCCATCTTATTATTTATTTGAATTTTGATAACCGGGTAGGCCCACTGAGATGGATGTCCCTTTTTCAGGGGCAACCCGGGGACAGGGGGTTACACAGGGAGGAACAGTGATAAAATAAAAAAAAATTACAAGGCAAGTGTGCACAGACACTTTTATAAGCCACACATATGCAGTGTACTGAACAAAGCAAGACATCACACAGGCAGCGAACTGAGTTACATACATTCACAGCCATTGCACTGCCTCTTCCTTGGCTAAATTGGATACCCTATATCATAGAGCAATCAGGTTCATAACTGACCTTCCCCTTTCCACACATCACTGCACCTTGTATACTGCTGTGGGCTGGACTTCCCTCCACTGTAGGAGAAACAGAAATGCCATTCTATGGGCATTCAGAGCAGTTACCAAAAAGCTTCCATCATACTTCTCGGATTGTATTCCCCCGAGTGTGTTAGGTTCTTATGCCTTAAGAAGCCACTCCCTAATTGCCCTGCAAATACCTAAGGTCAAATCTCATTTCGGTAGAGCAGCTATAAGTTTTACGCTGCCATCACTGTGGAACAATATGCAAAAACGCTTGAAGTTGAATTGTCCCATTAGTCTTGAGTATTTTCAAGTCATTCTACGACTGCTCCGTGAAGGAATCCTGCAAATGTTTCCCACATCGCTAGTACACCTCCCTTCCTGTCTCTCTCCTATCGAACCTTATCTCCCTTTTGCCTGGCCTTCTGCCTCACTCTCCCTCTCCCTCTCTGTCTCTCCCCTGTCTTAGTCCCCTTACAGACTCTCCCTGGATCCATCAGTTGCTGCCTTGCATTGGCCAGGTGCCACTCCCCTCCCTGATGTATTCCAGTTAACTTCACCGTCCCCGTAATTATCTTCCTAATCCGGTACTCACCAGTGAACTTGCCAGCTACATCTTCTTTTCGAGCCTATCCGTTGAAAAGGCCACTCTGCTCAATATTAATGCATATATCTTGGTTATATGTATGAATGACTCTATTCTGTACACATGTATATTTTTTACTTCTCTGTTTGACACTGCACTTTGTTTTACCGTGTTACTGTAATATGATTTTTGTTATGACCAGGTCCACCTTGCTCAATGGTTCCCACCTGGATAAATAAAGATTTCATTGATTGATTGATACATCATATGGGCAATACAATGAACAAGTGACAGCAAGCATTTACGTAATACAAGAGATATTCAGAGTGAGTAAGGTAACAGGTAACTGCAGCTGTAGGGGATGACAGGCGAGGGAGGCACAAGAAGAAGAGTAATGCCAGTGTTGGGATCACTATCAATCGAGGGACCATCTGCACTCTTTCCAGTTGGAAGGTCCTTGTGGTCATTTGCCCCCTAAGGAGGTTGAACCACTCACAGAACTTGTCAGTCTATCCATGGAACTCCTGTATAGGCAGCCAAAGGTGCTGTGCCAATTGATCGGACAACTGACCCCACTGAGGACGAATCCATCAAGGGAGATGATTCTTCACTCCTCTGGACTCCATTGCTGACTGTAACTCATTCCAAGCTAGGTGGATCAGGCCAAATGAGCTCCAGGGCAGCTCTCTGCTAGTTCAGCCAACCCAGTGCAGCCTCCTAGTTGGCTGGTGCCCATGGTCTCTCTGATGGGGCACTCAAACCTAGAGGCTCCTGTGCTTGTAGATCCTTGAGTTGATGTTCAAGATCTTGGTCGCACACTCAATCCCATTCTTATTACTGATGTCAGCATTGTCATTGATGACTAGTTTTTCTTCATTCTCTTCAGCTGGCTCCTACCACCAACATTTAGCCCATTACAGATGGAAGAGGGTAGCCTGACAGTACTGGGTTTATGGAGGGGTTGCCCAGGGTTGAGGTCGACTGGTGCTGCTAACAGACCTGACCTGGAATTGGATGCTCCTCCTGGGGCCAATTTCAGTTATGCGTTCCACAGCCCCACCTCTGGCTTTGCTGGTCATGCTGCAACAATCAATACAGAGAGCCACCTCCACCTTCACAACCAGCAGAGGGTGCTCTGAACAATGACATTAGGCCATAGTGTGGACTTTCTCATCCTGTTAATGTTGGTTACTCCAACAGAGAAGTTCATCCACACCTCATGTTTGTGGTCAGTGTCTCTCTATCCCATTGACTACGTGTCATTGGGATGGTAGTCAACCAGCCGGCAGGTCTCCTTTGAGGGAACTAGTCCTCCTTGGTTATAGTCATGGAATGTATGTCATGGCTGTGAACACTCTGTTGTAGGACAGCCAGAAGAAGGAGACCTCACTGCTGTCAGACATTCTCAAATTAGACTCCTCAGTGGGGTAGCCTTCCCTATTGTTCCTGCCATTCTGGGACCCACGTTCAGCATCTGGCAGAACCTGATCTTCTGTCAGGGCCTGCCGCACCATATGGACTACAAGTATACTGCCCCCGGGAGGACTTTTTGATTTTTCAGCATATCCATCATCTAAGGGGCTAGTGGCAGATACAGTGTTCAACGAGGCAAAGGTGCAGGGTGAGTTGGACAAGTTGCTGGACAAGGAGTTCAAGATGCAGCACCACTCTGACTGCAGAGTTTACACAACTACATCCCTGGGCATCTGCCAGGCCACCTATGCAGCACTGTTGGCACAGGACAGAGCAATGAGCTCTTCTAGAGACTCTCTGACCTCACCCACCAACTTGCTACCTGAAGAGAGTCAGCAAAATCTATGTAAGATCTGTGATCTTGGGCTGGCAGTGAAGAAGCACCAGTTAATGTCTTGGCCCAAGCTGAGGCCATGGCAGTGTCCATACGGTGACGTGCCTGGCTGTGGATTTTGACTTTTACTCAGGAAACCCAGCAATGGGTAGCAGATCTGCCCTTCAAATGGACAGGTCTCTCTGAGCTTGTGTTGATGGCCATCTTACATGTATCAGGAAGTCCACCGTAACCCTGAATTGAGTGATACCAATCATCAATCCCAAGCAGCAGCCCAAATCCAGAACACAAGGCTCAGGTTCTTTTTGTGGCCCCTACCAGGGCATGCTAGGTCAGCAGCAGCCACAACAAATGACATTTCTATTTTATCTCTGCATATTTCTTGTGGATTAAATATCTTTATGAATAAATAAAATAATACAGGTGCATGTATGGTATGATAGTGTTTTTTTGTGACAGTATGTTCTTTTTTTTTGGTCATGTCCTTTACCATTTTTGCCCCCTTTGCTCCCTTCAAACCACATACCCTTCAGCAGCTTTGGCCATATGTGGACCAATCCCTGCTGCGGTTGCTTTTTGGTTCCCTTCCCCTGCATCCGCAACAGCTGGCATGCACCCCCAGCTTGCACCTTTCATGGCAGGTTCCACCAAGCTGAGAAATGTTAAGACGAGCTAGAGGTGGTTAGGGTAACATTTACAGCCTCACTGCTGAAATCAGATTGTAGCTGGAGCAGGTTACTTCCAAACCTTGTGTCAGATGCTCCACAGTGCATTCACAGGGAGGGGAAGGGGTGCATGAAAGGAGAGCTTTGCTTACTTCCTAGAGAAAGCTCTAAGGCTACAGTGGCCCACTTGTGATCCTGGGCAAGGGCATTAACCTGTGCCTCACATGGCGTTTGAAACTATTCACCAGTAGGTTGTCAAATCACCTGTATGCAAGTGTGTTAATGTTATATCCTGCTGTCATAGCAGCCACTCGAAGAGGGCCAGGGAGTCTGCTTTCTTGTGAGGGGTGGTGCTTCATACACTGCAATGTGCAAGGTATAGTGCACTGTCAGGGAAGGGAGGGAGAAAATAGACTGCAAAAACCGCATCATCATCATGACGATGTCTGACGACAGTCTCAAGCCCGTGCAGTAGATCCAAGCCATGAGCTGGGGGTTAATGGAGTTCAAGACTGGGGAGGTTGCCACATGAGTATGCTCCCAGGTCAGAGGACTGGGTGGTGGGTGGTGAAGGACAACAACTGTGTAAAAAAGCTTTTTGTCACCACTACTGTTATGTGAGCCTTCAGACCCTCCTCAAGCACCCTCCGAGCCACAGTACTGACTGACGATCAGGGGGCCTAAGAGCACCAGACAGTTATCATTTGGCAGTTGTCAGTGTTTTTAGCTCTCATGTTCTCCATACCGTTCTGATAGCACCATAGGAAACTCTGGGAATCTGTAGCATCTCTGTAGATAAAGCTGAGTTCCTTGGCCCATTCCAGGAATCAAGGTAAGAGATGAATTCGGCACGTCCCTCCCCAATCAGGAAAAACTGTTGTCAGCAGCACCTCCAATCCAACTGCTGCTACACAGCAGGGATCCCTGGCTCGTTCATGAATCCTAGTTGCCTGCATGGACATTGGTGTGTTCCAAGTTGTTGCAAGTCTTGACCAAAGTGACTTTACCTTACAGAGAAGGGTTGTGCAGTTAGACATGTATGAGTGAATCTGGTCTCCGTTTGTAACTTTCAGTTTACGGACCTATATTCCATTACTGCTGATCTCAGTGGTGGTGACTTTAAAGAACAGGAAGCAGATGTAGGCCTGTCAGTGCAGCAGCAACATTGTTGCCTGTGATGCTGATGATCCAGGTTCAGGAACGAGCATGGGCAGCTGGATGTCTGATTGGGAAGGGGGCTTGAACACTCCTGCGACATGTACCTCTTCCAGGGCAGGAGAGTCTTCAAGGTCTGCTGTGGAAGTGCTACCTGGTGTACCATAGGTGGCACTGCACAAGCTACTTGGCTAAGGGAGGAGGAACATGCAGTTGGTTCCTCACATATTTGTCGTGTGCGCTGTGAAGCACACTGCACCACCATCCTAGGGAAGGAGCAGAACGTTGGAAAACACCTGTTGGCAGCAGGATGACGCAGGCTGGTCTTGGGTCATGAACCACCAACTGGGCACTTTGCTAGAATCTGTAACCAGAGGGATTTATGGATTGTCCAAGATGGCAATCCATGGGAGCACTAGATGTAAATCCCAGTGAAGGTTAGCGATGAGGTTGAGAGCAGCGCACAGGAGGAGGCTTCACTTCCAAATCTGAAGAGTAAAAAACTGTAATTAAAAAAAGCAGCAGGAATCAGATTTGTAGTGGCCACTGCAGATCAACAATGCCCTTTTTACTGTCATCCATGACCAACTGTACAAGAAAGAACAGTTGCGTACTTACTGTAACAGTAGATTTTCAAGAGAATCTCTTCCATTAGGCCATACCTTTGGAACTACAGCCATCAGGTACTAGGACCACACGGAGACGTTTGCTAGATAGGGGCTACCCACAACAACGCCATGCATCAGCATCTACATAAACGTGGGTGGCCCCATCACTCCTCAGTTTCTCACCACAGATTAGGCTTGGAGGACCACCACCTGTGGAGAACCAGGACATCAAACCAGTACCAAGTATAGCACACAAGGGGATATAGGGTGCTGGATATAACAGCCATGGATGAGGATTTAGCACAATATCTGATGCTGTCATCTCTAAATCAGAAGGAAAATGGAGGGAGGAACTGCATGGCCTAATGGAAGAGATTCTCTTGAAGATCTACTGTTACATTAAGTACATAATTGTTCTGTCTTCCTCAAGGATACCTCTTTCATTAGGCCACACCTTTGGTTTGAGTCCCAAGCAGTCCCAAAAGGCACTGGGAGGTTGGTACAGTCTGATACATTCAAGATAGGTAAGCCAGGCAGAATGCATCATGTCGTCTCTGAAAACGATGCCTGCACAGCCTGAGAGTTGATGACACCCTGACCAGGGGCCATGACCATTTGTATCAATGACAGGCCTTGGCCTGAGGACGATGGCATCATACCGTCTATAGCAGGTATGGCAGTACCTAAGCCAGACCCTGACCTTGGTGTCTCAGCAGTGGTTGGGGCAAGTGCCATCAGTGCCGCCGGAGCGGGCGATGATGCCGAATGATTACCTGGTCTCAAGGATGTAGATTTCTCCTTGTCTCTATGCTTATGCTTGTGTTCTGATGATGAAGAAGGCTATGAAGATAACCATTTTCTGTCCCCAGTCCTTCAACTTCAGTGGCTGCGTCTCACCTGACGTGGACGGTGACAGCGATTCTGGGCCTTGCTCCTTCTCCATGGCTGCTAATGCTTTTTGGAGAAGGAAAGTTTCTAGAGTTTTCTTACGGCGTTGCCTTGTTGATTGGTTGAAACTCTGGCAAATCTCACAACTTCTCATGTTGTGAGACAGGCTCAAACAGCACATAATAACTGTGTGCGACTCTTCCTTATTAAATTTTGTCTCCACACTTACAAAGTCAACGTCAAAGTCAAAGTCAACTTTATTTAAAAAGACGCCCAATCCCGAAGGCTCTGGGCGCCGCACAAAACCTATACAGTTTGTCATACCGTATACATTCAAGATAAAATATCATACATATAACTTAAACCCCAAAAGCCTGCACAAATAAAAAGGTCTTAAGACTACTCTTAAAAGCCTCTACAGTGGGGGCCTCTCTCACTTCAAGCGCAACGAGTTCCAGAGAGCTGGAGCAGCAACTCAAAGGCGATCCCCTGCTGATTTCAGCCTAGCTCTCGGAACTGTGAGGAGGCCACCACCAGAGGAGCGAAGATCCTGGACAGAGGTGGACGGTACCAGGAGATCAGAAAGGTAACCAGGGCCCTGTCCATGTAGGGTCTTATAGGTGAGAAACCCCACCTTGAACAAAACTGAAATAACGCAGCTGCAGACTTTAGCAGCATGCAGATGATGAAAACACTGTAGTAATATAAAGAAAGAGTCAGCCCGCTGGCACAGAGGCATGGTGACCATCTGCGGCGCCGACAACCCGGGTTCGGGAACAGATCCGGGTGTCGGAGGGCCGGCCGGGGAAGCAGGATTGAGCATCCGTGGGACTGCACTCCAGCTCGGGGGTTGGCGCTCTGCGCAGCGTGGACCCTCAGCAGAGGCTGGAGGTACCACAAGTGCTCTGGCACCAGCTGGAAGGGGGGCGGGGCAGACGCTGGACGTCACTGCACGTCTCCGCCTCCGGGGAAAAACAACAGGAAAAAATCTCGGCTCTCCACTAATGGCCGGCTCCAGTCACGCTAACCCCTCTGGCCACCTAATTCCGCTCTGGCCCCATTGAGGAGGAATCAGTCGAACATGTAGGGGAGTCAGTGGCGCTGGGGCAAAGCGAACCCGCTAACGAGGTTTGGGAAGTCTAGGGGCCAAAAAAATATATATATAAAGAATGAGTGACGGCAATGGCTAAATGGCTCGTTGATGGAGTTTCCTCAGCAGGTTCAACAAGAGTGATCGATGGCAGGAAAAGAACTGAGGGGTGATGGGGTCACCAATATCTAGTCACTGATGCATGACATCATCGTGGGCAGCCCCCGGCTAGCAAAAGTTTCCATGTGATACTGGTGCCTGATGGCTGTGGTTCCAAAGGTGTGGTCTAACAGAAGAGATATCCTTGAAGATCTGCCATGTTTACAACAGTGCTGGTAAATTTAAAGGTGGGTCATAAGCTGGCCTAGATGGTAGGCATATGAAAATTACGTGTAACCCAGTTCCCCTTTTTTGTAAGGCCAGTCCCCCTTTTTACTGGCAGCTTGTCAGCAAGGCAGCTTCCACCACAACAAAGGCCATCACCCCTGGCATTAGGGCAACACCTGGCTCGGGCATCTAGGAAGTGGGGGAGTGGTACAAAACAACATTTCAATTTCTGCCCAGGTTCGGGGGAGTAGTGCCAGGGCTATGGCGTCTCCTATCTGTGGGGGCCCCAAAAACTCTCACAGGTCACTCAGAAATGGAATGCCCACAACCAGAAAACTGGGATTGTACTGTATGGCTTTATTCCTGACAGAATGGTAACAGAAAAATGGTGGTTCCCCCAGGGTTTGTAGCAGTATGAACAGATGACACACTTGTAGCAGGCAGAAACATTTCACAACTCTTTCTTGCAGTACTGAGACTTCTCACAAGAACACTTCCCACGGACGTCCACCCTTTTGTTTAGGGATCTCTGGAGTTTACCAGTGCATTTATAGTGGTTGTTGCCACAGCACTAAATTCGAACACCACTGCTGAACTAAGTTAACACCTCTGACCCTTCCTTGTAATCAGTTAGGTCCCCTGAAACCTGGAGTGAGTGGTCAGCTCCACTCAGGCAAATGCTAGACTCTCACTGCCATTAAATTTTTAGGAAAACCAGGATTCTCTAGCCACACAGGGGCCACAGGAGAGATTTTTACTGTACATTCTTGTGCAAGGGTTCTGAGAGCCTGAACCTGAGCCTTGCTAAGATCCTAGCAAGGCACCAGCCAACCCACAGCTGAACAACAAATAAACCTTATACTTACAGCGTGATGTGCCCCCAAGACATTTGTTGAAACTCTTGAACGTCACAGTTCCCATCCAAAATCCATAGCTTTTAGTTTGTAAAAACACACAGACTCTATTCTGGGCAGCTCTGTTAGTTCTCACAGTCTTTTGGGGATATGCCCCAAACTGCTCACTGAACCTTTAGTCCCATCTACTCCTGCTGAGTAATCTTCACCCCCTCGGGGCTTCACAGGATCTGGTAGCCACCATGTCCCACAAAACTGGACGCTGGTTACTGTACTAGGGCGAGAAAATATCAAACTGAGCGTCCTTCCCTCTGACAAGTGGCCTTGGCAGAGCACCACCTGCCTGCAGAACTCTCAACTCCAAACTCCAACTCCTGACCAACTCTCAGAAGCCCAACAGCAGCAGAGCACCGAGGCCTATGGTGCTATGAGAGTTCTAAATTACATTACATCATCCCCTACCCCAGCAGAGCTAAGCAGGTGAAGATGTAATGTATTGCAGAGAGATTTAAACCATCTGGAACTGCCCAGGCTTCCTGCCTGATCTAAAACTGTGATGGGATCCTAGTAATGCCAGGGACTGCCTGGTTACATACATACTTAACATAATTCTTGATCTTCTAGAAATATCTTCACCATTAATTCACACTAATGGGTCTGTTCCATTGGCACTAGGACCCCACGGGAGCCAGAACCTTTCAAGAGGGCTGGCACGGTGAGAGTGGCTCATAGTGCCAGGCTTACCTCGGCACCAGCCCCCGACTGCCTCAGTTCCTTTTTTACCGAGGAGGTGCAGAATAACCTAACTAGTGGTCATGCACCTATCCTAAGGGAATAAGGAGCCCTGATGACCTGTGCAAGAGTGGTCAGCATGTGAGTAATATAGTTTTCAGACTCAGATTCAGAGGAAATGTGAGGAAGAATTTCTTCACAGAACAGGTGGTGGACAAGTGGAACACCCTGCCAGAGGAAGTGGTGGGGGCTGAAACAATCACGGGATTTAAGAATGCATGGGATAGACATAAAGGAATTCTGGAGGTCAGAGGTAAGGGGCAACAGACTTCTAGGAAAACATAAACTGAACTTACAAGCTCAAATGAGCAGACTGGGTGGGCCATAGGCCCTTATCTGCCGACACGTCTATGGATCTATGTATCTCTGTAAGACCAATAAAATACTGGAGTGAGCTCAGCGAATGGTGAGTGGGCATGTGAATTAATGATGAAGATATTCCTAGAAACTTAAGAATTATGGTACGTATGTAATTTTCATATTTTCCAGGAATGTATCTTCACCATTAATTCCCACTAATGGGTCAGAGTACCAAGCTTAGATAAAACACACCGGCTAGGGAGGTAGCAGCGGAGAGCTCACTCAGGACCTGAGTCCATCTAGGGCAGGCTTGCCAAAGATGGCAAATTGCCTGGCAGTACAGATAGCATAACAAGTGTGTACTGTGGTGCAAGTTACAGCTTCATATGGTATCACCAACAGGCACAAGAGGACACATGTGAAGGACATGACAACTGCAATGATGAAATAGACACGTAGCTGACCTTTCAGTATGAGCCGAGCCATGGCATAGAAGAGGCGCAGACAGCTTGCCATACAGGCAGAAATGCACCTGACTGAAAGAGGCTGAGCTCTAAAAATGGAGTGAAGGAGATCAAAAGCTATCCGGACAACCTGAAGTCCTGGATCTGCCCAGGTAAAAGCGAGGCGCCCCCCCAAACATAGCAATGGAGAGAGAGAGGTCTCTGTCATTCTGGAAGCTGGCCAGAAGGTAGGTAGCACAGTGGCTGATGCAGAGAAAATGGAAATTACGTACTTACCGTAATTATTGATCTTGGATGCAGTCTCCACCACTCATTCACACTAATGGGATAGCACCGGAGACGCTAGGACCCAGCGGGGGCCAAAAATTTTGAGAAGGGCCGGTGTCAGGATAAGACCACTGTGAGACTAGCTCGTACCTGTGTAGGCTATCCCGGCATCGACCCTCCAACCTGCCTCAATACCTTTTTGACTGAGGATTGCAGCGTAACTAATGAAAATAACTTATCCTAACCTTCCGGGGCCTGTGAAGGCACAGATGACCCCTGCAAGAAGAGTCAATGAACAATGCCTTCACAGCCGGAACCACAAGGCCATGACAAGCAAAGAAACAAAATGAGTGAGCCCAGGGGATGGTGAGTGGGCGTGTGAATGAGTGGGGGGGACTGCGTCCAAGAAGATCAAGAATTACGGTAAGAACGTAATTTCCATATCTTCCTGGACTCAAGTCTCCACCACTCATTCACACTAATGGGACAGTACCAAGCTAACATCAACCCACCCTGAGGAGGGTAGCAGGAGATAGGGCTCACTCAGAAAGGACGTTCAAGGTGACTTCCGGTTCCGCCCCCGATGGTGATGGCAGTCTAAGGGACTCGCTCTGATCCCCTTCCTAGATAATTTCCCCTCTTACATTCTCAATCTTTAAAAATATTATGAATACAACATGCATAAGGGGGGGAATAAATGATCTGCATACATAAAGTCGAAGAAAATGGATGATTTCGTGGAAGATGACGCCAGATCGGAGTCTGAGGCATCAGAATCTGTTCAACCACAAAATGCGTCATCTCCTGCCAAGTCTACTGTCTCGGACTATCGCACACCAAAGAACAGAACAAAAAAAATTAAACTGGACACGATTTACCATGAATTGTGTGCATTTAGGGAAGACATTAAACAGCTGTACTCCAAAATTCGAAGAGATGTACAGCTCTTGGAACAACGAGCGGACGATTCTGAGTACCAAATTACAGCGACCGAGAACCATGTGGATGAGTTGGAAAATGCAGTGCAGCAACTTCAAGAACAACAAGGCCTTTTAGAAGCATGCCTGGAAGATGCCGAAAATAGAGCGCGTCGCAAAAACATATGCCTTTACTGTATTCCGGAGGGAAGTGAGGGTTCCAAAATAAAATAATTTATTTCTGACCTACTCCGATCAGCTCTCGACCTTCTGGAGGATTACTCGCTTGATCTGGAGAGAGTGCATAAAGCTCTGGCTGCAAAACCCTCCTCTGTGACTGCTGCTCCCAGATCCATTATAGCCCGGTTCAACAAATATGCGGTGAAAGAACATGTTTTGCTGACAGCTTGGTGTAAACAGAAGATTTTTTTTGGACAAACCAGATTTTATGTGGATCACAACTATGCACCTCAGACAATGAAACAATGACGAGCCTACCTCCCATTGCTTCCAACGCTGAAGACCCAGCGCATCAAATTTCAAACTCCATACCGGGCGAAGCTCGTCGTCTTTATGCCCAAGGGGAAGATGGAATTCTCCAATGCTGAGCAGGCTCGTGAACTACTGATGACAAAGGGACTGGTATTTCCAGGGAGGCCGGCGTCTGGTATATCCCAACCGGCATGACCGCCACACTGGCAAACTATACAAGCAAAGCCGACCACCGCAGAAGACAAGAGAAATCTGACAAATCCACAAGACCCCAAACAGCGACTGGCAAAATTTGTCAGGGAAACCACCACCGCTGCTGTTAAAGAAACCTGAAATCTTTTAAGGTACATTTTGGATGTCTTGGCCACGATTACTTGCGGGAGGTTTTGGGGGCCGGGGGGGCTGGAGGTGAAACGGAAGCTGTGAGGAGCTGGTTCAGATTTATCTGGACCTGGCCCGGGAGCTGCCCTCAACTCTAGCCCGTGATGTTTAGCCCTCTAGATCTGGGCGACACCTGGACAGGACCTTGTCAGGAATTACGCTAAAGGCCATACCTACTTCCCAATGTTTTTCCTTCGCTTCGATTTCCCCCAGCGGACCTTGGGAGGCAGCATAATAGGCCTTAAAAAGACACTCTACGCTTCTCGATGTGCTCTCTTTAATACTGATACCATGAAACTTCGAGGACAGATTTAAACTTTCATTGTTGCCTGAAATTGGCCTAATCCTTCCTTTCTTCTCACGGGGGCCCCACACTGATGGGCTACACTCGTATCTGTACTTGTTCGTCGGACTCCTTGGCTAGCTTTACCGATCAAATGCTTGTTTGAAAATAAGCTAGGAGTTTCTCGAGTTACTGGGCCTAGAACACAGAGACCCGGTATACCTCGACTTTCTTTTTAAGACAGCTAATATAGGAGGGGGATTGATGTGTAATACGAGGACTCTGTGAAACCCATTACAACAACCTAATGGGACAACCATCAACCTATTTTTTTTTATTTTTGGCCTTGTTCTTACTCCTTTTTTGACCTGTTATTTAGTACTCTTCTCTTCATTTTATTTTTGGGCCTTAACAGCCCAAGGAGGGCCTGAGGCAAGATATGCCCCGACCCTAACCCTCCCACTGGGTTTAAGCTTAATTCCACCAGAATACACCCAGTGTCTAAAGGGAAATGGTAAAAGGTTTCCCCTACTTTGGAAGCTTCCATACTTTTTATTTTAAATCCACCTGTAATATGTGATGTAATATGGATAAATGCTTTTGGTCTGGATTTGAATGATGTATTACGAGCTATTATACTAAAATTACTTTTTTTTATTAGGGTTAAAGAGTTTTTCGATGTTTAACCATGCCCTGTTGGCATATGAGTTACTGTTTAACGCACGACAATATGCAACATTGTTTATTAATGTGACAGACAAAGGGGCCTGTTACTTTTAATTTGTTTAAAAAGAAACTGCCATGGACCCTTCGATGTCATAAAACAACAACTTCTTGGAGATTCCGACTTAGGATTTACACATATCAGAATAGGCAAGACAGGAGATTCCAGCAGCAGTATCAACTAGGAGCAGATTTATCCTGGACTCCCTTCAGGGTGCCTTCCTCAAGCAACTGGTCATGGAACCAACTCAGCAGAAGGCAATACTGGACCTTGTGCTCACAAACAGGGACAGTGTGATGGGGGTAACAGTGGGGGAGCACCTGGGTAACAGTGACCACCAGTCATTGTGGTTTGAAATCACAGAAAGAGCAGAACCAAACCACACAAAAACACGTATCCTGGATTTTAGGGGGGCAGACTTTGGGAAAATGGGGAGATGCTTGAAAGAGGCATTAAGGGAATGGGACAGGAATCAGGATTGAGGAACAGTGGGCAGTATTTAAAATGGGGATTATAAGAACAACAGAATTATGCATTAAGCAGGTTAGCAAGAGGAAAAGAAAGAGGAGACCATTATGGTTTTCAAGAGGTAGCAAAGAAAGTGAAAGCCAAAAGATTGCATTCAGGCAATACAAAAGACACAGGCAGAAGGGATAGGGAGAAGTACCAGGAGAAACAAAGGAGGCAGGGAAGTCAGTAAGGAAGCCAAAGCTCAGACAGAAGAACACATTGCAAAATCAGTGGTTAAAGGGGACAAAACCTTTACAGGTACATAAGTGAAAAAGAAGGACAAAGGAGGGATAGTGAGACTGAAGGGAGAGGATGGGAGCGTGGAGGATGACAACAGTAAGCTGACATATTGAACAGGTATTTCTGCTCAGTCTTTACTAAGGAAGAGGGGGGGTAATGGGTCTGAAGGGAGTACAAGGGGTGATAATGGTAGCAGATATGGACACAAGTCCTTTACACGAGAAAGGGTCCTGAAGGAACTGGAAGTAATAAGAGCTGATAAAGCAATGGGACCAGATGGGTGCACCCCAGGGTCCTTAAAGAACTAAGAGGTGGTGGCTGAACCTCTGGCTATCCTGTTCAGCCAATCACTGGAAACAGGGAGGTACCCAAAGACTGGAGGACAGCAGATGTGGTCCCCTTATACAAAGTGGGAACAAAGAGGAAGCAGGAACTAAGACCAGTCAGCCTCACCTCGGTAGTGGGAAAGATCATGGAAGCACTACTGAAGGAGAGATTGGTGAACATCTGGTTGTCAATGGACTACAGGACCCAAGCGCATGGTTTCACCAGGGGAGGCCAGCGTCAGACCAACCTCATTGAATTTTTGACTGGGTGACTAGGAGGTGGATCAGGGAGGGCAGTGGACATGGCCTATCTGGACTTCAGCAAGGCCTTTGACACTGTGCCACATAGAAGACTATTACACAAACTGGGAATATGGGTGTGGGCAGGATAGTAGTGTGGTGGGTAGGTAACTGGCTGGTGTGGGACACAGAGGGTGGTGGTAAATGGCTGTCACTCCACAGAGGAAGAGTGACCAGTGGGGTACCACAGGGATCAGTGCTGGGAGCGGTCCTATTCAACATCTTCATCAGTGACATTGCACAGGATATAGAAGGCAGAATTTCACTGTTCGCTGATGACACAAAGCTCTGTAACAGAGTAGACACACCAGAGGGTGTAGACAGAATGAGAAGGGACCTGCAGAAACTTGAAGAATGGTCAAGGGTTTAGTAGTTGAAATTCAATGCAAAGAAGTGCAAGATAATGCATATAGAAGTACAAAACCCTGGCACAATATATCAGTTGGGGGTGAGGATATAGCATGCACCAAGCAGGAAAGGGATCTTGGGTTGTCATCTCTGATGACCTCAAGGTAGGGAAACAGTGTGACAAGGCATCAGGTAAAGCAAATAGGATGCTGGGATGTATAGGCAGGGGCATCACCAGCAGGAAAAGGGAGGTCATAATTCCGCTATACAAGACACTAGTGAGGCCCCACCTGGAGTACAGTGTACAGTTCTGGAGACCATACCTACGTAAGGACATAGACAGGGTAGAGAAGGTTCAGAGGAGGGCAACAAAGATGGTGCATGGGTTGCATCACAAGTCCTATGAAGACAGGTTGAAGGAACTGAACATGTACTCCTGGAGGAGAGGAGGAGAGAGGGGATATGATAGAGACATACAAGCATCTTACAGGGAGGAACAGGTGCAGGAAACACTATTTTAAGCGAAAAAGATGTTTCAGGACTAGAGGGCATGGGATGAAGTTGGAGGAGGACGATCAGAGGAAACATGAGAAAGAATTTCTTCACAGAACGGGTGGTGGATAAGTGGAACACCCTGCCAGAGGAAGTGGTGGGGGCTGAAACAATCACGGATTTAAGAATGTGGGATAGACATAAAGGAATTCTAGAGGTCAGGGGTAAGGGGAAATAGACTTCTAGGAAAACAAACTGAACTTATAAGCTCAAATGGGCAGACTAGGTGGGCCATAGGCCCTTATCTGCTGACACTGTCTATGTATCTATGTATCCTATTAGGATTGGAGAGTCAAAGTGTGGGGGGGGGGGTTCCTCTTCAGAGAAAGATAGTTTCCTTTTCTAAGTAATCACGGCTAACTCTGCTCTTATCATGTCCTTTAATGTAAATGGCATTCATAACCCGCTAAACGTAGACGATTATTACGTTATTTTAAACAAAGCAGGCCAGATGTGATTTTGCTCCAAGAGACTCATCTCTCTCATTTGGAACACTCAAAACTGAAGGCAATTCAGGTTTGGAGAAGTGGTGGCCTCAGCCCATGCTACTGGACGGAGGTGGGGCACCGCGATCCTAATTCCACATGGAATGCAGTTCCAAATGCAGAAACAGATTGTAGACATAGATGGGAACTACGTAATAGTTGTGGGCCAACTTTATTCGAGGCAGATCACACTGGCCTCGCTTTGCCTCCCCCCCGGGGAGCAGGGTGGTTGTAGCGCAAAGATTTCTGGATACCTTACTGCCCACTATACAAGGTATGTGTGTTATTGAAGGGGACTTAAATGTCACCTTGAATATTAAGCTGGATTCATCTAACCCCTCTAAATATCGGCTATCGGCTATCCAGAAATACCTAAAACAAACCCTCCCTGTGCTAGGGCTCATAGATGCCTGGAATCATTTCTTTCCCTCAGTAAGGGCCTATACACACTACTCACCTAAAACTAATACTTGGGCGCAATTGGATTACTTTTTAATCTTGGCTGAACACCTCGAATGTGTTAGGGATATATATGTGGGGTCATCCATCCTATCCGATCACACTCCTGTTTTCCAAAAGATAGATGTGGAAAGGCCTAAAAAACAGAATTTTTGGAGGTTCAATATATCGCACCTACAGGATCCAGAATTCATTCAAATAGTTAAGTCCCGCATACCGACTATCCAGGCAGATAATGCCTCTCCAGATATCCCAGCTACTATTCACTGGGACACCCTCAAAATGGTGCTCAGAGGTGATATTATTAAATACTCTACTTTTAAAAAAAGATACAGAGGAAAAAGGGAACGAGAATTACAAGAGGCTTTATCAGTGCTACAGGCTAGGTTATGTCGGGGTGATAATTCTGCTAAACCCGAGATGTTGATTACTAAACAGAAACTCCAAAATATAACCAACCAAAAAATAGAGCAACAACTGCTATATTTAAAGCTTAAATCAGTGGAAAAGGGCCCCCGGGGAGCCAAGAACTTGGCGAGATGCCCTCGAGGTTCCAGAAGTCAGGCAACAGTTGTCAAACTTCGAAATCCCCAAACTAACCAACTCTTCTCCCACCCCTCTGCCATTAGGCAAGCTATGGCTGATTTTTACAAGCTTCTGTATATTGAAGATATTTCTCAAGACTCCACAACAATTGGCCTCATACCTCCAGAGCACCAAATGAACACGTCTAAATGTCCATCAAGCTGAGAGCCTGATATGCCCCATTAGTAAACAAGAAATCACAGCCACCCTCAAATTAACTAAAACCCAAAAGGCCCCGGGACCAGATGGAAACCCGAATTGGTTTCTTAAACACTTTCAGAAACTACTTACACCCATTATGTTGCCGGCCTTCAGGGAAATTCAGGAGGGAGCCCCCCCCACCCCTTGGCGGTATGCTGAAATTACAGCCATTCCGAAACCTGGAAAAGACCCTACTTTGGTAGCTTCCTATCGACCCATATCTAAATTAAATTGTGACTATAAAGTTTTTATGTCTATCCTTGCCCATAGACTGGACAGATTTTTACCTCAGCTAACTGACAGAGATCAAGTGGGGTTTATCATGAAGTGCCAAGCTCAAGATGCGGTAAAACGGGTTCTACTACTAGTCGAACATGCCACTTACAGAAAACTCTCCCTAATTCTACTTGGGCTCAATGCCGAGAAAGCTTTTGATAGGGTGTCATGGCCCTTTTTGTGGGCCACCCTTAAACAATTTGATTTCCCTGAAAAGTTCATATCCCAAATTCAGGCTATGCATCATTCCCCAGTGGCATATCTTAAATTGGATGGCTTGATTTCTTCACCATTCACCTAGTTTAGAGGTACAAGACAAGGTTGCCCATTATCCCCACTTCTTTTTGCGCTCTATTTAGAACCCCTGGCGGCCAAACCGAGGGAGAACGCTAACATCAAGGGGATCCCATTAGGAGGCAGAACATATAAACTCTCCCTATTCACAGACGATGTCTTGTTGACCCTAACTTCCCCAGAGACATCTGTCCCAGCGGTTTGGGAGCAACTTCAGATTTTTGGTAACTTGTCTGGTTATAAAATAAACTGTTCAAAAACCGAGGTGCTTAATTTTTCTTTTTCCCCCTCCAGGCAAATGAAATTAGAATTCCCCTTCCACTGGCACAGACTCGAGATGAGGTATCTAGGGATTAAAATCCCTGCCAGGATGATACACCTGGAAATGGTGAACTTGGAACCAATCACACAGCAGATCACTTCCGACATGTCTAGGTGGACACAATTGCCCCTAGGGCTAATCAATCAAGTAGAAACGATCCAAAAAAATGTTTTTCCCCCGTTTACTATTTATTTATTTTTTTTTTACAAACATTACCAAATGTCCCTTCGGACTTCTATTTTCGATCCTGGGATAAACTTATCTCTAGGTTTATTTGGGGAGGAGAGACCCCCAGAGTAAAATATACCTTATTACAATTGCCAAGGACGAAGGGAGGGTTAAACTTACCCAACCTGAAAGAATATGCCAGAGCAACTCAAACATGTACAGCCCTTTTGCTCTTGAATCCCTCCTACACGGCTCACAGGAAAACAATAGAAATAACTCTAAATGGACTTGAATCTTTCCCTACCAACTTATTGGGAGACACCTCCAGGTGCTAACCCTTATCTCGGTTCATGAAATTCACTGCAGAGTTTCTAAAGAGCTGGCTTTACATAATTCGGTTTAGGTTAACCATTCATGAGAAATACTTTTTAACTGCCTTAGCCCACAGCATAGATCTTTGGCCACCCTTGCTGGAGCCGGCCCTTCAAAAATGGGAACAATATTCCATTAGACATGTTTTCCAAATGGTGGGTCCTTCAGGAATTCATTTGTTTCCATACTTACAATCCCTATATGGATTACCTCGGAGAGAGCTCCCAATTTATAGGGCACTTCATACTGCTCTTCTAGGGATGGCTGACTCCCTAATTAAAATAGCTGAAGCCCCACCTAAAATAGTGAAACTAATGAAACTAATCATTCAGGCCATAAAAGGAGGATCCCAGGAACATATCAGTAACATATACCAGGCAATGCACCCAAACAAAATCACCAGATTATGATCAAGTGAGAGTCAGATGGGCTAGGGAACTTAATTTAGAATTAGACTCAGACAGGTGGCTGCAATCCACTTATTTCTATTCCAAGAATTCATTAATGTATTATTGAAGGGAATTTGTCTGGAAGACCAGGGTTAGATTCTTTAGAACCCCAGATATTCAAGCAAGGTTGGGGGCACCAGATGGGAGCTTTTGCTGGAGGGGGTGTGGTTACTCCCTTGCAGGCCAAGAGCACATACTTGGGTCATGTCCACTCCTATCTGACTACTGGAGGGATATCTGTCTGTTCAACGCCTACGTATCTGACATAAGGACAGGAATCAGGAGTGAGATGAGTCTCTTTGCAGATGACTCGAAACTGGGGGCGGTGGTGGATGGGGAGGAGGGGAGGGTGGCCCTACAGGGGGACCTGGAGGCCTGGAAAGATGGTCTAGAAAGTGGAAGCTGAGGTTCAATGCAGGAAATGCAAGGTACTCCACCTGGGGCCAGAAACCCAGGTCAAGTGTACACCCTGGGGGAATGCCAAGTCTCGATGGCTGAGAGGGACCTGGGGGTGGTGGTGGATGTCAAGATGAACAACTCGAGACTTGTAGGAGGGCAGCAGCCAAGGCCAACAGGATGCTGGGATGCATCGCTAGGGGATCACCTCCAGAAGGAGGGAAGTGATACTCCTCTGTATAACTGCTTGGTGAGGCCGCACCTTGAGTACTGCATGCAGTTTTGGAGGCCACACTTAAGCGGGACATTAACCTCCTGGAGAGGGTCCAGAGGAGGGCAACCAAAATGATTTGGGGCTTGGGGGACAGGACCTATGAGGAGAGGCCTGAAGAGCTAAATATGTACACATTGGAAGAGAGAAGGGACCGGGGACAATGACAGAGGTCCTTAGGTACATGAAGAGGGTAAATAGGGAGGAACAGTCAGGTGCTTCAAAGGAAGGAGGAAGGGCCACTAGAGGGCATGGCTGGAAGCTGGAGGGGAAGATTCAGGGAGAAAGGAGTAGGTGCTACTTCACTGAGAGGGTGGTGGAGCCATGGAATGCACTGCCTAGGGGCTGGTGGAGGCAGAGACAGTGGAGGGGTTCAAGAGGGGGTGGGACAGGTACAGGGGAAGGGTTCTGGAAGCAAAATCCAATGCAACAAGAATATCCGGAACTGGGAAGGGAGAAGCCAGAGAAGGCGAGGGGGACAGTAAGGTCAGCACCCAGGTTGGGGACTGACCAAACGAGCAGACACGAAAGACCGTTAGGCCTATTCTGCTGGCATTTTAGTATGTTAGTATGTTAGTATATCCTAATGGAACTTGACAATATATTTAAGGCTCCAAAGTTGCTTACCCCGGGGTTTATCTTGATGGCGACGCCTATATTGAGCAACCAGATCAACTGGTCTCAATATAAGCTTGTCACACTCATAGTTTTAATAGCTAAAAAAGTTATTACCAGACTATGGCTCACTAAGGTAGCCCCGGTCAAAACCTCCTGGAGAAACCTCACCTATGAAGTTTATAATTTGGAACATCTCTCATATAAGATAAACAATAGGATAAACGCTTTCAACACTAGATGGGGACAATGTGTTGCATACCAGTTAGAGGATTACCCGAACTTTGTCCCATGAAAATTGAAGATAGTCTTGTATGATTCTGGAGACACTCATGGATGGGAACTTATATTCTCTTTGGGTTCTGGTTGGTCTCTGGAGATGTTCCAGACTGGGGAGGAGGCTGGTCTGGAAGGCACTGGGCAGGGAACCTATGGAACATTATATATCTAATCCTATAGTTTACTGGAACCTATCGTGGATTATTCACTATATAGAGATAATAAGCATGCTGCTCTATCTGAGATATGTTAAACAGTCTTGTCTACATAAATTAATTGAATGTTTATGTTGTTATAAGGAATCTCAACAACCAATATGTTGCATAATTTATGATTATGTATGTAATGTTTTACCTCAAAATAAAATCAGAAGTTATATTTAAAAAAAAAAAAGAGAGGACGTCCAAGGACTGTCTTGCTAAGAAAAGGAGCTGTCTGGAAACAACATCCAGAACACAGTGCTTACAAAAGTATGCACTTGAGCTCCAACTCACCACTCTGCAGAAGGCTGTAATGGACACAAAATGAAACTCCGCCAGGAAGCCGCAAACACTCTGAAGGGTGGTGAGAACCTGGCCTCTCAATTTGGTATAAGACAAAAATTAATAGTGTCAAAGAAATGCTACCAGTCTAGCCTAAAACATCTCAGGGAAAGAAGGTGATCCAACTGAGGCAAGCTAAAGCTACAAAAAAAAATGTTGGAGTGTAACACTTCGTTTGGTGAAGAAAATCACAGAACTGTTCAGAGAGTGAAGGGAGCGCTCCTTTCCTTCTGGAGGTAAGGCAAAAAACTTTTACTAACTGAAAGAGCAGGAGGCAAAGTCTACTGGTTCAAGGTAGACCGAGAAAGTGCAGATGGATACCCCCATGTCTAATCTGTGAACAACAGGTCCAAGAGGCACTTGAACCCCTTACTTGGTGAGCAATCGGAGGTCCAGGTGGGGTTAGCCCATCAATGGAGAATGGTTTCCACTTAGTCACTTAAGCCTTCCTGATGGAAGGCCAAAGCTCGACTTAGAAGCCTCTTGTGGTGGTGGTCTGGGAGAACCAGAGCCTACCCACTTCTTATTCCAAAGAGGAATCATTCTGCCCCTGTTTACCTACAACTCTAGTAGCAGTCTCTGAACTAATGGAAGAGAGGGAAAGCGTACATGAGGAACGTGTCTACTTCGGAGAAGCATTGTGACAGGAAAAGACAGGGTCTAGATTCTGAGGCAAAATAGCGGTGATCTCAGCGGCCGAGAGGGACGAAAGGACCAAGTTTGGGATGACCCATTCGCTGGAAAGTGACTGCATAACAACTGAAGTGACTCAACGTGGTGAGGCACCATTCATTCCTGCTTTCCTGAAAGGGAGTAGGAAAAAGGTTCTAGTTTACTTGCTGACGGAAAACAAACATCACAGTTTTGTCACATGTTTGAAGTGCATAACTGCGTGTCAGAAAGTCTCCTTCACCCTGGAGGTACAGTATCTAGGGGAGCTCATAAGAGAAGGAGCTGCTGGGAAGGTGAAACTAGCACCTTCCCCTAAACAGAAAAACTCTTCCTGGGAAAGGGAGAGGAGAGCTGAGTAACTGCTTCCGAAGAACCTAGTCTGGAGAGACTGGCAAGTGCAGGAAGCGAAGGTATGAATACGGAGAACCCATCTCTGAACAAGGACCTACTTGACCATTGTGATTGAGAAAGGGAGCATGCCGTCTGTTAACTTGGAGCAAGCAAGGAAGTAGGAACCTGTGTTCTGACTCGCTGTGAAGTCATTTCTGTTGCTCTGAGACTCTGATCAAAAGAAGAGAGTCTGAGAGAAAAAAATACAGGTTACTCACCTGTAACAGAAGTTCTAGGAATGGTATATGTTGTTCATCCACATTGTCTGGCAGGTTCCTTGCCGCTTTAAATCTTGCCGGAAGGTCTTCAAGCTGGCTTCTCCCACCCACCCGGGTGGTAAAACTCTCGGCTCTTCCCCATGACGCCAGGTCTAGCCCGATGGAAGCCAGGTTGTGTGTCGAAGCCGGGGAGGCCGGATGGGTCGTATGGATGAACAACATATACCATTCCTAGAACTCCTGTTACAGGTGAGTAACCTGTATTTCTAGGGACATGGATATGTTGTTCATCCACACTATCTGGCAGACTCCTAGCAGTTCTCCGGGAGGGGGGAGGCAAGGCGCACACCCCCAACTTAGGGAATAATGACTGGAGAACCGAGGCCCCGACCAACATCCCGGCGTGGCCCAAGGTTGATGTGGAAGGGGTTAAAAACGGTATATGCCAACTTCCAGGTAGGAGCCCTACGGATATCCTGGACAGGGGTATCCTCGGAAGCAGCCACCGATGCAGCGGAAGGTCGGGTAAAATGAGCACTTATCCCTCTGGGAGGCTCCATGCCCTCCCACCTATAGCGGAGATCGATGCAGGAGGTGACCCACCTGCTCGTCATCCACTTGGCTGCAGGTCTGCCAGGTGCAGCTTCAGTGTAGATGACAAACAGCTGGCGAACCTCTCCCGAACTTCAGCCCTACGCTCCCTGGGAAGGCGAACGCTAAATTAGGGTCCCAATGGATCCTATGTGCGGCCTCCGAGGGGTGAATTGGGTTGAACCCCGGCAGAGACAATACCCAGTTAGGGAAAAACTCCGCCACCGCCTACGGAAGGAACTTCAGGTGGGGCGCAGGACAACCTTGTCCCTGTGGAAGACCAGATAGGGAGACTCAAAGGAGCGCCTGGAGCTCTCCCAACCTTCTGGTTGGCATGGTAGCCCCCAAGGTGGTGTTCTTCCACAACACGTGGGGGAAATCGCATCTGTGCAAAGGTTCGAATGGCTTGCCCGTGAGCTAAACCCATACGAGTGTAAGATCCCACAGAGATGGGGATACTCTCCCCAGAGGGGAGGTGTGATCAAGGCCTTGGAAAGCACCAGACCACCTTTCCTGCGCCACCGACTACCTTCCGGCCTGCACCCGGAAGACAGGAGTGGCTATCAGGAGCACCTTAAGGGTCGTCGACCGAAGCCCTTGCTCAAGAAGAAGAACGGACCACAGGTAGTCTGGAATGCTTGCCGAGGAACAGGAGAGGGGACCAGGCCCTATTCCAACACCAAATGGAGAACTCTTCCATTTGAAGGCGTAGCATATCTGGTCGACTCCTGGCAGGACGCCTCAACGACGTCGAGGACCTTGCCGGAAGACCCAAGGCCTGGCCATTAGTTGCTCAGGGACCAGGCTGCCAGGTGCAGGGATTGAAGGTCCGGATGGAATACCTTCCCTTAATAACAGAGATCAGGACCGGGTGGGCTGGAAGCCGCCTCGGGAGCCTGGGGCTGAGACTGAGGAGAGCTGGATACCAGAGCTGGCAAAACCAGTCTGGGGCTACCAGAATCACCTGCGCCTAGTCCCTCCTCACCTTGCCTGTGGGTCAAGGGAAAGGCGTAGAAGAGGCTCGGGCTCCGCGGCCTCAAAGGCATCCCCTACAGCGAACCTTGCTGAGGGGGCGGGCTTGAGACAGTCTCGGCCTCGTATTCTCCCTGGAGGGAAAAACAAAGGTCTGCCCGAGGTGTGACCTAGAGGGAGAAAGATCTTGTGCTACCTCCGGCAGGGAGACCACTCGTGAGGCGCAGCCCTTATCCGGCTTAGGGCATCAGCCAGGGTGGTGGAGGCTCCTGCCATCGAAATGGCTAGGAAACCGCCTCCCGGCTGTGCATAAGACCCAATGCTGAGAACCTCCTTACGCAATGGCAAGGGGCTCATCCAACCCTGGAGGGTTAGGTAGCACATGGTCATGGTATTGTCCGCCTGGACCTAAATCACTAGACCCCACACAGACGGAGCGAACGGTGCGAGCTAAGCGGACCGCCTGGAGCTCCAGCAGGTTGGAATGACATCGGGACTCCCGAGAGGACCACAGGCAGTGCACTCTGTATTCCCCTTGATGGGCACCCCCACCCATCAGAGATGCATCGGTCGGAGGAGACCGTTGACTCGGGGCGGACGAACGGGATGTTCTCCTGCAGATGAGCTGGAACAGTCCAAAGGAGAGCGTTCCCCAACCCCTGGGCTGTTGTCACGGACTGGTCCAAAGGATCACAGCGTTATGACCGCTGGCTGGCCAGCCCCCATTAAGGGGACACATGGACCGGTGGGTCCAAACAGACCACGCTGGTGCAGGCCGCTGCAAGGCCCAGAAGGTGCAGGAAGTCCCGGGCAGGGCGCAATTGTCCAGTCAAACATGACTAGGTAAGGGAGGAAGAACCTCGGCCCTGTCCGCCGGGAGCCGAGCTCAGACTCAAGAGTCAAGCTTCATCCCGAAGAAAGGATCACCCGCTTAGACACGAGTTCCAACATGGCTCCATTAGAAAGGAGACCAGTCTGAGAGCAACCTAGAGGGCCAGAACTCTGGACCATCCCCCTCCACCCTGGAGGGGTTGCAGTCAGGCCGCCATCCGGGTGGGGTTACGCCCGGACCTTTCGGTGCCGCAGGAATGCCGCTGATAAGAGACCGAAAGGCATGGCCTGGAACTCGTAAAGAGATCCCCCGCTTTAGAAACGGAGGAGTCTCCCAAGAAACGGACGGATTGAAGTGTAAAGTATGTCCTGGAGGTCCAGGAAATAGAACCAAACGCCTCGTTCCGAGGATGGGACATTTGAGTCAGAGTGACCATCCCGTCGTGCAGGTCAAGGATGAGGCGCAAGCCCCCCGTCTGTTTGGGGACCAGGAATACCTAGACACAAACCCAGGGTCTGGAGGAGGATCCGCCACCTTCCTGATCACCTCTATCTCGAGGGGCAGGGTGGCCGGTTCGGGCGGCCGGCCAGCCAGGCTGTTGTGGACTCTATGGCCCCCCCGAGGGGCAACGGCTAGAAAGGGTGGGGCCTGCTCACAATCCAGAGGCAGGACCTTCCCCTAGCACCTCCGACACCCAGCGGTCCATGAAAGCGGACCAGGCGGAGGAGGGGCGGCGCCGTCTCCACATGGGGTGACCCGGGTAGGAGTGACAAGGCCAGGGACAGCGCCCCTCAGCCCGTCACTGAGCAGGCTTGGAGGAGGGACTAGCTGAGGGGGCTCCTGGGCCTTTACCTCCCTGCTTTCCTTTGGAGGAAGCTGCTGGCTTGGGGTCAGGATGCCCAGCGCAAGCCTGCTGGCCCTCATGCTGGTGTTGATGGGCCGGTCGAGCCGCAGGGGCAGAGGGACAAAGGGGCTTGCACAAAGGCTGCCGGTGGCCCATGTCCCTCTGGGCAGGGGTGACCGAGTCCAGAGTGGCAATGGACTTCTCGGTCCTCTGGAGGTGTCCCTCCACTCCAGGGCCGAAGAGGTCAGTCCCCAAGAAGGGGATGTCCGCTAACTTGTGCTGGGTATCCATTGAGAAAGAAGATAACCTCAGCCACGCCCTGCGGCGCATGGCCACCGCGGCCGCTACCGACCTGGCACAGGAATCACCTAAGTCCAGAGCAGTCTGAAGCTGCTGCTTCGCCACCGCCCTACCCTGGTCCCGCACCCGCCGGACCGTGGTCCACAGGTCAGCCGTGAGATGAGGGAGCACCTCATCCAGGAAGCCCAAAAGGGCGTGGGAAAAATGTGCCATCAGTGCGGCCGAGCTGGCCTGTCGGAGGCCTAGGGAGGACGTGGCGTAAACCTTGCGTCCGACATAGTCCATCCTTTTGGACTCTTCGTCGGGGGGCCTGTCCACACCCCGAGCGTTCACCGAATGCTGGAAGACATTATCGGTAACTAACCCCTCAGTGGAGGGGTGCTCCGAAAAAAACCGGGCAAAGAACCGACAGGGACAGAGTACTTCCTGGCCATCCTTGCCGAGGGCGCAGGACAGGAAGTAGGCCGCTGCCAGAGCTCCAAGGCCGGGCCAACAATGGCCTCAGCCACCGGGAAGGCCTCCGAGGGTAAACCCCCTCGGTCTAGAATCTCCGTCAGGGGATAAGGGACCCGTTTGGACACGGGTTCAAGCTGCATCCCGGTGAACTCCGAGATGAGCTGAAGCAGACCCAGAAAGAATGATGGGCTGTCGTCCACAGAGCGGTCCGGAGAGAACTCTGGGCCCTCCTGACTGGGGAACATGGAGGAGTCATCGTCGGACTCCGAAGGGTCTGCAAAGAGCTGCCTCAGGCCTGAGCCACTCTTCACCCGCCGAGGGAGGGCGGGAGTGAGGGTGACAGACAACCTGCGGGACAGGTCGTGACCCAACCAAGGTTCCACCGAAGTCAGTGGGGCAGCAAGGTTCGGACGAACAACTGGCCCTGAAGCGGGCACCTCGACTGCAGCGAGCGGTTGTGTCGGGCGTTCGGGCGGCAGCTGCTTGCTGGACGGGGAATGAATCGGAGTCGATTGATTCCCAGACAACAGCAACTGCTGCCACATGAACTCCTCCCAACGCCGACGCCATCTGCATCGGGGCCACCTCATCCGAGGAGGAGACGAGGAGGAACGGTACGCTAATTTAATTCGGTGCCCTGACCGAGACCGCTGAAGTCGGCGGGAGCGTCTTGACCGAGAAGAGGACCGAGACCGAGACCCAGATCCTCGGGGAAATTGAGGGTGGGTCCGGGAAGGAGCAGGGGACACCCGCTCTTCCCTCGGCTCAGACAAAAAGACAGAGGCCTGTCGCCCCAAAGGTGCAGGCAGAGCCTCGGCCTCCACCGGGGAAACCGGCGAAGGGTTGACGGCTTTTGCAGTAGACCGCCTGGGTGACGGGTCGAGAGAAGACTCGACAACGTCGACGGGAGTCATGGCCGGCTGACCTGATGGGGACACCGTGAAGCCAGCGGCCTGAGCCGCAACCTCGACGGGTCGAAAGTCGCGGCAGGGGGAAGGGGACCTCTCCCTCCCGCCAGCGCCGACGATGGGACTTACCCTGCGACTCCTTTAACCTGGGCCGAGAGGCAGGTCCCGAAGGTCCCTCTCCCGTCGAGGAAAGGGACTGACGAAGCTCCTTGAACGAAGCTGAATGAGAGGAACTCAAAGAGAGCGGGATAAGCACCGCGACCGAGGAGGAGGGGGAGACAGCCTTGGTCGCCGCCTCCTCCATGGAGGAAGAGAGATCGAGCTGCTCAGCCGAGACAGCCGATGTGGACACCGCCCGATGGGCCTCTAAAGATTTTTCCAGCGCGGAAAAAAATTCCAGGTTGCCCGAGCCCCAAACGGGCCGCACGATCCTCCATGACGCTGGTCGAAAGGGCACAGCAAAATTCGCAGACTTGCGGATCGTGGTCCAAGTCGAGGCAGTAAATGCACGTGGAGTGCGGGTCCTTCCTGGAGGTATTCCCCGGGTGCCTCAGAGAGCTGGGAAACAAAATATCCATCGCAGCAGCAAGGGAAGAAGACCAAAGTTTAGAAAACTTCCAAACTAAGTTCGGAGAAACTGAAAAAACAGGAACCAGTCGAAAATGCAGAGCGCTAAAGAGGGAACCTGAGCTTCCAAGCAGTAAGGAAGATCTGGCGTCATGGGGTGGAGCTGAGAGTTTTACCACCCAAGTGGGTGGGAGGAGCCAGCTTGAAGACCTTCCGGCAAGATTTAAAGCGGCAAGGAACCTGCCAGGTAGTGTGGATGAACAACATATCCATGTCCCTAGACACAACAGGCTGGGCTGCCACCTAGGTCTAGGGAACATCTCTGAATGAAGAGAAAATCTCCCTCGGAGAATGTGATGACCCATACCTCTGCTGGAATGGACTTCCCCTAGAAGTAGAAGAAGTCAGGAGCTCTCCACCACAGTCTAGAGATGACCGCCTCAGGTAGCTGAGGTGGAACATGGGCTGGATCCAGAAGGATGGCATCGGGTAGTTTCGGGCTAGGCCCTCTGCTGTGATGATATTAGCAGTGTCAGTGGCTCAGTAGGTAGCACACTCGCCTCTGAGGCCGGGAGATCAGAGGGCTGTGGGTTCAGTTCCCACATCTGGCACTTGGGTTAATATTCCAGTACTGACACTGTAATGCAGCATGAGAGAGGTGCTGCATTTCTGAGGTGACGTCTTTCAGATGAGACGTTAAACCAAGGTCCCATCTGCCTGGATTGGTGGTAGTTCAGGTGGATGTTAAAGATCCCATGGCGCTTATCGAAAAAGAGTAGGGGAATTTCCCCGGTGTCCTGGCCAAACTTCCCTCATTCACTAAAAAAAATACCACCAACAGCTTAATCTGGTTCAAGGTCAGTTGGCATTCATCTGTATCCCCCTCCCCTGGGTCGTGCCTGAAAATAGGCAGGATTTGTCTAGTGCACTTACCCAGTCAACAACAGCTAAATAAAAATAAATAAAATAATATTTTTTTTCTTTTTTTTTTTTCCAACAATTAACTAGAGCTTGACAAGGTTCTCAGGCTTTTACCTTGAAAGGACTCCCCTGATACAAGAATGACGAAGATGTCATCATCTGAGGGGCAGGAGGAGCCTGAGCATCCATAACTGAAACCGGAACCGGACCAGAAATCACAGCTAAGGAGATGTTAATTACCCATTGCCAATGGAGCCACCATAGGGGCAGCATCATGGGGGCTATATACACCTATCAAAGGAGCGGAATAGTCTGGAAGGCTCCCAACCATTGAATTAGTGTGTTCCACAGGGTGCAATTGTACTTACGACTGAAAAGAGTCCACACGCAGAAGTGTTTGGTCCACGGAAGAAGTCCGAAATGTTATAGTGAACCCCATATCCCTGAGAAAAAACTGAAAAGAAGTTCTTCCATCACAGACTCTGGTGATAGAGAAGGCTCACTCTCCAGTCTCTAAAATGAGTCATTCCCTGTATCACTGACGAGTAGGACAGGGAGAGACTCATCCAGATGCACTTCTACCCCAGAAGAACCTCCAAAAGGAGGTCCAAGTCAGAATCATTAGAAACTCCACCACCAGGAAAAGGTGTTGAGGAGCTTGATGCCACTTAAGGAGCCGACAAGTGCTGAGCAGAATGCGGAATTCCACCGGCAGAACAGCACAGAACAAGAGACCCACCAGCGGTAAACCGCCGGAATGTCACAGGATTCCACGCGGACCTCCACCCACTAGGATCTGTGGAAATTATTCCGTGGAACAGGACTTCATTCTGCGGAAAACACTTCATAACAACTTCCGTGGAAGAAGAGGTCTGCAGAAGGAAAACTCCACCACCTGTTCTGCCGGATAGCACCACCCCTGGCACCAGCCTCACCCACACCTGGGGCGGCACCAAGCAGCGCCAATGCCACCTGCGGCACCGCCAGCGGCACCCAGGGCACTGTCTGTGGGTGCTCGTGGCATCTGCGGCACCACCCATGGTGCCACGTGACACCTATGGCACCGCCTGTGGTGCCAGACACCCACAGCACTGCCCGCGGTGCTGTGCGACACCCACAGCACTGCTCGTGGCATCGGCCACCCATGGCACCAGCAGCACCACCCACGGCATCATGCTGCACCAATGGCACCGCCCGTTGCACCAAGCAGCACCAACAGCATTGCCTGAGGCACCGCCAACGGCAATGCCAGCAGCGCCAACGGCATCTGAAGATCCTGAGGAATAGGGAAAAGTGGTACCCGTGACGGCCCCTGCAAGGAAAAAGGGAAGGGGGTAAGCATGAAGGGTCGATGCAATGGCGAAAGCACCAAAGAGGGCACTGCGCACATCCTGACCCAATTGACCCGACCCCGGTCCAGTGGCTCTGAGGCCTGGAGACCCCAGAACTGGGAACACTGGCCAGGAAAACTGGACAGAAGTCGAAGCCCCTGCACCAAAGGAGTGGCCCAAAGGTGAAACTGCTCACTGGAACTCCATCGTGGACAGAGATGGAATCCAGTGTCAAAGAATGCAGCCGTTAAGAGTGGGGCCAAGGGGAACCCACTAAAGTCAGTTCAGGCCTACCGCCCCTCACCACCGACAATCCCTGTGCAGACGTTCCAGAGGGTGACCTCGAGTGGTACCAATACCCCCCCCCCCGAGAGGAGGAAGAAGAGCACGAGGTCAAGCAGAGCTGGATCCCCGGAACCACCAGTTTTGTGCTTCAGTGGACTGTCCTCCCCCAAGCACAGGACTGCCCGTGGTCAGACCACCCCTTTGCGAAGGGTGGTGGACTGGACACAACCCCTCTGCCATAACAACTTTCAAATGATGTCTTCCTACCATCACCGCTACCGTCTACGGACAACTCCGTTGATGGCAGGTGAGAATTTATTTTTCTTCTTCTTCAGAATCTTCTTTTTTGTCTTCTTAAAATAAGAAAATAATACTAAAAATGTTAATTTAAATGAATACTGAATGTCCTAACGCTGCTGTCATATAGACGAAAACTTTGACTCCAGCAGACGAGCGACGTCGACATCCAAGTGCACTCGACGATGGGAGAAAAGGAACTGAGGTGGTTAGAGGGTCAATGCCAGGATAGCCTACACAGGCGCGAGCTAGTCTTGCGGTGCCACACATGTGTGGTCCTATCCCGGCGCTGGTCCTTCTGAAAATTTTTGGCTCCCGCTGGGTCCTAGCGCCTCTGGTACTATCCCATTAGTGTGAATGAGTGGTGGAGACGTGAGTCCAGGAAGATCCCAGATACCACTTAGGAAGGAACCTATCGTGTCACTGGAGCATTGCCTTGTCTCCATGGAAAACAGTATATGGGGGATCTGCAATCAAAGCATTGATACAGATACTCTGTGAGCAAAAGAAAAAGCTACTGGAAAGGTGCTTTCCAAGTAAGCATCCTAGCGCACATGTCGCAATAGGTTGACAGACTTGGTGAGTATGGGTCACACAAGTGTAACCCCCGGGGGGCACTATTCTAAGGGCTACTACCCCTGCCTGCCCTAACTGTAGCAGGGTGAGGAGCCCAGATCCGTTGGCGGGTGCCTCCACCCAGAGGTCGGGGTTAGAACAGTCGATGTTGACTCGGTCACAGCCCTCTGGGTTGCTGCAACCCCCCTTTCTTCCCACTAGTGGCCCACGCAGTTCAATTTCAGAGTCCTTACCATATACACTTACCCCCTGGCTCGAACCAGTCAGCTCACTCCGGGGACCCCCTGGAAAGTAAGGTACAGTTACACCACATTCACTATGCAGTATTTCACCATTAATACATAGACTAGCCAGTGTACTTTTACAAACAAACAATCTGATTTATTTGAGGGAAGATAACAAGGACTGGGGGGAATCAGGTTGATTAGCTTACCACTACCATATATGAAAATCTACCTATGGCTCTGTGCACAGGCCTAACCTATTAATTACTGTCTACGGGTACCCAAGCCCTAATGGCTAGTTCCTCGATGCAGCTGGTTGGGGCCCTGACACAAGCGAGATTTAATTCCTGAGAAGATCAGATGGAGCCAGAAAGCTCAATTAGTGCAGTCAGCAATATAACAAAATGATTTTGCCTTTGTTTGTAAGCTTTAACAGAGAGCTACCCTGATCCAGTACTCACAACTCCAGCAGATCACCACTCCTTCACCACTTGCAGGGCTGAGCCTGAGCTTCAAAGGCCTCCTCACACATTTATATGGAAACAACAGAGGGGTACCATACCAGGCAGCTGCTCCTTGGACCCAAATGAACTCTCAGATATCGGGAGTCTCACTGCAGCTTCAACTTTCCTGACAGACCGAGCCCGATTTAGCAGATTCTCCAGTCCTCTTCAGGTTGAGCCTGGTAGTCCGAGGAACACTGGCGATGCAAATGGCCGCCTCAGACCCTTAATGCGCTTCACGCTCGAACACTCAGCAGCGCAGGAGCTCAGAGCTCCTTCCTCATTCACAGTCAGAACGCATCTCCCCCTGGGCAGTTGGGGCAAGTCTCTCTATTCGGGTGCAACCCGATCCCATTGGAGGGCTGCAGATGCCAGTCACTTGTTACTGCCCTCACTGGTGCAAAACGGCGCCATGGCCCAGAATGCCATTTCACAGAATTACAAGCTGTGTCCCCATTTGTCAGCCGGCTACATCTAGAGTCCTGGTTTCTGGTTGGCTGCTTTTTTACTCCAGATTAGATACCCCCTCGCTCCTATTGGACCCCTCAAACTGTCCTGGTCCAAGATGGAGGGGAACAGCACACAGAGTCCCATCTGCAACAAAAGCAGGTTAAACAAAACTGCATTTTCACTATCACTCTAAATGATTTCAAGCAAATAGTTACACCTGTCGAGGGGGTTCCCCTGGCGCTTTCAGTGACCACAAAGAGGGGCAATTACAGTACAGCTCGAGTGGGACTCGAGCAGGGAAACACACAGTCCCCCTCATAAACAATGATTTTGCCTGCAAGCAGACGGCTCTTAAAGAGACAGTACATGGAGGCTTTAAAAGCACTCACAACCCCCACATTTAGCGGCCTTACGCTGAACACCAGCCAGGCATGGAGCATCCAAGTAAGCTCCAGGAAGGCTTTTAGGAACACCCATTTGTAGGGGGTTTACACAAGGCTGCTATTGCAGACAACCAGCAGCTTCTAGAAGAGAGGCCTTGTGAAGACAGATGCCTTAAAGAAACCTCAAAACAGGTAATAGGGTTAGATAGAGGGACCAAGGGCTCAAGACATGCAGATATAACACACAAGCAGAGCTTGAGTGTGGAATCCTGCAATCCAGCATCAAAAGGAGTCAACAAGAGTTCCAGAATGCAGCCAGCTGGACACCGAAAAGAGTCTAAGTGAGTTTTAGTGCGCCAGACAGAGAAACTCTTCTATGTGTCTGAGAAATATTTCCCAGTGGGAGGATAGAGGCAGCAGAAGTACTTCAGAGACATACTGAAATGCCTTGCACTTATTCACTTTCTTCCTTTAAGAAGCCAGGTCTGAAGGTGAAGGGAGCACAGGTTGGGATGGACTAGGAGACCCTAAGCCAACTGTCCAACCCCAGAAGAAGGATCCTCTGTTTACTGATTGATAGTTCATTCAACAGAGGAAACCATATTTGTCAAGGTCAGAAAGGTGCGATTAGAATGATCTTGCTCCGTCAGCCTGTAGCTAAAGCAATACCCTCTGCACGGGGTGGGGTGGGGGATTGAGAGAATGCGTGCAGAAGATTTGCCATAGCAGTCTAAGGCACCTAGGCAAAAAACGTGATGATCTAGAGGTCTGCAGTAGAAGCAAGGCAGATTGGCATAGAGTGGGCATGTAAAAGGCCCACATCTGGGGTGCCCGTCTATCAACTAGCGATCTCACTAAGTCATTCATGAGGATGGGCTTGAGGTCAGCCTAGCTTGTCATGCAGAGTATCCAAGACTCCTGGCAGACAGAAGGCCTGGAGTACGGTCCCCTGCTGTAGGTCCTCTTCCCACATTTGCATAACTTCTCTGCAGAGGGGGAAATAGTGTTTTCTTTGTTGTTTGCTTCTGGACTGTTTTGTGGTTGACGAGATCTACCAAGGCCCAGGGGCCAGACGAAAAGAGATCACACTTCCAAAATACTGGAGGGGAGAGGAGGCAGAGTCAGATTCCAGACACATTATGTTTGGAGCCCTGATAATGAGTTACCCACTCCAACAGAGAGACATCCGAAGAGTGTCAACCTATGCTCCAGTTGGAAAGGGGAAACCTGAGGAGACTGACCTCCACTGACTATCAAGCAAGTGATCTACCTAGGGGCTTAACCACCTGCTGTCAGAGCCAGCCTGTGTTGCATGGAGTAGGCTTAAAAAGATAGTGCTTCAAAGACTATCTGAAGGATTGCCCAGATTTTTAAAAAAGCATATCCAGGGAGCAACCCTGGAGAAAAAGTAGAGTTAGCAACTGCTAAGGCCACAGTCTGCATAAGCAGAAGCCCCTATTTTTTTTAACAGTGGAAAGAGAGCTCCAAAGGGATAGAATAAGGGGGAAAATCCCAGGAGCTAGGAAAACCAGAAGAGGCCAGATTTGAGGCACAGGAAAATGGCCTGCGCTAGATAGCACCAGGCCCAGACACGATGCCGGACATGGTGCCAAGGTAGACAGGGCACCGGGCATAAATGGTGCCCAGCCAACAAGGCGCCGGGCCAATGCAGCACCAGGCCAAGCACAGCACCGGGCCAATCACAGTGTTCAGCCAACATGGCACCAGCCAAATGCAGCACCAGGCCTACCATGGCACCGAGCCAACATGGTGCCAGCACCGTGTAGTAGAGGCACTGAACTGACACTAAGGCAGGAGAGAGAAACTCTGGCACCAGGGAGACGTGGAAAGAGCTGAACTGGCACTAGAACCAGGGCTAGGAAGCACCATGATAGGCCTAGAAGGCCGAGCTCAGCACCGATGCCAGTTCCAGAGCATCAACAACCATGGCAGTACCATGGTGACCTGAGCGGTTCCCAGCTGGTCCAAACAAGTGACACATGGTAGGGGTGCGGCCAATGGGGCAAGAGTCGGTGGTGTGGTCACTGGCAAGGGCAGAAGACCATTGCTGGAGCTAAATGCTCTACCTGGCTTGTGGGACCTCACCCATGGGTTCAGTGCCACCAACCTACAACGGCCAGGGACCAGACCCACCAGCAACAACCCCAGCCTGATGCTACATCCACTGCTGCGAAGAGCTGCCCAGGAAAGCCTGCCCACATGGAACTCCTCCTAAAAGACGGGGGGGGGGGTCCAGACCTGAGGGCTCAGTGTCTCAGAACCAAGCCCACGGCGACACAAATGGTGCCAAAAGGGCCACAGCACTGGGAATCGAGGGTCTTGTGGAAGACTTCTTGGAGGGTGACCTCGAGTGGTACCATTTCCTTCTCTCCTTGAAGGCAAGAGAAAGAACTCAAGGCCAAGCGGTGCCAAGAACCTGACTGGAATAGGGAACTAGCCTGCTCCTTCATGCTGCAGAAGACTGCCCTTCCCTTGCGCACAGGACCGCCCGTGGGCAGAACCCTTCCCTCTCGGGAAAGTGGACTGGACACAGCCCCTGGTGCTGGAACAGCCTGCCTGATGGCTCCCTACCACAATCCTGTAGAGACATCCTGACGAGGCTCAGTAGGGCTGAGAGAAAACTGACAGAAAATTTTTCATAAAATCACTAAACTGATACAAAAATAATAAATTCTAGCTTTAAACAACTAAAAATTAAACAAGCTGAAATGGCTATTGTACAAACATGAAGTTCTGATTCCTGAAGGGCGAGTGACATCGTCACTGAAGTGCACTTGATGGCGGAGAAAAAAGGAACTGAGGCAGTTGGGGGCTGGTGCCAAGGTAAGCCTGGCACAGCGACCCACTCTTGCTGCACCAGCCCTCTTGAAAAGTTCTGGCTCCCACAGGGTCCTAGTGCCTCCAGCATAGAACAGTAACATAAGAACTTGTCATAATGGGATCTTCAAGGGGATCTCAAGTCATCAGGTCTGCCTTTCCTCCTACCGTCCCTCTTCTTGGGGTCCTCTGCTCAGACTGGCTACATGGTATATCCAGCCTTTTATTTAGGTCTGGGCACCTCTCTCTCACTTTCCCTTAGTCCCCCATATTTGGGTTTGCTCCCTTAATCTCCGGGGGAAAGAACTGAGGAGGGAGTGGGGCTGCTCATGCCTTTATAGGGTTGGTGATGTCAGTTGGTGACGTTGGCGTGGCCGGCCCCAGTAATACTGCTGGAAAATCTTCCATGCGGATTCTGCTTCATTGATGGTGAAGTTACTACAGTATGGCCTGATGACTGAGATACTCCCGAAGAAGATAGATCCATTACTGGAAATTAACAATGAAAATACATTCCTTGATGATAAGGAAAACACACTGACTTTCTGAAAGAAACACAAACACTTTAAACTTTAAAAGGCCAAATACCAGTGCAAAATAAAACTGTGCTCCAAATTTGGCATCATTCCACTCTGTGCCAGTACTGAAGTTCTGAAAATTGAGATCGGGGACTGCAGTTGCAGGTCAGGATTTACCATATGTCCGGGGGTGCTACAGAGTTGTTTCTGAGGCAGAATATACTTCATTTGGTCTCCAGAGTTTTGGAAATTTCATACTGTAAAATTCATATTTTGTAATACCTACTTTTCCAAAATAGTACCCTCTTTGTGTTCAGTGCCTCTTTGAGTGTGAATATACAAAATCTGACTATTTGGCATCCGAAAGAAGCAGCAGAAGCAGTTCCAAACAGCAGCAGCTACAGTAGGCCCCAGAGGTCTCAGCAACACCGGAACTGGTAGACTCAACCAGACAGGATGAGAGACCCCCTTTCCAGGCAATGACAGAATCCTTCCCACGTGCCAGGGGGATCATTTATGGACATTTCAATAAAGCAATACGAAAGATGTTGGCAGATGGGTGGAGGAGGAGTTTTAGGCCCGGGAGGAAAGGCAGTCGGAATTAGAACAGGATTAAGAGGTTTGATCTGCTGTAACTTTTACACTGTGTTTACTCTGCTGATCAACATAGCAGTTAGGTGAGCATGGCGTTAAAAGGGCTACCTATTAGATTTAAACTACTGGTTTTGGAGGTTCACCTTTCTATAATTATGAGGGCTGCAGGGTTTAGGGTAGGTGGTTGTGGAATCATGGGCCTGGTATATACAGCATCGAAGATGATGCCAGTCAAGTGTCTGGATGTTAGGACCGAGAGTAATGGATTCCAGTGCTTGTGAACATTTGGACATTACAAATATTTTTTTAAGAAAACTAATCTCTCTGAAGGAACTAAAAAATAATACAGATATTTATTTTACTTGTTTAGGTAACAGAGATAGATTATTTGTTTGTTTTGTTAATAGAGATATATTATATTGCCTTCCATTTCATGATTATAGCATAGTTTAAATCATGGCAATATTTTTTGTAAGTTAAACTAATCAGTTAGCTTTATTTGAAAGTACTTTGTCTCACATTTCTAAGGTATGCATCTGAGACACTGAAGTGTAATATCTCAAACTATTTAAATGTTGTTCTGTCGTTAAACAGTAGCCAGGTAGGTACATTTATATGCACCTCATTACATCCCTATTATTTTCAGTACTACAGTCATTGAAAGGGCTGGGGCTGGCATTTTCCTTGTAATATACTTAGTTTTCTCTTTATACCCGCTACTTCCTCACATTCAAGATTAAAAGATAATGGGCCCGATTCTAGAATGATGGCGCAACTCGCCATCAAAGGCGACTTGCACCAAACACAGTTGCGCCAGGGATCCTGCGCCCGATTCTCTATCAGGCAGGGTCCCCGCGGCTAAGTCCCATGACTTGCACCCACCATACCGGTACACCAAACGGAGGGTGTACCAGAATGGTTGGCCGCAAGGCTGTGGCTTGCCCAAGTGAAGGGCGCAAGTGCCCCCCACACAAACACTGTATAGCCCCACAGGGCTAGTGGACCCCAACCCCCCACCACCACCAATGCTCCAATCCCCCAAACAAAAAAAACCCACAAGGCAAGCACTCCCATCCATGCCCCATCCCCTGCATTAAATGTAAAAGTCCCGCAGGGCTTACGCCCACCCTCAATCTCCACTCCCTGATCCCCAGAATTGCATTATGCATAAAAAAAATAGTCCCTAACAACCCTGGTAGTCTAGTGGACCCCACCTGGCAGTGCCAGTTCACGTGCACCCCAACCCCATACTCAGTCGGCACAGCTGGCACAGCCCACCCTCTCATCATGGCGCAGCCACTGACTGAGCTCCATATAGCATGTACTATTGTAACAGTAGCACGCGCCAATGAATGTATGACAGTTCATTCATTGAGCACGTACTATTTACAGTAGTACGCAGTCATACGGAGCTCAGTCAGCAGTTGGCCATGGTGGTGAGAGGTGGGCTGTGCCAGTCGCCGACTGACTACGGATCGGAGGGGGGTGCAGGGTGGACTGGCACTGCCAGGTTGGGGGGCCACTAGACTACCAGGGAGATCAGGGGGATATTATTATTTTTTTTGTGCATAATGTAGTTCCGGGGATAGGAGTGGGGAGCTAGCCTGTGGGGCTTTTTACATTTAATGCGGGGATTGGGTATGAAAGGGAAGCTTATTTATGGGGCATTCAATATATTTGGGGATGGGACATGGGGGTCTGCTTGCCCTGCTGGACATTTATTTGTCTGTGGGGAATGGGGCATGGGGGACATGATTAACCCTGTGGGGTTTAAATGTTAACAATTTGTGGATCAGGGCATGGGGAAGGGGGCACAAGTCTTGAGTGCTGGCCCGGTGGCAGATCTGCACAACCCCCGGAGGGCGTAAGTACACCTACACCAGCTAAAAGCTAGTGTAACTGTACTTTGGCGGATGTCCTCCAGGGAATGTTTGAGAATAGCAGACTTGGGGACTTTGTTGCTGCCCTTCCAGAATAGGGCGCAACTGCTGCTGTAAACCCTATAGCGCCATGTCGCAGGGGGGGTTATGGCGTTACTGGTGGCATATGTCCACTTTGGCACAAGCAGCCTGCAACTGCTTTGCAGAATATTGAACGTTGCAACTCCTAGTGTAAATTGCTAATTGTACCATTTTTTTGGGTGCAACTCAATTTACGCCAGGCGTAACCCTTTGAGAATCAGGCCCAATGTGTGTAAATGCCAACTGATACCTTTGACACCGAGTACAAATATGTTATCTCATTATAGAACAATGAAATGCAAGTTTTAGGAAAAAGGTTGCCATATCTTTACACATGCAGAACAGTGTGTGTGTGTGTGTGTGTGATCCTAATGTTTTACTTTCCCAGCACATTCTGTTATTGCTATTCTTAGCACACGAGACCCCATTTTACAGAGGTGAACAGTACATTTATAGGCTAGGATGTATTTCCTATATGCAGGAGCTGTGGGAGGAGAGAGCGAGAAACAGGGTGCGAGTGTGTGTGCATACCTAGGTGGTATAGTCATGTGGTACTGTGTGTGTGGTCGTGAGTGCAACCATGCGGCATCTTTTATTTTCTTATTTTCCCAGAGCTGAAATCAGAACACAAGACCTCACCTTACAGAGCCGGATAGCATTGTTGTAAGCTTGGGCTCTAGTGTAGAAATGGATTGCCTGCTTGATTTCTTCTTGACTCTCATACTGGCGAGCCAGGTGATAGGATGCTGCACGGTTTCCAGTTCCGTTCGCTATTTCTGAAGCCTTAAAAAAAAGCAAAAAAAAACCCCGATATAATTTATCATTTGAATTTGTTTAAAACAGCTCTGGACTATTATTACTGTTATCTATTTTTGAACAACCAAGCAAGTAAGGGCAATCAATCAAAATTGATACCAGCCAGGCCCTTTCAGGAAGTATTTGGTTCACAGAAGGTTGCAAAAGTGCCCAGGGGGAAGCAGGTCTCCCCACAATGCTGTGGCAAATCCCTAGATTTCTTCTTCTGAGACCAGCACATTTCCTTCCTGCTGGTTTGTGGAAGTGGCTACACTGCTGTAGCAGCACTCACAGTTGGGCAGCAGGCCTGTTTTCTGTGAACATGTCTGATCTAAGCCGCACTTAGTGTTTCCTGAGAGGTCCCCATCGAAGCTGCAGTGGAAAATGTTGCAATGGAACTGGTGTTTCCAGGAGGAAAGACTTCTTTGCAGAGAACAGCTGCTTTATAAAAAATATTTGGAAACCATCCTCTGCACACATCAAGATCACAAGTTCACATCAGTTCCTCTGATTTGGCATGTACTATCCCTTCTAAGCAGGATCGCAGTGCTGGCCAGGTCCGCTTATGTTGAGCCTTTTTCCACACACATTTTATTACAATCTATACCATCCCTTTCCTGAACCTTTTAGCAGCAGATCTTGAGCTCTCATTACTACCCTCCTCTCAATCATTTTGAAAACCAGTGACAGCAACCCTTCTAAGGCAAGGCCTCTGGTCCACAACTGAAGGGGCTTCCTGCCAGGCTAGCTATCAGCTCCTTGGCCATGCCACAAATGACTCAAAATCAGGTCAGATAGATGGGGCAGAGGAGGAGCCATGGGGTCTGGGATTTGACCTGCACTATCCTTTCAAAGCAGGATCACACTGCCTGCAGATCCACTTACATTGAGGCTTTTCCCCCACTCTATTAAATCCTTTACCATCCCATTCCTGAACCTCCCTCAGCACATTCTCAGGACCAAGCAGCAAAGCTTGAGGGGTCACCAACAGCCTCCTTAGTCTTGTCTCAATCCTCCTAAGGGCCCCTGGTTAAAGAACCTCTTCCTATACAGAGCTTTCGGTCCACAACAGGAGGAGCTTGTTGCAAGGCTGGCTGTCATCTCCTTGGCAATGCCCCTAACAACTCAGAATTAGGTCAGACAGAGGGGAAGAGGAGAAGCCAGGGGGTCTGGGTGCCCCAGATGAGCTTATTAGAGATGTGGTTACATCAACTGCCAGAAGAGGTAATGTTCCCATTTTCCTCTCCCTTTGAGGGCACAGTGATGCTGGCATCAGTGTAACCTCACATGCCACAAATACATCCTCCCCCACCCACGGCACTACCATCTATGGTTACACAAGGGACAGTATTGCTGCTGGGAGTGCAAGCCTCCCACCATGAAGGAGGAGGCCAGCATCATGTTGGAAACTTGATCTTTGACTGCTGGCCTTTCTGGTGGTCCCTTGCCTGGAATGCAGGCCTGGGTCACCAGTGTCACTTGCCCCTGCTGCACAATGGTTAAACTGGAAATGTTTAGGTGGGGGAGCTCTCACATCCAGAGTTCAAGGTGGAGAAAAGAATAGTTACTTAAAGTAACTGTAGATCTTATTTTTTTGTTTGTTAATTTAGTTATTTACTTACACTTTTTCCTCCTTCTCCCTAGCTGGCCCTCCATCCCTCCTACCCTTCCAGCCCCATCACCTGGCTTCTTCCTGGACTTTACTCTCCTGGGACCCCATGGCTTGCCCTCTCTGGCAGGGTAGTGGGGAGTCCCTCAACCCACTGATTAACAGATCTGGATTTCTGGGAGATGCCTGGGTTACCGATGCAGGGCCTGAGGAGAGTCAGTGATCATTCTGCCAGCCAGGGTGTTTTCTGCCTTCCTTCACCCCTTCTTGTTGCTGTGCTACCCTCCCCATAGGAACGCTGGCATTGAGATGCAAGCATATATCGGCATGCTTATGCGATACACAGCATGATGCATCCTTCCCTCGTGTCCCGCACACACCACTCACTTGTCTGCAGCTGGGATGCAGCACCCTCCCCCACCCCAGGAGAAGGAGAGCATCCCCTGGGCATTGGGGAGGAGAAGAATGTCCCCGGGATATCTGGATCCCTCTCTCCCCCCCCAGCCAGCCCCTAATGACCCAGGCTCATTCCCAAACTCAGGTCACCGGCGTTGTTCACAGTTGTGCTACTGCTGTGTCGATGGGCAAGCTTATAACAGTAGATCTTCAAAAGACTCTCTTCCATTGAGTTATGTGATAGGGTTGGATACGGCCCTGTCCCAGTTGTTATGGAGAAAGAGTTTAAATACAATGATCTGTTCAATTTTCTCCTTTTCTGCCTCTTCTCTGTCTGGTTGCGCAACCAAATTTTCTCGTGAAACCTAGAACTTGATCACCCCGACGGTCTTGCAATTCTCTGCCTCTCGCTATCTCTCTATCTTCACTTGCTGTTCTGTCTTTTCTCCCCCATTGTATATGTGCTGGTATAAAAATATATGTGACTCATTAGGTGGAAATGTATTGAATACTGGGATCCCTTTGTTTTAGAAATGTATATAGCTTTATTGTTGAAATGTATATAGTTATACTGTTGAAATTATTGCAAAAAGCTGTTTGAAACTCAAGGGGTTAACCTGAGAAGCTAGTTTGCAAGCTCTCCGAGAAACTGTAAGCAAGAGGTCAGTTCTGGGTCACAATGTTCTTTTTGCTGCACCTGCTGAAACTGACAAGAACATTGGAAACTTACAAGAACACCGCGTAAGAAGCATGCTGTTTTCTTAACGAGCAGGGGGTTTGCAAAGACTTATAAAAACAGAGCTGCAATTTCTTGCAAGAGAGAAACACAGAGACTGAGATTGGAAATTGAGAAGAAACCCAGATGGACTTTCTCTGTTTATACTGCCTTTGCAAACAGCTATACTGAACAATTTTATTTTACTGTTGTTAATAATAAATCACTTGTGAATTTTACAACTGCTCCTGGTTTTCCTATGCTTCCTGACCTATGCCTTGATGACAGATGGTGTCAGCCTAAGTGGGATTTACGCTGTGCATACTCTAAGCCAGGAGTTTTGGGTGTGGGTACTAGACCTGGTACCAGGGAAGTGTAGAAGAAAGGTATGGATTTTGCAGCAGCAAGCCCAGGGGTGGTTAGCAGAAGAATGGCAGCGAAACTAGCACAGACAGAAGTCCAAGATATGATTGTACAGCTAGCACCAGTTATTGAAAAAGAGCAAGCAATGACAAAACCTAAAAGCCTGACTGCCTTTTTCAAATGGTGGGCTAAACAATAAACAGAGATGGAGAAACAGAGAAGAGATGCAGCAGAGAGATGGAGAGATAACGAGAGGCAGAGAACTGCAAGACCGTCAGGGTGATCAAGTCCTAGGTCTCACGAGAAAATTTGGTTGCACAACCAGACAGAGAAGAGACAGAAAAGGAGAGAATAGAACACATCCTTGCATTTAAGCTCTTTCTCCATAACAACTGGGACTGGGCCATATTCAACCCCGTCACAAGTCACATCAAGGAACTGTAAGTTGTCGGCATCAGGACCTCCCGAAAACATTTGCTAGCTGAGGCCGCATATGTCGACATGCATCATCACTTTCTAAATAACATTGGTGGACTCCCCACCTGAGATAAGTTCAGCAGATTATTGGACTGGCAGGGTCCAAAGCAATGAGACCCAAACCAGTCACACAGGAGAGGTAATGGAAATCTGAGTAATAGAATACCAAAATCGGACATAAGAGGAGAACCAGCTTGCAGGAGTAGGTTGAATAGCCACCTGAAATAAAATGGGGAAGGAGGGCGGGAGAGCTATGGCTCAGTGGAGGAGATTATCTCAAAGATCTACTGTTACGGTAAGTAACTACTCTATCTTCTTTTTTTCCCTATATAGGTGTTTATGCTCCCTTTGGCAGGACAGGCATCTGTTCTGCCCTGTCCCGTCAGCCGTGGCCATCCCTTATTCCGCTCAGGACCGGGGACCAGTATCCCCCATGGATTCCTCCCATTGCAAGGGCCAGGAAGGGAGGGCCATCCTCCCCCACCCGGAACACAATCCAGATAAACCCCAGATCCCTGGGAGAGTGGGCAAGCCAACGGCTTCTCAGACAGGGTTTCATGGAGCCCATTCCCCCTGGTTTTCCTCTTTAGGTTTCCTCCCCAAGCTCCTCACACAACATGTAATGAGCACAATGTGCATGTCCCACCTCCATGGAGTTACACCCCCATTACTCTGTTGTGGAGCCCCCTGTGACAGGGTTGAATAAGACCCTGTACCATTTGTTACACAGAAAGAGTTAAACTGCAAGGTTCTGTTCTCTCCTTTTCTGTCTCTTGCCTGTCTGGTTGGCCAACCAAATGTTCTCACGAGACCTAGGAACTGATTACTCCAACAGTCTCACAATTCTTCACCTCTCGCTATCTTTCTTCCTTCACTTGCTGTTTCTGTCTTTTCTTTCCCCTTGCGTATTTGCATTTATAAAAATATATGTGAATTTTTGTGTGAAACTGTAAGTGATACTGGGATCCCTTGGTTTGAAACTGTATATAGTTATACTGTTGAAGTGATTGCAATAAGCTATTTGGAATTTAGGGGGTTAACCTGGACATGCAGCATAAACTCTTTTGCAGAGCTGTCAACAAGAGGCCAGTTCTGGGACATCATGTTTTATTTTGCTGCATCTGCAAGGAAAGAAACTTACAAAGTTCTGGGCTCTTAACGAGATCAGGAGGCAGAAATAAGAGCAGCAATGCTTTTGCTAGAGTGAGAGAGACACTGAGAAACTGAAGCTTGGAATTAGAGATTCCCTCAGACGAAGGACTTTGTTTTCTCTGTTTGTACTGCCCTTGTAAACAGTTATACTGAACAATTTTATTTTTTGTTTTACTGTTATTGCAAAAGATAAAACGCTACTGTGACAGGGTAGAATAAGACTCTGTCCCATTTGTTTTGGAGAAAGTGTTTAAATGCAAGGATGTATTCTTTCCTTTTCTGTATCTTCTGTCTGGTTGCACAACCAAACTTTCCTGTGAGACCTCGGACTTGATCAACCTGAACAGTCTCGCAAGTCTTTGCCTCTCTCACTGTCTCTCAGTTTTCTCTTGTTGTCTGTTTTCCTCCCTTGCATATCTGCTAATATAAAAATATATGCAAATCAATGAACAGAATGAGACTGATAATGGGATCACTTTTTTTTTTTTTTTATCCGCCTCCGCCTTGCTCCAGGGCAGCCACTCCTTCAGGTCTGCAAAGGTCCCCACTGGCACCCCTGCCTCGATGCCAGCCCTTCGCCCCATATCCGCAGCCCTCCGGGTAACCCGGACGTAACCCTTCACCAGGCAGGTCCCCCTCCTCCGAGGGAAATAGGTGCCGGTAGGAGCTGGCCAGTACACTATACTTGGCCTGGTGCTGCTAGGGTGAATCTAGGCTGCATCGGGGACTCGACGGCAATGGAAGCCGGTGACTGTCATCTGGTTGTCCCTGGAGCTTTTTCGCTTTGCTCCCCTGGGGGCGTGGTTGCCACAACGTCAAGGCATAAGCTGGTGTTCCCCACGCCCGCATGTAGTGCCCCAGCATGTTGCCATACCTCCAGCCTCCGCCAGGGGTCGGCAAACGCCAGGTCCTGAATCCACCTTCCCCCCAAGAGAGGTTAGCAGTCTCTGGATACTCCCAGCCATCTCTCCCCGGCCGGCCCTCCAGTGCCCCAAGTCCGTTCCCGAACCCGGGTTGCTGGCATTGCAAGCGGGAATCCAACCACTGCGCCAATGGGCCGGCTAATGGGATCACTTTTGTTTAGAAAATATTTAGTTATTACTGTTGAAATGTATATTAATTGTATTTTGACATATCTTGAAAAAGCTAGAGGTTACTTGAGTGTAAATGCTTGAGTCTTTTGCAGTGGCTGTGGGGGCCTTAGGAAGTCCACTGTTCTAGCAACTCTTGATACTTACGAGGACAGAACATTCTGCAAAAACAGGATGCTTGGTAAGGATTGGGGTGGAAAAGACTTACATAAAAGAGTTGAGCTGCAATGATTTAGACAGAGATTTGTTTTGGGAAGAACAAGAGGAGGATTGCAAGAAAGATTTTATTTTGCTTCTGTACACAGTTATTATGAACAAGTTTATCTTTTATATTACTGGTACTATAAATAAAGTTTTGGTGAATTCTACAACTGCCCCTGGTGTTCTCTATGCTTCCTGACCTGTGCCTTGACGACAGCTACTTGTGAATTTTATATCTGCTCCTGGTCTTCCTATGTTTCCTGATCTATGCCTCGATGACAGATGGTGTCAGACTAAGTGGGATTTAAGCAGTGCATACTCAAAGCCAGGAGTTTTGTGCATAGCTACTGGACCTGGTACCAGGGAAGCACAGCAGAAAGATATGGATTCTGCAGCAGCAAGCTCAGGAGTCATTACCAGAAAGATGGCAGCCAAGCTAGCAGAGACAGAAGTCCAGGCTGAGACTGCACAGCCAGCACCAGCAATGGAAAAAAAAAAGCAATGGAAAAAAAGAACAGGCAGTGACAGAACCTGCAAGCCTGACTGCTTTTTTCAAATGATGGGCTATACAACAAAAACAGATAGAAGCAACAAAGATAAGAAGAGATGCAACGAAAGGAGCAGCAAAAAAAGAAAAGAGATGGCAGTGATGGATGGATGCCTTGCAAGTTATCAAAGCTGGAGGATCTGGCACTGGTCCAGCAGAGCAACAAAACATAAACAACTTAAAAGACATTAAACTTACAAAGCTGTGTCACTCAGATGATGTCAAAGCATGCCGGGCAACTTTTGAAAGGGTTGCCGGAGCCTGCCAGTCTACAAAGCAGCACAACCTCATGTTATAAAAGTCAGTTGGAACAGGTATGTTTTTAGTCCCCTTTTGAAGGATTCCACCAAGGGGGGCCCCCCCTTAGATAATCAGGTGAGGAGTTCCACAGGGTTAGTGCGGCAACTGCAAACGCTCTGTCTCCTAAGTGCCACAACCTAACACTGGGAACCCCAAGGAGGCCCCCCTCAGCAGAATGAAGCATCCGGGCTGGACGGTAAGGATCAAGGAGAACTTGCAGACAGGCAGGACCCCCATCATGCACGGTCTTGTAGGTAAGGAGCCTTATCTTGAAGACAATCCTCCACCTGACTGTCAACCAGTGCAGTCTGCGGAGGACCAGGGTAATATGCTCACACCTACTTGCCCCAGTCAAAAGTCTCGCTGCCACGTTCTGCACCAGCTGCAGTCTGCGGAAGTTGCCTCCAGATAACTCAAGGAACAGGGCATTACAGTAATCCAGCCTGGAAGTTACGAAAGCACGCACCAGTGTGGACAGGTCCTCAGGAGGGATCAGGGCTCAGATTCAGGCAATGTTGCTAAGATGATAGAAACCACTTTTGATCACGGCCAATACCTAAGCATCAAGTGTCAGGCCGTCATCTAGGATTATACCCAAATCCTTCATCTGTCTAGAAGGGACAAGGGGAACACCCCCCAACACTAGATTAGTGGACAACACCCCCATTCCCCCATCCGCCACGACAACCTGACTACACAGCCAGTACCTCAGTCTTATCTGGGTTGAGTGTAAGCCAGTTTTGAGTCATCCACAACTGGATTTCCTCAAAGCAGCTGTTAAATATGGAGTCTGACATCTGGACATCAGGTGCACAGGACAGGTACAGTTAGGTGTCATCTGCATAGCAGTGAAAACCCAACCCATACCACCTGATAATATGTCCCAATGGCAGCATGTACACCGTGAACAATAAGGGCGACAAGACCGACCCCTGCGGCACCCCACATCTCAGAGGCTTGGGCTAGATGAGACAAGTCCCATTTTCAGCCTCTGCACTCTGTCCATCAGGTATGACCTGAACCAGCTGATGACATTGCTGGACAGGGCACACCAGAACTGCAGGCAGTCAAGCAGCACCTCATGGTCCATGGTGTCAAACGCCACAGAGAGGTCCAGGAGAACCAAGATGGTATGAGCTCTCCTGTCCCTTGCCATCAGGAGATCATTTAGCACCCTTACCAGGGCAGTCTCTGTACTATGCTCCACCCGGAACCCAGACTGGAAAGGCTCATAGGTAGATGAAGATGCTCAATGTCTCTCAAGCTGAACAGCCACCACTTTCTCTATAACCTTCTCTAAAAATGGGAGATTTGAGACCGGCCTGTAGTTGCTGAGGCAGTCTGGGTCCAAAGAGGGCTTCTTCAAAAGGGGTCTAATCAAAGCCTCTTTCAAGGACAATAGGAAGACCAGACTCCTCAATGAACTCCAGACAACCTCAGCAACCACAGGGCTATCAGGTCTGAACATCCAACCAAAAGGCGGGTCAGACCTGGGTCCAGATCACAATGTGTAGGCCACAACTTTGAGATTATCCCCCTTACCTTCTCCACCCAAACCAGCTCAAACTCATCCCAGACAGGAGGAGTGTTTTGACACAACTCAGGCTGGACACTGCATCCCTTTCGAGAGATACTCAAGGAAACCTCAGCTCTGATAGAGGACACCTTGTTGGTGAAGAAAAGAGCCAGCTCCTTGTACCTAGTGCTAGAACCTGCTCCCCCCGCATGGAGACAGACAGCATGTAAAAGTCTGTCTGCTGTACGGAAGAGCTGAGCTGGTCTGCTCCTCGCTGCAGCAATCTCCCTAGACAGAAACTCTGCCCTCTTTCAGGAGATTGCTCCCTGATAGTCAGCATAATACGACCTCAGGGCCAGTTTGTCCTCCGGGCCAATTTGTCCTCCATCCAGCCAGATCTCCTCCAGCATCTCTCTGAACTCCGCCCCTTAGTCTTTAAACTCCAGAGTTCCTCATCATACCAAGGGGATCTCTGGCGAGAAACAAGGGGCAGACATGAATGGGTGCGATGAAATCAAAGGCCGTGGTCACAGCCCCATTATAGGCCGCCACTATTACTTCTGGCCCAATTGCTTAAGCTGTCCCCACTCTCAATAGATCCAGTACCGCCAACAGATCACTGACACATTTGCAATGTGGCAGTTCATCAACCTCCTACTTACAGATGTGCAGCTTTGGGTGGCAGAACACCAACCAGAAAGTAGGGAAAAGGCCATTTCTTTGGCTGAGGACTATCAGATGGCCAGACAGACCACACAGCAGTGAGGTAACAGCCAAGTCCCTCTTTTTCCCCGATTTAACTCCAGATCAGATAAAAACTCTGGTGGGGTAACAAATCTGCACCCAAAGACTTTATTTGCTATAATTGTAACAAATCAGGCCATATCACAAGAAACTGTCATAAAAACAAGGAGGGTAACACTGAAGCAGATTTAGCCTTAGCAAATTGGGGCAAGTATTTAACAGATGTCACGGTGGGAGATAAGACTATAAAGGGACTTAATGATTCGCAAAGTAGACAGACCCTAGTGCATGTTGAAGTGCTAGGAAAACACTATATAAAAGGACCAGGTACTGGTGTCATTTGCATCCACAGGGACACACGATATTATCCTACCACACAAGTGACCCTGAATATTAGCGGGCTGTTGCACCAAATGAAAGGGGGGATAGTACCCAAGTTACCTGTACCCGTGATTATTGAAAATGACTGTCCAGGGTTTACTGTGTTAATCTCAGAGGAACTGAACCCTGCAGTTTCATCAGCAGTGGTAACAAGAGCACAGGCAAAGAAAATCTCAGATGGTGAGGACACTTTTCCTTTTGGTGCCTTTGATGTGGACTTGTCTGAGCCCAGCTCCAAGATCCGGAAGTCCAGTAAAGAAAGAAGACACCTGGAACAACAGTGGCAACAAAAGACTGATGGACATGAGGGGTTAAGATATAAAAATGCTGAAGCTAAATTGATAACTGATTCTTATTTTGTTTCACAGCAAATTAATGATGCTTCTCTCCAAGGTTATTTTAAGCAGCTGGGGGTGAAACAAAAACAGGGTGAACCAATGTTTAAAAAATGTAATGGGTTACTGTAACAAGCCTGTGTTAAACCTCAGATACAGGAACAGATAGAACAATTGGTTATACCACAAAAGTATAGAAATGAGTTGTGTGTTAAACCTCAGATACAGGAACAGATAGAACAATTAGTTATACCACAAAAGTATAGAACTGAGTTGTTACAGATAGCACATAATAGTCCTATGGCTGGTCACTCAGGGAGGGATCGCACCCTTGCCAGATTGCTGTACAAATTTTACTGGCCTGAAATTCATGAAGATGTTGCTACCTATTGCAGTTCTTGTGCAGAGTGTCAGAAAGTAGTCCCAGTGATTAAAAAAGATAAGATGCTCCTGGTGCCCCTACCCTTGATAGATGTGCCTTTTGAGAGAATTGCAATGGATGTGGTTGGCCCTTAAGACAAAAGTAAAAAGGGAAATCGATTCATTCTGATAGTATGTGACTAAAGTATGCTACTCGATACCCAGAAGCTGTTCCAATGCATACTTTTTGACAGCCCCAAAAGTGGCAGCACAGTTTGCCAAAATTTTCAGCAGGGTTGGCATACCTAAAGAAATTATTACTGATCAGTGTAGTAATTCTGGTACTGTATTACTGAAAGAGCTGTACCGACTACTAGACATCACCGCCATAAGAACTTCCCCCATCACCCTCACACAGACAGTCTTGTTGAGTGCTTTAATCAAACCCTAAAATGCAGGTTACAAAGGTTTGTAAAAGGGGAAGGAAAAGATTTGGACCAATGCTTACCTTACCCGCTTTTTGCTTACAGAGAAGTGCTATAAGCCTCAAAAGGTTTTTCACCATCTGAAATGCTGTATGGTAGACAGCCTAGAGGGCCACTAGATGTAATAAAAGAAACATGGGAAGATAACCTCACTCAAAAATAATCTATTACATTTTATATGTGTCCCCTGAGAATAAAATTGGCAAAATACGTTGAAATTGCCCATAGTAATCAGGAAGAGGTCCAAAACCAGCAGAAGGTGTATTGTGACCATGGGGTAAAAGAAAAAGTTTTTGAGCCAGGTGAAAAGGTCTTGCCACTATTACCCATTACAAAAAATAAACTATTAATGAAGTAGCGAGGGCCTTATAAAGTGCTTAGACATACTGGCACAGTTAACTATGAAACTGAGTCCCTTGACAGGAAAAATCCTACCAAGCTATAACACGCAAACCTCCCGAACTAATGGTCTGAAACAAGCATTTGTCAATGCCAAATGTTTGCTTGCTGGTATTGGCACTGGTAGTGCAGGAGTTAGAGAGATGCATAATAGGAATGGTAGTGAAGTACTTAAGTGACAGCAACCCCCTCCCCCACCCTGCAGAGACTGATAGGTGTTGGGGATGTGCCTTTGGGTCGTCAGCTATAACACTCACACCATTCCACCTCACCCCACCCTACAGACACTGACACGTATCGCAGTGTGCCTTGAGGTCTTCGGCTCTTATGCTCACCCCATTCCATAAGGCAATAAGCTAAGATGGGTGCAGTACAGGAGAATGGGGTGAACGTTAGGGCCAAAGACCTCAAGACACACCTCAATGCTTGTCAGCAGCTGCAGGGAGGGCGTAGGGTTGGAGTGGAATGGGGTGAGCATTATGGCTGACCCCAAGTCACCCCCCCCAACGCCTGTCAGTCTGTACAGGGTGGGCGTTACAGTTGGATACCCTAACGCCCCAGGAATTTGTTGGTATTTTTGCTCCAAATTTTCAACATCGGCTTCTTGGGACCCCACCTCATGAACAATGGCAGTATAATTTCGTTACTCAATGCAGAAAGGTGATTTCGCACAGCGACTGTGCCATTCGGTGCCACCGGTGCAAAAACACATTTCGTCAGGTTGTCAAAAATGACAGCTGTAGTGTTCATGAGGAAGTGTGAAGAAATGGCAATGTTGAAAATCTGGAGTGAAAATATGAACAAGTGGCAAAGTTAAGAGTGTGCGTAGAAACTGTGCAATGCACGCTTGTAAAGCAGTCATTTTTTGGGATGTTTTCACTAAATTTTCAACATGACCTTTTGGGGACCTCCCCTTATGAACAGTGGCACTGTGATTTTGTTAATCTGTCCTGAAAGTTGATTTTGCACAGTGACAACTCCATTCTGCGCCACAGGCACAAAAACACATTTTGGTAAGGATGTGAAAAATGGCAGCTGTACTGTTCATAAGGGGATGTGAAAAAATGGCAATGCTGAAAATCTGGAGTGAAAATATTAAAAACTGATGAAGTTACGAGTGTGTGTACAAAATGTGCAACAAACACTCATAACGCAGTCATTTTTTAGAGTTTTTTCACCAAATTTGTAACAAGGGCTTTTGGGACATCACCTCATGAAGAGTAGCACTGTCATTTCGTTACTTGGTCCTGAAAGGTGATTCCATGCAGTGACCGCAAAAATCACCTTTCGGGACAGAGAAATGAAATGACAGTGCCAGTGCCCATGAGGTGTGGTCCCAAGAATCCCATGTTAAAAATCTGGGACCAAAACTCTCAAAATTGTCTGAGATATCAACCAAAGTTGAAAACCCCCCATTGAGTGCCATTATAGGGCTTACCGTTACTTCTTCAGTTCCCGGTTGTTTTTTGAATAGTGCTGAAGTGTTCCTGGTCCACAGAAGATTACTGCTCCCGACCTCCAGAGATAAGTATGGGGGGGGGTATAGAGAGGCAGGGTGTGCAGAGGGAGGGTGCGGGTTGGGAGCTGGCGGGAATGACGAGGGACCGTTTTCTTTTTTTTTTCAGGTTTAAAAATAAATATGTTGTAGGACTGTTTTCTTTTTTACAGGTGAAATATTAACAAAATGGATTTTGGTACACTGGGGTGGGCTCCCAGTGTGCCAGAGTAGTGGGGGGGGAATCAATGCCGACCCGGGATTGGGCACCGAGGTCGACTGAGAACATAAGGGCTGTGGGGGCATATCCGATACCAAGAGTAGGCATCCCAGTGTCAGAAACATCAAAGACGTATTTTTTGGCACACTGGGGTGGGCTCCCAGTGTGCCACATTAATGGGGGGATACATGCTGACATGGGGCTTGAGCATCCCGATGTTGGCAAGGGGCGGAGAACGGAGGGTGCGGGGTAGGCAGCAATAGTGGGAGGGAGCTAACATTTAAATCTGGTGTCCTGCTGTGTGCCTGGTTGGGAAGGAGGGGGACTGCTACTGCAATGATGAAACTGCCCCAGACTGCAGCGGCAGGTTTCTTTCAAGGGCGGTGCTCGTTCTGAAACTGCCGTCATCAGCAGCTTCAGCATTAATTGGTGGCCGAGGGATGCATCCATTAAAGCATCCGCTGCATTGGCCACAACACTGCCACACTTCTGCAGTGCTGTACTACCTCAATATGTTTCTTGTGCACTGCATGCAAGCAAACATAAAAACACCAAAGGCTGCTTTGCTAGTTTTACCAGAAACTGATAAAGAAGATACTGATGTAGCTTATGACAGACTGGAACAAACTGTAACTGCTGATGTTGTAAAGGTGAATGTTTCCTTAACCTCCGAACAAACCGCAGAAATTTGTAACTTACTAAAGACATTTAACAGTACTTTTACCACCGTGCCAGGCTGAGCAAAAGGGGTCGAGCAGGTAATAGTGACAGAGAATGCTCACCCTATTAGACAAAAGACATAGAGATTACCAGAGTGGTTAATGTGATGCTTGGTCAGCTGGTTATGATTGTTCTATGATTTTGTAATATAAAAAATTAGTGTGTGATTGTCTCCATAAGACAGCTAGGCTATGGGTGCTCCCCCCAAAGGTTTCAGTTAAAATGACAGGATATGTATTAAACAGCAGATCTCTGTAATGTGATTAACTTCCAAGACATTGCATTTTATGGCTTGTTGCTGCTTTGAAGTGGAAATGAAATGGGACTTTATGAGTCTGTCAGAAGATGGAAATCATAAACTTGTATGATGTCTTAAGAGGAAGAACACAATATCAACTGGTGTTAAAAAGCTATATTGCACCTAAGTGAGGTATGGCAGAGTTGTAAAAAAACCTTTGATGTCTTGGGAGCAGGAAACCACACAAGATCAAAGGAAAGGCTTGAATTAAAGACTGTCATAATTTGGGAAATTAGTTTTTGCTGATGTCACCTTATTTAATATACCTCCTGATAGGACATCCTGTTTTGTATATTTTTTATATTCTGAAAGGAGGAGCTAGATAACATCATGAAAGGTGTGTGTGGAGGCACAGTTTAATCTAAGACTTGTGCCTGATCTTTGAGACATTTCTTTTTGGACTCTGTAGAAACAAGATCGCAGATCTAACTAAAGGCACCTGTAGAGGTATACATTAAATAGAAAAAGTCTAACTGAATGTTGGTAGGAGTTTGTCTGGAGTTTTCTTTTCTTTTCTTTTAAGTGATTGTATGCTTTGTGATAAAGTGTTCTGTGTTTACATTTTACATATTTTTATCCATTTAAGTTAGCCTTTTATTCCAAATACTCCCTGGGTCTTTCAAGTTCTTTCTTTTGCATGTGATGTATTGAGGGTTAAGATTTGACAAAACTGTTCAGAAGCTTGAATGGTGTTACCAAACTGGGATAAGGTAAGAATATACCTAAGGTCTTTTATAGAGTTTTAAGGGTTCATTTTGGATACCTGGTTAGGTGCCCTTAGGCGAAAGATATCTGGCATCCCCCTGAAGAGTAGATTATCTGAGTCTGTACATTTGGATATGCTAGCATAAGGTTCACAGTTTGAATCTCCCCAGAACTTCAGACTAAAGGTGATTTGGACCCACAAGCAGACAGTAGGGTTACCCTGTTCTGTTAACTGTTCACAATACTGCGCTCGGATGTTGGCACTGTGGGAGCAGTGGGCCTGACCTGCTGAGTGGGTTTGTGACAGTTAAGAGCAGACGTGGCTAAGGAAATACAAAAAAATGAGACAATTAGGTATCATAGAAGAGTCGAGAAGTGCTTGGTCATCACCAGTGGTGATTATAAATAAAAAAGAGGGGGGTTGTAAGAAACTGCCTTGATTTTAGGAAATATAATCAAGTGTCAGAATTTGACAGTTACCGTATGCCCCGATGATCTGGTGGACAGATTGGGAAGTGCCAAGTACATCAGTACCCTCAATCTCACCAAAGGTTCTTGGCAGATTCCCCTAGCTAAAGAATCCAGAGACAAAACTGCATTTGCCACCCCTGTTGGAATCTCTCTCTGACACTGTACTTTCTTTGTTGTCTTTACTTAGAATTGTTTTTGGGCTGTTGAAAATTTAAAACATAGTGGTATGTAATTCTGTGCTGTCTTTAATTGCTGCAAATTGTATCTTGGCTTGTCTGACTGCCCTGTAGTTGGGTGAAGGGTGTTAATTGTCTGGCCTCCGACCTCAGCTACGTGATAACTGGAGGTGGGGCTTAGTCAGAGTTGAGGTAGCAAGTAGAGTTCTATTTTCTCAGAAGAAGTCAGAAGGGGAAGGAAGGAAGGAAACATATTCAATTCAGTGCTTTAGAGTAACTGGTAATTGCTATTTTTCTTTTAAACTTAGATTGTGGGCTTTTAGTGACATTGTACTTTCTTTGTTGTCTTTACTTAGAATTGTTTTTGGGCTGTTGAAACTCTTAATTATATGCCCTGTTAAATCTGACTGACAGGAGCTAAACACAGGGTATAGTAAGGGGTGTGAAGTAGAAGGGGCAAGAGGGGGAAGAAGCCCACCCTCAGCACGACAAGTGTTTTGACTCATTTATTTATTTATTGTTTTTGGTTTTTTTTTATTTTAAGAAAATTATCTGAGGATCAGTGGCAGGATTTTTAGGACAGTACATTAATAAAAAGGGAACTAGGAGAGCTTCAGTAGCAGACAAGTAGTGGAATAGCAGTATAATTGCAGTATAATGTGGGGAGTGGTGCAATGCAGTGGCTGTGGGGCAGTCATATTCAGGCAGACCTTCTGACACTGAGGTGCTGCCCTCATCTGCATGCATCTCTCTCTGACCGCGGGATGAGGTAGCCAGACTCAGAGCGGAAGTAACTGGGTCAGGAGTACCATCACCCCTATCCAGAGACCACCCAGTCCAATGCAACTGCCCCAAAGGATGCCGAAACGAGGAGCACTTGGATGACAGTGGCCCAGGAGGGTTAGAGCGGTCAGGCAGAGGCATATCCCAGATCCTATTCCACTCAAGAACCCATATGCCGACTGGCAAATGAGGACAACCAAATAGAGGTACCCAGAGAAGTGGAAGGAAAGGATGTGGAGGTTAGCCAAGGAGGTGACCTCAGCGGGAAAGCAGTGGACCCCAGGGAGGAGGAAGCAACCCGGTGGGGACTCCATCAGAGGGATCCAGCTAGGAACACAGGAGGGGGAGGACAGGGAGGTGAGGTGCCTACCAGGTGTCACGGCATGGAGGGATGGAAGGAAGATCCTGGGGATCACTGGGAAGGCCAGATGGGAGGGTGAGATGGATGTCATTATCCACCTAGGTACTAATGACCTGGCAAACGGGAAGCCAAAGGAAGTTCAGGAAGAGTTTAGGAAATTGGGGAGGGGTCTCAAGCAAGAAGCTACTTCTGTCACTTTCTCAGAAGTAATACCTATGAGAGGCATGGGAGAGCATAGGAGTGCATGCACCAGGAACTTTAACTCATGGTTGAAGAACTGGTGCTATGAGGAAGGGTTTGGATTCACTGGTGACTGGGGACCCACCTGGAGAGATGGAGGTTTGTTCAAGCCTGACAGCCTGCATCCATCCTGGAGGGGAATCCAAGCACTCAATGATAAGTTTAAATGCTACATTGACAAGCATTTAAACTAGCAAAGGGGTGGCAGGCCAGCAAGGAGGGTACCTACTTGCTCACCCCCCACAGCTAGCAGTGGAACCAGTGAACCAGAGGAGTGGCTATCTCTGCAAAGCAGTGTGCAAAAGATGGATATTAGTGCACAAGAGGTGGATAGGCAGAAAAGGGGCAAAATTCAGCAGAAGGGCAGACAGCAAGGAGAACCAGGGATAAAGGACAACCATGGAAGGGGCTGGAGAAGAACAACGAAACAGTCTAGGGAGGTCAAATCATGGAAAGCCATGTGTGCAAATGCCAGCAGCCTTAGCAACAAGATGGAAGATCTGGAGGCTGTCATGATGCAGTCAGACCTGGACATTGTGGCCATCACTGAAACCTGGTGTAATGATAACCACGACTGGGAAATGACCATACCTGGCTACAACATATTCAGAAGAGACAGAGCAGGCAGGAAGGGAGGAGAAGTGGCACTGTATGTGAAAAATGACATAAGGGCCACAGAGATCCAGGAGGAACAAATGGGGGAAGAGATACTGTGGGTTAAGCTGGAAAGGAAAATGGGGACAGCCATCCGCAAAGGTGTGGTCTATAGACCACCAGCCCAGGAGGAAGAAACAGATAGGGAGCTGATGCTAGCCATCCAAAGGATGGCAGACAAGGGTGAGGTAGTACTGGTTGGAGACTTCAATATTCAAGATGTGGACTGGAGCATCCCAGCAGCCGCATTAACTAGGAGCAGATTTATCCTGCACTCCCTTCAGGGTGCCTTCCTCAAGCAACTGGTCATGGAACCAACTCGGCAGAAGTCAATACTGGACCTTGTGTTCACACACAGGGACAGTGTGATGAGGGTAACAGTGGGGGAGCACCTGGGGAACAGTGACCACGAGTCATTGTGGTTTGAAATCACAGAAAGAGCAGAACCAAATCACATAAAAACACGTATCCTGGATTTTAGGGGGGTAGACTTTGGGAAAATGGGGAGATACTTGAAAGAGGCATTAAGGGGAATGGGACAGGAATCAGGGGTTGAGGAACAGTGGGCAGTATTTAAAGTGGGGATTACAAGAACAACAGAATTATGCATTAAGCAGGATAGCAAAAGGAAAAGGAAGAGGAGACCATTATGGTTTTCCAAAGAGGTAGCAAAGAAAGTGAAAGCCAAAAAGACTGCATTCAGGCAATACAAAAAGACACAGGCAGAAGGGGATAGGGAGAAGTACCAGGAGAAGCAAAGGGAGGCAGGGAGGTCAGTAAGGGAAGCCAAAGCTCAGACAGAACACATTGCAAAATCAGTAGGTAGGGGGGACAAAACCTTTTACAGGTACATAAGTGAAAAAAGAAAGACAAAGGGAGGGATAGTGAGACTGAAGGGGGAGGATGGGGGCCGTGTGGAGGATGACAACAGTAAAGCTGACATATTGAACAGGTATTTCTGCTCAGTCTTTACTGAGGAAGAGGAGGGTAATGGGTCTGAAGGGAGTACAAGGGTGAGAATGGTGTAGAAATGGACACAAGTCCCTTACATGAGAAAGGGTCCTGAAGGAACTGGAAGTAATAGAGTTGATAAAGCAATGGGGCCAGATGGATACATCCAGGGTCCTTAAAGAACTAAGAGAGGTGGTGGCTGAACTCTGGCTATCCTGCTTAGCCGATCACTGGAAACAGGGGTGGTACCCAAAGACTGAGGACAGCAGATGTAGTCCCTTATACAAAAGCGGGAACAAAGAGGAAGCAGGGAACTACAGACCAGTCAGCCTCACCTTGGTAGTGGGGAAGATCATGGAAGCACTACTGAAGGAGAGATTGGTGGAACATCTGGTTGTCAGTGGACTACAGGACCCAAGGCAGCATGGTTTCACCAGGGGAGGTCATGGTCAGACCAACCTCATTGAATTTTTGACTGGGTGACTAGGGAGGTGGATCAGGGAGGGCAGTGGACATGGCCTATCTGGACTTCAGCAAGGCCTTGACACTGTGCCACACAGAAGACTATTACACAAACTGGGGAATATGGGTGTGCGGGATAGTAGTGTGGTGGGCAGGTAACTGGCTGGGTGGCAGGACACAGAGGGTGATGGTAAATGGCTGTCACTCCACAGAGGGAAGAGTGACCAGTGGGGTACCACAGGGATCAGTGCTGGGACCGGTCCTATTCAATATCTTCATCAGTGACATTGCACAGGACCTAGAAGGCAGAATTTCACTGTTTGCTGATGACACAAAGCTCTGTAATAGAGTAGACACACCAGAGGGTGTAGACAGAATGAGAAGGGACCTGCAGAAACTTGAAGAATGGTCAGGGGTTTGGCAGTTGAAATTCAATGCAAAGAAGTGCAAGATAATGCATATGGGGCACAAAAACCCTGGCACAATATATCAGTTGGGGGGTGAGGATATAGCATGCACCAAGCAGGAAAGGGATCTTGGGGTTATCATCTCTGATGACCTCAAGGTAGGGAAACACTGTGACAAGGCAGCAGGTAAAGCAAATAGGATGCTGGGATGTATAGGCAGGAACATCACCAGCAGGAAAAGGGAGGTCATAATTCCGCTATACAAGACCTAGTGAGGCCCCACCTGGAGTACAGTGTACAGTTCTGGAGACCATACCTACGTAAGGACATAGGGTAGAGAAGGTTCAGAGGAGGGCAACAAAGATGGTGCATGGATTGCATCACAAGTCCTATGAAGACAGGTTGAAGGAACTGAACATGTACTCCCTGGAGGAGTGGAGGGAGAGAGGGGATATGATAGAGACATACAAGTATCTCACAGGGAGGAACAGGGTGCAGGAATACACTATTTTTAAGTGAAAAGATGTTCCAGCACTAGAGGGCATGGGATGAAGTTGGAGGGAGGATGATTCAGAGGAAACAGGAGGAAGGATTTCTTCACAGAACGGGTGGTGGACAAGTGGAACACCCTGCCAGAGGAAGTGGTGGGGGCTGAAACAATCATGGGATTTAAGAATGCATGAGATAGATATAAAGGAATTCTGGAGGTCAGGGGTAAAGGGCAACAGACTTCTAGGAAAACATAAACTGAACTTGCAAGCTCAAATGGGCAGACTGGGTGGGCCATAGGCCCTTATCTGCCGACACTATCTATGTATCTCAATTCACCACCATGCCATTTGGTTTACATGATGCACCCATTACATTCCAGAAGTACATGGATGTAATTTTATCCCCTCACACTAGCTATTGTGCTGTGTACCTGGATGATGTTGTGGTGTACAGTCCAGACTGAAAAAGCCACCTGGAACATCTATGAGCAGTTATCCAGGCTATCAAAAATGCAGGTCTGACCAATAATCCTACTAAATGTGCTTGGGCATGCAGGAAACCAGATATTTGGGATATGTTTTGGGAAATGGAGATGTAAAGCCAGAGATTTCTAAGATAGAAGCTGTAGCGAACAGTCCTCTCCCTAAAACAAAGAAACAGGTCAGGTCATTTTTAGGGCTGGCGGGTTACTATCGGAGATTTGTTCCCAACTTTGTCCAGTTAGCTACTCCCCTCACTGAACTCACAAAGAAATGGTTCCCGAATAATGTGAAATGGTCCCCAGAGTGTGATGAAGTTTTTCGGGCCATCAAGGCTGCATTATGTTCAGCTCCTGTTTTACGAAGCCCAAACTTTGAGAAACAATTTTTGTTACAGACAGATGCAACAGAGATTGGCCTAGGTGAGGTCTTGAGACAAAATATAGATGGGACAGAACATCCCATTCTTTAAGAGGGAACCTGTTTTAAAAACAGGTTTTCAAAACTTTCTATTAATACTCTTCTAACATTAGTTTATAACCTTTACAGTTCAGTGCATGTGCAGTATAGCAAACAGTGAAGTTTAAACTTGCACTTTTTTTTTTCAACCTTCTGAATTCTCAGTTCCTGATCCATATCTTGACAGAAAATCAGCATTGACATTCTTTTTTCCGGATTTGTGTATCACCTTGAATTTAAATGGCTGTAGTGCCAGGTACCACCTTGTGATTCTGGAATTTGTATCCTTCATTTGGTTAAGCCAACAGAGAGGATTATGATTGGTTAGAAGTACAAAGTCAGCTCTTCACAAATAAAACTTAAAGGACTCCATGGCCCACTTTGCTGCAAGGCATTCCTTTTTAATGGTGGAGTACCTTTTCTCTCTGTCATGCAACTTCCTACTGATAAATTGTGTATCAACTCTCTTGCAGATCTTTGTGTCGTCTGCAAAGAGACATACTTTTCCTTCCAGTCCCTCTGCAAGTGACCTTCTCCTCCACAGCCACAGACCTGACACCTTCCCCGGCATCCCCTCTGGACGTCACTCAGTTGCCTTAGACGGCTCCTGAGGTGCCTACCACTGACATCACTTCGGAACAGTGCTGGTTTCTCTTCATCCAGCACCTGCGCCAGTCAGGCCTCTCCCTCCTCCGATGTCTGTTTGGCCTCAGTCAGTGCCTTTGCTGGCTCCTCAGCCAATGCCAGTGCTGGCTCCTCAAACAACGCCGGCTCTGATTCTCCCTCAACCTACGCCAGCACCTATTCTTCCACCATCGATGCCAGCACCAGTCCCTCCACAACCAAGGTAGCCAGGCTACCCAATGCCAGTGACAGTGGACTTTCAGTCTATACTGATGTCTCTTTGGGATTTCATTCAGGCGCAGCTTGCCCTGCCACAAGACCCGGTCCCACATGGGCCCACAACACCATGAGCTGATGCCCAACGTCCCCAAGAACCCTCTACAAGACCCACTCTGGCCAGTGCCCTATATGCGTCCCATTCTCCTGGGAGATGAGGGAGAATATCACCTGGACCTCCAACCTCCTGATGAGTCAAGAGGAGTCCCGCGACAACGGAGATGAGGGGCCTTCCCCATCCCTTCCCCCTCCACAGTTTCTCCTGACTGGGATGACACCTCAAAATACACACCTCGGTCTCCCCCAGATGACCAGTTTCTCTCGGTGGTCAAGTGTCAGATTCAGTCAACCATGGGGTTTGAAACTGAGGAACTGGACCCCTCCAAGTGTCAGCTGTCCACCTACCTCAAGCCACCTGACTCGTCCCTTCTAATGGTTCCCCCCTTTGATTGACACCTTTGATCATGCCACCATGGCCGCCTGGCAATGCCCTAATTTAATATTAGCCATGCCTAGGAAGGCAGATAAATTATACAGGTCCCCAGTGGCTAAGCCCTTCTTTGGGGAACAGCTGCAGGCAGACTCAGTAGTCATCAATACGGCGCAAAACCACTGTAAGAGTCTGAAACACCCGAGTTCCCTTCCCCCTGATAGGGAATCTTGAAGGCTAGACATCTTTGGCAAACAGACCTTTACCTCGGCCACCTTGGCCATTAGGAACATCAACTATATGGCCCACATAATCCAATATCAGGATATTCTGTGGGAACAAACCATGTAGATGGTCAGGTCTTTGCCTGAAGGACCAACTACCCAACAGCTTCTCCAGGCCCCCAAATCTGGAGCAGACATCAGCTGCCACCTCCTGCATTCGGCCTATGCCTACGCAGTAGATGCGTCAGCCCAGGCAGGCAGCAGTGGGAATATGCCTTCGCTGGCACTCCTAGCTGGGGGTATAGGGGTTTGCTCAGGATGTTCAGATGTCCATCCTGAATGCTTCCTTCAGGGGGTATAAATTGTTCGGGGCTGATTTCCAGGATATTCTATCCAAATTGCAAGCCTCTGGATGCACCTTACGGTCAGTACATTCAGTGTACCATATCTAACTGCAAAGTGCCTAACGGGTGCCCTTTCACCAGTCTGCCCACAGACCCCATTTCCAAGCTAATCAAACATAAGGCTGCCTCAGTCCTGCCCACCCCCTCCTCATCCTCCAGCAAGGATTCTAGAGGAGGAGGAGGGGTGGCACCTGCCCCTGCCTCAGCCTGACTCCTTGTCCGACCCTCCCCCTTAGAGTGGACCTGGCAGAGCCAGTAGGGGTCGGTTCTTCCTGCACCAAGACAGGTGGGCGGAGATCACAGGTGACAGCTGGGTGATATAACTTATAAGCCATGGCCACACTCTGGAACTCATAGACTAGTCCCCAGAGAGACCTCCAGTCCCTTCCTCTTACCCTCCCACCCACATCACTGTTCTTTGGGAAGAGATTTAGTCCCTGCTCAGGAAAAGAGCAACAGAACCCACACCAGAAGCCCAGCAGAGCAGAGGGTTCTACTCCATTTCTTCCTAGTCCCAAATTGCACAGGTGACCTCCGGTCCATCCTGGACCTCAGGGTGTAAATCTCCTCATCCAGTACAAGACATTCTGGATGGTAGCCCTCCAGTGATTGTTACCGCTCCTGAACAAAGGGGACTGGATATGCTGCCTCGATATGCAGGATGCATATCTTCACATAAAAATATGTGCCCCCCACAGACAGTGTAAGATTTCAGTTTCAGGGGGTACATTTCCAGTTCTGGGCCTTGCCCTTTAGCTTGTCCTCAGCTCCATGGGTGTTTACCAAGTGCCTAGCAGTGGTCACAGCTGTCCTCAGGAGGCAGAGATTCTATGTCTTCCCCCATCTGGATGATTGGCTGCTCAAGGCTTCATCCAGGAACAGTCTCGTCCGAACCCTAGAACACACCACTCATCTGTTCCAGGACCTAGGCATTATAGTCAGTCTGCCCAAGTCCATATTAACACCCGGTCAGTGACTCCAGTACATTGGGACAGTCCTGGACTTGGCTCACAGCATGGCTGTCCTTCCTCAGGACAGGGCGGATTGTCTCATAGCCCAAGCCAGGCTGCTGTACTACAGCCGCTATGTTTCCATTAGGGACTTTCTCCAGCTCCTGGGCATGATGGCAGCAGCCACACTCATGTAGCCTCTGGCCAGATTACATTTGAGTATCCCCCAATGGATGTTAAAAGTCCAGTGGGACCAACATATGGACAACCTGGAACAGGAGGTCCTGGTCTCTTCTCCGGTGAAAAGAGTTCTCTTCTGGCGGATGGAACCCGACAATCTTCTCAGGGGTGTTCCCTTCACTTTTCTCTTCCTGTGGCAGATCCTAACCACAGATGCCTCAGGGATGGGCTGGGGAGCTCATCTGGGCCCACACCAGACATGGTCCTGGCTGGAATCCTGTCTCCATATCAATGTTCTGGAGATAAGGGCGGTGCTGTATGCTCTCCAGGTCTTTCAGACACAGCTGTCCCCAGGCCTTCTGCTGGTGCAGATGGGCAATATGACTGTTGTTCACTACATCAACAAGCAGGAAGGTACTCACTCATATCCCCTCTGCAGAAAAGTGATAAGAGTCTGGTACTGGGCTCCGGACCACGGCCTAGAACTGTCAGCTGTCCATGTCCCATGCGGCCAAAATGTCCTGATGGACATCCTAAGCTGGTCAAAGACAAATGAGAGGGAGCTTCTGACCTTGGTCATTGAAGACCTCTTCGATCCATGGGTTCATCCAGTGTTGGACATTTTTGCATCCCCATTTAATGCATGCTGTATTTTTGCTTGCTAGATCCAGGATGTAGAGTTTTCTGGTGAGATGCATTGTTCCTCTCCTGGAAAGGGAGGTTTCTGTATGCCTTCCCTCCCTTCCCACTGCTTCAGAGAGTGCTAATCAAGCTTCAGATGGAAGGGGCCATGATGATCCTCATCGCCCCCTTTTGGCCTTGTCAGATCTGGTTCCCCTTACTCCAGCAGCTGGCAGTGGAATCTCCAGTACCTCTTCCTCTATGCATCGGCTTCCTCTCCCAGAACTGGGGCACCCTGGTCCATCCGGACCTCAAGTCCCTGCACCTTCATGCCAGGCTCCCGAGGACAAAGCCATGGCCTGGTTTGGGGTGTCACCTAAAATGGCTGAAGTCTTGGTGGTGGCCGGAAAGTCTTCCACCAGAGCCACTTATTCCATGAATTGGAAGCATTTTATGCTAGGGGTTGCTTCACACCAGCTGGACCCTTTCACGTGTCCAGTGAATCAGATCTTGAAGTATCTGCTGTCCCTTTTGAACTCAGGTCTGAGATACTCCTCTCTTATGGTACACACGTCTGCCATCTCTGCTTTTCAGGTGCCCACTGATGACCATACGGTGCCACAACTGGAAGTGTCACATACTTCTTTGAGAGGCATCCTTCACCTGAAGCCTCCTATCCACAATCCCATCCCTCCTTGGGACTTGAATTTTGTGTTGGAAAAACTTACTTTGGCTCCTTTTGAGCCTCCTCCGACTTACGAGCTTCACTTTCTGTCATGGAAAGCATTGTTTTTAGTTGCCATTACTTCTGCTTGAAGGACTTCCGAGCTACAAGCGCTCATGTGCGACCAGCCTTATTTAGTTTTCCACAAAGACAGGGTGTCTTTGCATACTAACCCTGAGTTTCTTCCTAAGGGGGTTTCTGAATTTACTTTAAATCAATCCATCCACCTTCCTCTTTCTTATCCAGAGCATGCCAACCCAGGGGATGTATTGCTCCACACGTTAGATGTGCATAGAATTCTGTGTTGCTACACACACAATATGAAGGACTGCAGGAAGTCCAAACAGTTGTTTGTTTCATTCTCCCCTGGGAAAGAGGGCGCCCCTGTTTCTAAGTAGTGTTTGTTCAAATAGTTGGCCAACTGCATTACATTCTGCTACAGAAAGTATGGCAAGGAACTTCCTGGAGATGTCAAGGGCCGTTCCACAAGGGGAATGGCGGCTTCCGCTGCCTAATTCCGGAACGTCTTAGCTGCAAAGATTTGTGCAGCGGCTACTTGGAGTTCTGGCCACAATTTACAAAGCACTACAGTCTGGAAATTGCCTCTAGGTGCAGGGCCAATTTTGGCCTAGCTATTCTTCAGGTCCTACTTTCTTAGGCTCTTGGTTCCAACCACCCAAACTGGCTATTCTGCTGTCAGCACTGCTTGGGACTCGTTCTGTAGGTGTGGCCTGCTGCAAGAGATATCCTTGACGTCAGATAGTACAGTTACATAAGAGCTTACTGTAACAGTAGATCTGCAAGGGATCTTTGCAGCAGGCCATGCCATCCCTCCTCCCTCCTCCTCCTTCCCCTAGCTCTAATAGATCTTCTGTTGTCTGTGATTTCCTTCCTGTTTCCATGTTGGCAGGAACCTTCGGTACCTCTTTGGTTCCTCAGCAGGAGACATTCTGCTCTTGTCTCTGACAGGAGAACTGGAGAGGGAGCAAGGGCCACCAACTCTGACAGGGTTGGCCAACGTCAGAGGGTGTTGTCGGAGAGGGCGGCCCATACACAGACTGCTAGCTAGAAAAGTTTCGGAGTGGTCCTAGTGCCTGATGCCTGTAGATCCATAGGTGTGCAAAGTTTATTGAGGTACAATATCACCGTGTGCTCACTGGCCACATTACTTGCCCCAGTGCTTCGAGTCCTAAATAACTCTTCATCAGGGGAAAGGGTTTATTTATTTAGTTTTTGTTGACCGAGTAAGTGCACTAGACAAATTCTGCCTTTTTCAGGCATGAAGCGTTTAGGACCCAAAGTGCGGGTAAAGTACGTGGCCAGTAGCACACTGTATTGTAATCTAACAACATTGATTTGCTGTATTCAAAATGACTTGTGTCCTTGTTTGAGAGCTCAGGAACTTTTGGAATTTGTTCATGTTTGGGTTTGCTACCCTTGCTCCCAGCACCCTCTAACTCCCTGTAGCTTGCAGCATTTGTGTGGATTGTTCCGTAGGTGTGGCCTGCTACAAGAGACCCCCTCACAGATCTACTGTTACGGTATGTTCTTACATAAAACGTGCTATCCGCGTGCCTTTTGCCAGGGGAGGCCATGCTGATTGTGTGGCTGTGAACTATATACCACTGCCAGAAATGAAAACTACGTACTCACAGTAATTCTGGATCTTCTAGGAATATCTTCGACCATTGATGCACACTAGTGGGTCTGAGCTGGAGGCACACAGACCCTGTGGGAGCAGGAATTTTTCAGAGGGCTAGTGCCAGGGTAAGCTGCACCTATGCAAGGCTCCAGAAGACTGAGCCTGTGTGCACAGAATTACCTTGGCATCCCAGCCCTCAGCGCCTTTTTTTTTTTTTACTGAGGAGGTGCAGCATAATCTAGCAAGTACATATGCACTTAACCTAGTGGCATAAGATAGCCCTAGTGGCCTGTGTAAGAAGGGACACCAAACCAGTAACACAGTGTCTTCACAGCCCAAACCAGATATAAAGGGGTGAAGACAAAATACTATTTATTTATTTTGTATTTATTTATAAGTTGGTAACTGGGAAAAGCACACTGAGCCTAAGCTTGTTTCCAGGGGCATCCTGGGGGCACAAACAGGGTGAACACATAACAATAAAGGTAATGCAATATACAGATCAGTACAACACAAATATAAGAAACAAGCAATAAAACTGAAGGGTAGCAGGACAATATGAGTTAAAAAATTGCGAGGAATTAAGTACATAGGAGATCATACAATGAAGTCAGTCACCCAGGAATATACCCAGGTGAATTTGCTTAGGGGCAGGAGGCTAGGGGGTGCGGGAGGGGGATGGAGGAGTGGCATGAGCAATTTGCGCTGGGGAGAAGTCGTAGTAGGGATTTGGAGGTGGTGATTTAAGGGAAGGGGCAAATATCCCAAGGAAGCTGATTCCAGAGGGGAGGGAAGCGATAGAAAAAGGCTGACTGACCTGCCGCTGTGTGATGGTGGGGGAGGGAGAAACATTGAGAGTCCCTGGAATGAAGGGACTACATGGAAGGGCTTGCCAGTGATAGGCAGGAGGATAGGTAGGAAGGGAGTGTCCTGAACCAGTATTTGGCAATGAGGGAGAGGCAATGGACCACATACTTGCAGGGTTTTATTTAACTCTAAAAATTGATTAGCGTTTTGCTCATAAAAGTACTAAAACATTGTGAAAATGCATAGCACTTGTCTCACTTTGTTTAACAAACATAACACTTCTAGAAAACCAATATAAATACTTTCTGAACAGTTAGTATTATCCCAAGAAAAAAACTGCTAATCAATTATTTAAAACCCTGCACTTGTGGGATAGTGGCTTGATGGAGAGGGAGGCATAGAGGAGACAGTGCTGAGTGAGGGGGGGGTAGCAAAACGGCAAAATTAGTTAAGGAGAGTGTCAAGTCTTGTGAGGGAGGTCGCAGGGGCAGAGCCATAGACAACAACGGCATAACTAATAACAGGTAAAATTGTTTTTGTGACTAGATCCTGACGGGTAGGTAGAGGGAGGCCATCCCTGTGGCAGAAAAGGATGCAGAGTTTTGGGTTACGTTTTTTTCGGATGGCGTCAATATGGGATAAGAAATCAAGACTGCTGTCCAGCCAGACCCCGAGGTATTTGAAAGTGTCAACCACATCTAGGGGGGGAGCCATCCAGAGTGACAAACGCTGGAGTGGACTGGAGTCTAGACAACCTCTGCCTGGAGCCAAAGATCATTGAGACAGTTTTCTTGGTGTTTAGTTTTAGCTGGTTTTCCTGGAACAAGTGTTGAATTTTATCAAAATCATGCTGTGGGGGGGTAAGTACATCAGTGGCAGAGGAGCCTGAGGAGTAGATCACGGTATCGTCCACATACATATGAATTTGAGAGAAAGAGCAGACGGAGGGAAGGGGGAAGGTCATTTATAAGACTGAAAAAAGAATGGGACAGAGTAGGGATCCTTGGGGGACTCTGGCTTGGATAGAGAGTGAGGAGGAGGATAGGGCATTTCCAACTAGGACTGACTGCTGTCTGTTGAGTAAGTAGGAGCAGAACCAATTGAGAGCAGATGGTGTCAGCCTGGATGAAAGAAGTATATGGAGCAGAAGGTTATGGGAAACAGACTCAAGTGCTTTTTCAAGGTCAACAAAAATGGCAGCAGTGATTTGGCCTTGATCCATTGCGGTATGTATACGGTTTGTGACTCATAGCAGAGAGGAAATAGTTGAGTGCCATTTCCTGAAACCTGACTGGAAAGGTGAGAGACTATCAGAAGCTGTAAGATGTTCTAAGAGCCTAGAGTAGATCAGTGACTCTTGTACTTTGGTGCATGAGGGCAGGAGAGAAATGGGCCTATAGTTGCTGAGAGAAGTAAGTTCCCCTCCTTTGTGGAGCGGCAGTACCTTGGCCAACTTCCAGGCCTGAGGGATGGTGCCAGTTGAGAGGAGAGGTTAAGGAGGTGGGTGAGGGGGAGGCAATTGCTAGAGCAGAGATGTGGAAGAGCTTTGTGTGGAGCCCATCAGGCTGGATTTCGCAGGGTTAAGAGACATGAGCACCTGGTAGACTTCTATGGGAGAGACAGAGGGTAAGATAAAGCCAGTTCTGGGGGGAGGTGGAGAGAGTCCCATGGGGGTAGGGGTGGGATGGTCAGGGAGAGTGCAAGTTGTGAAGAATTTGTTGAAGGTATCGGCAATAGATGAGGGGTCAGAGATGGTTGAGCCTTCAAAATTAAGGACTGGGGGGCGCGAGTTGCAGGAGGGTCAATGAGAGAGTGGATCCCATTCCAGAAGTTAGTTTGAGTTCTGGCATTTTGCCTGTAGCCCCCTCCTCCCCAAAAAAGATGTGTCCGACTTTCAAATACCTTAGGGTATACTGGAGTGAGTCAGGTGCATTTTGGGTGGGCATGTGAATCAATGGTGAAGATATTCCTAGAAGATCAAGAGTTTCAGTGAGTACGTAATTTTCACATCTTCCAGGAATCAGTCTTCACCAATGAATCCCAATGGTGTGTCAGAGTACCAAGCTCAGACAAAGTCCACTAGACGAGGGTGGTAGGAGCCGAAGGCTCATCCAGGATAGTAATCCAGTCAGGACTGTTCTTCCAAAGGTGGCATGCTGCCTGGCATGGACATCCTGGGCACAGTGCATGGCAAAGGTGTGCACTGTGCTCCAAATCACAGCTCTGCAAATATCTCAAACAGGCATACAGCAGATCTCTGCCAGGGATGTGACAGCTGCTCTGGTGGAGTGGGCACATATCTGGACCTCCAGCTTGATCTCGGCCATGGCATATCAGTGGCAGAGTCAGTTCACAATTCAGGCAGAAATGCACTTGATTGTAATAGGCTGTCCCTTACAATTAAATGGAAGAAGACAGAGCTGTTTTGGATTGCCCACACCAGGCACTTGGGTTAAATCCCAATACTGACACTGCAGTGCAGCATGAGTGGAGTGCTGCACTCATGAGGTGCTGTCTTTCAGATGAGACATTAAACCAAGGTTCCATCTGCCTGTTCTGGTGGTAGTTCAGGTGGATGTTAAAGATCCCATGGCATTTCTCAAAAAGAGTAGGGGAAATTTCCCCAGTGCCCTGGCCAAATTTCCCCCATTCACTAAAAATACCAACAACGGCTTAATCTGGTTCAAGGTCCGTTGGCATTCATCTGTATCCCCTTCCCCCCAGGTCATGCCTGAAAAGGTAAGAATCTGTCTAGTTCACTTACCCAGTCAACAAAAACTAACTAACTAAATAAATAAATAAAGATAAGTCTCTGATGGGTCCTAGAAGCCTTGTGTTTGGAGGCCTGGCAGTGGGTCCCCCCCAACAGGGAGGTATCCATGGTGGGAGTCACCTGAGACTCTGCTTGGGAGAAGGGGAAGCCCTGGAGGAGATTGTTCTTCAGTGACCGAATCAGGGGCTTGGTCACTTGAATGGAGTAAGTCTGAGGGTGCAATGCTTGTGATCACAGTGCATTGAGTTGTTCTCATGTGCAACCATGCCCAGGCACTGTGAACACTGAGAAAGCTATTAGACCCAGCATCTGTTACACGGAATGGGCTTAAACAGTCTCGCAATTCATGCTATAGCATGCCATCTGTAGAACTGGCAGCAGCCTGCTCTCTGGAAGAAAGGCCCAGGCCTTGGTCGTATCCAGATGAGCACACAAACAGCAGTTGCTGTGAGGGTTAGAACTGTGACTTCTCAAAGTTCAGCAGAACCCCCATCAATGTGAGGAACTGAGAGGCAGTGGTCAGTGCCTGTTCCGTCTCCTGCCTTGACGGGCTGGCAATCAGCCAGTTGTCCAGGTATGGAAAGACTTGGAGTCGTAACTTTCATAAGTGTGCTGTGAGTACTGCAAAGCACTTTGTAAAGACACGTGGTGCAGAGGAAAGCCCAAAGGGCAGGACTCTGAACTGGTAATGCTGTCCCAGTGCAACGAAATGGAGGTACATGTGCACTGGTGACTGGAGTGCATCAGTATGTGCTGGTATGCATCCTGTATATCCAAGGTTGCTAAACAGTTCTGAAGTTTCAGAAGGGGTAGCAGAGAACCCAGAGAATCATTCTGGTCAGCTCAGTGGTATGGAGGGCTAAGGCGCTGAACTCCTGCCACACCGGTGACCCTTGTTCAGGAACAAGCACAGGTTGTTGGGGGTCAGCGGGGGGGGGGGAGGATTGAGCAGCCGCTTGGCAGCTCTTCTCTACCAGATCCAGGTGGTTGGCCATCTTGCCACTTGGTTGCCACCAGGCAGAGCCCTGGTGGTAGCACATGGGCATCGAGAGGCAGACGAAGGTCATGGTGTGGGGGAGGGAGTTGTGGTCTCAGGACATACGTGCCTCTCCACACTTATGTACTTCCCTGTGTATGCTCATGATCTCCTTCCACTTTGGAAGGAAGAGAGAGATGCAACCCCACAAGACACCCTGATCTGCAGGGGCTGGGGGAGGTGGAGGAAAGTCAGAAGGCTCCAGCAGCAGCCGGCCCGCCAGCACAGCAGTTGGATTTCCGCTTGCGACGCTGGTGACCCGGGTTCAGAAATGGACTCGAGGAACCGGAGGGCCGGCCGCGGGAGAAGGATTGAGAGTCCCACGGACTGCTCTCCTTCTCCAGGGGGAGGGTGGGATGAGTGCCCAGTACTCGAGAGACTCCTGGCGGAGGCCAGGAGAACCTCAGGTGATCGGTGCCTGGAGCTAGGAGGGCTGGGGCGGATGCAGGACATCATTGCACGTCCTAGCCCCAGGGGTAAAACTAGAAAATAATGCTTACAGACACCATGAATGAAGCCTGCCCTTGGCTTCGATTAGCTTCCAGGCTGGCTCCCCAGTCCAGTCCCAGGATTGTGGCACTATGCCCCAGTGCCGCAACCCCACCCTGGGGGGTAAGCCAGGGGTGTCGGGGGAGAGGAGGCTGATATGGAAGCTGAAGCACAAAGGTCTGTGACTGGACAGATGTACCGGTGGCCATAGGTGGAAAAAAGTGCAAATTTTAAAAAAAGGCTCCAGGGGCTGTAACTCTGATGACCCTGGCATGTGCAATGGGTGGCAAAGGGGCTTCAGGAGTGGCCTGGGTTTGCTGGGAGCCATGGTCAGGTCCCCTGGAATCGTCTCTACTAAGTCAGACATTCAGCCTACAAAAGGAACCCCTGCCCTGACCCTGAGACTATGGATTAAGGGTATGAAGGGACTTCAAGGTCATTCTAGATGTCTGCAGGTCTTTTAAGGCAAACTCAACATTGGAATCAAAAGCTGCTTACCTCTAAAGGGAGCTTTAAGGGCTGACTGTTGGATATCAGTGGCAAAGCCACCCACAAGTAGTAACCATGAGATGCACCGTAGGCAAACTCCAGAGGCAGCCACATGAGCATCAGCAACACAGGGATCAGAACCAGATCTCAGGAGGTGTTTACCAGCATCCCGATCATGAGCTGGACTTCGGTTTTGTCAAGGTCCACCAGGCAGCTCACTGGTCATGGCACTCAAAAGACTTAAATAGGCTATTCTGATGTTTTACCATACAAGCCTTGTAGATGGCAATCCTGAATCCAACGGACACAGAAGCAACTGTCCTCTTGCACGTGACATCCAACTCCTCGATTCTTTATCATGAGAAAGAGAACTCATTGTGAGCGGGTGTGGGTAGTGACAACACTTGATACAAGTTTTCTCTTGAAACTACACCAGTTGATGTAGTGTGACTTTTATTTAAACAAACAAAATAAAGAAATCTTCAGGAAAACAAGAAAACAAACTTAATTCCAAAAGAAATAGCTTCAGATACTCTTCTCTGGAAAAGAAAAATAAATGAATAAATGTCACAGAGTGGTATTAGCTCCCTCTCAGCATGACCACCATCATCTGTGCTCCACGACCTATCTGACCACATACTGAGTCCAAGTCTTTTTATATACTGAAAACCGTGACATCATCAATCATGTGATCCATCCCCTAATCTAATACTGAGAATAATCCTATACTAATACAAGAAATGGGGCTTCAGACTCTGCTAGATCTATTACACTCGAAGAGTACTGCAATAATCCTTACAAACTGTTAAATAGTGTTATTCATGGGAGAAATAAATATAGATGAATAAGCAAGGGTCCTATAATGACCCTTGTCTCCTCCTCCAAATCATGACATCACCATAAATGTATAATAAATAGAGTCCACTAGGGGGCCTGCAGCCCTTAAGGGAACTCATTTTCATCTGAGCAGGCCTCAAGAGCATACAGATACCTCCTTGATTTCTTGCTTAAATTAACTTGAAAACAAAACATATATTAAGTGTGTGCTGAAGCAGTTCCTACTGCACCTTTAACATAAACAACAACTGTAGTACACTGGCTTATTTCCAAGAAGAATTTTACTTTAGTTTTAAGCCCCAAAAGCCTCCAAAAGTGTTTGTCAGCATGCAATACAATTTAAGCCCTAAACAAGTGAACAGCACTACATTAGCGGTACAGATGTGGGAGGTATAGGGCAAGGGAAAAGTACTGATGAGAAGTGTGCACGTAATTAACAGGGTCTGTTTGGGAATGTGAATGCATTTGTCAGGTGGTGCAAAGCAACCACCCCTTTTCTATTTTCCAACCAGGCTTTGCTTTACTGCATTTTACTTAAACAGTATGAATTCTTTTCCAAGCTTTCCTTTTTTAAAACTGAAAGGGACACAGCTTAATTTGATTACTTCCCAATGTTTATTGAGCCAGAACTGGCAGCTAGGTCAGCCACTACAGTATCACAACCTAGACAAAAAGTAGAAAATTAGCAGGTTAGAAAACAAAAGAATACCACAATAGGAGGCCACCCCATAGTGGTAGAAAGGTGAAAAAGGTCAAGGGAGACCTATAGAGAAGACAAGTACTACTGCAGTTTATTTTTTTAGAAACAGGGTCCAGGGTACAGAGGAGTGTCTAGTGGTGATGGGGGGGGGTCCACAAAAACTGTCACATACCCCCAAGGTTAAGCGAAAACCAGTAGCAGAAGAAACATAACTGGTTTTCAAGACAACCTACCCTCTTAAAGTGGGTAGGATGGAGCTTTCACCCACCCTCTCTTGAAAGCTCCACCCCAGGGCACCCTAAAAAACAAAACATGAACATGGTCCAAGTCTTTCTAAAGAGGACCATTGTATCTTCCTTCATTAGTTTATCATAACAACTAAATAGTTTGCCCTGGGGTGTCTGTACAATTACTTGAACAGTAACAGTCATACATTCATACATTTTCTAGAACCACCAAATGTTTATGCTTTATTACTGGCTCCTAGACGAGAGAGGAAATCTGAATTTACATGGGCAGACCCAGCCCAGTGCTTTACTGTAAATCTGTAAAGTTGGAGAGATAAATACCATCTCATTATTCGATTATTTTTTTTCCTTCATTTGCGAAATAAAACATAGAGGGTTATGGTCTGTTACCAGCGTAAAAGGGGCACCCCATCAGTAAAATCTCACGGTTTCGATTGCCCATTTGGCAGCCAAGCACTCTTGTTCAATGGTGGAGTACAGGGTTTTATTTAACTCCAAAAATTGATTAGCGTTTTGGTTATAAAAGTGCTAAAATATTGTGAAAATGTATAGCACTTGCCTCGTTATGTTTAACAGACAGAACACTTCTAGAAAACCCATATAAATACTTTCTGTACAGCTAGCATTGTCCCAAGAAAAAAAACTGCTAATCAATTATTTAAAACCCTGGAGTATTTTTGCTCCCTTTCATGCAGTTTCCTAGAAATATATACAATTGGGTGTTCCTCCCCATTGATGGTCTGGCTCAAAACTGCTCCAATACCAGTTCCAGAGACATCTGAGTGGACCTCAAAGAGGTGGTTAAAATCGGGAATTCGTAACACCGGTGAGGAGCATAAAGCTGCCTTAATCTGAATGAAGGTCTTCTCACATTCGGGTGTCCACTTGACTTGATTACTGAATTTCTTTTTAGTTAATTCTGTCAAAGGGGTTGCCAAAGTAGCAAACTGTGGGATAAATCTCCTGTGATAACCTGCTAACCCTAGGAAAGAACGTACTTGCTCCTTTGTCTCAGGTATTGGGCTACTGCTTCAACCTTCGAGACCTCAGGTTTAATGTATCCGTTACCCAAAATAAATCCTAAATATCAGGTCTCCAGCATGGCAAGTGTACATTTAGAAGGGTTAATTGTCATCCCTGCTTGCTGTATAGCAGTTAAGACAGCTTTTAGACGTTGTAAATGGGTTTCCCAATCCTGGCTAAAAACAACAATGTCTTCCAGGTAAGCTGCACAAAAATTATGATGGGGTGCCAGCACCTGATCCATGAAACGTTGAAATGTAGCCGGGGCTCCATGTAGTCCAAATGGCATGGTTTTAAACTGGAAAAAAAAACCACTGAAGTGCTGAAAGCTGTCTTTTCTTTAGCAAACTCAACCAAAGGGATCTGCCAGTAATCCTTTGTTAAGTCAAAAGTGGAAATATACTTAGCAATGTGGTCCAATATATCATCCACCCGGCATGGGATAGGCGTCAAATTGTGCCACTTGGTTTAGACCTCTAAAGTCCAGGCACAATCTTATGCCACCTTCCTTCTTAGGTACAATTACTTCAGGGGATCCCCATGGACTTTGTGATGGTTCAGTTATGTCCAGTTCTCTTAATTTTTGTATTTCCCTCTGTACATCTGCCCTGCTTCTTTCAGGGAGACGGTATGGATTCTTCCTGATTGGTCTAGATTCAGTATAGATTTGGTGTTCCACTCCTTTAGTTAGGCCTGGTCTACTGGTAAAGGAAGTGCTAAATTCCTGTATCAAAGACTGTAACTCTATTTGTTGTGACTCATCTAACTCAGGATTTACTTGTATGGCTTCAATACCAGTCTCTCCTTCTAACCGTCCATATACGGTTTCCAACTCTGATTCGTGAAGTTCAGGCATTACCATCAATTGTATCCCGAGTGGATCTCTCATGCCACCTTTTTAATAGATTGGCATGGTAGATCTTTTTACCTGCCCTTTTATTAGGTGTTTCTACTTCATATGTCACTGGGCCAGTCTGGCGTACCACTTTGTAGGGGCCCTGCCACTTCATCAATAATTTGTGAGTGGAGGTGGGTAATAGTAATAATACCTGGTCACCTGGTTGAAATGATTTTGTACTGGATGACTCTTTATCATACCTATCCTTCTGATGTTCTTGTGTTTCTTTCCCTGCTTCATGAGCTTTTGCAGTATAAGTGACTAATCTCCTCCTTAACTGCCTCATGTACTGAGCTATCCTTGGAGATTTTAAATCCTTCCCTTCTTCCCAGCACTCCTTGACCACATCTAACAAACCTCTAGGGGTCCTACCAAACAATAGGGAAAAAGGGGAGTAACCAGTGGAGGCCTGTGGTACCTCACGGTATGCGAACAGAAGAAAGGGTAGGTACATATCCCAATCTCGCCCTTCATCGTGTATGAATTTCTTCAGCACATGTTTCAGGGTTTGATTGAATCTTTCCACCAGGCCATCGATCTGAGGATGACAGGGTGATGTACGTACAGCTACTATTCCCAGCAAATGGTACAGTTCCTTTAGAAGCTCTGCATTAAAATCCGTACCCCGGTCAGTTAAAATCTCTTTGGGAATCTCTACCCTGCTGAATAACTTCACTAGTTCTTCAGCTATCCAGGGAGTGGTCACAGATCTCATAGGAATAGCTTCAGGGTATTTGGTGGCACAATCACACACCACCAATATAAATCTATTCCCTTTACTACTTTTATTTAAGGGACCCACTGTATCCATACCGACACTCTCGAAGAGGGTTGTTACCAAGGGTAAGGGTATTAATGGAACAGGGTCCTTTGGGCAGTTAAATGACACTCTGGGCACTCTTGACAATATTTGGCAATATCACTATGGATCCCTGGCCAAAAAAACCTTCATAGTATCCTACTAGCTATTTTGTCCCTCCCTGTGTGTCCTGCCCAGGGTATATCGTGGCCTAGAGCTAATATGTCTTGGCGATAGCAAAGCGGTACTATAAGTTGTTCCACTTGTTTTTGGGTACCTGGATTTGTACAAACCCTATACAATAAATTCTTGATCACTTGAAACTCCGGGGCCCCTTGTCTAACCTCCTGTCTCACCTGTTGAAAAAAAGGAATTAAGGTTTTGTCATTCTTCTGTTGTATACACATATCAGCTTTCACATATAGCAGTTGTTTGTCCTGTGTTAGGTCATATTTTTCTTTAATCCCCTCCCTTTGTTTTTTTCTTCTGGCCATCTTAGACAATCTGAATTTACCAGGACTTTCCAATACTTCTTCAAAAGGAAATACTTCCCCCAATAATGGTTCTCTTTTGCTCTATGCCCTGGTAGTCATACCGGCTATGTTTCCTGGTTCCCTCAAAAGGGTGATAAAACCTGGAAAATCATGCCCTATTACTACAAGTACGCAGCAACTGTAATTTCACCTGCGGTTATTATAGAAGTATTGCCTTTTACCTCTAAGGGTATTTTAATGGTGGGGTACTGATGTGTGTCACCATGTACACATATGACCTGTATAGGGGCTGTTCTCCTTACTCCTTGAACTATATCGGCTCTGACCCGGGTATTCTTACTGCCCGAATCCACCAATCCCACCACCTCCTGTCCTTTTATTCCCACTGTAGTTGTCACATACCCAGTATTTAATAAAGCTAGATGGGTTATATCACATTTTTTTGATGGGCAAATTCTGGCAATATGCCCCACCCCCTTACAGTTCCGACATATTATGTCTGCTGGGAATGTCCTCCTTCCTTGATTGTTCCTTTCCTCATAAGTCTTAGCCGCAGTCTGAGGTGGTCTTACTGCTGTGGCCTGAGGTTTTGTAGCATAGTCTGTGGACTTATTACCACCTCTCCAAAAAGGGTGATGTGCAGAAAAAAAGTCCTCTGCTAGTGTCACAGCCATTTCTGCAGATTCTGGATTATGCACTTTTATCCAGATTTGCACATCAGTAGGTAATATTTGTAAAAATTGTTCCATAACAAATGTCTCTATAATGTCAGTTCTGGATTTTCCCTCCAGCTGGATCCACTTTAAACAAAGTCTAATATAAGTTTTTCTTGGAGGATCATGTGCCTGGTGTTTTAAAGCACGGAACCTTTGCCTATATGTCTCTACGTTAATGTCATAACATTTCAATATTTCCTGCTTTACTAGGTCATAGTCCTCTGCCAAATGTGGGTACATATTACTCTAGGCCAGTTGTGCTTTCCCTGATAGATATGGTGCCAGGCGTACTACCCACTGTATCTCTGGCCAATCACAGGCCTTAGCCACTGCCTAAAAAGTGGTCAAATAGTCCTCAATGTCATCATTAGCAGTCATTCTTGTGAGTTTTATATCTTTAGGGTTGTGGTTACTCTGTCCTCCCCAGTTCCATTTCCTGCTCCCAAAGATCTAAACAGCTGCATAGTTTCAGCCCACCTTAAATCTTGTCGCCTTCTATCTCAATCCTGTTTTTGGGCATCTAGGTCTCTCTGCTGTTCAATTTCCATCTGTTGTACTGCCAACCAGTGTAGAAGTTCAGAAAGGCCTTCAGGGGGCCGCTCATATGGCTCCTGGAATTTCTATGGTCGTTCCTCCTCTTCTTCTCCACTATCGGTTTGGTCCTTTGGCACTCTCTGCCTGACATCTGTGTCCAGACCGGTATAAAGAGGTTCACCTGGCCTAGCTGTCTCAAAGCATATCACGGCACCTATTTTCTTCTCATGTGTTCCTGATGCCATGGTTGTCACTTGTACCAGGTCTGGTACCGTTCTGGTCTCCCACTTGATCCCTCAGACGACCAGATCCCACTCCTTACACCAAACTGTGAGCAGGTGTGGGTAATGACAACACTTGACACAAGTTTTCTCTTGAAACTACACCAATTGATGTAGTGTGACTTTTATTAAAGCAAACAAAATAAAGAAAACTTCAGGAAAACAAGAAAATAAACTTAATTCCAAAATAAATAGCTTCAGATATTCTTCTCTGAAAAAAAAAAAACAAATGTCACAGAGCGGTACTAGCTCCCTCTCAGCATGACCACCATCATCTGTGCTCCACAACCTATCTGACCACATACTGAGTCCAAGTCTTTTTATATACTGAAAACCGTGACATCATCAATCATGTGATCCGCCCCCAATCTAATACAGAGAATAATCCTATACTAATACAAGAAATGGGGCTGCAGACTCTGCTAGATCTATCACACTCGAAGAGTATTGCACTAATCTTTACAAACTATAAAATAGCATTATTCATGGGAGAAATAGAGATGAATAAGCAAGGGTCCTATAATGACCCTTGTCTCCTCCTCCAAATCATGACATCACCATAAATGTATAATAAATAGAGTCCACTAGGGGGCCTGCAGCCCTTAAGGAAACTCATTTTTGTCTGAGCAGGCATCAAGGGCACATCTGAGCAGGCCTCAAGAGCATACAGGTACCTTCTTGATTTCTTGCTTAAATTAACTTGAAAACAAAACATATTAAGTGTGTCCTGAAGCAGTTCCTACTGCAGCTTTAACATAAACTAACAACTGCAGTACACTGGCTTATTTCCAAGAAGAATTTTACTTTAGTTTTAAGCCCCAAAAGCCTTCAAAAGTGTTAGTCTGCATGCAATACAATTTAAGCCCTAAACATGTGAAGAGCACCACATTAGCGGTACAGATATGGGAGGTGTAGGGCAAGGGAAAAGTACTGATGAGAAGTGTGCACATAATTAACAGGGTCTGTTGGGAATGTGAATGCATTTATCAAGTGGTGCAAAGCAACCACCCCTTTTCTATTTTCCAACCAGGCTTTGCTTTACTGCATTTTACTTAAACAGTATGAATTGTTTTCCAAGCTTCCCTTTCAAAAACTGAAAGGGACATAGCTTAATTTGGTTACTTCCCAATGTTTATTGAGCCAGAACAGGCAGCTAGATCAGCCACTACAGTATCACAACCTAGATAAAAAGCAGAAAATTAGCGGGTTAGAAAAGAGAAGAATACCACAATAGGAGGCCACCCCATTGTGGTAGAAAGGTGAAAAAGGTCAAGGGAGACCTATAGAGAAGACAAGTACTACTGCAGTAGATTTTTTAAGAAATAGGGTCCAGGGTAGAGAGGAGCGTCTAGTGGTGATGTTGGGGGGGGGGGGGTCCACAAAAACTGTCACACTCATGTGTTTCAGAAGTTTGTAATGGTCACTTGTAGCCATAAGAACCACATAATCCTTTTCAGGTTGTGTGGAATAATTGAGTTTGTCAAAAGGGGTAGGATACGGTTTATCTGCCTTATGAGGCATGGGAGGCAAAGCACTGGGCCTGTATCAAGCAGCTATAGTGGCATCCTCCAAAGCTGAATGGATAGGAGAAACAATTACTGTAGGCAGTGCAGAAACCTCTAAAAATTTATAGCGGGTCTTCTCAGAGGAATCCTCTTCCTCAGTAGTAAAGCCTAGCTTGGTCTATAACTGCCTTAGTAAAGCCTGAAAAGAGGAATCCTCAGGAGGGGATCTGGGCAAATAACACACACTGTCATCACTAGAGGAAGATAAAGCTAAGCTGATGCTCACCACATCATATTTGGGGGGGTCATGCCTTCCTCCTCTTTTTCACAGTCATCCTTCATCAGGTTCGTTTTATACTCCAGTTCTTCCTCCTCATCGAAGGCAACAAGCAGTGGGTCAACAGCAGGAAGAGGCCACAGTGGAGGTATCATCGATGGTCCCGTTCTCAACAAAAGAAGCTCCTGGCGAAGCGCAGTAACCTGTGTAGGGAGCACCGGCGGTGGCAACCTGGTGATAGCAATAGGATTAGTGTCGATAGCGAAGCCATGGGCAGAAGCCTTTGAAAGAGTTCAGACAGTCTGAAACAGCATCTGCATACTGACTGGCCCTGATAGGGTGGTTGATGACTGATTTGTCAACAAGACAGTGCCTGATAGCAGAATCGGCTACGAATCCATTTGATAGGGGCAGCAGAATCCAAGGGCTTAGCCCGGGATCCATCTTTTTCAGTGGACTTAACTCTTTTAAGAGGAAAGTGAGACCTGGCAAGAGGGGCATCTTTTTCATGATGCCATTGTTTACTTTTTCAGTCTGGTGGTGTTTTACCATAGATTTAGCTGCCTTCTTCTACTTGTCTTTCTTCGATGATTCAACAGGTGGTGCCATCGACTGCCGGGAGCAGCACGTAGACAGCAAGCTGTGGAGGGAAGGAGCAGATGAGAACAGCAAAGCAGCCTGCGATGTATGCTGGTTGTCCTACATCACCTCAAGTTTTAAATAATCTTCTAAGACTGTCTTGAGACATCTCCATGTAACCTGGGTAAAACCCTGGCAAATGCTGCAGGCCTTCACTTTTCGAGAGAGGCCAAGGCAGCGGATGCACACTTCATGAGTGTGATCTTGTAAATCTTGACTTGACTTCAGCAATAATAGTGTAACAGCAGTTCTGTATCTTTCATCAGCAGCATAACTGTTAAGTAAAACAAAACAAAAAAACAAAGTAGGAGAAGCATTAGCGATACTTGCAAAGTTCAATGGTGTTCTTAAGCAGCGGACTGTTGAGTGATTGACGGTGGGAGAGAGAACTGAGGCATGATGGGGTCACCCATGTTATATAGGAGGCGACGATGCAAGTTGACACAGATTGGTCCGCCTAGTATAAATTTCTAGATAGTCCTGATGCCAGCGGTTTACAGTTCTATGATGTGGCTCAACAGAGGGAGATATTCTCAAAAAAGATATGTTATTTTTAGGTGATGGAACTCTTGTATATGGAGAAAGATGACAGAAGTGCAGGAAGTCTCGTACCTCTTTTTTAGCTTTCTTATTATTAGATTTTAAGTCATACAGACATAGAATATATGCATTCAAGAGACAGCCTAACATAACAATATATCTCACACAGATAATCAAATTAGGAATATTGTTTACATGCCTCTCCTTGTGACTACAATTGGAGAACCACAAACAATTGAAACACATAGCTGCACATACTGGAGTCATATAACATAGCCAATCACTTCATGGAAAACTAAGCATAAAACAGCACAAATTAATAATCCACACTGAAATGGCTGTTCATTAAGAACTAGTCCATTTTCCTCTAATATAGGTAAATGCACAATAAAGATCGTGTTTTCTATAAGCTCCCAAGAGAATGTTACATACAAACAGTATAACCTCTCGCTCCATAGTGAATTTATAAGTGATACTTTAAAGTTTGCATAACAGTAAATAACCGAACACAGTGCATCATGACCAATACCCTTGAGCCAAGAGTTACCAGAGGAGAGATCACAGCGGCTCACATGTACCTCCCAAACAGGCTGTTAGAGGAGAAATGTGAATGCACTCCCCCAGCAATAATGGGCTACCATGGCTCTGAAAGAAGGGCAAATGCACCCTCTATCTGGTGCCAATACTGTCCTGGGGAGATGCCATTTTAGTTTGAGCTGGTCTTTCACTCAAGCACTGGTCACGAAGCCAAATAAAACAGAAACGCTAAAACGTGATCTCAATTGGGAAATTCAACACAATAGTTCAGAGGACAAGAACATTTGAAACTCACTTACCTGAAGTGATACAGTTCCCCTCACTGGCTCTCAGTTACATCCCCCCACCCCCGCTGAAGCAGAGAGGAGAATCATTTAAATAACAACAGCACAAAATAAGTCCACAAGTAAAGGCCCAGATGAGGTACAATAAACAGTCACTACTAAGGCAGACAGTAAATGAAATACACGTTCCAACGTTTTATAGTAAGTTCAACTTTCTTCAGCCGAGTTGTCCTCGCCGGTTGGCACGTTATTGTCCAGCAAAAGCAATTTGGAGGCGAAATCTCCTGCTGCCCGTGAATCAGTAAAGCAATATTGCTTCTCTTGATAGGTAAAATACAGTCTGGCAGGAAAAGCAATTTGGTATGCAATCCCAGCTTTTCAAAGGCATTCTGCCATTCTTTCAAAGGCCTTCCTCCTCATTCTGGTAGCATATGAGTAGTCAGGGAAGAAAAGAACATTGTGCTCACACAGCATGATTAGCGCTTGTTCCCTGACTGCAAACAGGAGAACATCTCTGTCTCCCAATGATGGTAGGGTGAACAGGATAGTACGGGGACCCCCTCCTGTTCCAGTAGATCTATGCAGGGAAATTCGGTAGGCTCTTGTAATAGGGACTGCATGCCCCAGTCCTGCTGCCTCCGGTAGTCAGCGTTCAAGAAATGAAATCAATTTCCCATTTTCAGATCCTTCTGATACACATAAAATTCTTACACTGGCTGCTCAAACTTGATTTTCTAATTGTTCCAATTTAGTTTTAACCAGGCTTTGTTCCTTGATGATATAGTTGTGGTAGTGGCACCGTTCAGCTTGCTGGTCGAATTTTTTATCCAAGCATTGTACTATTTGGGTAAGAAAGTTAATGGATCTTTGTAAAGTCTCAAGAGTAGCAGGTGGATCAGAAACTTTATCAGCAGGCTGCAATTGCGTCGACAGATTAGAGGGCCCTGATCCCTGCTGATCCTGCTTATCCGCATGTTTAGGACGACCCATACTGCTGAAAAAAATGATAAGAAAATGCACCTAGGGCTTAGCTGGTAAAGTTGATCACTTAAATCCCAAAAGTAATACATAAAAGTTTTTTTTTTTTTTAAGAGGTTATAGCCTACTAGAAATATGGCGCTCAAGAGAAACATGTCTACCATGCTAGACTGTTGGCTCCGCCCCCATACAATTTTTTAAGAGGTGGTGGAACCGAGGGGAAGAGTACACAATGGGGGGTGAGATACTAACAACAACAAAAATGGAAAGGGACCTGGGGGTAGTCATATCAGATGACCTAAAGGTGGGCAAGCAATGTGAGAGGGCAGCAAGGAGGGCTGGGGGGATACTGGGATGCATAGGGAGAGGCATCACCAGTAGAAAACAGGAAGTTATTATCCCTCTGTACAGACAGTTGGTGAGACCCCATCTGGAGTACTGCGTGCAGTTCTGGAGACCCACTCACAAAGACATAGACAGGATGGAGGCTGTCCAGAGGAGGGTAACTAAAATGGTGCAGGGTCTGCACCGGAAGACATATGAAGAGAGACTTAAGGAGCTGAATATGCATAGCCTCGAGAGAGGGGGACATAATAGAAACTTTCAAGTACCTCAAGGGAATCAACAAAGTCCAAGAGGGTAGCATCTTTCAAAAAAAGAGGTGTGCAAGAACAAGGGGCACAATTTGAAGATAGAAGGGGCGGCTCAGAGGTAATTTAAGGAAGTATTTTTTCACAGAGAGGGTTGTGGATGCATGGAACGGCCTTCCGGAGGAGGTTGTGGAGTCAAAAAACAGTGGTGGAATTCAAGCATGCATGGGACAGTCATAAGGCAATTCTAGGGGGTGGGGATAGGAAGAAGTAGGCTGCTGGTTAACTAGGATCTGCAGCTTATCCATTAGGTAGGGAAATGGGCAGACTGGGTGGGCCAAGCGGTCCTTATCTGCCGTCAAAATCTATGTTTCTATGTTTCTGCCCAATTTAAACCCTGCTGCTGCACCATCAGACCAGCTAGGGGTTTTTTCCTTGTTGACAAGAGTTTTTCATCTGACCCACCATTACATATGCACAGTGTCAGTGGCTCAGTAAATTGCACAATTGTCTCTGGGGTTGGAAGATCAGAATGTCATGGGTTATAGTCCCACACCAGGAACTTAGGTTAATACCCAATACTGGCAGCCAGGCTTTTGGCACAGCGATATGACTGTGACTCCCATCACTGGGGACTTGAATTGGGGAATGAGTTTGGCCCGTTGAGGACTGGCCGGGGGGGGGAGGAAAATTAAGTATCCTGGAGAACACTCTCTTCCTCCTGGGAGGCAGGGTAGCTGCCACTGCTACTACACTGCCACCTGGATGACCACATGTGGCAGTGCAGTGGAGGACATCATGGCAAAGACTAGCCTGGATTCGGTGGCCATAATGGAGTTGTGGTGAACTGACAGCCACGACTGGGACATGGCTGTACTGGGCTACTCTCTGTTCAGGAGAGACAGGAAGGGGTGGAGAGATTGTATTACATATAAGGGGAAGGGAGGCCAGCTCGTCAGTATGGCAGTTGGATTTCCGCTTGCGACGCCGGCGACCCGGGTTCGGAACGGACCAGGTCGTCGGAGGCCGGCCGAGAAGTTGAGCGTCCGTTGGACTGCTCTCCTTCTCTGGGGAGGGATGGGAGGCTAGCATCCGGGCGATGGGACTCCTGGCGGGCTAAAGAGCACTGCACGCGCTACCTAAAGATTGTAGGAGGCGGGGCGGACGCTGGACGTCATTGCACGACCCCGCCTCCCCGGAAAAAGAGGAAAATGGACGGCTGCCGGCCACCCTCCATGAAGCCCGCCACGGCTTTGATTAGCCCCCCCAGGCCAGTCCTCCGACCAATTACGGTCTCTGCGGGATGCCGCTCTCCCCATCCCGCAGCCCCGTCGTGGGGGGCAAAGCCACGGGCATCGGAGGACCTGGAGGCCGATGTGGGGGGTGGAAGCTGCTGTTCGTGACCGGGCTGAACAGTGGGTGGCCGGCAGCTAGGAAAAAAAAAAAAGAAAAAAAAATAAAAAATAAGGGAAGGGAGGGAAGCAAGGCCACGGAAGTGCAGGGGCACCTGGAGGAAAAGAAAGGGCTGGAGGTGCTGTGGGTCATCCTGGAGACAGGCCCTGGGGCAGTCATCCATATGAACATGGTGGTATACAGACCTCCAGCACAGAGAAAGGAGTCGGATAAGGCATTTGGGGAAGCCATCATCAGGATGGCAAGTAAGGGGGAGGTGTTGCTGGCTGGTGATTTCAATCTGCCAGATGTGGATTTGGGCCTTCCAATTGCAGCTCTGGCAAGGAGCAGGGCCATCCTTCCATACAAGGGGCTTTACTCAAGCAGCTAGTGAATGAACCCCATAGGGATGGGGCAGGCCCGGAGCTGGTGCTTACAAACAGGGACAACATTGCAGACGTCACAGTGGGCACTCCCCTAGGTACCAGTGATCACCGTACAGTTTGGTGTAACATTAAGATGGGGACAGAGGAAACCAGATGAAGACGAGGGTGGATTTTAAAGAAATGGGAGACTGCCTCAGAAACTGCCTCATGGGGGACTGCCGGGAAGGGGTGGAGGTACAGTGGGGAAAAATAAGGGAGGGCACCATTAAAGCAGCCAGGCTCTGTGTGGAGGAAGTGAGTAAAAGTACAAGGAAAAAAGAGACCATTATGGTTCTCTAGGGAAGTGGCCAAGGTGGTGAAGGGAAAAAAGGGTGGCATTCAGAAGGTACAAGGAAACGCAAAAGGAGGCAGATGGGGAGATGTAGCAAGTTAAACAGAGGGAAGCAGGAAATGCAGAGAAGGACACAAACGCGCAGACAGAGGAAAGGATAGTCATGAGGGTAGTTAAAGGGGATAGGACTTTCTTCAGGTACATAAGTGAGAAGAGGAAGGCAAGAGGAGGGACAGTGAAGGTAAGGACTGCACAGAAGAGGACCAAAAAAGCTGCCATCCTGAACAGGTACTTCTGTTCAGTCTTCACAGTGGAGGCGGACTGGACCACCAAGGAACAGCAGGAACAAAGAGGGAGGAGGTGGACACAAGTACATTTTCAGAGGAAAGAGTACTGAAGGGACCTGCAGATCTAAAAGTGGACAGAGCTAGTGGACTGGACAGGACAGACCCAAGGATATGAAAGAAACTCAAGGAGGTGCTAGTGGCCCCACTACAACCTTATTCAACAGCTCTCTGGAAACACGTGGTTCTGGAAGATTGGAGGAGAACAGAAGTGTTTCCTCTACATAACAGCGGCAACAAAGAGGAGGCTAGCAACTATAGGCTGGTCAGTCTCATGTCAGTGGTGGGGAAATTAATGGAAACCCTGTTAACAGGAAAGGTTGGGAGAGTATCTTGAATCTAATGGGTTGCAAAACCACAGGCAGCACTGATTCAGGGTGGGAAGGGGAGGTCATGCCAAATGAATCTAATTTCTTTGACTGGGTAACCAAGGAAACAGATAAGGGAAGGGCAGTGGACATGGCCTATCTGGACTTTAGCAAGGCCTTTGACACTGTGCTGCACAGGAAACTGATAAACTAAGCAGTCAATGGGAGGAACCATCCAAAATGGTGAACTGGATTAGAGACTGGTTAATGGACAGAGAGTGGTGGTTAATGGCACTCACTCCAGTAATGGGAGAGTGACCAGCAGGGTGCAGAAAGGCTCAGTACTGGGACCGCACCTCTTCGATGCCTTCATAATGGACACTGCAGAAGAATTGCAAGGGAAGGTATACCTTTTTGTTGATGACACACAAACCTATAATAGGGTGGACACTCAGAAGGGGATGGAGAAAATGAGAAGGATCTTGGGAAACTCAAAGAATGGTCAAGAACATGACAGTTTAGGTTCAATGCCAAAAAGTGCAAAATCATGCAACTAGGGCACAGCAACCTAGGAGCTAAGTATAGGATGAGGGAGGAGGTACTGACAGCCACTAAGCAGAAAAGGGACTTTTGGGCTATCATATCTGATGATCTCAAAGTGGCAAGGCAGTGTGACAAAGCAGTGGGTAAGGCCAGTGGGATGCTGGGATGCATAGGGAGAAGTATCTCCAGCAGGAGGAAGGTAGTGTTGACACTATATCGCTCACTGGTGAGACTCCACCTGGAGTACTGTGTCCAGTTCTGGACGTCACACCTCAGAAAGGACACAGACAGGGTGAAGGTAGTCCAGAGGAGGGCAATTAAAATGGTGCAAGGGTTGCACCAAAAGGCCTATGAGGAGAGACAAGAGGAATCTCAACATGGGGGGGGGTGGTGGTGCTGGGGAGCCCGAGCAGAACGGTTGCACTCTACATCGGCTCTTCACTAAATAAGAACTAAAAAGCTATTAAAATGTTATTTTTCTTGCAAACTTATCTGACCTCTGGTGTTTATCAGTTGCCTATACACCCGACAACAATATGGGAAATCCTCATCGGGGATTGGGGCGCAAATGACCCCTGAAAAGGGAAACAAGCAGCGGTGGGTCTGTTGGGCTGATCTACAGTGGCAACCGATGCTGATCCTGGGCAAAGTTTGGGGACTGAGACACTGCAAACCTTAGGCCACAAAATACAGTGTTTGATGTCCTCTGTCTCCGATTTGAACACTAAACTGGACACTTTCAACTCTAGGGTCACAACAGTGGAATCAACGGTGAACTGTCTTGCAACGGAGATGACTGAGGTTAAGAAACAAGCCATGGGTGCATCAGCGATGGTAGTGAAAGAAGTACAGCACTTCCGAGCGAGGTTGGAGACCCTGGAGAACCAGGTTCGATTAGCTAATATAAGAATACTTGGTCTCCCAGAGGGCATCGAAAGGGATCACCCACTAATGTTTATTAGGGAATGGCTGTTGGAAAAGCTGCAGACAGAGGGGGGTGCGAAGGCTTTTCAAGTACAAAAAATCTACTGAATTACACCACATGGGAGATGGAGGCCACAAATCTGCCTTGCACCGTTATGGTAGTGACTGCAGGACTGGGAGAACAAGATCGCATTTTCGCATTGGCACGAAAAAAATGGCCCTATCTCCCAAGATGGCCAGCAAATACACATCTTCCCCGATTTCAGCTATGTGACTAGACAATGCCACAAGAAATTTGACGGGGTCCGACACATACTACGGGAGGCGAATATACCCCACTCCATTGTTTTCCTGGCCCATTTACGCATTGTGCATCAGGACAAAATGTGGCCATTTTCCGATCTGGTGGAAGCTGGCAAGTGGGCCGAAAGAGTGAAGGCAACATTTAAACAAAGAACAGCAGAAGAGGAGGAAAATACTGAAGATGAAGAGGGATCCGGACTTTTAACCTGAGAACTTTGTTTTTAATACAGGTTTTTGTTCCTTTTCTCTCTCTAAGCTTAACCCAAGTCTGCTTAGCCAAGTCCTGGCAGGCTATGGTTCACATGATAAGACTCTGAGTTTATATTACTTAGCTGTAATAATGTTCAAACCTGTTACTTGGTATGGTCACTACAGCTCCGTTTAGTGGCTATTATATGATAAGAGGTTTCCTGATCTTTTGCTGATAAAACAACTGAGGGGGTTCAGCCTTTATCTTGAAATAATTTAGGGGGCTTTAACTAAGGTTGACAATCTTGGTTGTTGCCAAATATTGGCTATAAATGGGTGCACCTTTTCACTTATTATAATATAAACTTTAGGTGACTATCGTGGCAGTATGTTCCCCCGGAGGGTAGTTCTCTGTTGGACATTATTCTGGACTATAACATTTAGGACCTAGCCATGCTGCTCATGGGCTCCGATTCAGTTATTAAATGTAACTTTAGTTTTTTTTCTTATTCTGCAAAATTTGATGTGATATTCCCCCCGATGATGTATCATTAATATGGTAGACGCATGATCCTTTAACTCTTATGATTAAGGGCCTTTGTGCTCCATTGGTATGTACTCAAGTGGACTGTATATCATATGGTATGTTACTGATGTACAAATTGATAAACTAATAAACATAAAGTTTAAAAAAAAAAAAAAAAAGATTCATTTCAACATGTACACCCTGGAAGAGAGAAGCATGAGAGGAGACATGATAAAGACCTACAAGTATCTCACATGGGTAAACAGAGTGCAGGAGAGGAGTCTCTTTCAAATAAGAAACAGCACCAGGACTAGAGGACATGTGAGGAAGCTAAGGGGGGTGTTTAAGAGGGATGTGAGGAACTACTACTTCACTGAAAGAGTTATAGATACCTGGAACAGACTGCCTGTGGAAGAGGTGGGAGCAGAAACAGCATGTGTGGGCTAGATACAGACTGATATTAGTACATAGGCAGGGTGAGAGGGTCGCTGGAAACCAGTTACAATCTGTTGAGACAGACTGGGCAGAGATCATATGGGCACAATGGGTGGGCCGAGTGGTACTTTTCTGCCAACAAATTCTAGATTTCTATAGTGGGGAGGGGGAATGTTGGCCAGGCTCCACTCAAGTATGTTTTGCATATGTTCGCACTGTGCCCTTAGCATGCCGATGTCCCAGGGGCAGTGAACCAAAACACAGAAACTTACTCTGGTTTGTACAGGATTACTCTGAGAATGTTTGGGTCCTGAACCCTGCCATGGTCTGCTCTCCCTCCACACCTAAGGAACTCCTGCCTGTGCACTCAGGAAGAGGAGAGAGGCTGAGATTGGCATAGCCAGACCCCATCACGGATGCATGTTTGCTGGAGGGGGGACAAACCCATGGGGTTGAAAGTGGGGCAAGACATAGGTGGCAAAGACACAGGGGATGTGGCTGGTCCTGACTCAAAGGAAGGGGCCAAGCTGATGTAGGGAGAATAAACAAACAAAAAAAAAACATTCAGTACTGACACTGTAGTGCTGCACTAGGAGATATATCACCGTTGAGGCGATGCCCTTCAGATAAGGCATTAACACGGGTTCCCTTTTATTTATTTAATTACTGCACTTTTCTCCCCTTCTCCAACTCGCTATCATCAGTCCCACCTCTTCCCCCAGCCCTGTCTCCTGCCTTCCCAGGGACTCACTCAGAAGTCATGTTTTTCCCTGCCTTAGCCCTCAGGGCAGAGCCACCAGAGGGGACCCCAATTCCTCTGGCAGAGCTGAAGCTTAGTTCCAATGCTGGAACCCATTCAGCAGTGCATGACCTGATGGGAGTGGCAGGATAGCATGCTGTGAGTGGTTGGTGTTTTCCCTTTTTTTTTGCACTGCCCACAGATGTCAAGGGAGGCCCCTAACTGACAAACTAGTGACATGCTAGAGTGTGTGGATGTCGCCTTCCCTTATCATCTTTCTCCAGCTTGCACTACCATAGAACAGTTACGTAAGAATGTACCATAACAGCAGCTCTTCGAGGGGATCTCAGTCATCAGGTCACGCTGTAGGAACTTCACCATTGGTGAAGCAGGATCCACATGAAAGATTTTCCTGCAGTGCCACTGGAGCTGCCAATGCCGATGTCACCAACCCTAAAAAGGTGTGAGTGGCCCTGCTTCCTCCTCAGTTCTTGCCCTGGAGACTAATGGCGCATACCCAAGTCAAAGGGGACCGAGGAGTGAAAGAGGTGCCCAGGCCGAAATAAAAGGCTGGATACACCAGTTAGCCAATTATGAGAAAAGAAACCCATAAATGGGGGATGGTGAAAGGGAAGCAGATCTGATGACTGAGAGCTCCATGAAGATCTACTGTTACGGTAAGTTCTTATGTAACTGTTTTATCATCTTTGGGAGTATCTCATTCGTCAGCTCACACCGTGGGAGCGAGTCCCAAGCAGTTACAAGTGTAGCAGAACAGGCTGGTAGTAAGGCCAACCAAAGCCTAGGACAGGAGGCCCTGCAGAACAGCCCAGCCAAAGCCTGCAAGGGCTCTAGACACAATGTCCAGAATGTAGTGTTTGGTGAAAGTATGGATGGTACTCCAGGTGGCAACCGTGCAGATGTCAGCGGCTGAGATCCCTCTTAAGCAAGCCACAGAGGTAGCCATACCTCTTGTGGAGTGGGCTTTCACTGTCCCTGGCAACTCTTTGCCATGCTTGTTGTAGCAGAACATTATGCAATGTGCCAAGCATTTGGACAAACATTGTTTAGACACCTGAACACCCTCTCTTCCTGGGGTGAAAGAAACAAAAAGCTGCTCTGACTTTCTACATTCCTTAGTTCGGAGCAGATAGTACTTCAAAATTCTGTGCACATCTAATGTATGGAGCAGTGCTTCCCTTGGACAGGCATGCTCAGAAAAAAGAACAGGTAGGTGGATAGATTGGTCCAGGGTAACCTCAGACACCACCTTAGGGAGAAACTTAGGATTTGTGCACAAAGACACCCCGTTTTTGTGAAAAATCAAATAAGGCTCCTCACACCAGACAGCCTGAAGCTCAGAAATCCTTCGAGCAGAGGTAACAGCAACTAAAAATAATGGCTTTCCAAGAGAGAAAGCATAGCTCACAAGTCGCGGCCGGCTCAGACAGAGACAAGGTCAAAGTCTCCAAAACAAAATTTAAATCCCAAGTCAGGACAGGGGAATGGATTGGAGGTTTCAGATGTAGGATGCCCCTGAGAAAGGTATGGGACACATCCAGCTAAGCCACGGTGTGACCGCTCATGAAAGGCAGAGATGACCGAAAGGTGCACCTTGAGGGAGGAGTACTGGAGACCAGAGTCTGACACTAATATCAGGTAGTCCAGAATCTGGCTCACCGGACAAGGGAAGGGGTCCAGATAATGTTTGGCAGCCCAGATGGCAAACTTCTTCCACTTCATGGTATATGTAACCCTAGTGGAGGGCTTCCAAGCTGCCACAAGGACACCTGCCACTCCCTGGGACACCCCAAACCGGGCGATGGCTATGTCCTCAGGAGCCAGGAATTCAGACAAAGGGACTTGAGATTGGGATGGACCAGGGTCCCCTGATCCTGTGTCAGCAGATCCCTGCAGAGGGGCAGAGGGACTGAAGGTTCCTCCGCTGTTGCAGTAATGGAAACCAAATCTGCCGTGGCCAGAACGGTGTGATCAGGATCATGCTGGCCCCCTCCATCTACAGTTTAATTAGCACCCTCTGAATCAGAGGAAACAAAGGGAAGGCATAAAGAAACCGCCCGCTGCAAAAGAGGAACAATGCAGCTCACCAGAAAACTCCAGGTCCTGGATCTAACGAGCAGAAACTGGGCAGTTTTGCGATGAGTGGGGATGCAAAAAGTTCCAACTCTAGACAACCCCATCTGGCGAACAGATCTTTGGCGACGGATGAGAAAAGTTCGCTCTCATGCATGCTGGACTGCATCCTGCTGAGGCTGTTGGCCAGAGTGTTTAGGACATCTGGGATAGAGACTGCTAAGAGGACCAGACTGTGGTCCAGTCCTCAGTACCATACTCTCATGGCCTCTCTGCACGGGGGTGAGAATGCGTCCCCCCCTTGCTTGTTGATATAACAGACAACACTGAGATTGTCTGACTGGATCAGCAGCTGACCCAGAAGGAGATGGTTTTGAAAGGCCTGCATGGCAATACAGGACCACCAGCATCTCTAGGACGTTGATATGCAGGGAGGTTTCAGTCTGGGACCAAGTTCCTGGAGTCTGAAAGGGACCCACACGTGCTCCCCAGCCCGAATCGGAATTGTCAGTGGTGAGCATCTGCTGGGGGGAGGAAATCTGGAATGGGACCCCCCCATGAGAGGTTCTGTCGGTCCATCCACCACTGGAGCACCTTGTGGATGGGGGAGGAGACCAGCACTAACTGATCAAAGTCATCCGTGCACTGGTCTCATTGCACTCTGAGTGTCCACTGGAGGACTTACATGTGTAGCCTGGCCAAGGGAACTGTGCGAATTGCTGTGGCCCTGAGATCCAATAGCCTCAGTTACACCCTCGCAGGAAAATAATGACTCTTGGTGACCTGCTGAGCCTGGGCAATAAGGCACGCTGCCCTGTTTAGAGGCAGGGAGGCTTTGCCCTGCACCAAGGCCAGGACAGCCTCAATATATTGCAGCTCTGGGACAGGATCAGAACGGACTTGGGCAGGTTGACAGTGACATCCAGGGACAGAAACAGCTGAAGTTTTCTCTCCAGAGTCTGGAGGAGCTTTTCTCTGGATGGGGCCTTTAGGAGCCAGTCATCCAGGTAAGGGAAAACATACAGTCCCTCCTTTTAGAGAGCTGCAGTTACTGCTGCTAAGCACTTTGTAAGGACCCACGAGTCAAAGGGCAGTACTTTCAATTGGTAGTGCTCACCCTGAAAAAGAAACTGGAGGAATCTCCTGTGTGGAGGAAACACAAAGATATCCAGGTAGGCATCCTGCATATCCAGGGAGCACAGCCAATTACCCTGCTTGAATAGGGGCAGCAGGCCTGGCAGGGTGACCATGCCAAATGTTTTGTACTGGATATAAAGACGAGGTCGTTGAGATCTAGAATGGGCCTCAGATCTTCAGTTCTTTTGGGGACCAGGAAGAACCTGGAATAAAAATCCCTGTTGCCTTGATGCCCGGGCACTAGCTTGATGGCCTTTTTCCACAGAAGGGACTGTAGCTCCTCCTGGAGGATGGACATATGGGCCGAGGTATAGGTGGATGGGACTGGAGGAGTCTCTGGAGGCATCTCTATGAGTTCCAGAGTGTGACCCCCTCTCTACAATCAGAAGAATCCAGACATCTGAAGTAATGGTTCTCCACTGATTGAGATGGAGGGAGAACCGACCCCAGGAGCTCTGGCAAGGAGTCAAGTGGAGGCTGATCCAGTTGGTGGGGCTAACCCGTCCCCCTAGGATGCTTTGCTGAAGCACCACAGGAGTAGGGGCAGGCAAGGAGGAGGAGGCCTTTCTTTTGCCCTGAGGATGGGAGGCTGCACAAGACTTGTGGGACACCTTGTGAAAGGGAGGGCTCTGCCAGTTTGGAGCCATTGAAAGGGGTGTTAAGCACCTTCTGATGGACATCTGCAGCAAAACCAGAGACTCTCAGCTAGGAGTGCCTATGAAGGCAACTGCCTGTGACAGCAGCCCTGGCACCAGTATCAGAGATATCATACAAGGCCCTGAGGAGATGCTTGCTAATATCCTCAGCACTCAGCAAGCACTTGAGAACCTCCTGTTTCTGAGAGCAGTCTGGGAGGTCCTGGGCAGCTGCCATGCCCTTCTTCCAGACAGTATTCTGGTATTTAAGCATATGTGAGAGATAATTAGCAATCCTCAGATCCAAGGTGGAGGAGGCGTATACCCTCTTACCCCAAACGTCAATCCACTGAGATTCCCTGTCGGGAGGGAACTGAGGTGCTTAGGAATCTCAGACCTGTCATGAGCTGCTTTAATAATCACAGAACTGGTCTCAGGTTGGGCAGCATAGTAAGGTAGGCCCTGGGGGGCATAATACAACTTATCCGCCATGCGGAGCATGGCACAGACTACGTCAGGTCTGTGCCAAGTGGCAGTAGTGGCATTCCTCAGAGCTGGGAGGATATGAGGAATGACTTTAGGAGGGGATTCTGGGATTTCTAGAAAATCCACAAGCTCCCAGCAGGTGTCATCCTCCTCCTCCTCCTCAGTATGGAAGCCCATGGCTGTAGACAGCTGCTTCATAACATTAAGGAAAGTAGGGTCCTCTGGAGGAGACCTGGGAGTCTGCTTGACAGTCCTCACTCACTGAAGAGGCAGTGGACCTATCAGAAGAAAGAGGTTCCTCCTCTTTCTCCTCTTCGTCAGGCAGGATGAGGTCAGGATAGTACTCTTCCTTGACGTCGACCTGCTCCAACTCAAGGTCCAATGAATGAGGGACCGATGACGGCCCATGGCGAATTGCCTAAGGAAGCTGAAGTGGCATCGATGATGACGGGTCCATCAACTGCACCGGGAACCCATGCCTATAAGCAACCAATTGGTGGACCAGGACTGTAGTAAATTTGGCCAGAATATCATTGAGTTGACGACTGTAGTCTGATGCATTGATGGAAGAGGGGTTGTCAGCAGAGGGCACGATGACCCATTTCCCCGGGGCCTGGAAGCCCAAAGTGCCCGATGGCTGTGGGCCTGGAGAGGTATCAGGCTGTGATGGAGGGGCTGTCATCAATGAACCAAGTGTCAACAGACTGAGGGCCGATGACCCGAGGATGGATGACTGGCCACCCTGAGAGGCAGGCCACGGCAATGTTGTTATGGGCCTGGCAGGAACAGAAACCTGGACAGCTACAGGTGTTGGTGTGGCTGCAACCAATGGAGTACCCCCCGAGGAAGAAGAAGAAACAGCCGTCGGGACCAGGAACACCTCTGGGGGGAGCAATCCCACTCTTGGTCTTTCTTGTGACTTTTCCCGATGGACTTGTCTCAAGCCTTTGCGGCCTGGGAGCTCGACACACCCACCAGCGACTGGGAAGAAGGGACCCCAGAGGACCCCTGTCCAGAACTGACTACTTGTTGTTCCATCAGGAATTTTCTGAGAGTCTTTTTGCATTGCATGAGGGTGGTTTGATTAAATTTCTGGCAGAGTTCACAGTCCGAGACATTGTGGTCAAGCCCAAGACAGCAGACACAGAGGATATGGTGGTCTGAAGAGGCAATCTTCTTTCTGCAGCAAGGGAAGAGAGAAGTGGAGGAATTAACTCTCAACGTAAACAAGGTAAAGGAATCTCTCATAAAAAAAGAAAGTCTAAAAACTAAATAAAATAAAAGACGTAGGCGAAAATGCCTGAACTGCTTGGAGCTCCATATGGAGCCCCTTTTGAACACAGTCGATTGTAGGGAGAGAGCTGAGGAGGGAGCGGGCCACCCATGCCTTTATAGGGTTGGTGATGTTAGAGGTGACATCAGTGTAGGTGGCCCCCGTGGTACTGCTGGAAGATCTTCCATGTGGATCCTGCTTCACCAATGGTAAAGTTCCCATGGTGTGACCTGATGACTGAGATATCCCTGAGGAAGATCTGTGGTTACCCAGGTGGCAGTACTGAAGCGGACATCAAAAGCCCTCCCTCCCACGAGGAGGTGAGGTTCCCCTAGGATGCTCCACCATCTTGCCCTGGCTTGTCCTCTGACGACCCAGGCTTGTTCCTGAACCCAGGTCACTGGTGTCGCGAGCAGTAGTGCTACCGCTGTCCTAAACAGGTTCCTTCTGCTTATCTCTGGTAGCTGTCCATATGGAAGCAAAAGATCTTACAGCTTTTACTGCAAGAGTAGTGGTCACTTCCCACTGACCAACATTTTCCTTGTCAATAAAACAGGTCTATGTAACCCACCCCAGAGACGCACCTAGAAATGATCTGTCACAGATTAGTTCAACTTTCCTGGTCAAAAATGACAAGTAAATAAGGGCTGTTTACTGGCCCAGCAGCAGTAAGTCATTTATCTTGGTTCAAGAGTGGACTTGGAGGCTAGGGCACCTGCAGCCCTGCTGGAGGAGCCTTCTGGCATCACAGTGGCTCCTGTGGCGGGTCAGGGTCGTGGGCATGTCCAGGGCCACAAGTAGGCTGCTGGCTGCCTCTGGTGAGTGGAGAGGGGGTGAAATGGGGAAAAGGGTCCCTGCTGCCACCAGAATGGCAGCTGGTGATGCACGCGGGCCATGGTCCGAGGATCTCCACTGGGGGTGACAGTGGGACTAATGGATGTCATGGCTGAAGAATGTTGCGATGGCAGTATGCCCCCAGGTGCAAGGACCAGGCTGGCAGTAACAGTAGAGAAAAGACCGATTGAAAAATCACAAATAAATAATTACTTTTGCTGCAATTGTTATTAGCTGGTCTGCATAGAACCTATATCACCCTATGAGCAAATCATATCTTTCCTCAGGAAATCTGTATCATGACAAAGGGTTGGTACTTGGGCAACACTGGAAACACCTGCAGACAATGAGGAGTGCAGCTAGGTAGGATGTGGCCTCTACACTACTGGACCTGCAACTTTCATAGAAAACAGCAGTTCAGTTCAGATCCTTGAAAGGGTGGAGGTGGGTGACAGTGATACCTTGGCTATCTAAAACCATGCAAGCCTCATATTCCACCATGCCCCACTTCCGCATGGATTATGCATTCTGTACAACCTTCATTCTCCACTGTGACCCAGTTTTACATGAGTTCCACAGTCTACACATGCCTTTTACTGTACTGCAACGCAGGTATTGGCCAGTCTTCACATAGTGTATGGTGGAACACTGTTCTGCATGGAAATCCATGCCTGCAACAGCATTGTTGTACTGCAGTAGCAACATCACTATGTTGTTGTGCTGTACTAGCAATGTTACTACTGCAGCACAACAAGATCGAACATCTTTGCGCAGGCATGATGAAATGGCCCGCGGCAGTGAGAGCTGACCCAGGAAGTGAATGATGCTGGAATGATCTGCAACTGCCTGCGGTACAGTAAGACTCTTTTAGTACTGGGGGGACCTTTTTTGGACACAGGATGCTAATAATGGTTGCCCACACACTACAAAAGGTTGTATATGAGCAACCATACACATACAACGCTGTTTTTCAATCGAGAGGTTTCTGTGGTAATGAGAACTCTCAAGCGGCACTTTCACAGTCTCTTGTTACCACGGAAACCTCTCCATTGAAGAACAGCGTTGTTGTGTATGATTGCTCATACACAATCCTCTATATTCCACAGTGACCTGGCTATACAAAGGTTACAATTACAATCAATGTGTGGTACACTGAGACTCTTTTGTGCTCCAGCTGTCCACGGCTAACACTGTCCGAACAAAAACACTGTACTCCACTCTGACCCCAGCTATCCAGAGGTTACATTGCTTCTGCAAGTCTCACACTACTTAGCCATAGCTGTACAATGGTTAAATACACTGTACCAGCATCATATCTGACAGTGACCAGGACAAACAAGTGTCAGAAAGGTTACGCCTCCCAGTATGATGGACTTCCTTGAGTCACAATGATTTACCCTATACCCACATCTAGCTATAAAGAGCATAAAAGGAAAATTTCTCCTTACTTTCTGTATATTTCCAAGGTAACAATGAACTCGGACAAGGGAAAGGTAATCTTGGGCCAACTCATAGTATTTCAACGCAGACTCCATGTCCGATTGACTCTCCAAGTACTGAGCCCACCACTTCCACAGACTTCTACAGAGAAGGGAAAGAAAATTTCCAATAAGATTAAAGAGAATGGGGGGCTTCTAGCGTAATGATTCAAGATCTTGGTGGCTTTACTATGGGGAGGTCAGTTTTCTGCTGTTCATTAATGTCCCTGCCCCCATTTTGTCCCTGCATAACCTCTGTACCCCCCTCCTGGATGCGTGTCACCATGTTGCACCTTTTTTTTTTAAATATTTTTATCAAAATCAGCAGACAGAACATAAATATGTATACATACAATAATTCTCACATTAGCTGTTACAGGTGGCAACAATAGCAGCATAGTATATCTCATCATGTTGTCAATACAGTTTTAAGGACATTAAAACCCCTGACGCCAAGTACTGTATAGCGTAAGTAGAGGGCAATACTCTTACAGAAGAAGGTCAATAGAAAAGACTACTATAGTGCAGTCAATCATGAGATCACAGACTCTCATAGGTTACCCAATTTTACCACTGGATTCTGAAGTGGAGTAGCCTGCTGTGGAACAAGAAGTTGCAACATTCCAGGTTATTAAATTTCTTTGACTATCCTGTGCACTGCTCCGCTGTTGGGGGCCGTTCACTCTTCATCCAAAGCCTGGTGATGGCTTTGTTTACAGCTAAAATGTACAACAGAGTCATTTTAAGAGAAGTGATCCTCATGCTTGTCAGGGCATGGACAAGAGGACCATAACCAGGGAACATATGTCTAGCAGAAAAGATACATGCTCAAGCCGGTGGCCAATATTATGCAAGAAATCTGTTTATCAGCAGGCAAAGCCTGAAAATATGGGCATGGTCTACATTGGCCTGGCCACATTTCCTCCAACAGTGTCCACATTCTGGAGGCAGGTATTTTGCCAGTACAGCTGGACTTCAAAAATATCTGTACCTGCACTTCCAGGTGAATTCCCTCAGTCTGGTGGAAGAGGTGATTTTACGAGCTGGAAGAGCATATTTCATCCAGGTTTTATAATCTATTGTTATGACTAATTCTTTGTTTCACCTGTCCAGGATTAGTTGGGTGGTGTCACTTAAAAGATTCCAAAGTCCCCTGTACTTGTTCCCTGCTGCCAGAAGACCCCCCACCCCCACCCGAAGAGCATTCACAAATATCTGAAGTGATGGGGGGATGAGTCTGGTGAACGGTACTACCCCATTATTACCCATAAATTGGTAAATATTAATCAGTCCCAGTTGTCTCCATCTGAGAAATGTGTGAGCCATTTCAGCAGGCAAAAATTCAGCATCTGTGACCAGTACAAGACAAAAGTATAAAACCAGATTTAACTGAAGGGTCTGCTGTAGTTGGGATGACATGGCCATGTCATTGAGGCACAGGTCAGGAAGCATAGGAAAACCAGGAGCAGTTGTAAAATTTTCAACAAGTGATTTATTAATAACAGTAAAATAAAAAAAGTAAAATTCAGAGTAACCATTTACAATAACATTACAAACATAGAAAGCAGAGTCCTTTTTCTTCTTTTTTTTTAAATCTCATTTTTATTAATAATTTTTTCCAACATAAATGCACACAACAACATACAAACATTGACAGGTCTGTAAGGGTGCAGTTATTTGATTGGACTCTTACAAGGTAAACAATCAATATAGTTCAGGTTATTAAATACATGGTTGCTAGTAAATTTTTAGCTTATTATTATTTCATTGATACATCCTTTATGCCACCCCTGAGTCAGAGGTATGCACCTCCCAGAACATGGGAGGAACTCCCAGCAGGCCGTTGTCGAGCTTCAGCGGCCTGTTGTTGCAATTGAAGGATTATTTGAGTGTATTTAACCATCAGCTCATCTCTGTAATCCAAAAAGTGTTTATAATTTCTATAGGTTTTTCGAGGCGTCAGGAGGTAGAAGCAGTAAACTAATCTACTTTTAACCTAATTATATCCCAAGTGGCTTAGGCCCTACCCCCCCCCAACCACGACTCACGTTCCGACTCAGGGGTGTGACCTAATTTCATTAAAGGTTTATGAGTTTCTACAGTTCTTTAGCAGTCCTCTCTTATGGTACAAAGGTATCATCATGCAACATATAGTATACTTGCCAGCGGGACCACCTGTCGGCAAATTTCTCTTTCTTTTCATTCAATCTATGGGTAATTTGTTCTAACTGATAAATCTGTTTAGTTACGCCCCACCACTCTAGTATTGTAGGTGTTTTGTCTGTTAACCATAGCCTAGTAATTGTTTTTTTCACTACCATTAGCAGTAGATGTAAAAGATATCTAGTGTTTGAGTTCCTGTACTCCTTTGGGGTCCTTTTTCTTCTTAATTTTAAATCCCAGTCTGTCCCTCTATTTTGCAAAACATTTGCTCCTGTTTATAAGTCTGTGCAGGAGCTCATTAAGAAAATAGCATGCTTCTCACACAGTTTTCTTGTCACTTTCAGAAGGTGCAGCAAAACGAACACTGTGACCCAGAACTGACTTCTTGTTTACATCTTCTGCAAAAGGCTTAAAAATTGCATCTCAGGTTAACCCCTTGAGTTCCAAATAGCTTTGCAATCATTCCAACAGTATAACTATATACAGTTTTAGCTTTGCAATCATTTCAACAGTATAACTATATACAGTTTTAGCTTTGCAATCATTTCAACAGTATAACTATATACAGTTTTAGCTTTGCAATCATTTCAACAGTATAACTATATACAGTTTTAAACAAAGGAATCCCAGTATCAATTACATTTCCACAAAATGATTCACATATATTTTTATACCGGCAGATATGCAAGGGGGAAGAAAAAACAGAACAGCAAGTGAGGGTAGAGAGACAATGAGAGGCAGAGAATTGCAAGACCGTCGGGGTGATCACCTCCTAGGTTTGGAGGGTGTTGGCTGGTCAGAGTCTGAAGCGCCCTTATTTGGCCTCTTTTGCAACCTTTCTAATCCTTTTTCCACTGTTTTCAGTGGAAGGAATTTGAGCTCAGAAACAATCTCTGACTCACTACATCCAGGACCACTTGTCTGTGGTGCCTGAATTACCTCTGCTGTGGGTACTGCTGATGCTGAGGCACAGCCCCAGCCTGATAGAAACAAAGGGGGCTTGCTGTGGTGTGTATATATATCCACCTTTTTCATGTAAGCCTTTATTTTTCTCCAAAGAGGAATTACCCTCGACTGGAAAGTCTATAAGCTTGGTTTGGGTATCCTGAGTGCGGTCTGTGACTCGCAGCCAGGCAAACCTCCTTGCCATCCATCTGGCAGCAGCCACTTGAACTGTTATTTGGCTGCTCTCAAACCAAATATAGCTGTTTCAGCTAGATCATCTGACAGGGGAGTCTGGGACTTGGCTGACATACCAGAGGCCGACTACCACAGTGACTTTGGTATTGACATAGGCTTGAAATGTGTGGCTGCCTGATGCCCAAGGCACCTGATAAATATATCTTTTTAAGCCATGTTGTCAATTTTTCCCGAAATCCTTGTTAAGAGGATAGGATGCATGGGGTATCTTTGCCTTATCACAGGCTATCACTTTAGCCACTCCTTGGTGGACAAGGTGGGGGAATAAATTTCAGTTCCTTCCCTGTCCAGCTGAAATTTCTTATACATCCTCTTAGCCAGAGTGGAAACAGAGCTTGGAGTTTGTAAAATCTTTAAAGTATCTTCCCTGAAGAATTTATTTACAAGAATGGGAAGCTTTTAGTGGGAGTCAGCCCAATCTTTCTCACCGATGTGAAGAATGAGGAATAATCCTCAGATGTTCTGTGGGGAGAGACAAACCCATGTTCAGCGGAAACCTCAGATTCAATAGGTTCTCCTCAATTTCATAATAATTACATATTCTTCCTTTTAAATATTAGGAAGACCGCTTTGCAAAGGTCTGCTGCTGAGAGATAGACAGCCCTTGTAAGCCTGAAAGTGTTTTCTTTAGCCGTTCCAGGCATTTCTCCACACTTTTCCCCCCGGGAAAGTTTACAAATTTTACAATATTCATTTAGGTGATCATAGGCAAGGGGAGCAATGCACAACTGTGCTTACCTATCTTGGCAAATACTTCCCCAATCAGAACCAGCCTGCAATTTCTGAAGGAGTTGGCAGGCTTTATAGCAAGCACAGACGTCCCCAAAATGCTGTCAGCAGGGGGTTATTTGTGCTTAGTTTTCTTAAGTTTCACTGAGGGAACCAGGGAGTCAGCCGGTTCAACAAGCCTCTTAAAAACTGCTTATATGCCCATCTCAGGGTAGCAGTTACAGTATTTGTTGTGGAGCCACCCACAGTAACTTAGAGTGTCAGCTGGTTGGAGCTGGAGGGACCCTTAGGTGGTGATAGTTTTGTTTTTCTTTGTTCTTTAAGCCTTATCCAGGTATTTCAGTAGTTTTTTCAGGACATGTAATGCAGATTTCACTGTGCTTTTAAATGTTCATGTCCAGATGGGCAACGCAAGAGAATGTTTGACTTAACAAAATTTCACCACACTGAATACAAGGTTTGAAACTGGGATCACCAGTTTCTTTTTATAACATTTTCAATGTAAAGCCAATAACAGTTGCAACCGCTAAAAAATAAATATTTTAATTTAAGTTTATTTAGCAGTTGCAGTCGGTTCTGAAACTGTTACAGGACCCGGGAATCGAGATAAAATGAACCAAGGCTATGGTATTAGCGGTTCTTAAAACAAGCTAATTTAATAAAATTATGCAGCACTAATGGAGTGTTTTAGTCAGAAAACTCAGATAAATATAAAACACACCTCAGTTTACCTCAGTTATACCGAACCAGGAGAAATGGAGAAAACTTACAATTTAAACACTAAAACTATGGGTTTACCTAAAATAACAAAAAGTAAAAGGCAGCAAATGAAATGTAAAGCATACTTTTAATATTTTATAAGGTTTCTCACGTCAGAACAAAAGATGATGAGGAGAGGATCTCTGAGCATCTAGTTTTGACAGGCAGAGAGAGAAATCTGAGGGGTTAGAACTAAGGCAGTTAGTATAAGGCAGCATTTGAAAAGTGGCTAATGCGAAAGATTCCATCATTTGCATATGTTCCAAATTCTCTCTGGGCAGTTATACTTAGAAGGCTGACTGCATAAAGTTATGAATACCTGAGTATTACTGGGGTTAGAAACATTTTTAGCTTGTTCTGAAAGAAAATCACAATCAGTGATCAGTTTAGTTTCAGCATTTTCATATTTTAACCCCTTATTGTCCATCATTCTTTTGTTGCCACTGTTTCTTCAGGCGTCGTCTTTCTTTCTTGGACTTCCGGATCTTGGAGCTGTTCTCAAAAAAAGTCCAAATCAAAATCAACGAAAGGAAAAGAGTCCTCACCATCTGAGATTTTCTTTGCCTGAACTCTTGTCACCATAGCTGCTGAAACATCAGGATTTACTCCCTGTTTGATTAACTCAGTAAATCCTAGGAAGTAATTTCCAATAATCACAGGTACTGATCAGTTAGGTGCTATCCCCATTTTCATTTGGTGCAACAACCCATTAATAGTCAGAGTCACCTGGCTGGTGGGATAGTATTGAGTGTCCCTGTGGATGCAGATGACACCAGTACCTGGTCCTTTCAGACACTGTTTTCTCTAGCACTTCAATATGTACTACGGTCTGTCTATGTTCCGAATCTAGAAGTTCCTTCACAGTCTTATCTCCCACCTTCACATCTGTTAAGTACCTGCCCCAATTTGCTAAGGACAAATCTGCTCCAGTGTCACTCTTCTTAATACGGCAATTTCTTGCAGTATGACCTGGCTTATTACAGTAATAGCAAATAAAGTCTTTGGGCTCAGATGTGTTACTCCCACCAGAGTTCTTATCAAACTTGGAGTTTAATTGGGAACATTATCTCGCTGCTGTGGCGTCTGTCTGGCCATTTGGTAGTCTTCAGTCAAAGAAACAGCCTTTTCGCCACTTTCGGGTCGGTGTTCTTTTACCCAAAGCTGTACAGCTGTACGTCTGTAGGTAGGATGTTGATGAACTGCTCCATTGCAAGTGTGTCGATGTTCTGTGGGAGTATTTTGCCCTCTGGTTGAAGCCATTTCTTAAGGAGTTCTCTGAGTTGGGTGAAGGCTTCCTGAGTATTGTAAACTGAGCTGTACTTCAGAGACCGAAATCTCTGCCTGTTGGTCTCTCCTGAGATGTCATATCTTTTCAGGATTTTACTTTTCACCAGGTCATAGTTTCCTGACTGTGCACTGTCCATATTGCTGTAGGCAAGTTGGGCTTTCCATATTATGTAAGGTACCAGTCTGATTGCCCATTGCTGGTTTGACCCCTGGCATGCTGTGGCAACCCTATGAAAAGTTGTCAAGTATGCTTCGATATCATCGGAAGGACACAATTTTGTAAGTTTAATGTATTTTAAGTTGCCTGTGTCTTGTTGCTCATCTGGATCTGTGCCAGATCCTCTGCCTTTGATAGTCTGCAAGGCATCCGGCCACCACTGCTCCTGTCGCTGCATCTCTTCTCTCCTTTGCTTTTCCTATCAGTGCATCTCTTCTCTCCTCTGCTGCTCCTGCTGAACAGTCTCAGTTTGGACTCTTGATTCTGCTTCTAGTTTGGCTGCCATTCTTCTGGTAATGACTCCTGGGCTTGCTGCTGCAGAATCCATACCTTTCTGCTATGCTTCCCTGGTACTAGGTCTAGTACCCACGCACAAAATTCCTGGCTTAGACTATGCACGGCGTAAATCCCACTCCTAATACCATCTGTCATCGAGGCACAGGTCAAGAAGCATTGGAAAACCAGGAGCAGTTGTAAAATTCACAACAAGTGATTTATTAATAACAGTTGAGGAAAAAAATAAAATTCAGAGTAACTATTTACAATGGCATTACAAACACAGAAAGCAGAGTAATGTCTCTTCTTAATTTCAAATCTCAGTCTCTCTCTCTTTTTTACATAACATTGCAGCTCCTTTTTATAAGTCTGTGCAGGAGCTCATTAAGAATATAGCATGCTTCTCACACAGTGTTCTTGTACGTTTCCAATGTTCTTGTCAGTTTTAGCAGGTGCAGAAAAAAGAACATTGCGACCCAGAACCGACCTCTTGTTTACATCTTCTACAAAAGGGTTAAAAATTGCATCTCATGTTAACCCCTTGAGTTCCAAATAGTTTTGCAATCTTTTCAACAGTATAACTATTTTAAACAAAGGAATCCCAGTATCAGTTACATTTCCATAAAATGATTCACATATATTTTTATACCGGTAGATATTCAAGGGGGAAGAAAAGACAGAACAGGAAGTGAAGGTAGAGGGATAGCGAGAGGCAGAGACTTGCAAGACCATCGGGATGATCAAGTCCTAGGTCTCACAAGAAAATTTGGTTGCGCAACCAGACAGAGAAGAGACAAAAAGGAGAGAATAGAACAGATCCTTGCATTTCAACTCTTTCTCCATAACAACTGAGACAGGGCCATATTCAACCCTGTCACAGGCCAGAGTATGGCTATGAATTTGGCAAAGTTTGATAATGGAGGGGATGCCCTAGAAGATGTCAATAGCAATGTTGGTATACAAAAAATTACGCATCATTAAAAATTAACTCTGTTTGTTTCCAGGGAGCAGAATATTGGGAACAAAGCCAGCCAAATATTGTGAGGAGGTGGGAAGCCTTTGTGTAAATCTGCAAATTTGGGAGATTAACCCATCCTTGAGTGGTGGGAAGTTATAATAAGGAATAACAGATTTCTGGGCATTGCCCTCCCCATATATACCATGATATAAATTAGTTTCATGATGAGAACTAGTAAGAGGAGGGAACAATAGAAAGTGTCTGTAGGAGACATAATATATGAGGGAGGATGTTCATACATGTCTTTTTTATGCGAGAGAAAAAGAGCAGTGGCAGGTGGGACCAGTGGGCCAACTCATCTGTGAGAGTGAGAGTAAGGGGCTCATCATAATTAAGCAATTCTAAACTGCCTAGTATCTGTGGTATTTTTACCTCCAAATATTTAAGGCTAGTGTTTTGCCACTTCACCAGGAACCTCCCCTTTAGAGTGCTAGTGGGTTGTGAAACAACAGTACCTCCGTTTTCTTGAGATGTAGTGCAAACCCTGCTATGGAGCCAGATATATCCAGTTTGCACCATGCCTCTGGGATAGAGGAGTCAGGGTTCAGGAGAGTCAGCAGAATATCATCTGCATATAGTGTGACTTTATATTCTACTCCTCCCAGTGGTAGTTCCTCTATATCCCTGTTTTGGCATAGTGTCACTGCTGGAGGTTCAATACAAATAGCAAACAGCATGGGGGAGAGAGGGCAGCACTGTCTGGTTCCACTGTGGAAGTCTAGAGGAGCCTTGCTGCACCTTTGACTCTTGATACAGAAGACAGCAGGTGCGCATGTATGTACCACAAGCTAGTGACGCTCTAAGTTGATCACCAGAAGCTGCTATGGTAGTAGACCCAACTAGACTTTCCCAGAGTTCAAGTATGTCATCTCTGTGACACCAATCAAATTCCAGTGACTTATGGAGAGAGCCCAAGTGTCAGCTGCAGACCTGGGTCTCCCCATGCTTGCACAAAGTACGTCCGCCATGCCATATGGACAGCTCTTATGCAGCCTGGTCTAGTGGTTAGAGCTCTAAACTACTGAACAGGAGATCACAAATTTAAGTCCCACCACAGCCACTGACTCACTGTGTGACCCTGAGCAAGTTACTTGACCTCCCAAAACTTTAGCCGTCCAAGCTGTAAAACTGGATAGAAGTAGGATACCCTGAAAATGAGATAAAGCATCTCTGTTGGACTATCCTGTGGTACAGATACAGGATTTGCCTGTGCAGAGCCTGGACTAGACAGTCCCTAGACATTGAGGCCCGTCACAGACATGCTGCATCCTTGTGGGCTAAGCATCCCTTCAACATACAAAACCGTGGAAAAGGTGGTTATAGTTTATTCAGCATGCCTTCCTGGGGATCAGAATCATATTGTATATTTTTATCACTGTACAGAACATAATTCTCAAAATATTCATATCCTGTTTATGTCAAACCAATTAAATTTAGAACTGAGGAAAAGTGTACAAAGCTGAGTCACCACTCGTATGAAAATTACAAAGGAAAAAGACACACCCTCCATTGAAAAAAAAGCATGCATATGAGTACACCGTTCTAGCTTACATACTCTTACCTCTGTCTGTTACTAATCTACTACACCAACTAGCTACTTACAGTAGGTACCTAAACATCTGTCTATATGTGTCTGTAAGTATTTTCTCTTTTCTTTTTGTGTAGTTTTTTTAAACTTATTTTTTATTGTCATATGCAATAAACATTACATACATTAATTCTGATGCCAGACATCATTAAACTTCTAGAGGATACCTCAAGGTACATAGTTATTGGTAGTCTGTGCATACTGGTTATCGGATGTGGGGGTAGTCCAGATATATAATTGTCCTGAAAGAGTCCAAGAAAGGTTTGCGGTGGTCGAATCCAATAGAGAATGTCCCAGAAAATGAATAAACCTCAACAACCAGTGCTGATATGACCCCAATCTAAACATACAATGTACTTTAGAAAACGTTTGCATCCCGTTAGCCTCTCCCCAGAACAAAAGGCAAAGCTACAAATATGTAGTATTGACCAGACAACTTTTAAACGGATTAATAATGACAAACCATCTGCTAGAGAAAAGTAATAGACTAAACACAGTCAAATACATTGTGTAACTTTTTTTTTTTAACCATAGGCCATTATAAAACTTGCCAACTAGAACAAACATGAGATTTCCGAGTAGCTCCAAAAAAAAAAAAATAAATAAACAGAAAGCCCATATCAGTTCATGTCTCCTCTTCATTTTCTGAGTCCACCGCCGTAGATGAGTGTGCCACATTGAACTCCTTGACTATCAGTTCATACCGCTTCCCCTGGATCTGTATATTGATACTGTATGTTCGCCCTCCATAAAAGATACGCAGGCAGGCGGGCACAAGGAGTGAGTGCACAACACCCAAGCTTCTTAACTTAGCAGTGACCCCATCAAACTGCTTTCTCTGGGTTCTGGTAGCATAGGCCAGGTTGGGGAAAATGTGTAGTGTAATGTCATTGTAGCTGAGGCAGTCCGATGCTCTTGCCGCTTTCAGAATGGCATCGCGGGTACTCACACCATCAGTTACTAAAAGGATAGTCTGGGGGCAGATCATTACGGCCTGTAGCTGATCGCGGGGAGATACGATATATGCCCTGTGAAATTGTGCAGCAATATTAGGGCTCAATTTCAAAGCCCCCGGGAGCCAGTGTTGGAGGAAATTTAGAAGACTGTTCCCTTCGGCATCTTCAGAGAGCCCCACTATACGCACATGTGAGGCTCTACTGGCATTCTCCAAAGCTTCCACTCTATATTTTAGTTGAGGGTTTTCAGCCAGAATTTTATTAGTTGCAGTAAGAGCCTTCAAAGCTTGAGCCTCTGCAGCAGCCACCGATTTAGAAGCTGCTTCAATTTTCAAGTCCTGCTCTCCCATCCACTTCAGTATGGTTCTGACTTTTAAGTCTATTGCTTGCATGGACAGTTGCAATGACTTCCATGGAGGGCCTCCTCTGGCAGAGCTTGCTTCTCCTCTGATGGCCTGGAACTCCGTTGCCACTGGAACTTTCAAGCCAATCGATCCTCTCTTCTGCTTGCGTCCCAAGGTAAAATTCGATATCAAATTGTACAGCTGGACTTCCTAAATGCAGATTTAGTACTTTTACTTTTGTCTGCTCACTAAAATTCAGATTTTTATAACAAATACAGCCTCTGATCTAACGAGGTGCCTTAGGATGCGTCTTAACAGCAGGCATGCTCCACAGCGTCCCCTTTATATAGGTTTGTATCCCTTGCCCTGCTGTCACCTCAAGGATATATGCTGTTCAAGCCATTTCCACAGTCATTCTGATGGCAGGGTTTTTTTTACTTCCATCTGTTTCTCAGTCTGACTTCCCTTGGCGTGACTGTGCCCAGTCAGCCTCAGTGATGCAGCATATGCTCCCTGGTGTGCCAGCAGGGGTCACTGCATGCTGGAACTTACCACTGATCCTCTCCGGCTGAGGCGCACTGCCCTACAGCAGCTGCATATAGCCTGGCCTGCCTCCTGATGTGGTCACCTGCCTGGTAGTGCAACACACCACTACTGTGCCACCAGAGTGACTGTATTTTCTCTTGAATGACCAAGAAAAACAACTTACTCACCTGTAACTTTAATTCTAGGAGTGATATATGGTGTACAACCACACCATTGGCAGAATTTCTTTCCCTTTAAATCTTGCCGGAAGGTCTTCAGGCTGGCTCCTCCCACTTACCTGGATGGAAGCCTCCTTGGTACCACCCCATGACATCAGATCTGACCCGTTGGAAGTAAGACCAGTGTGCCACTTGCCAGGGGAGGTCAGGTGGGTTTCGTGGATGTACACCATATACCACTCCTAGAAAGTACAGTTATGTAAGAACTTACCGTAAAAGTAGATCTTTGAGGAGTGTCTCTTGCAGTAGGTAATACAATTGGGATGTTACCAGAGGGCGCTGTGGCACACAGCAGCTCTTCTTGCAGTCTTTTCCAGGGATCACCCACACATGGCATCAGCTTCCTGTTTCCTATATAAGTGTGGGTGGTCCCTGGTATCATCAGTTCCCCCGTCGGATTCAGCTCGCTAAGCGAGGACCGAGGGGAACCCAAGGTACCAAAGGTATCCCAACCCAAAAGTCAATGGACCAGAATTTGTTCTCCTACAGAAGGAGGGGGACGAAGGATGGGATCGGACCTACTGCAAGAGACACTCCTCAAAGATCTTCTGTTACAGTAAGTTCTTACGTAACTGTACTATCTTCTACGAAGTGGTCTCTTAAATTAGGTAATACACTTGTGAAGAATTCCAAGCAGTATACCCTAGATGAGTCGTCATTATAACAGAAGGCCTTGTAGGACTGCTCGGCCCAAGGCCATCCTATGGCGTGAAGCAATATCCAAATTGTAGTGCTTCGTGAATGTATGGATTGTGGACCAGGTAGCTGCATTGCAGATATCTGAAATGGAGGCTCCTTTACAGCAAGCTGCAGCAGTGGCCATAGCTCTAGTGGAATGGCCTTGGACAGGTCCTGGTAAGGGTTTGTTGTATTTTGCATAACAAAATGTAATACAATGTGCCAACCAGTTAGAAAGGGTTCTTTAGTAACTGGGAGCCCTTCTCGGCCTGAGACAAAGGTGACAAGCAATTGAGAAGTTTTTCTGATCGATTTTGTTCAAGTAGTACAGTAACACAATATACAATGGACATCTAAGGTATGTAATAGATGTTCACCTTGGTTGGAGTATTCAGGATAGTATACTGGTAACTCCAGGGATTGATTTAGAGTGTGTTCAGACACCACCTTAGGAAGAAAAGGTTGGTACGAAGTGCCACCCTATCGGTGTGAAAAATTAAGTAAGGTTCTCTACACGAGGGCATGAAGCTCGGAAATACCATGACAACCACTAGGAATAAGGTTTTCCATGAAATGAAACGGAGGTCACAAGTAGCTGCTGGTTCAAAAGACTCAAGAATTAATTTCTCTATTAGAAAATTGAGATCCCACGGAGGAGTGGGTCTTCTAATAGGTGGTTTAATATGCAACATTCCTTTTAGAAACATTTTGGCTAGATGATGTTGGTACAGTAATCTGCCATCTAGAGGGTTATGGAAGGCCAAAATAGCGGCCAAATGGACTCTGATGGAGGAATAGCTCAAACCGGACTCGGACAGCGAGGCCCGGTAGTCAAGAACTTTCACCAGTGGGCAGGAATGGGAATCCAATGATCGAAAAGAAAAAATTACTCACCTTAGTAATGTTGTTTCTTCTAATGGAATCTTGCTATATTATGACATATGCAGTGAGTCCCAACCTTCGAACTGCTCCGGAGGTGAAAGAGTTAACTTTCCATGCCAGGCATGGAACGCTGAGCTCGAGCTCGGTTGAAACTCTGTCTGTTGTTCTTCAAACTCAAACCGTCAGATCTTTATGAGCTAAACTCACTGAGGTACTGTGTGGAAGCTGTAAACCTACACTAGCCAACTGGCTACTAAACATAATGACACATTTTTTGGTCCCAAAACAAAGACTCAAGTCAGGAGACCCCAAAAATGAAAAACACAACACCAAGTCACCCCAAAAAGGAGGGTGAAACAACAAGGTGGGCATCTACTAAGTGCCAACACTGCACTGCCCACCCACATCCCAAAAACAAAGGTTCTGAGAGGGGCAGACGAAGTCAGAATATAGCAAGACTCCATTAGAAGAAACAACATTACCAAGGTGAGTAATTTTTTCTTCAAACAACATAAAGTCTTGCTATATTATGTTTATATCAGAACTACACAGCAGTACCTCCATGGAGGAGGACAGAACCTACTTAGGAAAAAGGCTCTGCAGCACAGCTGTGCCAAACCGAGCATCACTCCTAGCCTGGATGTCCAGGGAGTAATGCTTGGTAAAAGTGTGAACTGTTTTCCAGGTAGCTGCTTGACATATCTCTAGAATAGGGATGTCCCTGGCAGCAGCCAGGGAAGCAGCTGTACCTTTGGTAGAGTGAGCCCTCAGGCCTGAGGGAGGAACCTTACCCAGTTTTTCATAACAAAATTGGACACAAGAGACAATCCACCTGGCAATGGATCTTTTAGTGGCAGGTTTCCTTTGCCAACCTCACCATAAGTGAGGAACAGTTGCAGGGAGTCAAACCTGTGACCCTTGGTACGGTTTATGTAGTAGCTAAGGGCTCTCTTCACATCCAAGCTGTGCAGCCTCCTCTTGCCAGAGGAGGAATGGTCAGTGAAGTACACTGGAAGAGACATTGATTGATTAAGGTGGAAATCTGAAACCACCTTAGGCAAGAACTTCCTGTTAGTCCTGAGGACCACCTTATCTTTATGAAAGGAGATAAAATCAGGCTCCACTGATAAAGCATGTAATTCACTTATGTGTCTGGCAGAAGTGATGGCTACCAGAAACACAGTCTTCCAAGTCAAGTACTTAAGCTCTGCTGAAGACAAAGGCTCAAAGGGGGGTTGCATAAGCTGAGCAATGCAAACATTAAGATCCCAGGCAGGGGCAAGGTCCCTGAATGGAGGGTTAGTGTGAAGCAATCCTAAAAAACTTGGAGAATACAGGATGAGCTGAAGAGAAGAGGGTTTACCTGCTGAAATAAAAAGCAGACACAGCTGCCAAATGTACTTTTAGGTAGCTGGTCTCAGCCCCAAGGTATTTAAATGGACCATATAATCCAGGACTGTGGGTAAATCAGCAGATTCTGGGGAAATATGCTTCCCAGAGCACCATATGAAAACCTCTTCCATTTGGAATTATAGGTAGTTCCTGGTGGGCTTCTAGAGCCTTTAGTATATCCATTACACCTTGGGAGAGGTGTAGATCAACAAACTCTAACTCTTCAAGAACCAGGCCTTGAGATTGAGAGAGTTGAGGTTTGGGTACCAAACCTCCCTGAGCACAGGTTAACAGGTTGTGATTCCTGGGAAGACACAGGGGAAGATGGACTACTAAGGACAGTAGGAGTGGATACCAGGGTTGTCTGGCCCAATCTGGAGCAATCAGGATCATCTTGCAGGATTGAGATCTGATTTTGACTAACACTTTGAACAGGAGAGGGGAGGGGGAAAAGCATAGAGAAACTTCCCTTCCCTTCCCAATTGAGAACTAAGGCATCCAGAGGGACTAAGCCCAACACTGGGGGCCTGCAGCAAAAAAGGGGAAGTTGATGATTGTCTGGGGCTGCAAAAAGATCTATCTGCGGGGTGCCCCATCTGGCAAATATCACCTCCAGGATCAGGGGGTCCAGTGACCATCCGTGATGGCCCTGGGAAATCCTGCTGAGAGCATCTGCCAGGACATTGTCCTTGCCTGGGAGGTGAACTGCCATAAGGGAGGTGTTCAGGGAGTAAGCCACAGACCACAACTTCATTGCTTCGGTGCACAAGGCCGTAGTCCGAGTGCCCCCTTGCTTGTTGATGTACCACATTGTGGTGGTGTTGTCTGTTCTGACCTGTACAACTTTGTTCTGAACAGATTTGGAAAAAACTTGAAGTGCTAGAAAAACTGCTCTGAGTTCCAACAGATTGATGTGGAGCAGAGATTCCTGGGGACCACAATCCCTGGGTAGTGAGGTGCCAATGTGAGCTCCCCACCCCAAGAGGGATGCATCTGTAGTAAGGATTAAGGAGTGAGACTGAATGACAAAGGGGACCCCTTGTCTCAGATTGCTCTGATCCTGCCACCACTGTAGGGACTGGATCAGGGTTCAAGTTACTGGGATCAATTTGGTTAGAGGGTCTTTCCTTTGAGACCAAAAGGCTCTCAAATGGAACTGGATATCCCTCATCTGAAATCTTGCTCCCTGCACCACTGCTGTAGAAGCAGCCATGTGCCCCAGGAGCTGCAGAAAATGCCCTGCTGGTCGAGAGACCTGCAGGGTGAATGAGGAGGCCAGAGAGACCAGGGTCCTTGCCCTGTCCAAGGAAGGAAGGCTCTGGCTTTCTCTGTGTTCAGCTGCGCCTATGAAGGTGAGGAGCTGGACAGGCTCTAGAACTGACTTTGAAAGATTCAGAAGAAACCTAGAGAGGTGAGCAGTTGCTGAGTTACCTGTAGATGTAACTGACTTGGTCTGGAGACTGGCCTACTATGAGCCAGTCATCCAGATAAGGAAGATGGCAATTTTGCCTTCTTGGGAAGCAACTGCTACTGCCAGGCATTTTGGAATACCCTTGGAGCAGAGGTGAGGCCAAAGGCATTGCTCTGAACTGGTAATGCCTGAGGGCAGCTCGAACCTGGTGTACTTTCGATGGGAGCTTCTGATGAGAATATGGAAGTAGGCATCCTTGAGGTCCAGGGCGCTGCCAGTCCCTGGCCTTAGAAAGTGGAATAATTCCCAGAGTCACCATTTTGAATTTTGGTTTTAAAGGTGCTTGTTTAAATATCTGAGATCCAGGATGGGCCGCCATTCTCCTGTCTTTTGGGGTAAGGAAGTACCTGGAGCCAACCCTTTGCCCCTGGTGGTAGGGGTGGAACCCTTTTCCACAGCTCTGAGAGCCAGGAGGGAAGAGATCTCTGCCTCTAGGGCAAGTGCCTCTGGTGGATTTGCAGGTGGAAAGGATCTGGTTCTCATCTTTGGAAATTTTCTGAAGCTGAGAACCAGTCCCTGGCTTACTACTTCCAGGACCCACCTTTCTGATGTCAGAGACTTCCAGTCCTGGACAAAGTAAGCCAGCCTGCCCCCTACAGGTAGCTGAGAATCGGCCCTGGCAACCCCATCAGGGTGCCTGCTTGGCAGGGGCTTTGGGCTGAGGGGTGGAAGCAGGCCTGCTTGCACCCCGTCTGCCTCTCCCTCTAAAGAACCCCCTCTGGGCATAAGCAGAAGAGGAGGCCTGGGCTTGTAAAAAGGCCTATGAAAAGGCCTGCCCCTGCCCCTGGAAAGCTGCCTTTTAGGAGTGGCCTGCCTTTCCTTGGCCTGTGCACTCCTATAGGTGGTCCTATACTCATCCATTTTCTTCATGTAATTTTCTGTCTGCTCTCCAAACAAAGAATTACCCACAACAGGAAAATCCATGGCCTTAGTCTGGGTATCTTGTGACAGGCTAGTACATCTTAGCCAAGCCATTCTGCGAAGTGCCACAGATGTAGCCATGACTCTTGATGACACATCATTAGAGTCCACTGCAGCATGAAATTGCACCTTGGATGCCTCAATACCATCAGCTCCAGCTCCTTGGCAAGCTGGCCAGGGACCTGTTTTGCTAGAGCCATAACAGTATCCCACCTGGATTTCTGATATCTAGCAACATAAGGCATATAATTTGCCTGTCTGAGTCCCAAGGATGCTGCCATGTACTGTTTATTTGCCATGGCATCAATCCTCCTGGAGTCCTTGTCAGGGGGGTGTGAAGCCAAGGGAATATTTGCCTTGTCACAGGCTGCAGCCTGCACTACCCCAACATGGCTGCATTGTTGTGTAAGGAACTCCATATCAGAGCCTCACAATGTGTACCTCTTGTCCATTCTCTTATCCACAGGAGGTATAGTGTGAGGAGTTTTTAGAATTTTTACTGTCTGTTTCCCAAAAGATTTATGCAAAGGAATAGACAGCCTCCTTGACTCTGGAATATCCATCATTTCCACATAGTCAGGCTCCTCTTGATCATCCACAGCTTCCTCCATAGGGAGCTGGAGGGTTTCAGCCACTTTCTTATAAAACATAAAATGAGAAGGGAACTCAGAAAGCCTAGGAGGAGACACTCCTGAAGGTCTGTCTGGGGAGATGTCCGGGTCAATGGGCACATCCAGACTTTCAAATCCCATTCACTCTCCTCACTCTCTTCCCCCTCCTCCGGTTCATAATACTCCTCTAAATCATACTCTTGAACCGGTGGAACCGGCCGAACCGGACGCTTACCTGATGGTGCCGGTTCGGTCGGAACTGGGGAAAGCGACTGGACAATTTTAATCGCTTTGGCTATTTCTTCAGCGGTTGGAGAGGAAAGTTTTGGCTCCACACCAGCTGATTTCCTAGTCCTTTTTGCTGGAACCGACTCCTCGGAGTCGGATCTCCTTTTGCCCGAGGAAGTCTCGCCCTGGTCAGAGGGCACTCCCTCTGGTTCGGTTGAAACCGAACCGGGCTGGCCATCCGGTTCAGCGGACTTTTTGGCCTCCCTTTCCCTGAGCCTACCAACTCTCTTTTCCAGGGTAGCTGCAGGAAAATTTTTACAAATCTGGCAGTCTGCATTGAGGTGGTCAAACCCCAGACAATAAACACAGGTGGTGTGGGGGTCAGCCTTGGCAAAGACTTCCCCACAGACACTGCAGTGTTGAAACCCAGTGGGCCCGGTTTTTCTTTTGGGTTTCTCAGACACAGTGCCAGTCCTAACCAAACTTACCCGTTTATGGCAATCCGCCAGGTAAGACCCTCTTATCGGTTCCCAACCGTGTCACGGGTCGTGGAAAAACCGTAATAAAATCCGTTTTTTTTAGAACCAATAAGAACTGGTAACCACACCCTAAATGACAGATTAATATATTTTAAACAACCTGATCGGTTCAAACCGAACCGATAAACCGTTACAAGTTCCACACAGAACAGAAATCAATGTAAAACCTATCTAGTACTCACAAATACCACAGACAGAGTCTGAACCGACCGGTTACGGTTTAATTTCGGTCGAAAACCGAGAAAAACAATACTTTAACCGACAAAATGAACAGAGCAGAAGGAGAAATCTCTGGAGCGACTGTTCAGTGAGGCGGAGTAAAGAATCTGACGGTTTGAGTTTGAAGAACAACAGACAGAGTTTCAACCGAGCTCAAGCTCAGCGTTCCATGTCTGGCATGGAAAGTTAACTCTTTCACCTCCGGAGCAGTTCGAAGGTTGGGACTCATTGCGTATGTCATAATATAGCAGTACTTCATGTTATTTGAAGCAGCCTATATGGAAAAGCGTTTCCATTTGAAGTTACAGTCGTGGCCAAAAATATTGGCGCCCTTGCACTTTTTCAAATAACACACAATTTCCTCTAAACATAAGCTGAAATTAACAACAGTACAGTATTTGGACTCCACGGTTCTTTATTTCTCTGTTAATATTACAGAACCTTTGTTTTTGATTCAGAATTTAATATATCCTTTAAATCAGAAAATGAAAAAAAATGGCATTGACAAAATTATTGACACCCTAGACTTAATATTTGGTAGCACAGCCTTTGGTCAAAATAACTGCAATCAGCCGCTTCCTATAGCTATGGATGAGCTTCCTGCACCTCTCTACTGGCAGTTTGGCCCACTCTTCTTGTGCAAACTGCTCCAGTTCTCCCAGATTTGAAGGGTGCCTTCTCCCAACTGCTGTTTTCAGATCTCTCCACAGGTTTTCAATGGGATTTAGATCTGGACTCATTGCAGGCTACTTCAGAACAGTCCAGCATCTTGTCTTGAACCATTCCTGGGTGCTTTTTGAAGTGTGTTTGGGGTCATTGTCCTGCTGGAAGACCCATGACCTTCGACGGAGACCCAGCTTTCTGACACTGGGTTCAACATTGCACTCCAAAATGGCCTGGTAATCTCCAGATTTCATAATGCCATGCACACGTTCAAGGCACCCAGTGCCAGAGGCAGCACAGCAACCCCAAAACATCACTGAACCTCCTCCATGTTTGACTGTAGGGATGGTGTTCTTTTCTTTGAAGGCTTCATTTTGTTTTCTGTAAACATAGAGATGATGTGCTTTACCAAAAAGCTCTAATTTGGTCTCATCTGTCCACAGGACATTCTCCCAGAAGGATTTTGGCTTGTTCAGGTGTGTTTTGGCAAACCCCAGTCAGGCTTTCTTATGTGTCTCTCTCAGCAGTGGGGTCCTCCAGGGCCTCCTACCATATAACCCCCTTTCATTGCGTTGGTGACAGATGGTGCGAGTTGAAACTGTCGTACCTTGTGTCTGAAGGTCAGCTTGAATCTGTTTGGCAGTTGATCAAGGTGCTTTCTCCACCATTCGAACAATCCTGCACTGCAATCTTCGATCACGTTTTCTCTTGCAGCCACGTCCAGGGAGGTTGGCTACAGTGCCATGTGCCTTAAACATCCTGATAACATTACGTACGGTGGAAACAGGAACATCAAGGTCTCTGGAGATTGATTTGTAGCCTTGAGATTGTCCATGCTTGGCTAAAATCTTCTGTCTGACCTCCTCAGACAATTCTCTGGTTGTCTTTCTTTTCTCCATGTTCATTAGGTACACACAGTGACACAAAACAGGAGAATGAGTCCTTTTCTCTATTCAAACTGGTTGAATGAGTGATTTTTATATTGCAGGCACCTGCAACTCACCACAAGTGAGTTCAATTCCAAAGTGAAGGAGAATCACCTGCTTGAAATCTAATTATCTCTAACTACTTCTAAAAGGTGCCAATAATTTTGTCCAGGCCATTTAAGGATTTCTGTGTGGAATAAGCTAAGACTTAGTAAATTTTTCTGCTTGTTGTGTTTTATTCCACTGCAAACCAAAGAAATACATATGTGGATACCAAAATATTTTTTAATTTCAACAATTTTCTGGAAGGAATGGTGCATTACTAGAAAAAACTGCAAGGGTGCCAATATTTTTGACCACGACTGTATATGTTTCCTTGGTTGCTGGCTTACATGAGGCCAAGAGAGTACTGGCAACAGGAGATGATATTTGTAATCTGGCTATGAAAGCATCCTCAAGAGGCAAGCGTGAAAGTGTAGAGCCTTCAGGCTGGGATTTTGTAACAGGGTTCCTTGATTCTGAGACAAGAGGTTGAAGACTGGAGCACTGCCTTGTTTGCTGAGGTAGAACACCACTGCAGTGTTGTCTGATTGGATCAGTAACGGTCCAAGAGTCAAAAGACGTCGGAATGCCAGAAGGGCTAAGCAGATTACCCTCAGCTCTAGGAGACTGATGTGAGACTGAGGGAGAGAAGTGGTCCACTTGCCCTGTATCTGATAAGGACCCAGGTGTGTGCCCCATCCTTTCAGGGAAGCATTGCGGAAGAGGCATTCCTTGACATAAATTGTTCACCAAGTCAGAGCTGACTTCAGAGAGAGAGAGAGGGACTCTGATCATGTCTTCAAATTGTCCTGTTTTTTGAGACCACTGGTTCTGGAGGGCCCACTGGATAGGTCTCATATGAAGACACGCAAATGCCACCATAGGGTTGGCAGCGGCCATGTGACCCAGAAGACGTATCATTTGTGGTGTGGCTGTGACTATTTTCTGGGTTTGTATATGTGATGCCAGAGACAAAAGGTTAGGCAGCCAGGAGGCTGGAAGGGAAGCACTGGCTGAAACTGTATCTAGGACAGCTCCAATGTATTGGAGAGGTTGAGCTGAAGTCAGGTTGGACTGTGGCCAACTGACTGTGATCCCTAGAGTGTGAGACAGTTGCGGGGTAGCGTCTAGGGAGGAAAGCAGAGTTGTTTTGGAGTCTGCTTTGAGCAGTCAGTTGTCTAGATATGGGAGGATAAAGTGCCCTTTGCTTTGTAAAGCTGTTGCAACTACCGCTAGGCATTTGGTGAACACTCTTGGGGCTGAACAGAGGCCGAATGGGAGTGCTCAAAACTGGTAGAGTTGGCCTAGCAGATGGAAGTGAAGAAACCTGTGGGGGGGCAGGGAGGATGGGAATGTGCAGACAGGCATCCTTCATATCTAGAGCGCAAAGCCAATCTCCCTATTTCAGTGCTGACATGATGGAGTTTAAATTATCATGCAAAACTGTTAGTACTGGATGAAGAGATTCAATTGTCTGAGGTCCAGTATTGGTCTGATATCTCCAGTTTGTTTGGATACCAGAAAGAAGTGGGAGTAGAATCCCTTTTTGATGTTCTGAGGGAGGTACTGGGTAAACAGCTCGTTTGGTCAGTTGAACCCTCAAGTCCTCCTGAAGAATGGGTATATGATCTGGTGGGTAATGAATATATCGAGGAGAATGGGGGGATGGAAATAAATTCCAGAGTATGACCCCTCTTTATAATCTGGAGTACCCATTTGTCTGAAGTAATCGCTTGCCAGACCACCAAATGGAGGGCAAAACAATCGTCCACTGTCTCTGAGGCTTGACCAAGGAGGCGTGGACAAAGCCCTTAATAAGTCACTGGGCACAGGGCTGTCCAGCTCCACCTGGATGATGGGAGCAGGAGCCCCCAGGCAGAAAAGGTGTTGACTCTTGAAGATTGAGGACGACCTCTGAAACTGTCTTTATATTTTCCACCTCTTTTGGAATAGAAGGGGACTGAGTATGGTAGGTTGTATGTGGAGTATGGTACATGCCATGAACCGTACATAGGGGTTCTGCCTGACACCTGTAGATTGTCTATTAGAGTTTGAGTACCTCACCTGAATAGTTTGAACCCACTGAAAGGGGTGTTAGCTACTTTCTGTTGCACATCGGGTGTAAAACCTGAGAACACGAAGCCAGGCATGGCGATGCAAAGAAATGCCAGAAACTAACAGTCAGGCTGGGATATCTACAGCATCATATCCCAACCTGAGTAGGTGTCGGGAAATAGAGTTATTAGTTGATTCTGTAGCCAATGATTGTTTTCTTTTCTGTGAAGGAGGCAGTTTATTGATAATATCAATGGCGGGGGACCCAAGGGTATGCTGGTATGCAATCATATGACCCATGTAATTTAGAATTTTGAGATTTATGGTACTGGAGGAAATACCTTTTTTACCCAGATAGTCAGGCCTTCCAGAGTCCTTATCAGAAGGTAAGGAGCTCATGTGTTCAAGTCGTTTAGTACGATTATGAGTGGCAGTAATCCCAACAGAGTCCACCTCAGGGGTAGCGGAAAGGAAAGGATGATCCAGAGGAGTCTGAAAAAATGTGATCCGCCTTGTGGTGAACAGCTGTGGTAGTTGCAGGCTGGTGTCAGGCGGCAAGCATAGTATTGTGATAGCTTGGATTAGTGGAGGATCCATTAAAACAGACTCCTCAAGAAATTCTGCCATATCCTTACACTGTTTGTCATGTTCTGCAGTAGAGGATTCCATGACTTACTGGATATGAACCATCATTTTTATAAAAGGAAGAAGGGTCATCAGCAGGAGAGGGTGCAAAATCTAGGCAGGTCCTCATTCAAGGAAGAGATTTTTGAAAAAGGACACTGAGGAAGGAAATCCAGCTTGTGGCACTCCTCATCTTCAAGGGCACTGGTGAAATGAACCCGGTCTTGTTTATCTGATAAACAGTCTTCCATATATAGAGGGGTTGGCTATGGTGGTAAAGTATTCCTGTTACCATGAAACCTCTTAGGTGGAGGAGTAGGAGATCGTGGGAGAGTCACCCTGTTCTCCTGGATCAGAGGACTGGGAGTGCCGCATGGTATGCAAGACGTGCCGTACTACAGTAGTTACGTCCAGGATCTTCAGAGAAGGATGGGGGGGGCAGGTAGTGTTTTTTTTTTTGGAGGAGGGAGTGGACACATAGCCTGAACAGGTCTTGCCCCTGGGTGGCAAAGACCAGGGTCCCAATCTCTGTCTGCCTAACCTCTGTGAGTATCCACCTAAGAAGGTAGAGGGGCAGTAAGCATGGCATAAGCCGCTGATTTCCCCTAAAGAATGTAGGCCCTCGATCATGGACCCGCACGGGAAGAAGAATTATAATGTATATTTGAAGGAGCTGGCGACGGGAGAGGAGCTCCTGACATCGGAATCCCAGTTGAACCCATGTAAGGGTCATTCTGAACTGCCGTTAATGCGCAGGATAGTGCCATCGACGAGAGTGTATGAGCTCCCATTGATGAAGAGGCAGTGTGAGGTTGGTCGTCGATGAAGGGACACCTGGAGTGGTGGCCGTCGACGAGCTGCAAGGTACCGAGGTGGAGGAGGATCTCTCCTGCTCTGTGCCATTGATGGAACCCAAAAAGGGTTATTTATGGTCTGCCTTTTTAAAGTGCTGGAAGCGCCATTGACGAGGGAGTGAAAACTTCCTGTCGATGAGTAGGCAGAATATGGATGCATCATCGATGGTTGATGGCCGTCGACAAGAATATGGATGCATCAGCGACGGTTGGTGGCCATCGATGACACTATGAAATGCATTGTCGACGGTATTGGCCATCGAGAATATTGATGCATTATTGATGGTTATGGCCGTCAATGAGAATACAGATGCATCGTCGACGGTTGGTGGTCATCGATGAGAATATGAAATTCATTGTCGATGGTATGGGCCATCGAGAATATGGATGCATCATTGATGGTTATGGTTGCCAATGAGAATATAGATGCATCGTCGATGGTTGGTGGCCATTGATGAGAATATGAATACATCGTCAATGGCATGGGCCATCAAGAATATAGATGCATTGTGGACAGTTGTGGCCGTCAATGAGAATATAGGTGCATCGTCGACGGTTGGTGGCCGTCGATGAGTAAGGGAGGCATAGAGGTTGAGGGGGGTACTCCTGGTCTATGTTTGCCAGAGATGTAGAATCAGTAGATGAGGAGCTCTTGGGATGAACCCCCTGGATCTCCATGGTAAACAATTTCTTCTTCAATGTTGTTTTCTCATCAATGACTGCTGTTCAGAAGTTGCTCTAGCTGCTGCATGTGAGCTGAAGACGGCGGAAAAATGAACTGGGAATATCAGGGACCACCCACACTTATATAGGAAACAGGAAGCTGATGCCATGTTTGAGTTGTCCCTGGAAAAGACTGCTAGAAGAGCTGCCATGTGTCATGGCGTCCTCTGGCGACATCTCAAGTGTATGACCTACTGCAAGAGACCACTCTGTGGAAGATCTACAGTTACAGGTGAGTAACTTGATCTTCTAGGGGCGTGGATATGGTGTACTTATCCACACTACTGGCAGACTCCTAGCAGTCCTCCAGGAGGAAGGGGCAAGGTGCACACCCCCTATTTAGGGAAGAGAGAGACTGGAGAACCAAGGCTCCAAAACCAGCATCCCGGCGTGACTCAAGGTCGATGTGGTAATGGGAGATGAAGTTGTGTGCTGATTTCCATGTAGCAGCCCTGCAGATCTCCTGGATAGGAACATTCCTGGAAGCAGCCACTAAGGCAGTGGTATGTCTGGTGGAATGAGCCCTAAGTCCTATGGGAAGCTCCCTACCAGCCAATCTATAGCAGAGGTCGATGCAGGAGACTATCCACCTGCCAATCGTCCACTTAGCTGCTGGTCTGCCAGGTGCCACTTCAGCATAGGTAACAAATAGCTGGCAGGTAAGGAGACTCCACTGAGAGTGCTTGGAGCTCGCTGGTCCTTCTGGCAGATGTGATGGCCACCAAGAAGGCAGCCTTCCATAACAAGTGTGACATCTCACACCTGTGCATAGGTTCAAATGGCTTACCCATGAGCACTGCCAACACCAGCAAGAAAGGAAAATTACGTACCTACCGTAATTCTTGATCTTCTTGGACGAGTCTCCACCACTCATTCACACTAGTGGGATTGGCGCCGGAGGCACTAAGACCCATCGGGAGCAAACTTTTTGCTGGAGGGTCGGCGCGAGAGACGGCGCCGCGAGACACGGTGCCGCGAGCAGCGGCTCGAGCGGTAATGACCATCTCGGCGACGACCCTCCAACCGCCTCAGTACCTTTTTTACCAAGGAGGTGCAGCGCAACTAACGTAAAGAGTAAACCCAACATTAAAAAACGGACATAAGATAGTCCGTATGACCCGTGTAAGAAGGGTCAGCAAAGAAGTCCTCACGGCCTAAAGATTTGAGGGAGTGAAGACCAATACAGCGGTGAGCTCGGGGGATGGAGGGTGGGAGTGTAAATGAGTGGGAGACTCGCCCAAGAAGATCAAGAATCACGGTAGGTACGTAATTTTCCTATCTTCCTGGACACATAAGTCTCCACCACTCATTCACACTAGTGGAGAGTACCAAGCTGATAATCCTCAAAAGGCGGCAGGAGAGCCAGAGCTCACGGCTCAAGATAGAAGCTCATTAAGAATAGTTCTGCCGAATGCGAATGTCGCCTGGCATGAACATCCAGTGCATAGTGCTTAACGAAAGTATGCACTGAGCTCCAGGTAGCGGGCGTTGTATATATCTGCAATTGGAACATTGCGACTTCCGCTAGGGATGTCATGATCTTCCTAGTAGAGTGAGCGCATACCTACCTTCTAATTTAACTTGAGCCATGGAATAGCAATGACGAAGGCATGCCACTAACCATGAAGAGATACATCTAATAGCGACAGGTTGACCCAGCCGGTGTCGCTTGAAAGAAACGAACAGTTGCTGAGTCTTGTTAACATCCTTGGTTCTATCTAAATAGAACCGCAAGAGGCTCTCTTACATCCAAGGAATGAAGAGCCTGCTCCCCTTCATTTTGGAAATTAGCTGGTAAGCGGAAGTACCAGAGGTTGGTTCAGATGGAATTCTGACACAACCTTGGGAAGAAATTTAGGATGAGCAATGAGAACTACCTTGTCCTTATGGAATACAGTATAATGGAGGGTCCGTAACCAGGGCATGTATCTCAGAGACCCCTACGGGCTGAGGTAATGGCCACCAGGAAGGCAGTCTTCCAGGTAAGAAATTTTAGCTCACAGGTAGCTAAGGGTTCGGAAGGCTTCCGAGTGAGCATGTCCAGCACCAGGTTAATGTCCCAGGCTGCAACTGGACGCTTAACAGGGGGTCTGGTATGGAGAATCCCCTTAAGAAATCTCTTCACCATAGGTAACTGAGCCAGAGTTAAGGAAGAAACCGGCTCATGGAACGCTGAGATGGCACTAAGGTGAACTTTAACTGTGGAGTACTGAAGACCTAAGTTTGATAGGTCCAAAAGATACTCCAGAACCTTGCCAGGAGGACAGGAAAAGGGATTCCAAGAGGATTTTGCACACCAGAGAGAAAAACGTTTCCATTTGGAAGCGTACGTTTTTCGGGTGGCTGGCTTCCGAGCAGCCAGAAGAGGATGTCTGAGACTCTACGAGACGTTGGAACTGATTCACTTTATCTCTTCAGGAGCCAAGCATGAAGGTGAAGTGATTTCAGGTTGGGATGGACCAACGAACCCTGAGTCAAAGACTGATTTGCAAAGGAAGTGGTCTCGGAGAGGCTGCCAACATACTGTTGAGTAGAGGAAACCATAGTTGCCGAGGCCAGGAAGGAGCAATGAGAATCATCTTGGTCCCCTGAGACTCGAATCTGAGGAGTACTCTGGATTAGAGGAAGTGGTGGAAAGGCGAAGAAAGCGCTTTGTCCACCGCAGCCTGAACGCATCCTGACAGAAAATGCCAGGCCCTGGATTTCTGGAGCAGAAGAGAGGCAGTTTTATGCTGAGTGGGGATGCAAAAGGTCCAGGTCTGGAGTCCCCACTCTTGAACAGGGACCGAGCTACGGCTGGATCGAGAGACCACTCGTGAGGGTCTGCCTCCGCTCTGCTGAGGTGATCTGCTAGGTCGTTTTGTATACCTGGCAGATAAACCGCTGAATCAGAGACTTGTGCTCCAAGCACTACTCCCACACCTCATTGCTTCCCTGCAAAGGGATAAGAATGAGCACCGCTTTGCTTGTTGATGTAATACATCACTGCTTTGTTGTCCGCTTGAAGGAGAATGTTCTTGTGACAAAGGACATCCTTCAGAGCCTCGATTGCATAGAGGACCGCCCTCATCTCCAGGACATTTATGTGGAGATGAGTTTTAACTGAGTCCATACACCTTGAGTGTGGAGGGAGAGACAGTGAGCTCCCCATCCCATTAGTCGATGCATCTGTGGTGATGGAGATCTGATGATCCGGGGAGCAAAGGGAATCCTTCCAGGAGATTGCTCTCTTGAGACCACCAGGTGAGAGACCTTCAAGGCCCGTCACCTTGATGGGATAAGACTGGGGGTGAGAGGTCGGGGACCACTGAGTGGAGAGCATCCATTGGTGGTTCTCATGTGCAGTCGGGCCAGAGGGACAGTGAAGACCGAGGGACGCATGAGACTCCAACATGCGTGGCATCGAGAGAGCTGTAACCGATTGGTTTCTCCTGATGTAACGGGCCATACGAAGGATGTCGAGTCTTCTGTCCTCTGGAAGGAAAGCCTTCGCTGAAGAGGTGTCTAGAAGCGCCCCTATGAAAAGGAGCCCTGGGAGGGTTGCAGTTGAGATTTTTCAAATTCAGCAGAACTCCCATGGACGTGAGAAGACGAGAAGTCGCTTTGCACGGCTTCCAAAGTCCCTTTGGCCGGAAGGGCTTGCTAGAAGCCAATCGTCCAGGTAGGGAAACACTGAGTCCGACTTTTCTGAGATGCGACGCGAGAACTGCACAACACTTTGTAAAACCGCGGGCGCCGAGGATAGCCCAAAGGGCAGGACTCTGAACTGATAATGCTGACCCAAAGCTACAAACCTGAGGAATTTGCGGTGGGTCGGGTGGATGGGGATATGCTGGTAAGCATCCTGCATATCCAGAGAGGCCAGCCAGTCATGCTGATGCAGCAAGGGTAACAGGGTACCTAGGGAAATCATCTTGAATTTCTCCCTGGGGAGGAATTTGTTTAACTTTCTGAGGTCTAGAATGGGGCGCATCCCCCCAGATTTCTTTGGAACCAGAAAATGGGAGAACCCTGTGTTTCGAGATCGGGGCACCAGTTCTATTGCCCTGTTGTTCAGAAGGCCCTGGATCTCCATGGTGAGGAGGTCTGACTGAGAGGCCGACAACCTGGGTTGTCGTATGGGAGGACAATTCGGGGGGGTTTCCAAGAAATTGAGAGAATAACCTTCGCGAATTATCCGAAGGACCCATTTGTCTGAGGTTATGGACTTCCACTGGTTGTAGAAGTACATCAGACGACCTCCCACCGGAGGAGAAAGTTCCACCTCGGGCAGAGTGGATGGAACTTGGGCCAACGACTCATAAGGTAGCGCTGGAAGCTTTAGGTCCCTGCGCTTCTGCTGCGCTCTTTGAGGTTGGGCAGGTTGGCTTTATGGAAGCTTCCCTGCCTCCCTCTAAAGGACTGACGACTATGGAACTGACGCTTGTTCACATGCCCTCAGAGGGGCAGGCGGAGGTCTGGCCAACTTAATGGCCGATCTAGTCTTCTGAGTGGCCTCTAAGGCTTGCTCCACCTGAGGGCCAAAAAGAAAGGAGCCATCAGGCAGCGCCATCACCTGCTGCTGAGCATCATTCGTGAAGCCAGAAGTACGCAGCCAGAATGGCGCCAGTACAAACCTCCTGGCTGCTGAGCTGAGAAGCAGTGTCGAAAGCGCCCATGGCGGCTTTGACCTGTTGGTTATTGGACTCATACTTTAATAACGGTCAGAAGAAGCTCTGACTTGGAACCGAATCTGGAAGAGCTTCAACCATTCTTTTCATAGAGTGCCACAGGATATACTCATACTGAGAAAATAGCCTTGATAACTGGCGACAGCGATACTTAGAGTGGAGGCAGCAAAGACTCTCTACCTAATGTATCAATCTTACGAGACTCTTTGTTAATAGGTCGAGCTGTAGTAGTTTGAGGAAGAACGACCTTGTCATTCTCTGCCAGGACTACAATGAGATCCGTCAGGCTTGGGATGCCAAATGGGACGATCCTTGGGAGCTGAATACTTCTTATCAATGGATTTAGCCACTGAGGGAATAAGAGCAGGGTTATTCCATACCATTTGAGACAGCGCCTCAAGGAAGGCTGAATCGGAGGAGTCAAATCCGAGGGATCTCCAAGCATGAAGATACTGGAGTCTTAATATCTTCCCAGGATCGATGTCTGTAGTCTGAGAGAAAGAGGGATCCCAGGTTCTTCAACAGAGACTTAAAGGACAGGTCCTCGACCACAGGCTCTGTAGCAAAGAAAGATCCTGTTTCTCCACTTCATCACCCAACCGAAGGTCTGGGTCAGGCTCAACATCATCTCCTGATGGTCCAGAAAGGACTGTTTGACAGGAAAGGAGGAAAATTAGGGAGAGGAGGAATGGCAGAAAACAAGGAGAGTCCCACATTGCCGGGCGCCAAGACGGCAAAACGGGCTGAAGACGGCACCGGGGAGGCGCCAAGAGGCACGCTGTCCCCAGAACGCCCGGGCGGCGCTGCTGTCAGACGCTACAAGCACGCGCGAAGCCGATGGCGCCGCAACGACGCCGCGAACGGGCGCCAAAGACGACGCTGCCAACGGGCGCCGCCAGATCCAACGGCACCACCGGGCGCGCCGAGACCACGCGCACCGCCTAACGGTGCCCGCAGCTCCGCGGGTTCAAAACGGGCGCCGACACGGCCACAGACCCTGCAGAAGGCGCCGGAAAGCCCTGGAACCTGGAACAAGAGAAGAAAAACAGGAGATAAGGGCATCGGTGAGGCCCTCGCGCCGCAGCCATGTGAGGGGGGAAACATAAGCACGGAGTCGCTAGCACCAAGAAGGACGCTGCGCGATAGGAAGGTCCAAAGCCCCTACCTGATCGCCGGAGGAGCCCGAGGGCCCGAGGTAACCGAGCCAGGCAGAAGAACCAACCTCCGAGCCCATCGCTCCATAAGAGCGCCCACTGATGAAACTGCTCATCTGGAGCCCTACCTATAGGCGGAGGCCTGATGTCGAGGACGACGACATCGAAGTTGGCGACTCAAGAAGGAGACCGCAACAAGCAACGATAATCCACCGCCGACGACGAGATATACCAGAGGGCTGACTCAGTGATGCTCTCTTTTGACCTGTGGGTCAAGAAGAGCTTCGAGGCCGAACGGGCGCAGAATGCGACTGCTTATTTTATGCCGGGCGGGGGACCGCCCATCCCCCGGCATCGGACTGACCGTAGTCGGAACCCCCGCTTGAGGAGAAGGAGGCTGACCGGACTCCAGCCCGGCTGACTGAACAGTTTACACGTAAGTCTCCTACCGGCCACCTGACCTGCTCATGGTCGACTCCGGCCCAGTAGGCCGAGACTTCTTCAAGTAAGTTAAATTTAAATATTAGAAAAATTTTACTAAAAATAGAATAAAACTAAGCGATACTACTATCGAGATAATGTTACAAAACAAACTGAAAACTATGCGCTTAGTTTGAAGTTTGACTCGACAGGCAGCTTACGCCGTCACTGAAGCGCACTCGACGGGCGGAAAAAGGAACTGAGGCGGTTGGAGGGTCGCCGCCGAGATGGTCATTATCACCGAGTCACCGTCGCGCGTGCATCGTGGTCTTGGCGTCGTCTCTCGCGCCGACCCTCCAGCAAAAAGTTTGCTCCCGATGGGTCTTAGTGCCTCCGGCGCCAATCCCACTAGTGTGAATGAGTGGTGGAGACTTATGTCCAGGAAGATGTCTCAAGGTGGTGATTTACACACCAGAGGGGAAATGTGGTCAAGGCCCTTAAAGAAGTGCTCAAGCACCTTCTCCTGTGCCACTGTCAGCATACCAGCCCATGCCCGGTATGCAGAAATGGCTGCCAGGTGCATCTTGAGGGTTGTTGATGGAAGGCCCAACTGACAGAGGGACCATAAGTAGTCGACAATGCTAGCCACGGGACAGGACAGGGACTCAATGTCCTTGCCCTGGCACCAAATGGAGAGTCTCTTCCATTCGAAGGCACAGCATCGATGATTTGACTCATTTCAAGAGGCCTCCACCATATGGAGCACCTAGTCATAGAGACCCACAGCCTGGAAATCTAGCCACTCAGGAACTAGTCTGTCAGGTGCAGTGACTGAAGGTCTGGGTGGAGGACCTTCCCCTGGGAGCATGAGAGCAGGTCTGGGTGAAGTGGCAGATGCCACAGAGGCCTAATGCTGAGGTTGAGGAGACTGAGGTACCAGAAATGGTGTGGCCAGCCAGGAGACACCAGGATCATCCATGTCTTGTCCCTCCTCGCCTTGAGCAACACCTTGTGGATCAGATGAAAGGGAAGGAAGACATAAAGGAGGCCCGGAATCCAGAGCCTCGCTCGCGCAGGCATCCCCCTGCAGCATACCCCGCCGAGGGGGACAGGCACAAAACAGCCTCAGCTTGGCATTCTCCTGGGAGGTGAACAGGTCCACCTGAGGGGAGCCCCACCGGGAGACTAGCCAGTCTACCACCTCCTGGTGATGAGATCATGCATGAGACACCTTACCCACTCAGCTGAGAGTGTTTGCCAGCTAGCTGGACACCCTGGCCACATGACTCACCAGAAGATCCGTGTCCAGACAGCGCATGAGGGTCCAGGTGTGGAGGGCTTCCCAGCACAATGGGTGGGAATGTGTTCTGCCCTGCTTGTTGTGGCAGTACATGGTCATTGTGTTGTCCGTCTGGACCTGGACGACCTGACTCCAAACGTGAGACGTGAAGGCTGCCAGTACAAGGCACACTTGCTGAGGCTCCAGCAGGTTGATGGTTTTTTTTTTTCCCCAATTGTTTAACCAGGTGAGACACACAAGATGAAAACTTGTTTACAGGTGCAACCTGGGAGCACAGGGAAGTTAAGTGACTTGCTCAGGGTCACACAGTATGCAAGTGGGGGCTGTGGGATTCAAACCCAGGTCTCCAGATTTGCAGCTCAGAGCCTTAAACCACTGCACTATACTGTCTCCCTGACAACAGGATTCCTCAGGGACCAAAGGCCGTGGACTCTGTGCTCCCCCAGCTGAGCACCCCAGCCTATCAGGGAGGTGTCAGTCATAAGAGTGACCGTCGGCTTTGGGCGGACAAATGGAACCTCTTCCTGAAGATGTTCTGGGACCAGACACCATTGGATCACCTCCCTCATCTCCTGAATCACAGTAACTGGCTGGTCGAAGTGGCCCTGACACTGAGACCACTGGCGGGCCAAGCCCCACTGCAGGGGGCACAGTCTCCAGTGGGCCCAATGGACCATGATGGTGCAGGATGCCATGAAGCCCAGCAGGCACAGGAAGTCCCTGGCAGGGCACAACTGCTGAACCTGAAATGATCAGGCAAAGGATGTAAGATCCTCTGCCCTGTCCACCTGGAGCTGGGCTTGGGCTTGGGCTCGGTAAGAGTCGTGCTCCAACTTGGCACTGTTGGCCAGGAGGCCAAGGTGAAAGCAGACCTAGAGGACCAGGTCCCTGGACCGCTCCTCCTCCTCCTCCATCCTGAAGGGGCCTGCAATTAGCCAAATGTCCAGGTAAGGGTATATCTGAACCCCTCGGTGCCTCAGGAAGACTGCCACCACTGCAATGCATTTGGTGAAGACCCTGGAGGTGGAGAAGAGGTCGAAGGGCATGGTTTGGAACTCATAGAAGGTCCCTTCTGCACACCGCCAGTGTGATGGACGGATGGGGACATGAAAGAAGGCATCCTGAAGGTACAGGGAGCAGAACCACATACTGCTCCAGGGATGGAATGATCTGGTTCAGAGTGACTATTTTGAAGGTGAGCGACCACAGAAATGTATTCAGGTCGTGCAGGTCCAAAATGGGGCACCAGTTCTCTGTCCAGTTCAGGACCACAAAATATCTGGAGATGAACTCTGGATTGGCTGGGGGGGGTCCGGGATACAAATTACCACCTCCTTCCGGAGGAGCTGGGAGATGTCCTCCTGAAGTGCGGACAACATGTCTGTGAACACTGCATTCTCCCAAGGAATGCGGGCTCGGCTGGATGGAAGAGCCTTGAACTCCAAAGGCAAGCCCTGGCCGATCCCTTCTAGCACCCACCTGTCCGTGGTAACACTGGACCAGGTGGAAAGAAAGTGATGGAGCCAGCCCCCCATGGTAGGATCCAGGGGAGACAGGATGAGCAGGGAGGGGGCACCTCCCAACCCATCACTGGGCAGGCTTGGAGGTGGAGGCAGAGTCAATGGAGGATGCTGCTAGACCTTGACTGCTGGGCTTCTGGACCACAGAAGTGACAGACTTGGGTCTAGGATGCCAGGCCTGCTGGTGCCCAGCCTGTGGCTGGCACAGTTTGGCCGTGGGGGAAGGTTGGGGCTGAAAGGGCTTTTTCTGGGGCTTAGAGTCCTTTGTGGGCTGAGGTGATGGAATCCAAGGTGGCACTGGACTTTTCAAGCCTACTGAGACAATCATCCATCCCTGTCCTGAACAAGTCGGTGCCCAGGAGGGGGACATCTACCAGCTTTTGCCGGGTATCCACCGCAGAGGTGGAAATCCTCAGCCAAGCCTGGTGATGCATAGCCACAGTGGCCACCGTGGACCTGGCACAGGAGTCGCCAATGTTCATGGCTGTCTGGAGCTGTTGTTTAGCAACAGCATGGCCTTGGTCCCAGACTTGCTTGACTGTTATCTGAAGGTCAGCTGGGAGCTGAGGGAGCACCTGGTCAAGAGTGCCCAGCAAGGCATGGGTGAAGTGGGCCATCATTAAGGCAGAACTAGCCTGCCTAATGCTGAGAGATGAGGACGCACACACCTTCTTCGCCGCATGATCAATTTCTTGGATTCCTTGTTGTGGGGGGCGCTTGTCTACATCCCAGACACTGCCCATCTGTCGGAACACCCAGTTGGCAACTAAGCCTTCAGCCGAAGGGTGTTCAGTAAACCCAGAGAGAAAGAACTCGTAGGGACTGTATACTTGCGGTCCACATGGGCCAACAGTGTAGAACAAGAACAGGAGGCTGGATGTTGCCAGAATTCCAACGCGGGCCCAAGAATGGTCTCGGCCACTGGGAAGACAACCCAGGGAGTCATCCCAGTCAAGGATTTCGGTGAGGAGATATTTGGCCCATTTCTGTACAGGTTCCAACTGGATCCCTGTAGCTTCCGAAATCAGGTGGAGCATGGCCTCAAAAGAGGAAGGACCATGGTCTGTCGACAAATCCTCCTGGACTCCAGGTCAACCGGCCTGGAATGCATGGAGGAAGTCTCTGATTCTGAGGATTCGTCAAAGACCGGCTGACCCCCCAGGTCACCGCTAACCATGCGGGGCTTGTCAGCCCAAGTGACCACGAGCGACAGATGCTAAGGAAGCCTGGGGATAGTATGGGGGACCATCCTTAAGCTGAATCAGCAAAAGTTTCACTGGAATCCGCGGACAGGCTGGAATATGTTCGGGCAGAGGCAGCAGCAGCCAAGGGAGTACCATGGAAGGAGCCGGTGCCAGCTTAGGCCCAGCACCCAAAATGAGCTGCTGCCACATGAGCTCCTCAAAGCGCCAACACAACCTGTGGCATAGCCGATTCTCCCCCAAAGAGCGGCACCCTTTTCCCAAGTATCGAGAGTGAGACCGGTAGCTCTGGCACAGGCTGCTCGACCAAGAGCTTCTGGACTTTGACCACCGACGTGCCGAATGGCAAGGGAAGGTGGGAACTGGTGAGGGACACTTAGTGTCCCCTGAAAACTCAGCGTCCTGATGGTTAGGGACTGGCTCAGGAAGCTGATCCGACTCGCCCTGGGACTGAAGAGGCAGGACCGGAATCTTGGTGAGGGATATATCCCTCTTATCCTGCAACAATGGGTCAGCTGGGTCAAGGAAGATCTTTACATCCTGGTCGGCCACATTTCAGCTGCCAAGCTCGGTGGGGACACCATTGGGCCAGCGGCCTGGATACAGGCATCGGCCAAAGCTGACTCATCGATGAGGGTCGATGAAACAGGGTCATGGGAGACCAAGGCCTGAGAGCACACGTGGTCCCACGACAGGACATTTTAGCCTTCCCCTTGGAGTCCTTTTTGGAATATTTAGACCCACGGGAAGGGCCCTCCCCGAGGCTAGGAAGGGACTGACATAAGTCATGGAATGTCCCAGAAAAAGAGGCACTAAAACTGAGCGGGACCAACATGTACACTGAGGAGGCGCCAGCCACAGCCTGAGCTGCAGCTTCTTCAAAAGCCGCCAACTGATCAGCGGAACCCACAGCCACAGACACCGGCGGGTGTCGTTAGATTGAACAGGATGATCCTGCTCCTCCAGAAGTCAAAGAACAAATCGTGCATACCGGTCCTTCAAAGTGGAGGGGTGAAGAGTACAGCATAGGCCGCAAGCCTGGGGATCATGTTTGTGGCCCAGGCAGTAAACGCACGTGGCGTGAGGGTCCTGCAAGACATTTTTTGTCTGCATGAACACATCTTAAAACCAGGCGCCAGCTTAGAAACAGAGGAATCCATAACGTTACAATGGAAAAACCATGGAGTGAACAGATACCTAGATGTTTTAGAAAACAGCGACAGGGCCTACACCAAGCATGGAGCAGTGATGGAGGGAACCTGCCTCTTCCAGCGGAAAGGAAGATGTGACGTCACGGAGCAGTGCCGAGGAGGATACCTCCTGGGTGGGTGGGAGGAGCCAGCTTGAAGATCTTCCAGCAAAGCTTAAAGGGAAAGCAATTCTGCCAGTAGTGTGGATAAGCACACCATATCCACACACCTAGAAGAGGTTACTCACTTATAACCGCAGTTTTAGGAGTGTTATATGGTTTACATCCACACTCTGGCAGTTCCACTGGAACTATGTTATTGGCCAAAAGTCTTTAAGCTAAGCTCCTTCCACCACCTGGGCAGTATATCCCTGACTCTACCCCATGATTTCAGATCTTACACACTGGAAGCAGAATCCATGTGATGTTTGCCAGGGGAGGCTGGGTGGGTTGAGTGGATGTGAACCATATACCACTCCTAGAACTATGGTTACAGGTGAGTAACTTGTTCTAGGGACGTAGATATGGTTCACTTATCTGCACTCTAGCAGACTCCTAGCAGTTCTCCGGGAGGAGGAGGCAAGGCACACACCCCTACTTGGTGAACAAAGACTGGAGAATCAAGGTCCCAAAACCTGCATCCCAGAGTGACTGCAGGTCGATGCAGTAGACCAGTAGTGGGTAACAAAGGTGTGTGCTGACTTCTAGGTAGCAACGCTGCAGGTCTCCTGTATAGGAACGTCCCTGGAAGCAGCCATCGAGGCAGCAGTATATCTGGCGGAATGAGCCCTAAGCCCTACAGGAGGCTTGCTACCAACCAACCTATAACAGAGGCTGACGCTGGATGTAATCCACCTTGCAAACATCTGCTTTGTTGACGGTCTGCTAAGCACAGCTTCAGCATATATGACAAACAGGTGGGGAGCCTGCCCCTGAACTCCAGCCATGCACTCCATGTAGTAGGAGAGCACCCTCCATAGGTTCAGGGTATGGAGCCTGCTGTCAGCCTTCGAAGATGGGCTGGTGAAATAGACCAGTAGATTAATAACCTGGTTAAACTGAAACTCCAATACCACCTTTGGGAGGAACTTCAGATTGGGGCGAAGGACAACTCTGTCCCTGTGGAAGACCAGGTAGGGAGCCTCGACCAAGAGCGCCTTGAACTCTACGATCCTTCTGGCTGATGTAATCATAACCAGGAAGGCTGTTTTCCATGACAAGTGTGACATCTCACATCTGTGCAATGGCTCAAAAGGCTTGTCCATGAGCATTGCCAAAACCAGCACTAAGTCCCACGGTGAAGGTGGTATACGCACTAGAGGGGTCAAGTGGTCCAGACACTTGTAAAAGCACCTGACCACCTTCTCCTGGGCCACTGTCAGCTTACCAGCCCGTGCCTAGTAAGCAGAGATGGCTGCTGGGTGCAACTCAAGGGTTCTCAACTACAGTCTCTGCTAAAAGAGTGACCAGAGGTAGTCCAGGAGGCTAGCCACAGGGCAAACAAGTGGATCCAGCCCCTTGCCTTGACACCAAATGGAGCATCTCATTGATCTAAAAGCACAGCATCTGTGAGTTGACTCTTTCCTGGAGGCCTCCACAATGTGGAGAACATCCTCTGAGACCCAAGGCCTGGAACCCTAGCTGCTCAGGAACCAGGCCATGAGGTGCAGAGATGAGGTCTGGGTGCAGCACCAGTCCCTGTAGTCTGGTCAGCAGGTCTGGGCAGAGAGGCAGTCGCCATGGAGGCCTGCTGCTGAGGCTGAGGAGAACCGGGTACCAGAATTGCCATGGCTAGTAAGGAGCATTCAGGATCATCTGCGCCTTGTCCTTGCAGGCCTTTTACAATTTACAGCAGATCACTGATGACCCTACGAGAGTGTCAGCTACTACTGGTTCCAGCACCCACATTGATTGGATCATAACAAACCGCGCGGACAGGGACGTGGCTGCTGGTACCTTGCTGGATATAATGTGACCATTCCCCTGTATTCTGTGTATGGTGTAACTCTGCAGTCTCCATACCTACCCCACGCTACATATCTTTCAGGAACTATGCTAATTTAAACCAGGACCATTTTCTACACGATACCTCTCTGATTGACTGGTCCCCTATCTACCGGGCCCTAAACACAGATGATGCCCTCAACTATTTCATAAATGAGTTCATGTCGCTCCAAGAAAAGCATAATCCTCGTATCACTTGCCATGTAAGAAGTAAGCAATCAAAATGGCTGCATAAGGACCTCCTCGCATCCCTCAAGACCAAGGACAGATGCTGGAAAAAGTTCAAAATCTCTGGCCTCCAAGCTGACTTTCACTCCTACAGGGTACAATGGTCAAAATGCAAAAAACAAATCAGACTTGCAAAAAGCTAGTATTACAAGGGACTACTGATGGATGCAGCCAGTGACCGTAGGAAATGTTGGTTACATAGTAAAACCTTCCTTGGCTCAAAGCAACCCCTAACTACCAATGACATGTTACTGAATGGAGTGCATTGTACAGACTCACGCACAGTCTCTAATGTGTTCAATTATCATTTCTCAGACCTCTCCAAATACATGACAGCTTTCCCTACTATGGTCTCCATCCCTGTCATCCCTACCCTAAAAGGTGCACCAGAGGGGCAGACGTTCTATTTCAAAGCTGTCTTCAGAAAGAATGTCCTCAAACTTCTCAATGCCATATCTGACAGCATAGCAGTTGGATCTGACTGTCTGGAACCTAAGCTCCTCAAGTTGGCTGCCCCCTTCATTGCAGGACCACTATCTAAAATCTTTATGATGTCCCTTAGTGAAGGTGTTGTGCCCAGTGTTTGGAAAATGGCCAGAATAACTCCAGTCTTTAAAGAAAGCGACAAGAAGGATATAACAAACTATAGGCCTATGGCTATATTGTCTATATTAAACAAAATCCTTGAAAAGATCATCGCTGAACAAGCTACATAATACTTCACCAAACAAAATCTCCTGTCTACAATCCAACATGGCTTCAGAAAGGGCCATAGCACCCAAACTGCCCTGTTACACCTAGCCAGTGATGTGCTTCAAGCCATGGATCAGGCCCTTCTCACGCGGGCAGTCTTTACTGATCTTCCGAAGGTTTTTGATCTAGTTGATCACCCCCTCCTACTAAGCAACCTCCTGGCCCTGGGCTTCTCGCTAAAAATCGGTAAGCTGGTTCCACAGCTACCTAACCAGCAGGACCCAAGTTGTAAAGTTCAACTCTGCAACCTCTGACAAAGCTGTCATTGATACTGGTGTGCCACAAGGATCAATTTTAGGACCTCTCCTATTCTCTATATTCGTAAATGATATAATGTGAAATATCTCCCCCTGCTCATCATTGCTATATGCTGATGACCTTGTTCTCTATACCAGCTCAGACAACGTTCATACTCTCAATCATAATTTAGCCATGGCTTTCTAAAATGTCCAATCCTGGATCACCAGAAAGAAGCTTATTCTAAACACTGGAAAAATTCAGGCAATGCTTCTTAGCTCACCTGCCAAACTAAAGAATAGTCATGATCTCTTCAAAATCATCTGTGTGAATGGTACCTCACTAGAAGTGGTAAACTCATTTAAATACCCAGGGATCCTACTCGATGAATCTCTCAACTTTGAGATCCATAATACCACCACCTGTAAGGCCGTCAATACTAAACTAGGGTTGGCCTACAAAACTAGCTATGCTCTCACCCCCTCTGCGAGGTTAGCCATTGCCAGAGGAATCCTCCTTATATCTCTCACATACGGAGCTGTAATCTACTGCAGTGCATCCAAAGCCTCCCTGCACAGATGGGCCACAACATACAATAATATATGTCACTATGCCTCTGCATCCCCCAGATTAAAACATCACTGCCTTCTTTATGCAGACATAAATTGGCCCTCTCCTATGGTCCACCAGCTACTGTCCCTTGGGGCCCTACTGGATAGAATATTGAGGTCCAGCATGCCTAACTCCCGTGCCGCTGTGTTCACCGCTCAATCCACCTCATATAGCCTACAATCTGCTGATCTCTCCTTGCTCCATATTCCCAGATGTAAAACATCTAATGGCAAAACAAGTTTTTCCTTCCTAGCCCCCAGCTACTGGAACTCGCTGCCCCTTGATGTGCGCCTGGTCCCCAGCCATGCCACCTTTAAAAAGTGGCATTGCTCCTTGCTTAGTGAACATACCCAGGGTACCTGCTTCAACCCACCCTAGCTTTTTTCTCCCTGCTCTGTTCGCTGCCCTAGCCTTTCTCTCCCTACTCTGTTTGATGCTTCGATGGTCTCCTCCAGTAGTCCTGCACCCTGCTTCTATTCTGCCTTACTCCTATCCCCCAACCTCTCTCTTTCAACCTCCCTACGTGAGGACCCTTTTCTCCTAACCTCCCTACCCCACTCCTCCCCCCATATAATATTTCTTATAAGCTAGTTATTGCATATCAGAGTAGATACTAGGAAATGTCTATCCACTGGCATCTCTACACCTTTTATAGTGTGCCATCTGATACTCTAATTGTATTTCATGGGCACTTACTGCACTTTGATATGTATATTATCCTAATGTTCTCCCTGCAACCACAATTGTTAAATTACTTATCCTTTTTTCTGCATCTCTGTATGTTGCATGCCTAAATTGTTTTGTCTTGTAACTATTCCCTTACGATGCTGTAACTTCCAGGGTCGTGCCTGAAAACAGTCACTCTTGTGTCTAGTGCACTTACCCAGTTGTCAAAAACTAAATAAATAAATAAAACCACCTTGTGGATCAGGAGAAAGGGAGGAAAGGTGTACAAGAGACCTGGGGTCCAGGGCTTCGTTAAGGCATCCCCAGCAGTGTCCTGGAATGTGTGTTGGGGGGGGAACGGCACAAAACAACATCAGCCTGGTGTTCTCGCAGGAGGCAAACAGGTCCACCAAGGGTGTGCCCCATGGGGAAAACAGGTGGCTCACCATCTCTTGGTCCAGGGACCACTCATGCAATGTCTCTTACAAAGTTGACAGTGTCCGCCAACTGACTGTTCTCTTTCACAACATGGATCACTAGAAGATACACACCCAAGCTGTGCACAAGGGTCCAAGTGTGGAGTGCCTCCCAACACAGTGGAAGGGAGTGAGTTCTGGCTTGCATGTTCAGGTAGAACATGGTCGTGGTGCTGTCTGTCTGGACCTGCACAACCTGACCCCTGACTAGTGAAGTGAATTCCAACAGAGCCAAGAACACTGCAAGGAGCTCCAGCAGGTTTATGTGATGACGGGACTCCCTGGGTGACCAGAACCCATTGGCTCTCTGGTCTCCCAGATGCACTCCTCACCCCACCAAAGACACATTTGTCATGAGCGTGATGGCCAGTTCTGGACAGACAAATGGGTTTCCTTCCTCTAGGTGTGCTGGGACTAGCCACCACTGGATGGCATCCCACATCAGTTGGGTTACTATGACTGGCTGATCCAAGTAGCCAAGGGGCTGGGACCACTGACAGCCCAGCTCCCACTGAAGGTGGAGCATCCACCAGTGGTCTGAATGGCCCACGCTGATACAGGACGCTATGTCTCCCAGCAGCCTCAGAAAATACTGGGCAGGGCGCGAGAGCCCAACCTGAAATGATCTGGCAAAGGAGGTAAGATCCAGTCCCCAGTCCCCATGGAGGTGGGCCTTGGCCTGAATGGAGTCTAGTTCTACCCTGATGAACTTGATTATCTGCTTCGGTACCAGATCGGACCTGTCCAAGTTGACCAGTAGGCCCATGTCTCGACATATCTGGAGAGCCAGATCTGTGGATCTCTCCATGGTCCCTCTGGATGGACTGGCCAACAGTCAGTCATCCAGGTAGGAGTACACTCTGACCCTGAGGTGCCACAAGTGGACCGCCACCATTACCATGCATTTGGTGAAACCCTGGGTGCTGAGGAGAGGCTGAAGGGCATGACCTGGAACTGGTACAGGGTCCCTTCTGCATGGAAATGGAGGTACTGGTGGTGGGATCGATGGACGGGAAGAAAAAAATACTCACCTTCGTAATGTTGTTTCTTCTAATGGAGTCTTGCTATATTATGACATATGCAGTTTGTCCCAGCCTTAGAACTGCTCCGGAGGTGAAAGAGTTAACTTCCATGCCAGGCATGGAATCTTGAGCGCGAGCTCGGTTGAAAAAACTCTGTCTGTTGATCTTCAAACTGAAACTGTCAGATCTTTACGAGCAAAACTCACTAAGGTTCTGTGTGGAAGCTGTAAACCTACACTAGCCAACTGGCTACTAAAATATTAACACATTTTTCTGGTCCCAAAACCAAGACTCAAGTCAGGGGATCCAAAAAATAAAATAAAATAAATACAACACCCAAACACCCCAAAAAAAGAGGGGTGAAAAACACAAGGTGGGCATCATAAGTGCCAACACTGAACTGCCCACCCACATCCCAAGAGGAGAGGTTCTGAGAGGGGCAAGCAGGGGGGAGGTCATAATATAGCAAGACTCCATTAGAAGAAACAACATTACTAAGGTGAGTAATTTTTTCTTCAAACAACATGAAGTCTTGCTATATTATGACATATGCAGACTACACAGCAGTACCTCCATGGAGGAGGGACAGAACCTACTTAGGAAATAGGCTCTGAAGCACAGCTGTGCCAAACTGAGCATCAGTCCTAGCCTGGATGTCCAGGGAGTAATGCTTGGTGAAAGTGTGCACGGTTTTCCAGGTAGCTGCTTGACATATCTCCAAGATAGGGATGTCCCTGGCCGCAGCTAGGGACGCAGCTGTACCTCTGGTAGAGTGAGCCCTCAGGCCTGAAGGGGGAACCTTACCCAGTTTTTGATAGCAAAATTGGATACAAGAGACAATCCACCTGGCAATGAATCTTTTAGTGGCAGGTTTCCCTTTACCAACCTCACCATAAGTGAGGAACAGTTGGAGGGAGTCAAACCTGTGACCCTTGGTACGCTCTATGTAGTAACTAAGGGCTCTCTTTACATCTAAACTGTGCAGCCTCCTCGCTGTGTAGAGGAATGGTCAGTGAAGTATACTGGAAGAGATATAGATTGATTAAGGTGGAAATCTGAAACCACCTTAGGCAAGAACTTCCTGTTAGTCCTGAGGACTACCCTATGTATGTGAAAGGAGATAAAATCAGGCTCCACTGACAAAGCTTGTAATTCACTTATGCGCCTGGCAGAAGTGATGGCTACTAGAAACACAGTTTTCCAAGTCAAGTACTTAAGCTCTGCCGAAGACAAAGGCTCAAAGGGGGGGTTGCATTAGCTGATCAATGCAAACATTAAGATCCCAGGCAGGAGCAGGGTCCCTGAATGGAGGGTTGGTGTGAAGCAATCCCTTGAAAAACTTGTAATACAGGGTGAGCAGAAAGAGAAGAGGGCTTTCCTGCTGAAATAAAAGCAGAGACAGCTGCCAGATGCACTTTCAGGGTAGCTGGCCTCAGCCCCAAAGTATTTAGATGGACCATATAGTCCAGGACTGTGGGCAAATCAGCAGATTCTGGGGAAATATGCTTTCCAGAGCACCATATTGAAAACCTTTTCCATTTAGAATTATAAGTAGCTCTGGTGGAAGGCTTCCTAGAAGCTTTCAGATATCGAGTACACCTTGAGAAAGGTGTGGGTCAGCAAACTCTAACTCCTCAAGAGCCAGGCCTTGAGGTTGAGGGATTGAGATTCGGATACTAAACTCTCCCTGGGCACAGGATAACAGATTGTGATTCCTGGGGAGACACAGGGAAGGTGGACTGCTAAGGACAGAAGAGTGGATACCAGGGCTGTCTGGCCCAATCTGGAGCAATCAGAATCATCTTGCAAGGTTGAGATCTGATTTTGACTAGCACCTTGAATAAGAGAGGAAAGGGAGAGGAACTTCCTTCCCAATCGAGAAGGAAGGCATCCAGAGGACTGAGCCCAACACTGGGGCCTCAGCAACAAAAAGCGAAGTTGGTGATTGTCTGGGGCTGCAAAAGATCTATCTGAGGGTGCCCCACCTGGCAAATACTAACCCAGTACTAGGGGATCCAGTGACCATCTGTGATGGCCCTGGGAAATCCTGCTGAGAGCATCTGCCAGGACATTGTCCTTGCCTGGGAGGTGAAACTGCCATGAGGGAGGTGTTCGGGAATAAGCCAGAGACCACAACTTCATTGCCTCGGTGCACAAGGCCAAGACCGAGTGCCCCCTTGCTTGTTGATGTACCACATTGTAGTGGTGTTGTCTGTTCTGACCTGTACCACTTTGTTCTGAACAGATGCAGAAAAAACCTGAAGTGCTAGAAAAACAGCTCTGAGTTCCAACAGATTGATGTGGAGCAGAGATTCCTGAGGGGACCACAATCCCTGGGTGGTGAGGTCGCCCATGTAAGCTCCCCATCCCAAGAGGGACGCATCTGTAGTAAGGGTCAAGGAGTGAGATTGAGGGATGAAAGGAACCCCCTGTCTCAGATTGCTCTGATCCTGCCACCACTGCAGGGCCTGGATCAGGGTTCGAGTTACTGGGATCAATTTGGTTAGAGGATCTCTCCTTTGAGACCAGAAGGCTCTCAAATGGAACTGGATGTCCCTCATCTGAAATCTTGCTCCTTGCACTACAGCTGTGGAAGCAGCCATGTGGCCAAGGAGCTGTAGAAAGTGCCTTGCTGGTCGAGACCTACAGAGTGAAGGAGGAGGCCAGAGCCGCCAGGGTCTTTACTCTTTCTAGAGGAAGGAAAGCTCTGGCCTGCTTTGTGTCCAGTTCTGCGCCTATGAAGGTGAGTAGCTGAACAGGCTCTAGAACTGACTTTGGAAGATTGAGAAGAAAACCTAGAGATGTAAGCAGCTGCTGGGTAACCTGAAGGTGTGATTTGACTTGGTCTGGAGACTGACCCACTATGAGCCAGTCGTCCAGGTAAGGAAAGATGGCAATCTTTTGCCTTCTTAAGTGAGCAACTGCTACTGCCAGGCATTTGGTGAATACCCTTGGGGCAGAGGTGAGGCCGAAGGGCATTGCTTTGAACTGGTAATGGCCTGAGGGGCAATTCAAATCTGAGGTACTTTCTGTGGAGCTTTGATGAGAACATGGAAGTAGGCATCCCTGAGGTCCAGGGACGCCAGCCAGTCCCCTGGCCTTAGGAGGGTAAATAATTCCAGAGTCACCATTTTGAATTTTGGTTTTAAAAGGTGCTTGTTTAGGTATCTTAGATCCAGGATGGGCCGCCATTCTCCTGTCTTTTTTGGGGTAAGGAAGTACCTGGAGTACAGTCCTTTGCCCTGGTGTAGGGGAGGAACCCTTTCTACAGCTCTGAGAGCCAGGAGGGTTGAGACTGCTGTTTCCAAAGCAAGAGCCTCTGATGGATTTGCAGGTGGAAAGGATCTGGTTCTCATCTTTGAAAATTTTTTGAAGCTGAGAACCAGTCCCTGGCTTACTACTTCCAGGACCCACTTGTCTGATGTTAAAGACTCCCAGTCCTGGACCAAGTAAGCCAGCCTGCCCCCTACAGGTAATGGAGAATCGGCCCTGGGCATCCCATCAGGGTGCCTGTTTGGCAGGAGCTTTAGGGCTGAGGGTGGGGCAAGGCCTGCTCGTACTCGGCCTGCCTCTCCTCTGAAGAACCCCCTCTGGGCATAAGCTGAAGAGGAGGCCAGGGCTTCTTAAAAAAGGCCTGTGAAAAGGCCTGCCCCAGCCCCTGAAAGCTGCCTCTGAGAGTGGCTTGCCTCCTTGGCCTGTGCACTCCCATAAGTGGTCCTATACTCATCCATTTTTTCATGTAATTCTCTGTCTGCTCCCCAAACAGAGAATTACCCACAACAGAAAATCCATGGCCTTAGCCTGGGTATCCTGTGACAGGCTAGTACACCTGAGCCAAGCCATTCTACGAAAAGCCACAGATGTAGCCATGACTCTTGAAGATACATCATTAGAGTCCACTGCAGCATGGAATTGCACCTTGGATGCCTCAATACCATCAGCAGCCACCTGTTCCAGCTCCTTGGCAAGCTGGCCAGGGACCTGTTTCACTAAGGCCATAACAGTATCCCATCTGGATTTCTGGTATCTTGCAACATAGGCCATATAATTTGCCTGTCTGAGTCCCAAGGATGCTCCAATGTATTGTTTCTTTGCCATGGCATCAATCCTCCTGGAGTCCTTGTCAGGGGGGTGTGAAGCCAAGGGAATATTTGCCTTATCACAGGCTGCAGCCTGCACTACCCCAACATGGCTGCATTGTTGTGAAAGGAACTCTGTATCAGAGCTGACAATGTGTACCTCCTGTCCATCTTTTATCCACAGGAGGTAAAGAATTAGAGCTTTTAAAATTTTTATTGTCTGCTTCCTAAAAGATTTATGTAAAGAACAGACAATCTCCTGGACCTGGGATATCCATCATTTCCACATAGTCAGGCTCCTCCTGTTCATCCACAGCTTCTTCCAAAGGGAGCTGGAGGGTTTCAGCAACTTTTATAAAACAGAAAATGAGAAGGGACTCAGAAAGCCTAGGGGAGACACTCCTGAAGGTCTGTCTGGGGAGATGTCCGGTTCAATGGGCACATCCAGACTTTCAAAATCACATTCACTCTCTTCATAATCCTCTCCCCTCCTCCGTTCATAAAATTCTTCTATATCATATTCTTGAACCGTGGAACTGACCGCTTACCTGATGGTGCCGTTCGACGGAACCGGGAAAGCGACTGGACAATTTGGATCGCTTTGCTATCTCTGCAGCAGTTGGAGAAGGAAATTTTGGCTCCACACCTGCTGATTTTCTAGTCCTCTTTGCTGGAACTGGCTCCTCCGAGTCAGCTCTTCGCTTGCCCGAGGAAGTACCGCCTCTGGTCAGAAGCAGCATCTCTGGTTCTGCTGGCACCTCAACCGGCTGGCCATCCGGTCAGCGGACTTTTTGGCCTCTTGTTCCCTGAGCCTACCAACTCTCTTGTCCAGGGTAGCTGCAGGGAAATTCTTGCAAATCTGGCAGTCTGCATTGAGGTGGTCAAACCCCAGACAATAAACACATGTGGTGTGTGGGTCAGCCTTGGCAAAGGCTTCCCCACAGACACTACAGTGTTGAAACCCAGTGGGCCCGGTTTTTCTTTTTGGTTTCTCAGACATAATGCCAGCCTAACCAAAAACTTGTCCTTTTCCGCAAATCGCTACAAGACACCCTTATCGTTCCCAACCGTGTCACTGGTCGTGGAAAAACCGTAATGAAACTGCTTTTTGTGAACCGATAAGAACCGGAACCGCACTCTAAATGTAATTTAATAAGTTTAACAACAACCTGATCGGTTCAAACCGAACCGATAACAACGCTTGCAAGTTCCACAGAGAAATGTAAACCTATCTATTACTTATACCACAGACAGAGCTTGAACCGACCGTTACGGTTAAATATACAAAATGCGGTTTAAAAACCAGGAAATAACACTTTTTAACCGACAAATGAACCGAAAGCAGTAGGAGGAATCTCCGGAGCGACTGTTCAGTGAGGCGGAGTAAAGAATCTGACAGTTTCAGTTTGAAGATCAACAGACAGAGTTTTTTCAACCGAGCTCGCGCTCAAGATTCCATGCCTGGCATGGAAGTTAACTCTTTCACCTCCGGAGCAGTTCTAAGGCTGGGACAAACTGCATATGTCATAATATAGCAAGACTTCATGTTGTTTGAATATGGAAGAATGTATCCTGGAGGTCCAAGGAGCAGAACCACATGTTCTGCTCCAGGGATGGTATAATGTGGTTCGGCATGACCATCCGAAAATTAATATTACATACCTACCATAATTCTTGATCTTCCTGTATATCTTCACCATTCATCACTGGTGGGTCTAAGCCAGAGGTGCCAGGACCCCGCAGGAAGCTCATAGCTGGAAGCTTTTTCAGCTAGCTCTGGAGGAGGGGTCGACGTCTGAGATGGCACAGCCCTCAAGGCTGGCATACTACGTGGTGCTCGTGGGTTGGCCAGTAACGGACACTGGCCCCTCCATTACCTCAGTTCTGTTCACTGGAGAGGAAGACAAAGATAGAGAAGGAAAAGGAAAGGATATAAACCAAAAGAGGAATAAAGCCAGCCACAGGAGAGGGGACAGGCCCTAGAAGTTCTGGGTGGGAGACCCCGTTCACTGGGTGGGGTGAGAGAAGGGTAGGGAAGAGAGGAGAGAAGGAAAAAGAGAATAAGAAGGTGGGAGATGGAGGGAGAGAGAGTGAAAAGGGAGAGATCGAGAGGGAAGGGGTGGACCCCAGCAGAGGGAACCCAAGGAGTTTTCCCCTCTGTGGACTAAGGGAGGAGATCCTCTATACCCCCCCTTTATTTTTTAACCTAGAAAAGAAATCCAGGAACTTCACTGGCTGTGGAGCCACGAGGGACACCATGGGATAAGAGGAGGAGAAGAGACATATTCTGTCACCTTTGTTTAGAGATCAGAATCCTCCCTGTCCACTAGAAGGATGGGGTCCAACTGACAGTTTCCTTTCACTCTCACTCCTCCATCTCCCGCTATACAGGGGTGAGAAGAAAGGCCCACCCTGGGGCAAGGTCCATCCGGAAGGAGGATGGGGGGTCACCAGTTTAGATGGGCCTCCCTGGCTTCAGAGAAGTGATAAACTCCTTGATCCTGATTCCACAAGCAAATAGGTGGAGAAGGAGGAGGAGGACTGACCTCTCCAAAACTGGAGTTAGGGAGTCTGAAGGAACCTTGTCCAACATGTTACCCAAGAATGGGCTGCCCAAAAGCATAACAAAAGGAGCCACCTAGGGCTCCGAGAGAAGGGCAAGGTCAGCACAACCCTGATGACCAAGCTGGGGATCCAAGGGGGAGGCAACTGATGGGCTCTAGGGAAAGAAGTAAAGGGCCCAGAGGAAACAGCAGAATTCCTGGTCCATGTTGTCATCCCCAGGAGGTCCCAACTAAGGCCATATGTGACTCCAGGGAGCCCTTGAGAAAAAAGGGGGCAAGGGTCCCTACTTACCCTCTCCCTATAGGTGACCTCCTTGTGCTTCCACAGAAGGGTCAGGGGACCTGGAGGTGCCAATGGGATTACACCCGCAATTGGCCTCAAATGGGAAGAAGGCAAGCAGGGAGTAGGCACTGCCCAGGAGACTGGGGCCCAAGAGAGGATGATGGGCAGAAAGTAGTGATGAATGGTGAAGATATAAAGGAAGATCAAAAATTACAGTAGGTAGATCATTTTCATATCTTACCTGGATCAGTCTTCACCATTCATCGCTGGTGGGTGAGTACCCAGCACCACAACTGTGGCGCTGGCACTTCACCGAGGGAGAAATCTCCCTCAGCCTCCTGTGGGGGAGAACACAGAAAGGCAGGAGCCAGAGCCAGCTCGCCGGCGCAGCTGTAGCCCTGCTGCTTGTGACGCCAGCGACCCGAGGTCAGGAGCAACTACGGGAAGCTAGAGGGCCGGCTGGGGAAAAAGGATTCAGCACCCGTTGGGCTGCTCTCCTCCTTTGGGGAGGGTGGGCTGCGGGTCCCACCACTTTACCGCCACCTGGGTGACCACGGGCAATGGTGCAGCGGGGTAGAGTGATTGGGAGGGGGAGAGCACTGGTTGGAAGTCAGAGTGGAAGCACATCTCAACATGCCATGCCTCCTTGGCTCCCCTTGCATGCCAAAGCTCTCAGGGGAAGGGAGCTGAAACAAGGAAAAACCCTGCTGCAACGGTTGGTAGATGGGACCTGGCTGCCCCAGATCTCATAACCGGGCTCCTACGGGGATAACTGGACCACCTCACGCACACTCTGATGGACTGGGAAGGGGATTACCCAGGACCCCTTCCCTCCCCGCCCGGAGGGGAGGTAAGCCGAGGCAAGATGGAGGTAGGTTCGTGGCTCCACCAGTGGGAGTTACACAGGGAGAGACTAGGGGGTCACCCAGCCTAGGGATCCCTGAAGGGTACCATCGTGACAGAGAGAAGTAGGCCAAAAACAGTAAAAATAAAATAAAAAAAGTAGGGGCCCTTTATGGGCCTGGCGAAGCCCATGAGTGATCAGAGCAAGATGGGGACTCCCACTGCCTAGAAGAGAGAAGGCGCCCCACTAACTCCCGCCTCACCCTACGGGAGAAAAAGTGGGCCCTCTGGAAAGGGGAGGCAATCACCCTATGCTGGGCCAAGGGTGATAACCCTGATAAATGAAGCCACGCCATCCGCCGAATGCAAACAGCACTTCCTACCAGTCTGTAAGCCACCTCCTGGCATCGTAAGATGACCATGCCTGGTGTCTTTCCAGATCCAGAACATGGGCAGAAAGGCTAATGGCCTGCCTGGTTGCCTTTGAATCTGGCATAGATGCCAGGAGGTGGCCTAGCATCATCCACAGGTGCCTGGCGTAGGCAGCCTGATGGACCTGGTGCACTGTAAAGCACAAAAGGAGGCGTGCCGCCTAGAAGACCCTACAACCCTAAAGGTCAAACCCAGCAGAATCTGACTCTGGGGGGGTGGTCATGCCTTGGGTGATGGTGCCCGAAGGGAGTATCCAGGAGCTCTACTTTCAAGGAAGGGGTGGAGCATAACACCTAGGGACCCCATGTATGCACAATACCTGCACTAGCAGTCGCTTGGGGCAGGAGATGGGGCAGAAGAACGCTGCCAGACCCTGTGCAATACATCCGCAAAGGGAACAGGCCATGGAGGAATGACCAAGCGGCCAGCACTGAATTCACCAAGGAAGGCGTGTGTCGCACGGTCAGGATGTGTGAAGCAAATTGGGATAGATAGAGCTCCTCCAGCATCCCTGACAGGAACTGCTGATAGCTGGCGAGATCAGCCTCGGAGAAGAGAAGAATGGAGGAGCCCTCTTCCTCAAGGGAGGAAGACGAGGAGGCCAAGGAGCTCAACTCAGAGCAGCTGGGGGCTCAGGTGGAAAAACAACTTCATCCATGACTCTAACATAATGGGGGAACACAGCTGCTGAAGCTCCGAGTTGTTCCCAGGTCATGGGTCCCGTGGAGCCAAAGAGGCCTGGAAGGGGGGGGGAGGCCGAGGAGTAGAGGAAGGAGATCTCTGGCTGGGCAGAGCTGACCCTCTACTAGGGCTATGGGAATGCACAGGGGACCCCTCCCAAAGGAAGGGGCTGCTGACCCCGCACACCGAAAGATGCCTAACCTGACTGGGGCGACTACAGTGGTGCCCTTGGGGAGAATCACCCAAATGGCGAACAGAGCCATACAGGCCCTTGTGGGCAGCCCATGACCCCACCAACTGTAGACCCCCTCAAGGTGGAAGGGGCCAGGATGGAAAGATTGGCAATTTTTGCTCCTCCCAGGGCCACCAGCTGCCCTGCAAAGGAACCTCTGTGCCTCCCTCAACCTCCCTGCCCCCAGCCCCTCAGAGAGGGACCTGCTCCTCGGTGGGACCTCAAAGCCTGGAGTCTGAAAGGCTGAGGCATCTCTCACACCCGAAGTAGTGTTGGAAACTGCCTCAGACCCCGACAAAGCACCGGGGTCTGAAATGGCGCCATGAACGGTACAGACACCGGACCTGGCACCAGAAAAGACACTGGACCAAGGATAAACACCGACCGACCCCACCAGTGCTGGAAACAGCGCCAGCGACATCTCCAGTGAGGACTATGGCATTGCAAATGGCACGGGAATCCATGACGGTGCCGGGCCAGACCCTGGCAATGCAAGCGGCACCAGAACCAACTACAGCACTGACCGCAGCACCGACCCCAGTGCCGTCCCTGGCACTGACCGTGGCACCAGGCTAAGAAGAGGCAGCACTGGCTACGGTGGAAGATTCTTAGGGCTCAGAGATCCCAGAGCTGGGAAGAGGAGAGCCCCGGAGCTTCGAAGAGTCAGGTTGCCAGTCAGGATCATCCCGATCCTTCTCCTCCGAAGAGGAAGGGACCAGGGAGATTGCCAACGTGGCAACCCAGAGACTCTCCCTCCTTCAGCAGCATGAATGGCACTGGAGGGAGACCCAGCACCACCCCACTCATCGACACCAGAGGCAGTGTCGGGAGTCGAAACGGTATCAGAAGGCAGTACCGAGGGCACCACTGGGTTGGGCTGAGTGTACAGCTGGGGCCACGACACAGGGGACATCCAAGCCTTCGAGGAGATAATGGACCAAGAGGGGTGCTCAGCCAACTCCCCCCCGGAGGACAACTGTCCACCAACCCCTCATGTGGGCCTTCTGCTTCGATGAGACCAAAAATGGAGGCCTGCTCACCCTTGGTACATATAGTACTGGAGAGAGGACTGGGAGAAGGGCCCAAAGTCCGGGCCTTGGCGTCCCTGGACTGACGCTACCCTCCGAAGGTGGGAGGATCCCAACCCACCTTCATCATGCACAACTCAGGGACCTGGCGGTCCATGGAGAAACAGGCGTTGCAGTTGTCCATATCGTGATCCGGGCCCAGGCAGGTTAAACAGCGATTATGGCGGTCCATCAAGGTCATCGGCCTGCCACAAAGGCATCGACACATAGGGGCATGCCCAGCCTTAGATTCTGCACTAGGCCCCAAACCAGACATAGTCGCGTGGCTAAAATAAAAAAATAACTATAGACAAGACTCAGCACCGTAGAATACAGTAAAACAAAAAAAAGGATAAAAGAAATGGTTTTATTGGTTCCAAAGAGTCCACGGCATTGAGTAGAAGCGGCAGCGGCAGAGCTTTCGGCAGATGCTGAAGACTACACAGAATCAGGCTCAGTTCCTACAGGGTGATGCTACCTCAATGGTGGGAAAAGAAGAACTGAGGTAACAGAGGGGCCAGCATCCATTACAGGTCAACCCGCGAGCACCACGTATTACGTCGGCCTCGAGGGCAGTGCCGTCTCTGACACTGACCCCTCCTCCAGAGCTAACTGAAAAAGCTTCCAGTTACGAGCTTCCAAGAGGTTCTGGCTTACACTCACCAGTGATGAATGGTGAAGACTGATACAGGTAAGATCTTGCATTTCCGCATAAACTGGTTGAGATCGTTCAAATCCAGCATGGGGCGCCAGCACCCCCCTCCATTTCAGGACCAGGAAGTACCTGGACATGTTAACCCTGAACGGCCAGGGTGTCAGAAACATGAGCTATTGCCCTTTTCATAAAGGACTCAGCAATGTCCACCCTTAGGGTGGACAGCATGTCCTGAGACACCCCGGACTCTCGAGGTGCATAGAGGTGTTAGGGCGGGAAAGCCTCAAAGTCTAGAAACAACCCTCTGCCCACTACATCCAACACTCACTTGTCCACTGTGACAGTGGACCAACATGTCAAGAAGTGATGTAGCTGGCTCCAACAGGGAGAACATTCAGGGACAGGACAGGTGGACGGATGAGCCTCCCAACCTGTTACTAGGCAGCTTTTGTGGGGGCACTGGCAGCTGCTACTGAAGGGGCACCACTACTCCTGCCCCCCTCCCCCTGTATTTTGAACACTGGCCAGTGAACATCTGCTTGGAGCACCAGACCTGTAACTACCCCTGCTGGGGTTGTTGCCAGGGAGTCTGTAACTGAAAGCACAGTATTGGAAAACCTGTTGCTTAGGTTTCTTGTTCTGGTCCTTCTGGGATGAGGTCACAGAATCCAGGATGGCACTGGACTTCTCGATATGGGTGCAATGTCCTTCCAAGCCAGGTCCAAAGAGGTCAGTGACCAAAAAAGGGACATCCACCAGCTTATACTTAGTGTCCACCATAAAGGTGGACAGATGCAGCCAGGCCCTGTGATGCATCTAGACAGCTGTTGCCACAGCACAGGTGCAAAAATCGCACATGTCCAAGGCTGTCTGGAGCTAGTGTTTAGCTAGCAATTGACATAGGTCTCTGATGCGCTTCACCGCCAGCTGTTGCTCAACATGAAGATGAGGGAGGACTACATCAAAGACTCCCATCAGGGAGTGACCGAAGTTAGCCATCATCATGGCATAACTAGCCTGTTGGAGACACAGAGACATCACAGCGTATACCTTCTTAGCGGAGCGGTTAACCTTACGAGACTGGTTGTCTGGAAATGGTCCACATCCCCATGATGTCCAGATTTATGGAACACTGAATCCGTGGACCAGTCCCTCTGAAGAGAGGTGGTCCGAAAACCCCAAAAGGGAGCTCATGGGGACCACATACTTACAGACTATACAGACAGAGGGTGCCGAGCAAGATGCTAGATGCTGCCAAAGCTCCAGGGCTGGTCCCAAAATGGCCTCAGGCAACCCCCAGGGATTCATCCTGGTCCAGAATGTCTGTGAGAGGGTACTTAGCCCTCTTTTGGACTGGCTCAAGCATGATCAACATGGATACCAAATAAGCCAGAGAAGCACCCGAAATATACCAGGTCATGCTCAGTGGAAAACTCCTCAGTCCAGCTGTGGTTGAAGAGTGGAGTCTCTGAGGACACCATGGATTAATAGTCTGAGTCATCCAATGACTCCTCAGAAATTACCCTCAGCCACTTCTCACCATGGACCTCCCAGAAATCCTCTCCTGGAGTGATCTTCACTGACGACTGGCCAGGTAAGCCAGTGGCCATGCGGTCAGCCTCCTGGTGGTTCCACCTGAAGAGGTGCAGAAATAGCTGCAGGTTACAGCTGCGTGGTGTGCACCAGTAGGGTGTCACTGGTGGCTGCCAGAAAACCAAAGGTCCCTGGGGGGTAGAGCCATACCCTGCCCTGCAATGGCCCACTGTTGCCAGAGGAGTTCTTCATAGCACCGGCCCATTTTGCAGTGGTGACTCTCCTCAACTGAGGATGAGGAGGTCGAGGAACACTGATGGTGACACCTCCCAGTTGACTCGGATTGAGAGCTAGTGCACCTTGAGCATGAACTTGACCATCGACTGGCCAGTCACCGGTGAGTGGAATCTTCCAGCAGATTGCTATAAACCACATGCCTACCCACACTGAGCAATAGGGGGGACAAAGACCTGACCCTGGATGAAGGCTGTTCCCATGGAGGACCAGAGAGAGACACTGACCAGACCATGTCCTCTTGAGTGAGGACTGGGAGCACCACCACTGGTCCCCAGGAAAGCATCAAGATCGAGACGGTGCCAGCCGTGGCAGCTGCCTCCTCCACCTCAAGGGCTGCAAGCTGTTCAGCTGACCTGACTATAGCTGACGTTTCTTGCAGCCCATAGATGGTCCCTTGGATCCCATTCTGAAAGCCGATCCAGTGAGAGCTGGAGCTTCCTATCCTCGAGGGACTCAGGAAGCATACTTCTAAAAAGCTGTACCCATCCATGTCATGTTGCCTGCCCAGGCAGTACACACACGTGTAATGCGGATCGGTGACTGACATCTTTTGCTAGCACCATACACATAATTTGAAACCTGGGTTCTATTGCACCATCACTGGTCCAGAGATGGAGTCAAGGGAACCGCAGAACAAGTCAGTAGAACTATTTGAAAACTTTGACAATTAACATTCAGCAATGGCACAGAGAACCTAAGTGGGTAGCTGTGAAGGAGGTGACCTGTTTTTCCAGCAGAAAGAAAGATCTGATGTCAAGGGGCAGAGTCAGGGGATATACTGCCCGGGTGGTGGGAGGATCTTAGCTTAAAGATGTCAGACCAATAACACTTTTCCAGTGGAAGTGTCAGACTGTGGATAAGTGAACCATACCCACACCCCCAGAAATAATATGAACCATCCTTGTCATGTTCAAACACTCTTTTGGTGCCAAAATCGACAGTTTCCATCAAAAATAAAAGTTATGTACTTACAGTAACTGTTGATCTTCCAGAATATCTTCACCATTAATTACCCCTTATGGGTCTGAGCTGGAAGTACTAGAACCCCACAAGAGCAAAGCTTTTGTTAAGGGGCCGACAATGGCTACTGGAAATAGTACCTGCACACCCACCATGTGGTACCACGTGCCAGCTAATAACCACTGCTGGCTCCCTCACTAACCTCAGTTGTGTTCATCAGGAGAGAAGTAAAGTGGGAGAAAAAATAAGAGAGGGCTAAGAATTTTCCTAGCCCAAAGGGATAGGGAAAGGATGCAGGAAATATAAATAAACAACATAAAACCCAACTACCAACCTTTGAATAAAGGAAAAAGGGACACACTAGGTGGCCTAAAGGGGTAGTTGCGTAAGGAGCCAGAGTCTCATACCACTAGCCAGACAGGAGGTGGATAGTGATATTGTGGACAGTGAGCGTAAAGGCAGCAGCCCAGAAGCATGTAACTCTGGCAGAAAAGAAAGAGATGATGCCCAGAATTGGGACCCCTAGCAACTGAGATGGTACAATGCACCAAAATAGGAATGAATCACATAGACTCTTGGGGAACAAAACAAACTCGTGCTATCTGATGGAGGACTGACTGAATAGCTAGTCCAAATATGCCCCCACTTCCCTATCAGGAAAAAGAAAGGAATCGCAAAGTGCATGTGCATGTGGAGCTGTAAGGCTCAACAGCTAAAAGGTGTCGAGATGTATCCATCTCCCTAGGCAGGCACTCCTTAGGGTAGTTGGCTAACAAATTAGCTGATATAAGAAAAGGGCTTTTCGATACAAAATCAAAAATTGCTCATAGGAAAAGTTGTGAGTTTATAATCTGGATGGATCAAAAATTTAAAATGTCACAGCTTTTAAATAACTTGGCATTTTGCTGGATCCGTCACTTTCATTTAATTATCCAGCAGAGCATGTTTGTAAAATTGTAAACCATATGCTGGGTACAGCCTATAGAGTACAGCAACAACTGCTCACATAAACTAGGACTGTGATTGCTAGAAGCTTATTGTTATCTAGGCTAATTTACTGTTCAACTGTGTACTCGAATGCCTGTGAGGCAAACCTGCAGAGGTGGAATACCATTTATAACAGTGTCTGCAGGTTTGCCCCACAGGCAAGTCGAAGGACACATCAGTGTGACCTGTATATGGGCCGTGGGCGGTTATCTCCGAAAGATGAGAGGTATTTTGCAGTTTTCATTTATAAAATGTTCAGCAGCAATTAGCCACAGTCACTTAGAAAATACTTGACTTACTCAACTTCTGAAAGATCTGTTTATTTAAGATCAAAAACTACTGAGTTAATGGCAGTTCCCTTTGTTAAATCTAATGTTGGACAAACGTCTTTTATGTATTCGGGCCCCAAGACATGGAATTTACTTCCTTTAAATGTCAAATGTTCAACAACAAAGTACCAGCTTAAGAAAAGGTTGAAAGAGTATCGTATCTCCCAAACACAATGTACATAATGTACAGTATATCATTAGTCACTATTTTATTTTGTATTTGTATGTTTGTTTATTATTTTATGATGCACGTAATGTGATCTTACTTTACGGTATTGTTAGAGGGACACTGTCAACCCCCTTAGGCCTCAAAGTGTCCCTAGTTTAAAAAAAACACATTTTATGATTGCCAACATTCTGAAGATGTAGCTGGTAGTTTGATTCTGACTCTTTTTTTTTCTTTAAAAAAGTAAAAAACAGACTGCCCACCATACTGGTGTTATCACACAAACACAGGTTTGCTTACAGTTCTTGATCAGCTCCAACTGCATCTTTCCTGGACTTCGGAACACCCACAACACAGTCTAGCAACTCATGATGCAGTGGGAGGAAAGGAGCCTAATGAATCATGAGTGGCTGCACTGTTTGGGGGAGTTTCTAATGCTCAGGAAGTATGCAGTAAGAACAGGTCCAGGACTGTAAACAAAACAAGGTTGTTTATAAATATACATTAATATGCATTTCAGTTCTACTAAACAAGGAGACAGACAAAACAAACAGCTATACCAATGAATTTTAGAGAATGTAAGCAATCGTAAAATGTAGGCTTTTAACTATAAATAATAAAATGAAAAACAGGTTGACAGTGTCCCTGGTTACACCTGAAATCAGGCCCTCAGACTAGAGTGCTTACCAGGTTACCAAAAGCTTAAATAAAATAAATAAATCCCAATCAAAAGGATAGTCTGGCATAGCCAGAAGAAAAAACATCAGAGAAAAGGACCTGCTTCTCCTGCCTCAACAAGGATGTATCCTGTGTAGTAGTTAGTGTACCTGATCCAGTCCAGTGCCCAGCACTATTTCACAGACACTGCAGCTGCCAAATGGAATAGACAGTATCCAGAGACGGAGAGTACTTAGCAACTAACAGCAACATACCCCAAGAAAAGGATATATCCTGAAAGAAGAACAAGAAAGAAAATGAAGAAGGGAGCTGCTTTTTTTTGCATGAGGGCTGTAAAAAGAACCCTCACCCCAGTTTTGATTTTTTTTTGGGGGGGGCGTTGGTGGGAGTGGGAAGCCAACAATAGGTCCCAACCCCCTTCTTTTTGTTAAAACAATTACTCTATAGGGAGTACAACTAGGAGAGATGCCATGGCACTAGACGGTGCCAGTTACCACTAAAAGGATGTGTTGGCTTGGGCCCTGGCTCTCCTAGCGCGGGAGATGGTGGGCAGGTGTGGTTATCAATGGTAAACGTATTCTGGAAGATCAACCGTTGTGGTAAGTGCGTAACTTTCCTATCTTGCAAGGATCAAGTTTCACCACCGACTCCCATTTATGGGTCTGAGTACCAAGCTTCCCTTCTAATTTGAGGGAGGACCTGGCTCCCCCAAGTGTTAACAGATACCCTCAGCCCTCTGCATGGGGGAGAACACCTGTGAGCAGGGGCTCCTTACAGGCCTAGGGAGACCTGAGACTGATAAAGGCCAGGTGGAGTCTCCTGTGGCACAGGAGCAGAAGGGTTCTGTGACAGTTGCTGTCTGATCCTAGGGGAGAAGAAATGAGCCACAATAAAGACACAGAAAACCGTGCACTGTACAAACACTGTCAGGGTGTGCTGCTGCAATGTGAGGCAGCAAGAACTAACAAACGCAATAAAAACAGCGCACATCAAAGCAAAAAAAAAATGTGCATCAAAAAAGTTTATTGAGCCATACTCCAGCCACAAAGTAACCCTGGCACTTTGAGGATGCACTGCCTCTTCATCGAGGGAGAAGAAATGAGCCCCTTGGAAGTGCAAGTTAAGCACCTTGCGCTGGGTCAAAGATCCCAGTCGAAAGAGGCTAAGCCATGCCATCCACCTAATGCAGATTGCGGTTCCTACCACTGTAGAGGCTACTTCACTGACGCCCACGATTGGTGCCATGCTACTCCCAGACTTTGGGTAGAAAGGTCAATGGCCTGCCTATCTCACTTGGTGGCAGTGTAGCTAACTAGCTGTATGGCTGTAAGGAAAGGCAATGGTTATAGGTCACCACATGTGCCATACGCACAGAGATGCACTGAAGAGCAGGTGTCAAGGAAAAGGTATTTTTCACAGGAGTGCTGTCTGACCGGAATCTGCCTCTGGATATCAGTCATACAGGAGGGGCCACGGCCCCTATGGAGTCTGCAGTACTTCAAGCCTTAAGGAGGGGTGAAATACTCACTTGTGGACCCTGTGAGTACATGATACCACATGAGGAGGTCCCTGGGAATGGCTGGCTTGGAGAAGGAACGCCTCAACACTGCCATGGATGCCTCCTTCATGGTCCAAGGCCGAGGAGGAATGACTACAATGTTGATGTTGGAAATTTCAGAAAGTTCCAATGGCAGGGCTACCAGTAAGTGGCTTATCTGGGCTTCAAGGTCAAGTGCCTGGATCATCTCCACCAGGAATCGCTGGTACAAGGCATACTCAGCAACAGAAGGATGTGGACAGATGATTCACTGTTCTCACTGGAGGACGTTGATGAAGACAAGGCACCACCTTTAGCCAGGGTCAGTACTGGACAAAAGGGCCCGGACTGGTCCCTGTCCGACTCCCTATAATCAGTCATCTAAGGCCCCAACCCACACCTGCTGTTGTTCCCACATTAGAGGCCCCTCAGGGCCTATCAATGAGGGTATCCTTTCCAGGAATTGATGAGGCACCTCTAGAACGGGTTGAGACTCCAGGTCTCTGGGTCCTAGTCCTGGGCTGTGGAACTGCGTAGGGGGCCTCGTCTGAGGGGAGGACCTAGCAGACTGTCCCGAAGGGTGTCCTCTTATATCCGAGGAGTGACATGATCTGTGCCTATAGGGGAAATCCTCAGATGAGAAGAGCATAGCCACATAGGTCCCACAGGGTTACCCTGGTCCTCACTGGTGGTGATGCTGTCCAGTGACTCTGGAGAAAGATCCATCTCTGAGCTGTCATCTGACCCAGAGCTTTTGCTGTCTCTAGTGCCAGGCTCAGAATTGGCTGCTGCCTCAAAGACAAGGTCATCCCCATCTATGTGGCCGGCACAGCCCTTGACACCATGCCTGGTGTCGACTTTAACCTCATGCTTGGAGCCATCACTGTCCTCAGTGTCGCAAATGACACCAGAGTTGGGGACACCCTCGGGGACAACACTGTCAGCACCTCATCCAGAACCAGACCCAGGACTGGCACCATGGCCGGTACCGCCTCCGTCACCATGTCCAGAGTTGTCACCTTCCTCAGTGTCACTAACAACACCAAGGACGGCAGCATCTGAACTGGCAACAGTGCAGACAACAGCCATGGTGCTGGTCCCTCTCCTGACACTGCAATACGTGTCAGAAAGGGGCCTCGCATCATCCTTGGTGACACCTACTACATCATCACTGCATAAGGTGACAACAGCAAGGGTGATGCCGATGTCCACCAGTGTAGACAGAGTGCACAGCAGCAGCCTCGCCACCAGGGAATTCTGCTGCTCAGGGCAGACAGACTGTGGAGGGTTCGCAGTTGACCGCTCAGAAGGAGTCAACTGTTCACAAGACCCATCCACTGGAGTCTCAGACACCTCAGTGTAGTGAGGTCAAGGAGAACTTCATACACAGGGGAAAGATCTAGAGACCTGGTCTTGGAGGCATGCATGCAAGGTCTGCCTCCGAAGGTGAGGATCAGGGACCCCACTTCAATGCATGGTTCTCAAGGGTAGGTAATTCCACAGAGAAGCAGGCATTGAATGCATCCATATTGTGCTCTGTCCAAGACAGGCTGCAGAGGTCTGATGATGGTCCAAAACAGCCACTGGTTTCCCAAAGATGCATAATGAGCGGCTCTCAGACTTTCTTCAACAATGTATTCCCTTTTTTATTAGACCCTGCCATTGCAGTAAAATAACAAAGGCAGGCAATGCTGTAAATGAAAAGGAATTAATGGCGATCCACCTGAAATACGTGGTGACCAGGCAAACTGAGGCACTGTGCTCCCATGGTGTGCCCTCAGTGGCGGAAAGAACAGAACTGAGGTTAGTGAGGGAGCCAGCAATGGTTACTGGGCGCTGCGGCACCAAGTGGGGTGCATGGCAAGCATGCCCAAGTAGCCATGGCTGGCCCCTTGATAAGAGCTTTGCTCCTGTGGGGTCCTAGTGCCACAGCCCCAGAACCATAAGTGGGAATCAATGGTGAAGATTGATTCTTGAAAGATCATGACGTTCTATCTGTTTCAGCTGACTCTTGAAAACAGTCGTATCTTCACTACTTCTACTTGTAGTACAAATGCTAGTATTTGGATGGGTCCACAGTCTCTCTGTCTTTTACAAAAGTTATGTTTTCCTGTAGAAAAATACAGCCCCCAGCCCCAATCAGCTGTACCGCTTGGGCACTAATGAAGGGCTGTGTGTGAAATGTAGGTGCTGTAGATTTTATGTTTTCTTTTTAAACTGAAATGCAAAGGGCATTTCACCATGTCCTTTGTTACATTTTATTTATCTAAGGTCTCCCAGCAGGGAAGACTGCAGCACACAGAAGTCAAATAATTTACTCATGGTCACACCCTTGTTGGATTCAAACCTGGGAACTCAGGGTTCACAGTTCAGTGCTCTAAACACTAGCTCATACTGCCATCCTACACTTTGCTTCTTTCCTTATTTTAACAGGTAATCAGATTCTTTACATCCAACTGGTGAGTTATGGTGCTGGTAACAGACACAGGCATTAGGACAGACCGGACAAGTATAAAAAAAAAAAAACACTCTCTCAATAGACACAATAAAAAATCTTTAAGCAGAAATAAAGTGCATTTAAAATGTTGTTACATTACCACACCATGGCACAAAAAATACACTTCAGTAATTGTGTCCTCTTGGAATCTGGAACAAATGCACAGGCGCTTCACAATGCTCTACTGCTTCTAACCGATGCCTCCATGAGAAGCAACAGAGCACTTTAAAGGGAAAGGGAAAATTGTTTAACCATGAATGACATACTAAGCCAAAGCTTGTTTCCAGGTGCGACCTGAGATCACAAGGAAGTTAAGTGACTTGCTCAGGGTCACACGGTATGCAAGTGGGGGCTGTGGGATTCAAACCCAGGTCTCCAGGTTTGTAGCTCAGTGCGCTAAAACACAGCGCTATACTGCCACTTGGGTGTTTATTACCTGTTCCAAGAGGACAAAACTTAACTATACTTTTTGTATCATGGTGTTTAATGTAATAAAATTATTTTAATATGCACTTTATCTGTAGTTTGCGTTTTTTTTCCCCCATCAGTATTTTCTCTCTGGAGCCAGTGTCCTCTCTGCCTCAACTCACCCTCCCCACTGGCACATGCCTCCACCACAACGTACTGGCAGTACTATCCCCCATGGATTTCACTTCATGACTGGCCAGGAGTAGGTGCCCCCCCACTCCAAATTCCTATCCAGATTTGCCTCACTTGGGCAGCAGTGCAGGGCACGGAGCGAGCCAAACATCACTCGCTGACTGCATTTTTCAGTTTTCACTCCTCAGCCAACAGGATGCACTGAGGCAGTTGTACCTGTGAGTGTGTGTGTGTGTGTGCGCGCACGCATGCATCATGAGCCTGCTGCCAGCTGCCCCATCAGTGTTGCACCTGCTAGCCTACCACCACCACCACCACCACTCCTCTGTGCAGTGGCAGTCTAAAGGCAGTGCAGCATGTCCCCGTTCTCTGGGAGAGGGGAGCAGTCCTTCAGTGGCTCGACCCCCCCCCCCAGCCAACTCCCATGCAATTGGAGTTCGCTCCTAAACCTGGGTCAGTGACGTAGTGGGTGTTAGCACTACCACTGAACCAATGGGCTGGCTCACTTTATCTCTAGGGTTACCACCGAGCAGCTGTGTCCTGCCAAAAAAAACAGGAAAATGCTAAATGTCCTGATCTTACAGTAGAACAAATTTTTTCTTCCTTTCCTCTAAACATTGCAAAAAACTATGATACTTTAACTAAAGTACTTTAAAAATGATAGATAACAATATGAACAACTTAACAACTACGATAATTAGTCTTAGTTCTGATTATTTAAGTGAAATGTGTTGCACTGGTCAAGGTTACATATTGTCCCTTTTAATAACACTATCACATTGAGCCTCATTCTATAATTATTAGAAACCAGCCCTGCCGATCCCTTTTGTGCTCACTTTCCCTCACAGTTTTTCCATTTAACTCATATTTAGCCAGTTTGTTTCTTTTCCCAGAATGTATAACTATGCATTTATCTGGGTTAAAACGCCTTTCCCTTTTGTGCCCAGTTATCTAAGGAGTCTAATTCCCTTTGTAGTTTTCCAATTCCTTCCCAAGTGTCCACCTCACATGCTGTTTTGGTATCATCGGCAAATCTGGCTATTCATCCACCCTCAGTACACTGCAGATCCCCCATATAAACATTGAACAGTGTGGGACCCAACACCAACCCCTGTGGTACCCAATGCTCACCTCTTCCCAGTCCGAAATGTATCCGTTTACTCTGACTTTCTGTCTCCTTCCATGTAGTCAGCTGACTGTGCCCCCTTTGTCTCCGGTTGTCCCCATCTGCTTGACCCCTCCCCCAAGCCCTGTCACTCCGAGATCTCCCAGAACTTACCTTTCACCTCCGCAGTTCCCATGGAACTTAACCTTCTCTGGTGGGGGAGGTGGAGGATCCCTCAAGTTCCACCACAGAACAGATCCGGTGTAGGAGGTGGCACCTGTCTAGCCAGGTGCGGGACCTATGGGTGGCCGGCATCATCCTGTTGGTCGGGGTAATTTCAGTCCCTTCCTCCAGGATGTTGGCAGTGAAGTGTGCGCGATGCAGCACCAGTTAACGTCCTCCCGGCCTAAGAGCCATTCCAGACTGCACTGCCACCTGTGGTTACCCAGGTGGCAGTGCACCAGGGGAGCAGGCTACCCTCCCTCCTTTAATCCTCTTCACCCCAGCCAGCACCTCCGATGACCCAAGCTCCTTTCTGAACTCAGGTTGCCGGCGTTACAAGTGGTAGTACTACCACTGTGCCAATGGGCCAGCCCCACTTTGGATTTCTTAAAAGGTGGTAACCCTGTTAATCTCTGAGAAATCTTTATTGTGTCTATTGAAAGCGTGTGTGTTTTTGTTTAGATTGGTGGCATATCCCCATGTTAATACAGTACCTCTCTGAAATTTTAGCACAATCCCTTTACTGTGTGATTGATTGTAATGGTAAAGACCTGGGCTGGGTTCTCTTTAGCTATGTGAGATGCACTTTGTACAGTATATGCTACAGATGTAACTACCCCCCCCCCCACAACATCACTGTCCCACTTACTTGTCCTTCATCTTATTGACGTAGCTCTCAAGTGCCGGCAGATCTTCAAGGAGCATCCTGGGAACCTCAAACCTGTGTGTGTCCGACTTCTCATAGCTGGACAGAACAATGGGACACAAGGTAAAGGAAGAAATGACTATATTAGCTTATAATAAAACATTAGAATTACTGTCTTTTCTTTTCTGCATAGTGTTTTTCATCCATGAAGCATCTTACAAATGCTTTGAATACCAATGAGTTAAATACTATTTATTTATTTATTTAGATTTGCTGACTGGGTAAGTGCACTAGATAAATTCCTATTTTATTGTATTTCTATTTTAATCGCCTGCTGCGGCTTGTTACCGGTGGGAGCATCCAGCCGCTGGCTGTGCTTGCCCGGAGAGCAGCAGACTCACTCGCATGATGGGGGATCCAGTACGGCTGTCCGCCGACCCGCTGGAGGGCCTCCCTATGCCACTCAGAGCCGGGCCGGCCCCGGACTCTCCCCAGCGCGATTCCACGACAGTCCTCCAGGCAGAGCAGAGCGTAGCCATCCAGCTGCACGGTCGTGCCCAGTCAATTTCCTCCCTTACATCCCTTGGAGTATGGATGTGCAATGATGTCCTGAGGCACGATGTGCTGACATCTGCCACACTCCACCCCTTGTTGCACCAGCCCTGTAGTGCCCCCCGGTCGTCACCAGGGGCTGCTGCAGAGCTGTGGAAGCCCTCAGCCCTCCCCGGGATAGGAGAGCAGTCCTCCGGATGCTCGATCCATCCCTCCCCACCCTACCCCTAACAACCTGGGCGCGTTTCCAAACCCAGGTGGCCAGCATGGTGCGAGGTGTGGTGTGACAGCGCCTCAATCCTCAGCACCACCGGCCAGCATACTAGACAAATTCTTGCCTATTTTCAGGCACGACCGGGGGAGGGGAGATACAGATGAATGCCAACTTACCTTGAACCAGATTAAACTGTTGGTGGTATTTTTAGTGAATGGGGGAAATTTGGCCTGGGCACCGGGGAAATTCCCCTACTCGTCAGTAGGGGGAGTCCTTGGCCATCTCTCTCAGGATGGCCACTTCAGAGTTGCAAGCAGAGAGGATGGATGTGGAATCAGCAGGGGAGAAGGCCTCACCCCCTGTTTTATCTACACAAGAAGCTATGGATGCAGACTTGGCAATAATAACCTTTGCTGAGAATGAGGACTTCATGATAGGAATGGATTTTTCCATCCCTGTTGAAAATGAGGCAAGTGATGTTTGTGATAATGTTCTGCTTTCAACTGAAACAGTAAGCCATGTTTTAACACAGGAAGAACACTCTGCAAGATTAAAAAAGCTACAGTTACAGAAAAAGAGAATACTTGCAAAGTAATGGAATTAGATACAGAACTGTTGAAACTGGCTGAGCAAGCAACAGACAGCTGTCAGGATAATGCTGTCAGTGAAGCACTAAGTCATACGGACACAAATTTTCAGCCTGAAGTTGCTCTTGTGGAGGCCCCTCATCCTGTTGCTATGGCACTGCAAGTAACAGAGCCAGGAAGAGTCTACAGTGGCTGGCAGTGAAAGTGGGATACGTCCTGCGTGCCAACAGCCACCTCTCCCGGAAGCTCACTCAGAATGCTCCACTGCCACAAACGAAAAAAGGACTGCCAAAACACGTCTACATCCTGGGAGACAGCCCTGCTCAGCACAATTGCGGCCTGCAATGGCTGATGTCTCTGAAACCACTTTTTCCTTTTTGGACAGATCGCGTGTTAAGGACTGGGGCTCCTGTGAGGCGGAACCGCTAGCAGATGGTTGGAACGAACTCAGCGCTTGTGGAGACTTCTCAGGGACTTGGTCTCCAGAGCAAGTTTTCCTAAAAGCAGGACAGACCCCAAAATCTACTGGAGGTTGGATCCCAGACCCGAAGGACACCTCCTATCAGCAGATGCTTGCAGGTTCTTCATTTACTGTGGCCACCAACACTGCGAAGGAAAAGAGCTCCAATGTACCCTGGGGTCATGATTTATGTAATATTTCTATAGAACTTGATATGACAAAAAATGTTATTCAAGAGGTTTCCCTGTTGTTATTTCTCCTGCCCCAGTAAGTGATACAACTACGCAGGAGGAAGGGGTCCCTATACGTTTAGGCCCCAGTGAGGAATTTCTACAAAAAGAGCAGGGCAACACACAACTGGAGCCATTATTTAAACTATCAGATCTCTTTGTTAATAAAGGTGAACCTGCCCCTAGACGGAACGCCGTCAGGCTCCTATATAAGGGTGGGTTAAAATATCCCCCCAATAGGCTCTTTATTGCTAAAAACCTGCTAAAAGCTTCCATGAAGTTCTTTTCTTTGGAAATATTTGCCCTCATTTCTTTAGGAAACGGTAACTATGATATCAGTTTTAAAAACGTTTCTAGTCTGAACCGTTTTTTGATCCCAATACCAAACCCTGAAAAATAAACCCATTTGGATACCATTCCATGCTATCCCCTTGACTAGGCCCCCTGGTGAAATTCATTACTGTTGTGTTCAAGAACGAAGGGGGTCAATGTAGAAGACATTTAAGAGTTTAACCAGGAAAGCATGCTGAGCGGGAGTCCGCTCGATTCCAGATGCGTCCTGGGTTGTCTCTGTACAGCAGAGAAATTATACAGGTAGGGAAACTGCAATGCCCTTCCCCCTAGTGAAAAGGAGGTGCCCTTTAAGGTGGGAACTCAAAAGAAAAGAACAAGAAAGGGGAAGACGGTAACTCAGGGGGATAAAACACTCAGGTCCTGACCAGAATATATCCTCTACTCCTTTGCAGGTCGGCAACAAATATGCTCTGCTTGAGGCAGAAGGAAGAGATGGGGACTCATATTGGGATGCTACAGACTCCTCTTCATTGGCTTCCACTACAGATACGGAAAGCTGTGGTGGAGATTCCATAGCTAAATTTACCAGGCAGCGTAGATCATTCAGACCAGTATGAAGTGCTTACTCCCTCTTGCAATTTTTGGGTGACTTTCAGGGCCACATTTCTCTACTTCTCCTTTAATGCATTCCTTATCCATAACTACATTAAATATCAACAGTACAGAAAGTCAAAAGAAACAATTAGGAGCGTTTTATTCATTAAGGGAACTGCATTGTGACATTACTTGCATTCAGGATACCTGTCTTAAAACTAATCTGGAGTTACAGAAAGCACCCAAGACCTGGACAGCTGGCTCTGCTTTTAGGTCTACAGGCACTGATACATGTGATGGGGTGGGTATTCTGCTTGCTAACCCTCTCATTAAAGTTTCCCGTTTGATTGATATACATCCAGGTAGGGCTTTACTACTTGATATTTCATATTTTACTGAAAGATTCCATTTAATTGCCATTTATGCCCCCCACAGACTAAGGCCCAAAGAGTACTACTATTTAAAGAAGTACAACCATATCTTCACTCTTCCAGACTCCTCATATGGTTAGGTGATTTTAATTGTGGCCTATCCACTTCAGATAGAGGCCTCCAGACTTCAAAATTATTCTGTGGCACTTCCACGTTAAAGAACATATTGAATACATCTGGGTTAATTGATGCTTATAGAAAACATTTTTCCACTGGGGGAGACACTTATTTTAGGGGTTCTCTCAAGACATGGCTCGATTTTATATTTGTATCCCCGGTTCTAGAAGTGTTAAATATTTCCACCTATCAGAGTGAATTTTCGGATCACATGGCTATAAAAATTCAGGTCTCATGGGATAATGTGGCGCGATGTAAGAAAAACAAGTGGAGGCTTAATGAAACCCTATTAGAAGACCCCAAGCTGAGAAAGATGTGGGAGAAAGATTGGGCAGCTAGACTCACGGTATCAGAATGTTATGACTCCATTTCAGACTGGTGGGAGGACACGAAGAAGTCATGGCAGACCCCATTTCAGCAAAGGGACCACTACCTCTCAAACAAAAATTATATGCAATATTTGCAGTTGAGACATCTGTTGCAGCACCTCATACCACAGGCAGAAATCTCTTTGATGAATTATGGTCCACAGATTAGTAATATTAAAAAGCAAATGGCAGCATTTCAGTACGATACAGCCATATCTTTGAATCAAGAACTCCAACTTGGTACCAGAATGCAAAAAAACTCCTTAGACCTTAACAAGGAGTGCAAAAAGAGGGTGGAGAATAGGGTTCTTCCTGAGTTGGTTTCTCCCTCAGGGCAGTTGGCACACTCCCACCAAGATTTACTATCAGTCGTTGAGGCTTGCGTTGAGAGTCTGTTTAGTAGTGAAGAAAAAATTACTCACCTTAGTAATCTCGTTTCTTCCAGTGTATTCTTCCATATACACAACTCTCTGCAGTTAGCCTGCTCAGTGGAACTGCCCAGAGAATGGAACTATATGCTAATGATGGAATCACTGGCACGTGATAATTATTCAAACTGCTGCTCTCATCTGCTGCACATTCTATCAACGTCTCAGATTTCGAGGAAGCCCACAAGGCAACCCCTTTAAAAATATGCACGCTAATAAACTGCTTGATACAAACAACTATACTCTACAACTACACCCTACAGCTGATACTAATGATTATGGTCAGGGCCCCTACTTTTCTGCGGCACAGTGGGACCAAGTTCTGCAGCAAGACTACCATTTGCCGCAGAACTTCTGCGACGGTGGTTTGTAATTTCTGCGGAAGCTCTGCGGCACTAACAAACTACCACATCACAGTGTCAGCTTGTCATCCTGACTTCACTTTCATGGCAGTGGTTATAGCAATCAGGATGGTGGAAAGCACAGTAACACTAGTTCAAAAAATAACAGACTTATAAAAATAATTTTATGTCTAAAAAAGCAAAACAAATTTCTCTCCCTTAAGGTCCAAGCCTGTTGCATAAATGACATATGCAGAAGGGATCTTATGTGATAAATAAGGTATTTCTATATGCATGCTATCTATCCCACTAATGAGGTTTCCACTGTCCATCACTTACATATTTACATATTTGTATGTGCTTTCTACACCACTCATGAGGTTCCCACTGTGTATCACATATATTTATATGCAATCTGTAACATACATACAAATGTGTGTGTGTGTGTGTGGTGAGACAGAGATACTGTGTGTGTGTGTGTATATATATATATATTTTTTTTTTTTTAAATTTACATGAACTTGCATCCTCATTCATACAGGTCCCATTGGAAATGGAATAGAGGAGTTATTGCAAAACTCATTTTTCATGTCAACCTGCTTACCCTGACACACTGCGTAACATGAGGCCATGACATGCATGTGAAACAATTGCGAGATGGAGCTCTCCAGCCCAGCACAATGTGTCCACCATGTGACAGAACACTACACCATACCTTCCCAGGCTCTGAGAAGTGATGTGTTCCACCAATCATTGTGCTGCCCAGCCAGCTCCCGGAGCTAATCTGTGAACCTGAGTTGCCAGCATGGAAACACAGCATGCTACCCTCTGGCCCAACAGCTGTCCCTGCACACAACATGTCTCCATAACTTTTAGGTGATTCTATCAACCAATGACAATATGTAATCAATAACCCTGACAAAAATGTGTACAGTGCAATTTGTTGAACAGGTCTAGCCTTTCAGCAGGTCTATACATTATTATATTCCCCTTTTCTGGGTATAATTACTTTATTTTTCTTAAAAATGACAGTTAAATTCATTTTACCAGTTATTCATTTCAGATGGCATCTCTATACCTTAAAGGCACAAACAGGTTTGTACAAAGTGAGGTATGGACTTAACAGGTCTGTGCTATTGACAAGGTTTTATTTAAGTTGGCCCTAGTGCAATAATGTAAGACTGAAAATTGTATTAGGCTGTAGTGCAGGTTGAGCAAATATCACCATGCCTGATGTGCTGTGCCACTGCCTCTGGCAGTGGGAGCTGTGTAGATAAGTGACTGTTCATTTCTGCTGCAGAATGCAGCCATTTCATTAGCTAATGTATGATGTTATAGCAATGATAACATCACATTCTGAGCATATAGGGGTTTAGGATATAAAACAAGGGGAAAGGAACCAGATTCTATGGATAAACAGAAATATTAATAAAAAATCACCAAGAAGAGTGAATTCTGCGGCACCGCAGAAGTTCTGCAGTAGATTGCAAGTTCTGTGCAAAATTCTGCAGTCGCAGAATTCTAGGGACCTTGATTATGCTATCAGACCTGCCACAAAATGACCAGAATCACCTGGGAAAAAGAAAGGTAAAATAAAACCCCACAGGAATAAGGTAAGTGTGCCTGTGTTTGGGACTGCCAGGTTAGAAGACCATTCAGAGGCTCTGGTTCTGGAAGGGGAGGTAGGGAGGGAGAGTTATGAATATGGAAGAATACATTGGAAGAAACAAGAATTACTAAGGTGATTTTTTTTCTTGTAACCACATGTATTCTTCTCATATTCATAACTCTCTGCAGACTTCAGAGCAGTACCTTTGAAGGTGGGCAGAGAACCTATTTAGTAATGAGGTTCTGCAGAACTGCTGTGCCAAACGTGGCATCATTCCGGGACTGCGAGTCCAAATTATACTGTTTAGTAAAGGTGTGTACTGTTTTCCAGGTAGCTGCTTTACAGATCTCCACTAAAGGGATATCTCTAGAAGCTGCTATAGAAGCAGCTGTGCCCCTAGTAGAGTGGGCCCTGAGGCCTGCTGGGGCCTGTTTCCCACATTTTGTGTAACAAAACTGAATGCATTGAACTATCCAGCGAGAGACTGATCTCTTGGAAGCTGGGGTGCACTTTCCCACATCCCCATAGTGAGAAAAAGTTGTTGTTTATCACCTCTGTGATCCTTGGTGTGGGTCAGGTAGTAACTCAATGCCCTTTTTACATCCAGACTATGGAGTCTGCACTTTCCTGAACTGGTATGTTCTGTGAAGAAGACTGGCAGTGTCATGGACTGATTCAAGTGGAAATCAGAAACCACCTTAGGAAGAAACCTATTAGTTTGAAGTACTACTTTATCATTACAGAAAGATAAATAATCCTTTTCCACACGTAATGCTTGCAATTCACTTATTCTCCTAGCAGAAGTGATTGCTACCAAAAAACACAGTTTTCCATGTGCAAGTGTGCCGAAGACATTGGCTCGAATGGAGGTTTCATGAGCTGAGCAATGCAAATGTTCAGATCCCATACTGGAACTGGTTCTTTAATAGGAGGGTGTAAGTGACATACTCCTTTAAATAACTTTTTGAAAATGGGATTAGATGCAAAGGAAACAGTTTTCCCTGTAGAAATAAAAAGCTAAAATTGGTGCCAGATGCACCTTCAGAGATGTATGTTTCAAACCTTGTGAATGCCGATCAGTAAGATATTCTAACAGCACTGGGATTTCTGCCAGGGAGGCAGAAATATGTTTGGCATCACACCAAATAGAAAACCTTTTCCGTTCTGCATTATAGGTTTTCTTAGTAGATGGTTTCCTATATCCTTTTAGGATATCCAGAACAGTTTGAGAAAGTTGTAAGTTTGCAAACTCTAAGTCCTCAAGAGCCATGCCTTGAGCCTGAGAGGCCTGAGGTTCGGGTACAGGATCTTCCCTTGGTGGGAAGTTAAACGATTGTGCCCCCTGGGTAGAATTGGTGTGGACACTGACATTGACAGTAGAAAGGGGTACCATGGCTGTCTGGCCCAGTCTGGTGCTATAAGTATCATAGACACAGGCTGTGACCTGAGTTTGAGTAGCACCCTGAAGATGAGAGGGGAAGGCATATAGATGCTTTCTTGACCAGTCCAGGACTAGGGTGTCCAGGGGAATTATACCCCCGACTGGTGGCCTGCAACAAAAATAGGGGCAACATGTGATTCTTGTGAGAGGCAAAGAGATCTATCTCTGGAGTGCCCTATCATCTGAACACTGAGTCCAGTACCTGTCTGTTCAGAGACCATTCGTGATGTGCCTGGTTGATCCTGCTTAAGGCATCTGCCAGGGTATTGTCCTTGCCTGGTACATGAATGGCTTGCAAGGAAGCTTTTAGAGAGTAAGCCAGTTCCCAGATTTTCATGGCCTCTGTGCACAGGGGATCTGACCTTGTTCCCCCTTGCTTGTTTATGTAAAAACATTGTAGTGGTGTTGTTTGTTCTGACCTGCACCACTTTGCCCTGTATCAACTGGGAAAAACTTTTTAGAGCCAGAAATACTGCTTGGAGCTCTAGCAGATTTATGTGGAGGAGAGACTCCACACTTGACCAAGTGCCATGGGTAGTGTGCTCTCCTATATGAGCACTCCATCCTAACAGAGAAGCATCTGTTGTAAGAATGACTGAGGGAATATTCCATCTGATGTCTCTCATTCGAAGTCGTGCTCCCAAGACCACTCCTGTTGCTGCAGCCATGTGTCCCAGTATTTGCACGTATCTTCTTGCAGGACATGGCTTTCCCAGCTTGAATGAGGCCATCGGTTGCAGTATAGACTGATCTCTGTCCTCTGGAAGAAAAGCTCTTCTTTTTAAGGTATTCAGTTGTGCTCCAATGAAATGCAGGACTTGAACCGGTGTGAGAATGGACTCTCCCTGGTTTAGCAGGAAACCCAGAGATTGTAACCAATTTTTTTATTTCCAGGTGTGCTTGCACCTGCTGAAATGACTTTCCCATGACTAGCCAGTCGTCGAGATAAGGAAAAACTGTAATTCCTAGTTTTCGTAGGAATGCTACTACCACTACCAGGCATTTTGTGAATACCCTTGGTGCTGAGGTGAGACCGAAGGGCAGGGCTGAGAACTGGTAATGACCTGAAGGGAGTCTGAATCTGAGATATTTTTTGTGGGACTCCCTTATGGGGATGTGGAAATAGGCATCTTTTAAATCTAGAGATGCCAACCAGTCTCCCTGCTGAATAACAGGTAAAATTATAGATAGGGTCACCATCCTGAATTTTGGCTTTGCCAGATATTTGTTCAGATGCCTTTGATCCAGAATAGGCCGCCACTCCCCATTTTTCTTTTTGGTAAGAAAATACCAGGAGTAAAACCCTCTGCCCCTCTGAAGGGTTGGCACCTGCTCCACTGCTTTTATGCCGAGCAGGGTTTGAACCTCCTTTTCTAGGAGATGTTCTTCAAGAAGGGAGGCTGGTTTGAATAGCCTTGACTTCAGAGGAGGGAAGGATTTGAAACTCAGAGAGTCTCCCTGGCTTACTAATTCCAATTACCCACTTGTCTGTGGTTATGGCCTGCCAGGCCTGAAAGAAGTGAGCCAGTCTGCCCCTTACTGGTATTAGAGAGACGGCCTTGGCAAGGGAGTCAGGGATTTTGTTTTGGTGGGGTCTGAGCCTGAGCGGATTGGGAACCCCTCCTGGAGCCCCTCCTACCTCTGGCCCTATAATACCCAGTCTGCTGTGGGTATAGCTGCAGCTGTGAAACAGCTTGAGGCTGATAGAAGGGCCTACCATAGGATCTTCCTCTTCCTCTACCTCCCCTTCCATAAGGCCTGTAAGAAGTAGTAGGCCTGTCTTTGGATGAATTACTCTTATAGGTGGTTTTGTATACATCCACCTTTTTCATATATTCTTCAGTCTGTTTGCCAAAGAAAGAATGATCTTGCACAAGAAAGTACATGGCCTTAGCCTGGGTGTCCTGTGTTAAGTTTGTAGCCCTTAGCCAAGCAAACCTTCTCAGGGCTGCAGTCAGAGCCATAATCCTAGCAGCATTATCGCTGGCATCTGCTGCCATCTGGAACTGGTATTTAGATGCTTTCCGGTCCAAACCTGGCTGTTTCTGCTAGGTCATCAGAAATAGGAGAGGGAACCTTCTCTGACATGGCCAAAACAGACTGCCACAGTGTCTTCTGATACTGTGCAGTGTAGGCCTGGTAGTTAGCTTGTCTGACCCCCAGAGAAGCAGCTAAATACCCTTTTAGCGACATACTGTCCATTTTCCTTGAATCCTTCTCAGGCAGATGAGAGGATAAAGGAAGCCTCACCTTCTCACAGGCTGCCTGTTGGACTATACCCTGATGATCAGGGTGAGAATAGAGGAATTCAGCCCCTTTCCTGTCCAATTGGTACTTCTTGTCAGCCATCTTATCCAGAGGCGTGACAGAGTTAGGGTTCTGCAGGACTGTGAATAAATCCTTCTTAAAGAATTTATTGGTAGGCAGAAAAATCTTCTTAGTTGGTGTTAACCCCATCATTTCCAAATATTCTGCCTCCTCCTCATCTTCTATGACCTCGGTGGTAGCCAGGTCAAGGGCATCTACTATTTTCCTCACAAAGGAAAAGTGAGAGGAAAAATCCTCAGGCCTAGGAGGACAGATGCAGTCCTGCTGTGGTGAGATTTCCGGTTCAATGGGCTCACCAGCATCCTCCTCTGGTATGTCATACTCCCCAGTATCTATCTCCTGAGACTGGGGATCTGAGGAGGGAGTAATCTCCTGAACCCTTGGAGGAGGAGGAGGAGGGGTTGGAGAAGGTATGAACCCCTAAATTGCCTTAATGACTTTAATATCCCTGGCAATTTCCTCAGCAGTAGGCAGACTGTGAGGCACAGAAGAATCCCCTGTAGGCTTTGACTGCGGCTCGACGTGCTTGGTCTTCTTTGCCTTTTTAGAGGGGACTGGAGAGTCAGACAACCCACTTAGTCTTTTTAAAGAGGCTGAGTCACCCTTATCAGGGGTGGTAAAGGAAGAAACTGCGATTTCACCCACTGATTTTGAAGGTCTGGTTAGAGCCTGAAGCACCTCCTAACTTTTTATTCAACCTCTCCATTCTTTCTTCCACAGTTTTCTGTGGAAATGATTTGCACATTTCACAGTCAGAATTTAAATGTTCGGTTCCCAGGCAGAACACACAGCTGTCATGCTTGTCTGCTCTGGCAAACACTTCCCCACACTTGACACAGTTTTTAAAACTTGGGGGACCAGTCTTTTTCTTAGGTTTTTTAGTATGCTCCATTTTCAGGAGAAAAACCTCAATCACAAAATAATCTCTCTTTTTTTTTTTTTTGCAATCAGTTCGGGAACCGATTAGACCCCAAAAGAACCGATGAATTTTAAAAGTTAGAACCAGGTCAGCGGTTCTCGGAACCGATACAATGATTCACAGTAACCAGGTTAGTGGTTATAAAGGAAATCGGGTTAGTGGCTTCAACAAATAAAATAAAACTTTACACAATAAAATTTTAAACAAAATATACAGAAAATAAAGTGGAAAAAATCCACAACTAATATAGAAACATAGAATTTGACGGCAGATAAGGACCGCTTGGCCCACCCAGTCTGCCCATTTCCCTACCTGATGGATAAGCTGCAGATCCTAGTTAACCAGCAGCCTACTTCTTCCTACCCCAACCCCCTAGAATTGCCTTATGACTGTCCCATGCATGCTTGAATTCCACCACTGTTTTTGACTCCACAACCTCCTCTGGAAGGCTGTTCCATACATCCACAACCCTCTCTGTGAAAAAATACTTCCTTAAATTACCTCTGAGCTCCCTTCAATCTTCAAATTGTGCCCCCTTGTTCTTGCACACCTCTTTTTTTGAAAGATGCTACCCTCTTGGACTTTGTTGATTCCCTTGAGGTACTTGAAAGTTTCTATCATGTCCCCCCTCTCCCTCCTTTCCTCGAGGCTATACATATTAAGCTCCTTAAGTCTCTCTTCATATGTCTTCCGGTGCAGACCCTGCACCATTTTAGTTGCCCTCCTCTGGACAGCTTCCATCCTGTCTATGTCTTTGTGGAGATTGGGTCTCCAGAACTGCACGCAGTACTCCAGATGTGGTCTCACCAGCTGTCTGTACAGAGGGATAATAACTTCTTGTTTTCTACTGGTGATGCCTCTCCCTATGCATCCCAGTATTCCCCCAGCCCTCCTTGCTGCCCTCTCACATTGCTTGCCCACCTTTAGGTCATCTGATATGACTACCCCAGGTCCCTTTCCATTTTTGTTGTTGTTAGTATCTCACCCCCATTGTGTACTCTTCCCTGGGTTTCTGTTTCCCAGGTGCATTACCTTGCACTTCTTAGCATTGAATCTAAGCTGCCATACATTTGACCATTCCTCTAACCTTGCAAGTCCCTTCTCATCCTTTCCACCCCACCTTGTGCATCAACTCTGTTGCAGATCTTGTGTCATCTGCAAAGAGACATACTTTTCCTTCTAGTCCCTCTGCAATGTCGCTATAAAGACATTGAAGAGGACTGTCCTAATACTGAACCTCTCGGTACCCCACTACTAACCCCCTTTTTCAGAGTGGACTCCATTTACTATTACTCTCTGTGTCCTATTCTCCAGCCAATTCTTTACCCAGGCTGTCATCTTGGGACCCACTCCCAGGCTGGCTAACTTGTATATTAATCTTTTGTGTGGGACTGTGTCAAATGCCTTGCTAAAGTCTAGGTAGGCCATGTCCACAGCCCCTCCCTGATCAACTACTTTGGTCACCCAGTCAAAGAACTCTATCAGATTTGTCTGGCATGACCTTCCCGCTGTGAATCCATGCTGCCTTGGGTCCTGAGCCCCTCTGGCCTCTAAATACTCAACAATTCTTTCCTTCAGAAGTGATTCCATCATTTTCCCTACCACTGAGGTTAAACTAACAGGTCTGTAGTTTCCTGCTTCTGCCTTGCTCCCACTTTTGTGAAGGGGAATCACATCTGCCCTCCTCCAGTCCTCAGGTACCACCCCATCCTCCCATGATTTGTTAAAGAGGGTAGTCAGTGGTGTCACTAGTTCTACCCTTAGTTCTTTTAGAATTCTGGGATGAATCCCATCAGGTCCCATTGCTTTGTCCACCTTCAGTTTTAAGAGCTCTTTCAGAACCCTTCTTCTGTAAATGGGCTGGTATCAACTTCTGTATCCAGAGTGTTTCTACTGTTTGTTTTAGGTACCTCCTCTTCCTTTGTAAATACTGAGCAAAAATATTTGTTTAGTATCTCTGCCTTTTCACAGTCACCTCTGCCCACCCTCCCTCCCTTTATTAAGCCTCACTATCCCTCCCTTGGTCTTCCTTTGCTCCTGATGTACCTATAAAGGTTTTATCCCTTCTTAACTGAGTTGGCTATCTTTTCCTCGGTTTGGGCCTTTGCTGTTCTGACTGCCTTTCCAGCTTCCTTTTGCTTTAACTGATAGTGTCTCTGTCCTGTTCCTTCTGTGATTCCTTGTACTTCCTGAATGCTTTCTTCTCTTGAACCTTCACTGCCACTTCCTTTGAGAACCATAGTGGTTTCTTACCTCGCTTCGTTTTGTTTATTTGCTTTACAAAGGCTTGTTACCTCTGTGATGGCAGTTTTATTATTCCCCATTGTTCTTCTACCCTCCTTCCTGCCCATTTGCTAGTGCATTCCTTAGGCACTCACCCATTTTGGCAAAGTCAGCCCTCCTAAAATCCAGTACCTTTGTCTTTGTATGGCTTGACTCTATTGCTGTGTTTATTGTGAACCATAATGTTCGATGGTCGCTAGTTCCCAGATGGCTACCCACTTCTACATCTGTGATCCTCTCTTCATCTCCATTTGAGAGAACCAGGTCTAAGATTGCTCCCTCTCGAGTGGGCTCCAATACTAGTTGTCTAAGGCATGCCCCCCCTGTAGGGCATCTAGAATAACCCCACTCTTAGAAGTGGCTGCTGCAACTGCACTCCAGTTAACATCTGGCATATTCAGATCACCCATCAGCAATATCTCCCCTTTATCTGCCATTCTAAGTATACTTTCTGTCATTTCCTTGTCCATTTCCTCCCCCTGAGAGGGGGGTCTGTATACAACCCCTGTGCGGATTGTGGTGCCATTGCCTGCCTCCAAATTGACCCACAGTGCTTCTTCTCCTCCCTGTTTACCCCTTTGTTCTGTTGCTTTGATTTCTTCTCTTATGTAGAGAGCTACTCCTCCTCCTCTTTTACCCTCCCTGTCTAAAACTGTATAAAACTACTTGGTTCCCCAACAGTTATATAGAACTGTGAGGAGCCAAGAAATAAACGCTAAATCCAACTAAACAAACTAGACGTCAGAATAAAAATTAACAATAAATGGAGGCAGCAGAAAGAAAACTATGTATAATTAAACAATTATACTTCACAATAAGCCAACAATGACCTGAGGAATCTCCTGGGTGTCTAGACTTGTGAGGCGGAGTAAGAAATCTGAGACGTTGATAGAATGTGCAGCAGATGAGGGCAGCAGTTTGAATAATTATCACATGCCAGTGATTCCATCATTAGCATATAGTTCCATTCTCCGGGCAGTTCTACTGAACAGGCTAACTGCAGAGAGTTATGAATATGAGAAGAATACATGGGGTTAGAATCCACAGATATTGTTAGCCTCTTCAAACCTACTGCAGGTTTCTGATCAAGATGCCCAGGCACTTATAGCAGAGGTATCTCTAGAGGAGGTTAAAGTTCTATCTCAAAACTTCCGCTACACTCAGCCCCTGGGTCAGATGGGTTAGGGTCCGGATTTTATGAAACATTTTGTGAAGACCTAGCATTAATCTTAACGATCCTGTTTAACCATATATTGAAAACAACAAAATATGCCCCCTCTATGCAGGAGGCCATATTGGTTCTAATACATAAAAAGGGACCCAAGAATGTTATAGGGAACTGGCACCCTTTGAGTCTGCTTAATACGGACCTGAAAATTTTAAGTATAATTTTCTCAGCTAGATTATCAAACATAGCTAAATACCTCATTAGTGACCCGCAAACTTGTGCTGTTCCTGGGAGGAGGCAACAAGATAATTTAGTAATGCTAAGGGAGATATCTTACAGGGGGGAACAAGATGGATTCCAGGGTTGGGCGTTGGATCAAGAGAAGGTCTTTGATAAGCTTTCTCATCAGTTCCTTTTTACTGTGATGGCGGCTTTTGGGATACCAGTAACCTCTGTGTCCTGGATAAGCCACATGTATAGTGGAGCTTACATTATACCAAACATTAAATGGGTGGTTTGGGAGAAAAATTAAAATGGATAGAGGGGTAAGGCAAGGATGCCCACTAAGTCCTCTGCTTTATGTGTTTGGCAGACATTTCGATATGTATGCTCCTGAAGAATATAAGTCTTACAGGTCTTATGGTTCCCCTAGCGCTTCACCTATTAAAGCCCTGGCATACGCAAATGATTTAGTTTTAACAGTAGCCCCAGATGTGTCCCAAGCAGCACTATCCGATATATTGTCCAACTACTCATTAATATCTGGGTCTAAGATTAACTTCGAGAAAAGTAAAGGAGTCACAATAGGGACCACACCCCTGCCCCCAGTAGGATGCCTGGCAGGGACAGCAGTCTCCAATCTTCCCATTCAGATTCTAGGCACAGAGTATGGGCCTGGGGATATTGCTACCTTAAACTGGGAGAAAAAGATGGAGCATGCTAGTAAACTTGTTAACAGTTGGAAAGGCCAAGTAATTTCTAAGAAAAAGAGAGTGACGCTTATTAAATCACTACTGATTCCAGTATTTTTAAATAACCCCCTTGTTACCCGGGGTTACTAGAATCCCAGTAAGACCTATTAGTAGGCAGGGAAGGCAGCTTGTGAAACTCCAGTTAAATGGATTTCACACTGTCTCACTCTGTTCTCAGTCTCAGCTGAGACTGAGGGATGACATCACCATAGAACTATTGCAGCCGCATGAGCCACAATGGAATCTGCAGCAGAGAGTTGGAGTAGAATGTTGGGAGGTTTGAACAGTAGTCTGTAGGTCAGTTGGAGTTTGGAGCTTGCTGAGAGAGGAGCACAGCAGCTCTGTGTTAGGCTCTTGGAGCCTCAGCCCTGACATAGGGCTACATTTAGGAAAAAGGTGTGTGTTTCCATCTAAAGAGAGACACATAAGCTAGTTTTAAAGTGGTGGAGACTGCTGAATTTGTGTCTCAGTGCCCCATCCCTCAGGGGATGGGGCAGGAAAGGTTGTCCTGCATATTCCAGGGGCAAACCCCTGGTTTTCTGCTAGTGGATAAGCTGCCTTATCTGGTCCAAGAGTGGGGCACCTGCAACCGGAGGGTGAGTTTCTGCTCTTTCTAAAGAGCCCATGTTTTTCACCCTGGGACTTGTGTAATAGTGGGGATTGGACTACTGAAGTAGTGGGAGGCCTAGAGTAATAGGCTTAGCCAAAAGTAAAAGTATGTTGAAGTCCAGCACACAGGGGAAGTCAAGACATGTAGAGGAGATGTGACATACGTCTACCCAGTAATCTACATTGCCAAGCTTTCAGAAAAGAGTTGTTTAGTTTCCAGAGAAATGGCCGCATATGGATTGTGGGAACTGGAGGTGGGAGACCCCCTATCTTTAGTAACCAGGTCCACCTCTACGGATTTGCTCTGTGGATTTCTACTTTGCCTCATGCACTTGGCCAGTGATGAGGGAAGTACCCAGATGTGGGACTGGAAGGAAAATTCCCTCTAGGAGTCGAAGGCTCTAAGGTGGTTTGGGGAGCCACCAAGTGGAAAACTGGTTCATTTCCCAAAATGGACCACGGATCAAGTGGCCGCCGGGGGAGCCAGGCCAGTGGGGAAAACCCAAGTAGTGTACAAGTCGGGCTGTGTACCCAAAGCTGTGTGCAAGTCCGGGCTGTGTGCCTGGTGGGTTCAGAGCCTGAGGGCTGGAAATGTGAACAAGTGTTCTGTTGTCTCTAATCTGCATTTCCAGGAATGTAGCCCCGTGGGGGTCCGTCTATGCTTTGTTTGTTCAGCTTGGATGTGAATAAAAGCCACACTGTAGAATCCCATTCTTGGTTTTGGACATTACAGTTATTGCTTCCTGTGTTCGGATTTACTTGGGTGCCCCTGTGCAGAGTAGCCAAACCTAGGCCCCCTGTGCCGAGTAACCTTATCCTCCCCGAACCCAGTACCCACCAGGTACTGCTGTCAGCTTCAACAGCATGCCACCTGTCGTTTTTTGCAAAAAGGCAGGGGTCCGGGGGTTACATTTATATTTAAGCTATGTCTTCCCTCCTCCTCAGGGGATAGTTACCAATTTATATAGTTCATTCTTTCAAGCCTTCTGGGGGTCTCGGCTGAACCCAATCAAGAAGTAATTTACCTACAGACCGATACAGAAGGGAGGAGTGAGCATGATACACCCACCAGCGTTTTATTATAGTTTAGTTTTTATCTTACAATTTTTGCACTGCTCTGAAACCTGGGAATTTGGTCTGGAAAACATTAGTGGAGTCCTGGCTTATGCCATGCCTCCCTGTGTGGGAAGAGAAGAAACCAAGACTTTTGGATAAATTGTCAATCCCTCAGTATGGGTTAGATTGCATTAAATTGTCTTGGAAGTGGGGTATTACCCCCACCCATTTGCTATCATTAAACAGGAAGGCAATCTATAGCTTCATCATACAGTCCGAATGTCAGAGATGGAACTTCCAGATTGTCCACCTTATTTGAATAACAGTCTTGCAACAACTGAACAATCAAACAATCCCCCCTTTGCTTGGGATTGCACTTTGCTAAGCACGCATGGCAGGCTCAGTGTAACAGCCAATAATAAGCATAAGCAGCTTGCAGATTGCTATTACACAAGAGTTACATGTGGACAGGTTTTCGAAACCCCGAAAGAAAAAATTACTCACCTTAGTAATGTTGTTTCTTCTAATGGAGTCTTGCTGTATTCTGACAAATTGCAGTGAGGTCCAACCTTCGAACTGCCCCGGAGATGAAAGAGTCAACTTTCCATGCCAGGCATGGAACGCTGAGCTCGAGCTCGGTTGAGACTCTTGTCTGTTGCTGTTTGAACTCAAACCGTCAGATCTTTACGAGCTATACTCACTGAGAGTCCTGTGTGGAAGCTGTAAACCTATACTAGCCAACTGGCTACTAAATATAATAAACAGATTTGTTGGTCCCAAAACAAAGACTCAAGTCAGGAAACCCAAAAAATGAAACAAACACAACACCCACCCACCCAACTAAAGGGGTGATAAATTAGGGGTGGAGCACCTCTTGAGTGCCAACACTGCTACTGCCCACCCACATCCCAAAACAAAGGTTCTGAGAGGGGAGGCAGGGGGGAAGGTCAGAATACAGCAAGACTCCATTAGAAGAAACAACATTACTAAGGTGAGTAATTTTTTCTTCAAACAACATGAGGTCTTGCTGTATTCTGACAAATTGCAGACTACCAAGCAGTACCTACATGGAGGAGGGACAGAACCTACCTAGGAAATAGGCTCTGAAGCACTGCTGTGCCAAATCGAGCATCACTCCTAGCCTGGGTATCCAGAGAGTAATGCTTGGTAAAAGTGTGTACTGTTTTCCAGGTAGTTGCTTGACAAATCTCTAAGATAGGAATATCCCTGGCAGCAGCCAGGGAAGCAGCTGTACCTCTGGTAGAGTGAGCCCTCAGGCCTGAGGGTGGAGTCCTACCTAGTTTTTCATAGCAAAATTGAATGCAAGAGACAATCCACCTGGCAATAGATCTCTTAGTGGCAGGTTTTCCCTTACCAACCTCACCATAAGTGAGGAACAGTTGGAGGGAGTCAAACCTGTGACCCTTGATACGCTCTATGTAGTAGCTAAGGGCCCTTTTCACATCTAAACTGTGCAGCCTCCTCTCCCCAGAGGAGGAATGGTCAGTGAAGAAAACAGGAAGAGACACAGACTGGTTAAGGTGGAAGTCTGAAACCACCTTAGGCAAAAACTTTCTATTAGTCCTGAGGACCACCTTATCTCTATGGAAAGAGATAAAATCAGGTTCCACTGACAGGGCTTGTAACTCGCTTATGCGCCTGGTGGAAGTGATGGCCACCAAGAAAACAGTTTTCCAAGTCAAGTACTTAAGCTCTGCTGAGGACAAAGGCTCAAAAGGGGGTTGCATAAGGTGGGCAATGCAAACATTAAGGTCCCAAACAGGGGAGGGTCCCTGAATGGAGGATTGTATGAAGCAATCCCTTGAAAATTTTGAGAAAACAGGATGGGCTGAAAGGGAAGAAGGCCTACCTGCTGAGAGGAAAGCAGAGACTGCTGCCAGATGCACTCTTAGTGTAGCTGGTCTGAGCCCCAAGGTATTAAGATGAACCATATAGTCCAGGACCGTGGACAGGCTAGCAGACTCTGGGAAATATGTTTCCCAGGCACCATATAGAAAATCTTTTCCACTTGGAGTTGTGAGTGTTTCTGGTGGAAGGCTTCCGAGAAGCCTTTAGAATATCCATAACACCTTGAGAGAGGTGCAAATCAGCAAACTCTAACTCTTCAAGAGCCAGGCCTTGAGATTTGCATACCAAACCCTCCCCTGAGCACATGTTAACAGATTGTAATTCCTGGGAAGAGATAGGGGAAGGTGGACTGCTAAGGACAACAAGAGAGGGTACCAGGGCTGCCTGGCCCAGTCTGGAGCAATCAGAATCACCTTGCAGGGTTGAGACCTGATTTTGACTAACATCTTGAACAAGAGAGGGAAGGGGGAAAAGCATACAGGAACTTCCCTTCCCAATTGAGAACTAGGGCATCCAGGGGGACTGAGCCCAACACTGGGGGCCTGCAGAAGAAGAGAGGAAGTTGGTGATTGTCTGGGGCTGCAAAAAGATCTATCTGTGGGGTGCCCCATCTGGAGAAGATCACCTTCAAAACCAGGGGATCCACGGACCATTCGTGATGGCCCTGAGATATCTTGCTGAGAGCATCTGCCAAGGCATTGTCCTTGCCTGGGAGGTGTATTGCTGTAAGAGAGGTGTTCAGGGAATAGGCCAGAGACCATAACGTCATTGCCTCTGTGCACAAGGCCATAGACTGAATGCCCCCTTGCTTGTTGATATACCACATTGTGGTGGTATTGTCTGTCCTGATCTGAACAACTTTGTTCTGAAAAGACTTGGAAAAAGCTTGAAGTGCTAGAAACACTGCTCTGAGTTCTAACAGATTGATGTGAAGCAGAGATTCCTGAGGAGACCACTGCCCTTGGGTGGTTAGGGGTCCCAAGTGTGCTCCCCACCCCAAGAGGGAGGCATCTGTAGCAAGGATTAGAGAATGAGACTGAGTGACAAAAGGAACTCCCTGTCTTAGATTGTCCTGATCCAGCCACCACTGTAATGCCTGGATCAGGGTTCGAGTCACTGGAATTAGTTTGGTCAGAGGGTCCCTCATTTGAGACCAGAAGGCTCTCAAGTGGAACTGAATGTCCCTCATTTGAAATCTTGCTCCCTGCACCACTGCTATAGAGGCAGCCATGTGTCCTAGTAGTTGCTGGCCGAGACACCTGAGGGGTGAATGAAGAGGCCAGAGAAATGAGTGTCCTTGCCCTGTCCAGGGGAAGGAAGGCTCTTGCTTTTACTGTATCCAGCTCTACCCCTATGAAGGTTAGGAGCTGCACAGGCTCTAGAACTGACTTTGAAAGATTCAGCAGGAAACCTAGAGAAGAGAGCAGTTGCTGAGTTATCTGTAGGTGTAAGTTGACTTGGTCTGGTGACTGGCCTACTATGAGCCAGTCGTCCAGGTATGGAAATATGGAGATCCCTTTTCTCCTTAGGAAGGCAACTACTACTGCCATGCATTTTGTGAACACCCTTGGAGCAGAAGTTAGGCCGAAGGGCATTGCTCTGAATTGGTAGTGACCTGAGGGCAGCTCGAACCTGAGGTACTTTCGATGGGAGCTTCTGATGAGAATATGGAAATAGGCATCCTTGAGGTCCAGGGACACTAGCCAGTCCCCTGGCCTTAGAGAGGGTAGAATTATTCCCAGAGTCACCATTTTGAACTTTGGCTTTAAAAGGTGCTTGTTTAAATATCTGAGATCCAGGATGGGCTGCCATTCTCCTGTCTTCTTGGAGATAAGGAAGTACCTGGAGTACAATCCTTTCCCTTTGTGTAGAGGTGGAACCCTTTCTATAGCTCTGAGAGCCAAGAGGGAAGAGACCTCTGCCTCTAGGGCAAGTGCCTCTGAAGGATTTGCAGGTGGAAAGGATCTGGTTCTCATCTTTGGAAATTTTTTGAAGCTGAGAACCAGTCCCTGGCTTACTACTTCCAGGACCCATTTGTCTGATGTTAAAGACATCCAGTCCTGGACAAAGTAAGCCAGCCTGCCCCCTACAGGTAGTGGAGAATCGGACCTGGCAAACCCATCAGGGTGCCTGTTTGGCAGGGGCTTTAGGCTGAGGGATGGAGGCAGGCCTGCTTGTACACAGTCTGCCTCTCCCTCTAAAGAACCCCCTATGAGCATAAGCAGAAGAGGAGGCCTGGGCTTGGTAGAAAGGCCTATGAAAGGGCCTGCCCCTGCCCCTGGGATGCTACCTCTGAGGAGTGGCTTGCCTTTCCTTGGCCTGAGCACTCCTGTAGGTGGTCCTGTACTCATCCATTTTCAGTAGTTCTCTGTTTGCTCCCCAAACAGAGAATTAGCCACAACAGGAAAATCCATGGCCTTAGTCTGGGTATCCTGAGACAGGCTAGTACATCTGAGCCAAGCCATCCAATGTAAGGGCCATACAGATAGCCATGACTCTAGATGAAACATCATTAGAGTCCACTGCAGCATGGAATTACACCTTGAATGCCTCAATACCATCCGCAGCCACCTGCTCCAGCTCTTGGCAAGCTGTCCAGGGACCTGTTTAGCTAAAGTCAGCACAGTGTCCCATCTAGATTTCTGATATCTAGCTGTATAGGCCATATAATTAGCCTGCCTGAGTCCCAAGGATGCTGCCATGTACTGTTCTTTGCCATGGCATCAATCCTCCTGGAGTCCTTATCTGGGGTGTGAAGCCAAGGGTATATTTGCTTTATCACAGGCTGCAGCCTGCACTACCCCAACATGGCTGCATTGCTGGGTAAGGAACTCCGTATCTGAGCCTGAGAGAGTATACCTCTTGTCCATTCTCTTATCCACAGGAGGTATAGAATTAGGAGTCTTTAAAATTTGTATTGTCTGTTTCCCAAAGGACTTATGAAGGGGAACAGATAGTCTCCTGGACTCTGGGATATCCATCATTTCAACATAGTCAGGCTCCTCCTGGTCATCCACAGTTTCTTCCATGGGAAGCTGAAGGGTTTCAGCCACTTTCTTGTAAAACATGAAATAGGAGGGGGACTCAGAAAGCCTAGGAGGAGACACTCCTGAAGGTCTGTCTGGGGAGATGTCCGGGTCAATGGGCACATACAGACTTTCATAATCACCCTCACTTTCCTCATACTCTCCTTCCTCTTCCTCCGGTTCATAAAATTCTCTAAATCATAATCCAGAACTGTGGAACCAGCCGAACTGAGCGCTTCTCATGGTGCCGTTCGTTGGAACCGGACACTATTGGACAATTTTTTTATCATGGCTATTTCATCAGCGGTCGGAGAAAGAACTTTTGGATCCGCACTGCTGATTTATCCCTTCTTGTTCTTTTAACCGAACCGACTCGAATCAGTTCTCCTTTGCTTCAAGAAGTTTGGCCTGGTCAGAGAGCACTCCTGGTTCGGGTTGAACCGAACCGGGCTGGCCATCCGGGTCAGCGGACTTCTTGGCCTCCCTTTCCCTGAGCCTACCAACTCTTTTTTCCAGGGTAGCTGCAGGAAAATTTTTTCAAATCTGGCAGTCTGAATCGAGGTGGTCAAACCCCAGACGATAAACACAGGTGGTGCGGGGATCAGCCTTAGCAAAGACTTCCCCACACACACTACAGTGTTGAAACCCAGTGGGCCCGGTTTTTCTTTTGGGTTTCTCAGACATGGCCAGTCCTAACCAAACACTTACCCTTTTTTCGGCAATCCGCCAGGCAAGACACCCTTATCAGTTCCTGACCGTGTTACGGGTCGTGGAAAAAACCGTAGTAAAGCCCGTTTTTTTTTTTTAGAACCGATAAGAACCGGTTACCACACTCTAAAAGCAGAATAAAGTATTTTTAAACAACTTGATCGGTTCAAACCGAACCGATCCCATGCTATAAATTCCACACAGAAAATTAACAAAAATAAGCCTATCTAGTACTCACGAAACCACAGACAGAGACTGGAACCGACAGGCGCGTTTAAATTGTCGAAAACTGAGAAAAACGGTACTTTACCGACAAATTGAACCAAGCAAAGGAGAATTCTCCGGAGCGACTGTTCAGTGAGGCGGAGTAAAGAATCTGATGGTTTGAGTTCTAACAGCAACAGACAGAGTCTCAACCGAGCTCGAGCTCAGCATTCCATGCCTGGCATGGAAATTTAACTCTTTCATCTCCGGGGCAGTTTGAAGGTTGGACCTCACTGCAATTTGTCAGAATACAGCAAGACTTCATGTTGTTTAAATACCTTTTCTTATCTTGTGGGTATATACAACCTTTCTGGAATCTTCTTGCAGACACATGGAAAGAACCTCTGTTCACATCCCTGATTTATCAGACTCTGATTTATGGGCCTTGAGACAGTTCATTTGCAAGGTATCATATGCAGATACAATATAGTTTTTTATAACAACATTTTGATTAGGCACGAGGACATTTATACATTATACAAGACATTTTACATAGATATATTCGTTCAGTTTATATAATTATACATTGGACTTTAAAACAACAGTTCTCATCCAGCATCAGGACTAATTAATCACATGAACTAGACAAGTCTCGTTTTAACATTTCTCCAGTATTGATTTGATTAGCTTCAGGGAACAAAGTCTGAATAAGTGCTTAACTGATACATAATCCATTTTCTCCATTTTGTATCAAATACCTCCACTCTATCCCGTACTCTGGCCACCATCCTCTCCATCCTATATATCTCTCTCTTGTCAAGTTTAGCCACTCTCCCTTAGTTGGCAGCCTATTCGTTCCCATATTCTGGTTATTACCTTTTTTGCTGCCAATATTAGCAATGTAGTCTGCAGGTATATATTCTTCTCTACTTTTAGACCAAATGGGGTAGTAGCTGTCAGTATATACCTAGAGGTAAAAAGACCTGGGTTTTCATATATTGCCACCGGCTCCTGCACTACCTCCTCCAATAAGGAATCAGCATGCTGCAATTCCAAAATATATAAGGATCGCCTGTAAAACTAGCTACCATAGCAGGAGTGCAAAAAATCTATATTGTAATTTCCATGCAAACTCTTTCCAATATGGCGATCCCAAGACCTTAAGCATAAGTGGGGAGGCCATCTTCCAGTTAGTAACTGGTAGGTCAGTCCCTAATTCCAAGGACCAACGGGCTCTAATCGACTCAGTAGAGTCTTCTGTTTTTTCTCCCAAAGCAAGGTAGGCCAGATTGATACCATGGTCTAGAGTGGTACCTTGTCTCTGTGATAGACGTAATTTTATTATTAGTGGTGTGTTTTCAATCACTGCTGCCAGTGCTTCCTCCATTGGCCGCAAATAAGATTTTAGCTGCAAATACTTATGAAAGAAGCCCTGGTGTATTTCATACTGAGCCTGGAACTGGACAAATGAATAAAGGCCCTCTGTGCCTAATAATTGAAAATATGTTTGATATTATATTTATACCACTGGGTTAAGGATCTATCCAAATAATTGGGTGGAAAGGCACTGTTCACTGCAAGGGATCTCAGAAAAAGTGCCTCCATGGACAATAATCTTTTATTGAGTACAGTCAGCCACTGCTTAAACACCTCTGCAGTATATTGTGGGAATCTAGAGAGAGGTATGCAACCAGGAGGATGTCCAAAGAGACAGTCCGTCAGGTCTTCTATGCCATTCCACGTCATCTCAAACTGCTTCCGGGACATAATATAATTGGGGTTCATCCAGAAGAGTAAGATCTTTAATTTAGAAGCTCAGGCATAATTCAGGAGATTCAGTAAATTTAACCCACCTCTATCTTTTGATGACTGTAATAGAGAGTACCGAATCCTGGGAGGTTTCCCCTGCCATATAAAGCGAGAGATCAACCTATTCCAAGATTGAAAATAAGTCTGTGTTGGAAATAATGGGAGTGTCTGCAGATAGAACAAAATCCGGGGAAATATGTTTTGTTTAATAGTTTCTATTCAAGCTAGGAAACTCAAAGGTATCTGTGACCATTGTGTGAGGTCCTCAGTTATGTTTTGGATTAGGGGTTCAAAATTTGCAATATCTGCATGTATCTGATTTTTAGTAAGATGGATCCCAAGGTACCTCATCGATTGTTTATACCACTTAAGGGGAAATGCATGTTTTAAAGCAGGGGAAGGGATGTAGTTACACAGTAGTACCTCTGTTTTTTGTTGGTTAATTTTATACCCTGAGATTTTACCGTACATCTCCAGTTGTTCCCAGACCCTTGAGATTGATATATCCGGGGAGGACAAAGTGAGAAGGATGTCATCCCCAAATAGTGACATTTTATGGTTTGTGCCTCCCATAGGTATGCCCTCAATCTCTGGGTGAGCTCTAATGCTTGGGCTAATGGCTCGAGATACAGAGCTAATAACAGGGATGAGAGGGGGCATCCCTGACGAGTCCCCCTCTGCAGAGGAAAAGGGTCAGAGATAGAACCATCTAATTTTAAGTAAGCCCGAGGGTGTTTATACGTATTTTGCAATTGTTGTACGATCTCCAGGGGAAAGCCAAAACTAGACAAGGTAGCCCACAGAAATGGCCAGGCCACCCTGTCAAATGCTTTTTCGGCATTCAATCCAATGAGTGCTAGGGGAATCGAACGTGTTGCTGCGTACTCTTTAAGTAGGTGTGTTCGTCGCACTGCATCGTGAACCTGTCGTCCCTTAATAAAGCCCACCTGATCATGATTGATCAACAAAGGCATGATGTTTTCAAGTCTATGTGCTAGTACAGACATATACATTTTGTAATCAAAATTTAACATTGAAATTGGCCTGTATGATGAGGGTAGGGTAGGGTTTTTGTTTTGTTTAAGTATGGCAGATATCATTACGTTGTGCCAAGAGGGGGGAGGAATACCTCCTTCCTGTATCTCATGGATAGCCTGGAGTAATGGTGGTAGTATTTCTTCTTTGAGTTTTATAGAACTCCAACAGATATCCATCTGGTCCTGGAGCTCTGTGCAGCACTCCCTCTATCTCAATCAAGGTAGTAGGGGCTCTCAAAATATCTGTCTGGGAGGCAGTCAATTTGGGAAGCTTTAAGTTGTTAAGGTATGCCTCTATCTGTTGACTACGGTATTTAGACTCTGCCCTATATAAATCCCGATAATATTCGACCATGACTCGTGTAATGATCTTAGGGTAATGTTCTAGCTTCCCCGTAGTATGGTCTTGCATGGCCATAACACAGGCTCTAGCCTTATGCATTCTAAGTTTACGGGCCAGATTCCTGGCTCCTTTAGGGCCCGCCTCATGTGCTGAGAGTCTGAGATAAAAGAACTGTTGCTCTACTTTCTGATCTAAGTATTTTTGAATTTTTTGTTTTAGTGTTAGTGGTTGTACCTTTATAGTTCCATCCCCCTGAGCATATAAAGACTGCAGTACTTTCAACTCCCCCTGGAGTGTAATAAGCTGTGCCTCTCTCTCTATTTTTCCTCGATAAATAAGCAATAATATCCCCCACACAACACTGTCTTAAGGGTATCCCACTGAATCGCTGCCGAAACATCTAGGTCACCATTCTCCCCCAGGATCTGTGGGATCCAGTCTTTAACCATTTGATTAAACTCTGGAGCTCTCAAGTGCATCAAGTTGAAGTGCCAGAAGTTCGTTTTATGGCCCCTGCCCAAATCAAATTTGGCATATACTGGGGAATGGTCTGACAATATGGTCGCCCCATGCCACAAGTCGTGTAATGTTTCTAGATGTTCTGCTGTGGTAAACATATAATCTAGTCAAGACACCACCCCTGGTCGTCCCGGTGCTATATGGGTATATTCTCTCTCTGTGTGGGGTAACAGTGACGCCAGATGTCTACCAGTCCCAAAGAAGCAATTGTACCCTGCAAGTACTTCTGAAGCAGGTTAACCCTGTTAGGAAGATGGACTGAGACATCCCTTGCAGGATTCAGAGTAGTATTCTGGTCGCCCCCTTCAGAAGTTGCCCCTGGAGGATCTCCAATAAAAGCTGTGCAAAAAAAGTCTGAGCCAATCTCTTTGAGATCCCCAGGGAAAAATAAACGGATGCCAGAGTAACCGGGTGAGCATGAAGCATGCCCGTTGCAATAGCGAATCGTCTCTCCGGGTTTATTACCTTCTGATGGAGGTCGAATGGTACCCCATGTCTGATCAGGATGGCCGCTCCCCGTCTCCTACCTGAGTTGTAAGATGAAGCTATCACAGTGGGAAACCCCCATTTGGTGAATTGTTCATGCTTAGGAGAGGACAGGTGAGTCTCCTGCAAAAATATGATTTCAGGATTGTCTCTTTTAATAAATTATATCAAACGGGATCTCTTAACTGGGCTGTGGATCCCATTAATATTAAGGGACAATATCAGTGATGATTTCCCCATTTTGTATCATTAACAAGTATTTTATATTGCATAAGCCCAGTTTCCTACTGTTCTCCTTGTCACCTAATATAGTAAACATCTCCTTTCCATATATTCTCAGCCCAAATTGCTGGTAAGCAGTTTTAGTCCAAAGCAAACACACCAAAATAGCCTCTTGTACGTTCGAGTCCACATTGTCTAATTTTAACAACATATACAAAATAATATACCCATAAGATAGGGTACAAATGTTCAAAACATATTTGTACACCTTACAAAAGATCAGTAATAGATGACAGTATTTATCCCCCTCTAGTGGTGATTTGGTGGTACTCCCAGCCATGTATTGTTTCCAGCTAGGTTTAACACATAATTTGTGTTAGCCTGCAGGAGTAACAAAAGTAAAAGAATATTGGTTCGGGGGAGAATTTGTAACTTTCATGCCTAGGTTTCTCATCACAACAGTGTAACGTGGACTTCCGGTTCTGGTTGCCTAGGAGATGGAAGCCTAAGCTGACAGCTCCCGACAAAATTCATATAAATCCATCGGAATCCAGCTCACAACCGCCGGCGCCCCACTGTGAAAATGACAGACAGACTAATTCAATATGCCTCCGAAACTTGAGCACAAAGAGGGAGCGCACAGTTTGCACCCAAAGCTGAAATTTCCTCCTCAGGGTTCGCTTCCACAGGCCGCATTACGGGCCAAGACAGCAGACCTGATTAACCAGACTCCCGCAGCCTCTCATAGCACAGAAGAAGATTTTACAATCACCTCTAAAACCCTGTGCAGTACTTTGCAACAGATGAGTGAAACACTTACCAGGTTAGAACAGAGAGCCAAAGAAGACAGACAATGCATTACGGATCTAACCGAATGTACAGATCACCTCGAGGAGTCCATGACGGAATATACCAACGTTCAGATATCCACAACGCTGCCTTGAAAGATCTCCACCACAGAGAAACTGCCCTTCAGCAACAACTAGGGGATTTGGAAAATCGCAGTCAGCGAAATAACCTGCGATTACATGTGCTTCCTGAAGGTACTGAATCGGGATCTATGACGCAATATATGGAAAGCTTTTTAAAAGAGATCCTAAATTTGGATGAGAACAGGGACCTCGGCATTGTTCGCGCCCACAGATCCTTGGTAGCGAAACCAAAGGATCCTAAAGCCCGACCCCGATCCATAATCATGACATTCGTTGATTATAGGGTCAAAGAAGAGGTTCTTAGATCTGCCTGGTCAAAAAACAGGTTCTCTTTGGTGATGTTCGCCTATTTTTTTATCAAGACTACGCCCCTCAAACTCAGGCTCGCAGACAAAAAGCATACAACATCGCTAAAATCATTAGACAGGCTGGGTACACTGCTCAACTCGAATACCCAGCAAGAATAAAAGTTAACACTCCAGACGGTTGGCAAAGATTTCAAGAGTTAGCTGAAGCAATCAGTTGGGCTAAAGTGCTAGGGATAGCAGTTCCTGAAGAGGGCGCCGGAGTTCCACACAGAGCCTATCTGAAGAAATCCTGGCAAGTGCAGGGAACTAAAAATGCGAAGACTTCGAGAGCAGGGGACTCCAAATCAGTGTGGGACAGCGTATACAAAAAAACAGACCCCCAAGACACCAACCCTTACGTGGCTCTGCACCCAAATCTGACTTCTGAAGAAGCGACATCTTCTAATGGCTGAGTACGCTGAGCAGCAGAAGCTTGTTTTGTTTTTTGAATATTCTGTTTATTAACAGTTTTCTGAGACGACAAAAAAAAAAAAAACCTTATACATACTACAAACAACAAAAAACAAATACAGTTGCAAACACACAAACATCCCGGTTATTAACTTAATACATCATATAACTTCCATTTATTAATTTATTAATTAAGGTGCAGTCGAGTGTGCAGTAATACCCCTGCGTCTTTTATATATTCAGGACTCCCTGGATAACTACCCATTATTATATGCAGTCCATAAAACAGACTCCCGTCCCTCTACTATTTATATTGTACTAGGATGTTAGGACCACAGCCCAAGGCAATTTACTGAACCAGCGTTCAACTGCTGGCCCTTCCCTTTAGCCATTCCCCCAACTGGTGGTACCCTATACCTATCTTATGCCCTGATACTTAAATGTTCAACCCTGAGCAGAGCATTAAATTTTCAGACAAACTCAACGTCGCCATAAAAGGGGCCCAATCCCTTAAAAAAAACCTCCTCCCTATCCCTGACTATCCATGTAAGTCTCTCTAAAGCCAATGTACGTATAACTAATTTTCACCAGTCACTCAGCGTGGACCCGTTCCCAGTGACCCAGGTATTCTGAATGCAATGTCTGGCTAATACTAGCGAAACCCTTACCCATCTGGGCAATATTTGCCACTCTTCTTTCCCTTCTATTCTTTCCACCCCAAATAGGCAGACTAAGGGGACACAGGTCAATTGCCCCCCTCATCCCCCTATTTATCTCCTGTATCACCCCCCCCAATATCTTATCAGGACCGGACATGTCCAAAAGCAATGGAAGAAGGTGCCCAATCCCTTACCACACCTTCTACAGTTCAGCGAAACAGCAGGATGTGCCCGGTGCACTGCCACTGGGGGCCAATAAATTCTGTGCAAGAACTTATAGAAGGCCTCCTTAAATTTATTACATATCATAATTCCCTCTGGCATACCCAGCACTAATTCCCAGTTTCTCTCCAATATCTGTAACCCTAGATCCTTTTCCCAGAGGGTCTTCGTGAGGGGCCCATAGGTCCGGGGCTCTGCTTATCCTGTTTGACTATTTTCCCAACAAACCTTTTATATCCTTCCTGGATTGACATACCATCTGCTCTATTCTATTTAACTGCAGTGCCCCCTTCCCCCCTATGCTCAATCGCCCTATATATGTTTTCAGCTGTAAATACCGAAACATATGAGAGGCTCCCACCCCAATCTCTCTCCTGACCTTGTGAAACTCACTCAACTCCCCCTTCTCCAGCAGCATCCCCATACATACCGCTCCCCCTGTCTCCCATTCCAGGAACCCTCTATCCTCCATCCCAGGGATGAAGAAGGGGTTCCCTCGCAATTGGGAGCAAGACAGTCTCCCTTTGGGCCCCCCTTCCGTCGCCATAAGTGGTACCAGGCCTCCAGCGTCTCCCTAACTAATGGGTTACCACTGCCCGAGTCCCTGTATGCCCGCAGCCCTCTATTATGTAGGTAGGCTGTGAGTCTCCCAGGAGTCCCCTCCTGTTCCAGGCCTATCCAGCTAGCCACCTCAGGTTTGTGAACCCAATCCGCTACCCCCCAGAGTTGCACTGCCTTGTAATATGCCCCCAGGTCTGGGAAGATAAGCCCACCCCTATTTCTATCCGCCTTGAGCCTTAACAAACGTATTCTGGGCTTTTTCCCCTGCCAAATAAAGTCCAAGAACCCTCTCTCTAACCGTTTCACATCCCTCTGCGTAAGCCTCAGCTGCAACATTTGCATAGGGTATAAGATACGTGGGATAATATTCATTTTTATGAGATTTATTCTCCCAATCCAAGACACTGGTAGTTGCATCCATCTCTTCAAGTCGGCCAATATCCGATTTATCAAGGAGTGATAATTCAACTTATATAGCTCGTCCCACCTCCGCCCGATACGCACCCCAAGATATTTGAAATCCGACCTGACAACCCTAAATCCCCTCTGCCGTACCTCTGGACCTACTTCTGGGAACCCCATAGCTTCAGATTTCTTCACATTAATCTTATACCCCGATAGCCCTGCAAACTTTTCAATAATATCCATAAGGCATCCCATAGAGCCATTCATGTCCCCTTGGAATAGTGGCATATCATCAGCATAGAGCGCCACCTTATGCACTCCTCCCTCCCCATCCCTCACTCCCACCATGCCCTCACGCTGTCATATCACAGACGCCAGCGGTTCGATCACCAAAGCAAATAGCAGGGGGGACAGAGGACATCCCTGCCTTGTCCCCCTACCCAGCCTGAACTTCGCAGACAGACACCCATTCACTATCACCTACGCACTCGGCTTTTGGCACATGGCCCTGACCCACCCTATGAACGGGCCCCCCAGACCAAACCAGGCCATCACCTCGAATAAAAAGTCCCATTCCACCCTGTCAAACGCTTTTTCAGCGTCCAATGAGATCACCCCCATCTTGGTGTCAACCTTTCCAGCTCGCCATACAATGTTTAACAACCTCTGAACATTGTGGTAGGACTGCTGCCCCTTGATGAACCCTGTCTGGTCCGGGTGAACCACCTCTGGCAGGATATTCTCTAACTGGGTAGCAAGGACTTTAGCTAGAATTTTCATATCCACATTGAGAAGGGAGATTGGTCGATAGGAGGAACATTCAAGCTCATCCTGACCTCTTTTCTGTATTAAGCAGATATTAGCCTCATAACATGAGTCAGGCAATAGCAGGACCTGGTCCTCCTACCCTCTTTCAAACACCCTCCCCAATAAATCTGCCAGTTGTCCCCCCAAAATCCTGTAGTATTCAACAGGAAAGCCATTGGGCCCACTGGCCTTTCCCTCCTGCAACTTCTGTATGGCGCTAAGGATTTCCTGCCTTGAAATGGGCTGACTCAGCATCTCCCTCTGCTCATCTCTAATCCTTTGCAAAGATGTCCCTCTCAAGAACTCTCGGATACGCTCTTCCTAGCCCTACATGCTCCGCCCTATACAACTTTTCATAAAAACTCCCAAAACGCTCTGCTATAGCCTTTGAACTTGTGATGATTTGCCCCCCCCTCCTTAATCCGCAGGATCCTAGTTGGACATCTGCCCCCCTTCATCAGCCTCACCAACATGGGCCCAGGCTTATTCCCCCACTCAAAAACCCTCCTCTGACAAAAGAACCACACCCTCCCTGCTTCTTCCCTTAAGAGACAATTAAGGGCCTCCCTTGCCACTGCCAACATCTTAGGGGCTTCTCCCCTCCCCCCCCACTCGCTTCTCCAACTCTTTCACTTGCCTTTCTAATTCTTCCCTCTTCCCCCTTTTCTGTTTTTTGATCTTGGCCACATAGGCTATTATCGCCCCCCGCATATAGGCCTTACCCGCCTCCCATAAAATGGCACTGGACACCTCACCCATATCATTCACCTCTTCATAGAGCTTCCATTGCTCTGCCAAGTATTCCTTGAATGCTTGGTCCTTAGCTAAGTATGTAGGAAATCTCCAGGTTGATGGTCTACTCTCAGCCCCCCCCGACACTCAATACAACCATAGCATGGTCTGAGAGGAAAATGGGGCTGTGATTTATCTATTTTATTCATCCCACCCAACTTCAAGGTAGAAAAAAGTAATCTAATCGGGACCAAGTCCTATGGGGGTTAGAGTAGAACGTATACTCTCGCCCAGTGGGGTTGACCGCCCTCCACCCGTCCACTAAATCCAGATCTACGATTCCAATTTTCCACTGCCCCATGGCCAGGGCCACTGGAAAATTGCGGAAAATTTTACCCTAAAATGCGAGGATTTTCTTGCAAAAATTGCAGGAAAATTGCAGGGGTTCACTATATATCCCCACTGCTCCCTAATAAATATGTTATTGTTTGCTTCAGTATGTATTGATCACATTAATTGTTAGATAAATGTATTGTCACTTGTAAATGCTTTTAATATGAAGAAAGATGTGTGTTTTTGAAATGCACTGTAAACTAATCATGTAGCATATCTTCTAAAAATCAAGACACCCAAGTCATGCAGTGCTAACTAGATTTTATTCAGTAATTTACAGTTAGTCTGTACTGAATACATCCTGAAACAACATATTTTGCCAGTTTCTAGATGTTAAATAATGAAGCCTGTTTAAACTACTTGCTTTGGTGCAAGAAAAAAATAAACAGATAACCAGGGTGCCTAATAAAGGTCTAGTAAGAAAAATATTTTTGTTAAAATGATTACTGTTCTTAATCAGCATTGTAAGTACATTTTAAAATCACATGATGAAAGTATCAAATCATACCAATAGCTTTTCATTACATCATACAATAGTTTTTAATACATTGTACTTTTGTTCTACTCGGTTTGCTGTGATTTTACTTGGGTTGCAATTATTTTGTCTATTTGAAGGTAACTGTTTAACTATACTTAACCTGTTCAGCATGTTTTCAGAAATGTTTGCTTTTTGTAGGCTTTGTATGCGAGTATACAGTTGTGGCAGACTGACATGTAAGGAATCATTGTCACCAACCCCCTCAGAAGCACATTCAAGTTTATAATCAGCAGGGCCATCCAAACTCTTGTCACATTTGAATCAAAATCCTTTCAGATTGAAAGTATTTATACAAGGAACATCTACCCTACCATTCAAAAACAAGCACTGTGGTCAAGGCTTCATTTAGGTGAATGGGGCACTTTGCACCTCTTCTCACAACTATTGTTTGTCTCTGTGTCAGCAAAAAGTTCTCTGATAGTCTGCTTTAACACAGATTTTAAGTGTTCAAGTCTACATATGCATGACCAGAGGATTCTGAAACCAAAGCACGGAAGTGAATCACATGAAAGCAGAGTCACATTTGACCCCTTCTCACTTCACACTGCACTGTTTTGGTCAAATCCAAGTCTGTGTACCATATCTGAGTAGATTTCCTTGAGAATTTAAATATTTGTATACAATTTCAGTCAAAAAATTCCATAAATGTAAGAAATTGCAAGAAATTGTGGATTTTGTGCGGAGAAGGGTGAAAATTGCGGAAATTGCAGAAAAATTGCGCCCGCAATTTTCCAGTGGCCCTGCCCATGTCCTCCGTCGCCTGCCCCTTACCCTCAGAATGGTCCATCTTCGCATCCATTGTCCAATTAAAATCCCCTCCCATAATGAGCCCCGGAAATTGCTCCCTAATAAGCAGGCCCAGCAAAGAGGAATAAAAAAAGGGTCATATACCGCTGGTGCGTAGACACAACCAAAAGTAAGTGTCTCCCCCCACCATATTCCAGTGACAAAAATGTATCTGCCCTCCTTAGGGTCTCGCACTACTCTTTTCACCTCGAAGAGCAGATTCTTATGTAAGAGTATTGCTACCCCCCTTTTATGCAAGGAATAAGAGGCCGCTAAACATTTCCCTACCCAATTCCGCACCAGTTTGGCATGCTCCACATCTGTCAGGTGCGTCTCTTGCAGCATTGCCACCTGTGCCTCTTACGTCTAAGCGCAGTTAAAAGTGTGGTCCTCTTCACTGGGCTCGCTATACCTTAACATTCCAAGATATCACATTTAAATTGACTAAGTCACCCATCTCATTCTGTGAGGCTTTTCATTTTTTAAGGTTATTGACATTTAGTATTGCATTACATATATCCGCACATTCATATAACTCACCGGTACCTTCATATACTTTTTTTTCTGATGTCTGCACACTCGACTGCCGCAACTAAAATACCACCAGGTAATTACCCTACTAACATGAAAACTAAGGAACTATCTATTCTATCATCTATAACTAATCCCCCAAACCCCCTTCTGAACCCGCCTCCTCCCTCCCCTCCTTCACCCTTCCCTTGTAACCTCTCCTCTTCCACCTTCCCCTACAACATTAATTGGTAACACAGCACAAGTGTAGATTTAAAGACAATGAAGAATAAACACTCAACACCACTCCACCATAACCGAGATTGCGCGTCCTGCTGCCCCCCACCCCACCAGCCAAATTCCCCTTCGGAGTTATCCCACTCCCGGGGTCCCCATTAACTCCATCCCGAGCTCGATCAGTATCCCACCTTCTTTTCTCCTATCTCAGACATCCCCACACCAATCCACCTCCGTGTCTCATCTAATTGCTTCACCCTTTATCTCCTCTTTACCCAAACCCTTATCCCCCGTCCCAACTATCCTTTATTATCATAATTCCCCCACCCGAAACCCTCCCTTGTGCAGGCTCAACTCCTCTTCCATTCTCCCTTTATCTCGGTCTCGACACCAATCCGGTCTCACCCTGCTCCCCCTTCCCCTACTACCACTAACCTCCTCATCCAGTTTATTCCCGGCCACCCCCCCTCACATCCTCCCCCAGGTCAGCACATAGTGACCTGGGAGGGGGGCCATCCCCAGCCCCGCTCAGGTAGGGAGACCTATACCTCAATCTTTGGTCTCTATACCACAGCCTTTTCTACCAATCCCTTGAATACCCCCAACTAGATGACCCGTAGAGGGCTCTTATCCAGATCCTAAAACTTTTTAAACCTCCCCAAGAAAAACTTCCCTACTCTAGGCTATCATAACTTCATCCTTTCTCTAACAATCCCCCAACCCTCCCCCAGACTACTCTTCATCCCTTCCAGCCAAAAACTGAATCCATTTCTCCTTAGTCCGCCCTCCATAACCATACCCCCCCACCCTAATTAATAGCATTAGATGGACACATCATGAATCTGACAGTATCGGGGGGGGCACGGGGGGCTAGGCCGCGCCATCTAAAAAACACGCGCTAGGCCCTCCCCAGCTCCTACATCGCCTGTAACGGGGACTCACCTCATATCCACGGCCCTCTGGTTTCCAGCTGAGCTCTCATACAGCACCAGTCAATAATAGAGAGCCCTCCCCGAGAGCAGAAGGGAACGCACCTCATGTCCCAAACTTCCAACTTCTTAGGCCCTTCTAGCCCACAGTTCTTCCATCACGCCTGAACCAACAACTGTCTCATCCAGGATCCGTCCTCCTCTGGTAAAAGTGGCACAACGGCGCCAACCAGGAACAAGGAACACTCTCAACATAATTCAGTCCCAACACTGTAGCCAGGAAAACAATCCTCCATCAGAATAATTAAATTGAAACCTCTTGAAGCCATCCTTCCAGTTCTTTGCATCCCCCACAGCCGCTCAGCTCACTCTTCTCTTCAAGCCCTTTACAAACTCCTCTGTTTTCTCGAGCTCCCAAAAGGAGCAGGTCGCTCCTTCATGCTTTATTCTGAGTGTGGCAGGGTATACCAAAAAGTTTTCCACTTTAAGGCCCCTCAGCTGTGCCATCAGCCCATTGAAGGCCTTCCTTTTTTTCAACAAGCGAGCTGAGTAGTCCTGCGAGAGGAATAATCTGTGGCCCTCATAGCACAAGGTATCCTGGGATCTGTAGGCTTTCAATAGCGCTTCTCGGTCCTGAAAATTATGGAAGCACATAATTATCTGATGTGGGGGCTGATCTGCCGCAGGTCATGGCATCACAGCCCGATGTGCACGCTCTAATTTAATCTTACCATTTTTCATTTTTAGCCCCAGCACTTCGGGCAAAACTCTGCTGTAAAAATCAAGTGCATCCTTCCCCTCTAGTCCCTCAGGGAGCCCTCTAAGTCGTAAATTTAACCGCCGATGATAGTTCTCCTGGTAATCATAAGCCTCCTTAAACTCCTCCAACTCCCTCTGCAAAGCACGAACTTGCCCCGGGACTGCCAACACTTCGTCCTCTAGTCTGGAGATTCTTTCTTCGGCCTCAGTCAGCCAAGTGTTCTGTTGCGCCTGCTGCTCTAGGACCTCCTGCAATTTCCCATCCAACTTGTCTTCTAGCTTTATCAAGCGCGGCTCGAGGGCTGCAATTACCTGCCCTGTGAGCTCCTTCCACAGAACTGCTACCTCCGCCACTGAAAGTGAAACCAGGCCTGCGTTTTCTCCTCCTGGGCCCGCCATCCCCTTTTTTCCAGTTTTCCCAGTCGTCCGCTGATTTTTCGAAGGCATCGAGGTCAGATACTCGTCCATTGCTCCCTCCGCCACCCAAGACCACCATTTTATTGGCCCCGAGGTGAAAAACTCTGTTTATTAATCTATATTAATTGGCTATTTTGCTGGAGCTAATGGGAAACGCTACTTCCGTTATTGTCATTAGCCTTGTTTTGGTTTTATGTTGTTTCTCTCCTCACTACGTCACGGTAGAGCTGTATTCCATGAAAAGGGACAACGGGCCAAGTTTTAAATATCCCTGTTAGGTCAAGTCTCTGGGTGGAGGGGAGAAGAAGTTCGGGCTAGGCTCCTCACAGAGCATATTTCATGATTTACAAACATACTGGTTGTTTCTTTAAGTTTCCCGGACATCGCTACGGACTGGATTTTGTACCAATTCAAGACTGAAATCTCCATAACTGTCTACCTTTATTATTGGCTTACTAGAAGTGGGGCATATCAGTCGAATGTGGGTTTCCCTTTTCCTCTTTTTTGTTCTTCATGGGGTGCATGGAGACAGAGAGGAGAGCGAAAGGGAAGGGGAAGGAATTAAATTTAAAAACTAATGCTTGCTTAACAGAGTGGGTTCCGATCGGTTGATTAAATGGTGATGGGGGTCGGATGGGCTCTTCTCAAATCCTCAGGGGGGGGGTTCCCAGTGGTGGGGGCGGCGCTGGTGCACCAATTATAGCCAGGGGCCATCTGTCCTGGTTGCGGGGGATGGTGCCGTTGTTGGGCCCGAGGGTATTGAGAACTGCCCTATACGTGCAGCCCTTTGTATAGCCTCTCTAGTGGACACACGTATAAAGATCTGACCGAAGGGTAAGGCGGCTCCAAGAGAAGACTGCTATCCCCTGAGATAAGAAACTGCAAGGTTTCAGGGGCTGACTCCTTATGTCAGGTTCAAATGTCTAACACACAATTATCTCTTAGAAGGGATTGCTGATGGTGTGCTGTAGAGCACCCCGAGACATCCCTCGGCAACTTAGAATGATCCTATCACAAACAGATAAAGCCTGAGAGAGCAAGAGAGCAATATCCCATGGGTAGTTAGCCACCTTCTGGTTAGGAAATCCAGACTACGTTAAATTTGGAGACTGTGTGTGTTCTCGGAAGGGACATCTGGGGGCACAGCGTGGGGGGGGTTACAGGCCTTCTCTTGGGCGAGCGGTGGTGGGGACGGGTTCCCACTCGGTCTGACAACAGACTTCCATTTACCTTTTAAGAGATCACATGGGGAAGTATTTTGGTTGACTGGGGCTGCCCTGCTCCACTGGGGGGCACCATCCTCGTTTGGGGGGGGAGCGCTATGGGTTCTGATCCCCCTATATCACCAAAATGATAACTTTGTGCTTTAACTAAACCACCAAGTCGGACCTATGCGTTTAACCGACCAACTATCTCTGAGGCAATCAGACTCAGCCCAGCCGGGACATACCACGACTTTTACTGTGGAACAGACCTGGCAGGGAGACTAGCTATTTAGTCTTTCACCTCACCTCTTAGAAGTATCCAGAGGTGCGGACTAGGGTATAAATACACCTTGAAGTTACACAAATGTTTTTTCTGCTGCTTGAGTGGCAATTTGTAAATAGTTTTGTTCAGTTTATAATGTTTGAAGTATTTGTCCGACTAGTTGGGTTAATTTCACAGGCACACAGATATTCTAAGATGATCTGGTTCAGATTTAACAGGGTATTATGGCTGATTTAAAAATAGTTTCATGGAATGTCAGGGGTATAACTAGTCCTATTAAGAGGGCAAGAATTATCCAAGAACTACAGCGGCAACATGCCACTATGGCATTTTTGCAAGAGACCCACTTGAGTGTGACAGAACACAGAAAGCTGCGCAGGAGCTGGGTGAGGGAGGTATATGCGGCTGAATACTCGCAGCAGACCAATTGAAGGGGACTGCTATTTTGGTCAGAAGAGATACCCCCCTCAAGATTCCTCAAACAGACCTAGATCCTGAGGGTAGATATGTGAGATTAACGGGAGAATACAGAGGCCAGAAATGTGTTTTTTTAAACCTTTATGCTCCAAATGAGGAACAAGACAGGATACCTTTTTTAACTAAAACACTCACGGACTCTATCCTTGATCCCAATAGTCTGATTTTCATGGCGGGGAATTTTAATTCGGTATTAGATCTTGTCTTGGATAGGATGGGCTCCAAATCCACAGGCCCAGCCAAGACCAGCAGAACGCTCACTAGATTATGTACAGAATTATCATTAGTGGATGCTTGGAAATTTCTTTGCCCTAAAGAGAGTGATTATATGTTTTATTCCCCTAAATATAAGATGTATTCCAGTACAGATTATTTGTTGATATCATTCAACACTCTACATTATCTCACAGGGGGGAACATATCTCTATCAGACCATGCCTCTGTGTCCTTAGAGATGACATTGGCTCCTAAATCTCCGGAGTCCGTTTGGCATCTTAATGCTAGTCTGCTAAATCATGAAGAGTTTAAATGATTAGTACAAGATTCTATTAAACAATTCTTAGAATTTAACCCAGCGGAGGACACGGAGGCAGGGGTCAGATGGGATGCCCTTAAATGTTATTTGAGGGGAATTATAATTCAATATGCATCCAGACACAAGAAGGCAAAAATTAAAGAACGTCTCGACTTAGAAAGGAGGATCACCCAACTAGAGGCATCCCACAAGACGTCCTTGAACCAACATACTAAAACAGAGTTAGATAGGGCTAAAGCCAAATTGAATAAAATTCTGGATTTGCAGGTTGAAGGCCAAACAGGGCAATAGGGCTGGGAAACTATTAGCCTGGCAGATTCACAAAGAAAGAGCCTCCCGGGCAGTACCCAAGCTTAGATCAGAGGGTGATGGTACAACAGTTTTATCCCCTACTCTCATCACTGCCCAATTTCAAAAATATTATACTTCTCTGTATTAGGCAGAGAGGGGCCGGAGACATGGGAAAATAATTATAGCTTACTTGGATAACCTTCAGCTTCCTACACTAACAGAAGAGCAGAAAATGGGACTAGAAGTGCATCTCTCTCCTACAGAAATAAAGCTGAAAATTAAACAATTAAAAAATGGTAAAGCCCCAGGAATGGACGGGTATGTGGCAGAATTTTATAACGAGTTCCAGGGTCCCCTTTTGCAGGTACTGTCGGATACATACAATGGAGTGCTGGGAGGGGAGGAAGCTGTCCCTAGGTCCTGGAATCAAGCCCAAATCTCTGTTATCCTTAAACCCAGTAAAGAACCGGAAGATTGCAGGTCCTACCGGCCCATCTCCTTGCTCCTAGTAGACTTAAAAATCTTTACAGGGATTATAGCTGACCGGCTACAGTTGGTAGTCCGATCTTTGGTCCATAAAGACCAAACTGGTTTTATATCAGGCCGCTATTTACAAGATAACATTAGGCGCCTGCTGAATGTAATCTTGGCTTAAAAGAACAATAAAAATTTACAACTCGCTATAAATATGGACGCCAAAAAGGCCTTTGACAGAGTCGACTGGGTGTTTTTCGGTGAGACCCTGAAAAGATTTGGACTAGGGGATAGATTCCTAAATGTCATTAGAGCTTTATATAATGCCCTAGGAGCCAGAATAAAGGTAAATGGCCATTTCTCAAAGAGGATTTCCCTTAAGCGGGGAACAAGGCAGGGTTGCCCCCTCTCACCTCTTCTTTTCACTTTATCCCTTTAACCACTTGCGATAGATATCAGAACAAACCCTCAGATTCAGGGAGTGGAAGCGGAGGGGCATACCCAAAAAGAACAGGTTACTCACCTGTAACAGTAGTTCTAGGAGTGGTATATGTTGTTCATCCACACTGTCTGGCATTGTCCCTTTCCCCTTTAAATCTTGCCGGAAGTCTTCAAGCTGGCTCCTCCCACCCACCCAGGTGGTAAATACCTCGGCTCCGCCCCATGATGCCAGATCTAGCCCGCTGGAAGCCAGGTTGTGCATCTAAAGCCGAGGAGGTCGGGTGGGTGCGTGTGGATGAACAACATATACCACTCCTAGAACTACTGTTACAGGTGAGTAACCTGTTCTTCTAGGAGCGTGGATATGTTGTTCATCCACACTGTCTGGCAGACTCCAAGCAGTTCTCCGGGAGGAGGGAGGCAAGGCGCACCCCTACTTAGGGAATAGAGATTGAGACCGGAGGCCCCAAACCAGCATCCTGACGTGACTCTAGGTCAATGTGGTAATGGGTAATAAAGGTGCTTGCTGACTTCCAGGTAGCGCCTGACAGATTTCCTGGATAGGGATGTCCCTGGAAGCAGCCACCAAGCAGCAGTATGATGGGTAGAATGAGCCCTTAGCCCTTTGGGAGGCTCCTTACCTGCCAATTCATAGCACAGACCTATGCATGATGTGATCCATCCTCGAATAGTCCGCTTGGCTGCAGGTCTGCCAGAAGCTGCTTCAGCGTAGGTGACGTATCAGCTGGCGAACCTCTCCTCGACTTCGCCGCCTCTCCTTGTAATAGGAGAGAGACACGCCTGAGGTCCAGAGTATGGAGCCTATACTCAGGCCTGAGGTGTAATTAGGTAATATACTGGCAGGGTCAACACCTGGTTAAGGTGAAACTCTGACACCACCTTTGGAAGGAATTTGGTGCAGCAGGACAACTTTGTCCCTGTGAAAGACCAGATAGGGGAGTCCACTGAAAGCGCCTGAGCTCCCCGTCCTTCTGGCTGACGTGATAGCCACCAAGAAGGCCGTCTTCCATGACAAGTGCGAAAGTGCAGACTTGTGCATGGGTTCGAATGGCTTGCCCATGAGCTTTGCCAAAACCAGCAAAAGATCCCACGGAGGTGGAGGTTCACGCACTGGAGGGGATATGGTCCAGGCCTTGAAAAAAGCGCCGACCACCTTTTCCTGAGCCAACGCCGACTGACCGACCTGCGTCTCGTAAGTCGATATGGCTGCTAGGTGCACCCTAAGGGTCATCGACTGAAGACTCCTTTGAGAGGGACCAAGGTAGTCTAGAATGTTAGCCAACCGAGCAGGATAAGGGGTCCAGACTTTACTCTGACACCAAATGGAAAATCTCTTCCATTTGAAGGCAAACATTTCCTGGTCGATTCTTTTCGAGATGCCTCCACCACGGTGTAGACATCCTCAGAAAGACCCAAAGCCTGGAACTCTAGACGCTCAGGAACCAGGCTGTGAGGTGCAGGGATTGAAGGTCCGGATGAAGAACCTTCCCCTGGTTCAGAAAAATCAGGTCCGGGCGTGTACTGAGCCGCTCCGGGGTCCTGCAGCTGAGGCTGAGGAGATCTGGATACCAGAACTGGCGTGGCCAATCTGGGGCTACCAGGATCACCTTCGCCTTGTCCTGCCTCACCTTGAGTAACACCTGTGGATCAAGGGAAATGGAGAAAGCAGTAAAGAGGCCTGGGGTCCACGGCCCCGAGAAGGCATCCCCTGCAGCGAGCCCTGCTGAGGGGCGGGCATGGAACAGCCTCAGCTTGGTGTTCTCCCTGAGGCAAACAGGTCCACCAACGGGTTTGCCCCAACGAGAGAACAGGTAGTAGCCACCTCTGGATGGAGACCACTGTGGGATGTCTGGCCTAAGCAGCTGAGAGCATCCGCCAGTTGGTTCGCGACTCCTGCCACATGGATGGCTAGGAGATCCGCCTCCAGCCAGCTGACGAAGGTCCAGATCCGGAGCGCCTCCTTGTATAGCAGACGGGAGTGCGTGCCGCCCTGTTTGTTGAGGTAGTACATGGTCGTGGTATTGTCCGTCTGGACTTGAACCACTTGACCCTGGAGCTGAGGAGCGAAAGCTGACAGAGCCAGTCTGACTGCCCTGAGCTCCAACAGGTTGATGTGGCATCGGACTCCTCTGGGGTCCAGAGCCCATGAGCTCTGTGGTCCCCCATGTGGGCTTCCCAGCCCATGAGAGGCATCGTCGAGAGGACGACCGTCGGCTCGGGGCGGACAAACGGGATCCCTTCCTGCAGATGACTCGGGACGGTCCACCATTGGACAGCGCCCCACATCCTCTGGGTGACCGTGACCAGCTGGTCGAAAAGACTTGACACTGAGACCACTGGGCGGAGCTAGCCCCACTGGAGGGGGCGCATGTGCAGTCTGGCCCAGCGGACCACCGACGTGCACGCCGCCATGTAGCTCAGGAGGCGCAGGAAGTCCCGGGCAGGGCAAGTGCCCAACCAAAAATGATTGGGCAAAGGAGGAGAGAACCTCCGCCCTGTCCGCCGGGAGCCAAGCTCTGGCTTGACGAGAGTCGAGCTCTGCCCCGATGAAGCCCATCACCTGAGAAGGTACGAGTTCTGATTTGGCCTCGTTGATCAGAAGGCCCAAGTGTGAGCAGGTTCGGAGGGTCAGGTCCCTGGACCTCTCCACCTCCTGAAGGAAGGATCCCGCCAGGAGCCAATTGTCCAGGTAGGGGTAAATACGAACCCCCTGACGCCGAAGATGGGCTGCCACCACTGCAATGCATTTGGTGAAACCCTTGGGGCCGATGACAGGCCGAACGGCATGGCTCTGAACTCGTACAGGGTCCCTTCGACCCTGAAGCGGAGGAACTGTTGATGAGACGGACGGATAGGGACGTGGAAAAAAGCGTCCTGAAGATCCAGTGTGCAAAACCACATGTTTCGCTCCAGGGATGGTATGATCTGATTTAGAGTTACCATCCGAAGATGTGGGACCTGAGATACCGATTCAGGTCGTAGGATTCTAGAATGGGGCGCCAACCCCCGTCTGCTTGGGCACCAGGAAATACCTGGAGACGAAGCCTGGGTCTGAAGGAGGATCCGCTACTTGGGCCACCACCTCTTTGAGGAGGAGAAGCGCAATGTCATCTCAGGGACAGACTGGGCGACTGAGATCCACCTCTTGTGGGGCACGGGCTCGGCTGGGAGGGTACTGCTCGAATTTAAGGGCAGACCCTGCCCGACCACTTTAGGACCCATCTGTCCGTGGTGATACCGACCAGGCGGAAATGAAGTGGCGGAGCTGCCCCCATGGAGGACTCGAGCTGAAGTGACGGGTACGGGAGGACACCCGCCCGTCACTGGGCAGGCTTACAGGAGGAGGGGCACCTGGACCAGCGCCCGCCTGCTTTGTGGGCTGTTGGGACCTTGCTTGGGCCTAGGGCGCCAAGCCTGAGCCTGCTGTTGTTGTTGACCCCCTGGAAGGGTGGTTGTCTGACCGAGGGAAGAATGACGAAAAGGCTTCTTCCCGCGCTCTGCTGCTGTTCTCACTTGAAGAACCTTAGCAGATGTAGCATCTAAGGTGGCATTAGATTGCTCGACACGCTGCAGGTGACCTGCCACCCTGGCCCAAGAGGTCGGTGCCAAGGAAGGGCACATCAGCTAGCTTGTGCTGAGTATCCACGGAAAGGAGGATAACCTCAGTCGAGCCCTGGCGGCGAGTGGATACCGCTGCAGCTAGTGAACGGGCACAGGAATCACCCATGTCCAGAGCAGTCTGGAGTTGTTGTTTAGCAACAGCTCTGCCCTGGTCCCTGACCTGCTTGACCATGGTCTGCATGTCAGCTGGGAGGTGGGGGAGAACTTCGTCCAGCGACCCCAAGAGGGCGTGAGAGAAGTGTGCCATAATCACCGCTGAGCTTGCCTGACGAAGGCCCAAAGATGATGCAGCATAGACCTTCCGGCCGAGTGGTCCATAAGTTTGACTCTTTTGTCTGGAGGGCGGCATGCATCGGCTGAGCTGCCCGTCCGCCTGAATACTGAGGCAGTCACAATGCTTTCCGCCAAGGGTGCCAGTAACCCCGCCAAAGACCCTGTGGGCACCACGGACTTGGTGCAAGGCGCGGGCAGAAGGAGCTGGGCAGGAGGCTGACGCTGCCAGAGTTCCAAGGCCGACTAATAATGGCTTCAGGCAGACTGGAATGCCTCCGTAGGAGTATCCTCTTAAGAATATCCGTAAGGGATATTCCGCCTTTTCTGGATAGGCTGTAGGGCCATCCTGCCGATTCGGAAATGAGCCGGAGGATGCCCTGAAGGAGGAAGGCCCTTCTTCCAAGCCTGACGCCGAAGCTCATCAAGAGAGTGAAGGCTAGTGTTATCAGAATCGGAGGAGTCCCGACAAAGGCTGCCCACTCCAAGTCCCCTCGAGCACGCCCAGGGCTATCAGGGTGACTGTGAATGACAGTCTGTGGGGGAGACCCAAAGACTGTCGTGCCTCCTTGGAGGGAACCCCCCCCCCCGAGGGGCAGCTTAGGTGGAGGTTCCACCAAAATTGGTGGGGAACCTGAAACCGGTTGCGGCGGAAGATGCACTGGAGCAATCGGTGTCTGAGGCGGCCGAAGAGGCTGAGGCCAAGAGATAGCCGGGACCACCGAGGGAGCCGTCTTCTGACCTGCTAGCAGGAATTGCTGCCACATGAGATCCTCGCAGCGTCGACGACTTTTTCGTCAGCTTCTCCTCGTCTGAGGAGGAAGGGAAACGGTATGGCGTCTCTTTGCGGGAGTGTTTGTGTCCTTTTTAGGTCGATCGACCGAAGAGGACTTGCTCCCTTGATCGAGACCGGCGGTGTCGGCTTTGTCGATCGAGAGACTGGCTCGTGGAAAACCGAGGTTCGTTCTTTTCTCGATCGGAGTACCATGGGGCTGGTCTCCTCGTCGAGGAAGGAGAGAATCGGGTGTTCTTCCAAAGAATCATCGACAGGAGTCGGTGATAATGGCTCGATCGGGTTGAGAATAATCTCGGCTGGATCAGCCGACTCCTCGGCTTCTACGCCCGGTACAGACGGAAGGTCTGAAACCCAGCGCCGAGGAGGCAATTTTGACCGAAGTCGAGACCTCAGACCGCTCCTGATCCCAGGAGCGTCTTCTTCGACTCGAAGAAGATTTAGGATCCTTTTTCTTCGAACGGGAAGAGTGCGAGCCCGAGGGCGCCTCACCCTTGGTAGGGAGAGACTGGCACAAATCCCGAAAGGATCCTGAGAAGGAAGAGCCCAGGTTGAGCGGCACGAAGAAACCTCGGCTAGCCGAGGCTTGGGCGGCTTCTTCCTCGAAAGCCGCCATGCGCTCGAGCTGCTCGGTGGATCCCGCAGCCACAGAAACCGCCCACCTGGCCTCCTTGGATTTTACCGGTGGGTTGCGGAGCTCCGGTCTACCCAGCTTCAGGCGTGCCTGACGATCTTCCAGGACGTTGGGGTGGAAGGAAGCGCAAATGGAGCACTGCGAGGTATCGTGAATAGAACCGAGGTAGTAAATGCACGAGAGGTGGGAATCGGTGCGCGACATTTTCTGTCCGCAAGAACACCAGCGAAACCTGGGGGACAACTTGTCATCCATGTCCGAATCAGAGTCGTAAACTCTAACGAGTTTCAGAGCGAGAAGATGCGGTGAAAACCGTCGAAATGAATCCAGGACCTCAACACTGCAGAAAGCACGAGGAACCTGAATCTTCCAGCGGAAAGGAAGCTCTAGCGTCATGGGGCGGAGCCGAGGTATTTACCACCCGGGTGGGTGGGAGGAGCCAGCTTGAAGACTTCCGGCAAGATTTAAAGGGGAAAGGGACAATGCCAGACAGTGTGGATGAACAACATATCCACGCTCCTAGAAATTGCATTGTACGCTGATGACTCCCTTTTTTTTTATCTCCCAACCTGAAACATCTGTCCCGAAGCTTCTCAAGACCCTGGAGAAAATATATGGTGCTCTTGCTGGTTATAAAATTAACACTACCAAATCAGAAACCCTTGTCCTGAGTGGGTGTCCCACCAGCGCATATGAAAGGACCTTTCCTTTTGCGTGGGCCAAGAAAAATGAGACCAGATATCTTGGCATCAGTGTTTCTATAGACCTGCCCCACCTTTACAAAAATAACTATCTAAAACTTTTTCAAAACCTCCAGTCGGACATGGATAGATGGCAATTGCAACCCCTAACACTATATGGAAGATCACAAGCGTTCAAAATGAATGTTTTACCAAGGCTTCTTTTTCTTTTCCAGACCTTCCCCTTGCAGCCACCTAGAGATTTTTGGATGGTTTTGCAGAGGGTGACCCAGAGATTTCTCTGGAATAACAAGCGCCCTAGATTAGTTAGGAATATCCTCCAAGCACCTCGAGACAGGGGCAGCATAGCCCTCCCCCCACTTTTATTTTTATTTCTTGGCAGCCCGTGGGGCACAGTTGTGCACATGGGCCAAACGCAGGAAAGATTCAGGGTGGTGCCCTCTGGAAGAAGCATCCCTGAGAGATTGGGCACTTTGGCCTCTACCCACCAATAACATACCAGTAGCCATATCAAAATCGAAAACAAACCCTTGGGTCAGTCACTCCCTATGGGTTCTCAAAAAACTCAGAAGCTCACGCACACTTCGGAGGGTCCTGGTCCATTATCTTTGATAAGATTTGAGCCATCTTTTATCCCACCGAGGTAAGATTCAGGCTACCGTTATTGGGCCGCACAGTGCCTCACAACATTTGCACAATGTATAAGCAATGGTAATTGCCTTTCGATTACACAGCTGAAAGACAAATTCCAGCTACGCTGGGAGGACCATTTTAGATATCTTCAAATCCGTCACTACGTTCTTTCTGCTAGCAGACTGCAAATGATAAGTAGGGATAAAAGACAACTAGAAGAGTATTTTTTACATTAAACAATAAAAAGAAATCAGATTACTATGCATAGATCGCTTAAGTCTGTACTTCAGTCCCCCTTTCCCTTGATTAATATCGCCGACTAGCATTCTAAATTACAAAGATTCAGCCCTTATAACATCGCACCACCTCGGCTAGTTTTTTAGATGGCTCAAACAGCTGCTCTAAAAGTAAGTGCATGCCCAAACTCTCGTCATGGGCTGGAAAGATTACCAGAGCCCCTTTCTCAGACAGTCAATCCGGGGCAGTCCTCTGGAACTTGAGTAAAAGTTTTTTAACATCTTGTAATGTGGAGTAGCCTTATCTCTTTCTGGTTTGCATGTTCTGCACCTTCTCCCACACAATTCCTGACTTGAGTGCCTCTAGGTCCTGAGTTTCCAATGTTATCTGCTGGGGTACCACGATGTTCTTGGCCTGGAGAGCTTTGCTGGCTTCCTTTGGAGTTTCAAATGTTTGTGGGCCTTCAGGAAACATTATTATAAGCTTTGCAGGATATGGTGTAACGAACTTCAACTGCTGCTGTTTCAGGGTGTGAAGTATCGGGGCATAGGCCCTTCTCCTTGCTGCTATTTGTGGGGAGTAGTCATTATCGAAATAAACACATCTGCCCTTGTATTGAATGTCACCCATGCGCCATGCTCTTGAGAACAACTGCTGTTTCACTGCGTAGTTTAATAGCTTGAGCACTATGGAGCGTGGCCTCTGATCAGTATGTTGAGGTTTCGGGGGTAAGAGCTCAGTGAGCTCGTTCTATGTCTAGTTTGGTGGCTGGATCAAGTTGTAGTACCTCCCGTAATAAAGTATCCACACATTTAAGCATATCATGTCCTTCTTCCTCCTCTGGTACTCCATGAATGTGCTGATTATTTCTCCTTGATCTATTCTCAAGGTCTTCACATTTGTCTGTTAATAGCTTTTGTTCATTTATTAAATGCACCACAACTCTCTCCCAGGCTATCAGTTCTTGTATCAATTTATGTGTGAGCCAACTCCAATTCAGATACCTTCTGATTTATTTTAGCCAGTTCTGTGGATAGTTCAGTGTGAAAGGAGCGAACTTCATCTCTGAATCCTTTGAGTTCTGCCAGGATTGCAGCATTGCTGGGTTGTCCATTAGGAGATAGTGGGGGCTCCGCCACGTCTGGTAGGCCGGAATCACCAGTCTGAGAGTCTTTCACTTGTCTGGTCTACTGTGCAGCTAAAGCAGTTGATTTTTCCTTTTTTCGGGCTCCCATTCAGTTCTGTAACTCCTCTAGCCTCTTGTATAAAAAGGTTTTTCTGGTTTTGATTTGTTTTGTACTGATTCTGGGAGTTTTTTGTCGGGTCCCTGGAGCTTGATCTTTCAGTGCTGCATTCCAGCCGACAGCGCAACTGGAAGTCCATGCAGATACAATATAGTAGTTCTTATTAGATATTACATATGGCAAGACTGGTATATGTTGGTTATGCAACAAAGATTGATTTCACATACAGAGCTTCTATGTAACATTAGGCATGCAACAACTAGAACTATGAAATTGCATATGGTTCATTTTTCTGCTGAAAAAGCAAACATTTATGGCTACATTGTCATACACGGGTATATAAATAGTGTCAAATGTATTTCTTATGGAAATATTAGTTGTAAATAAGTAACTTGGCACTATGATCATTGTTTTGCACTGAGGTGGTATGTACTGATGATTTTTTCCTTTCACGTATATGGAATTTGTATCTGTTTGTAATGAACTCCAACTTTCAATAAAATTCCCATACTCTTTTCAAGAAGTGCCATGGGATCTTTAACATCCACCTGAACTACCACCAGAACAGGCAGATGGGACCTCAGTTTAACGCCTCATCCGAAAGATGGCACCTCAGGAGTGCAGCACCCCCCCCCCCATGCTGCACTGCAGTGTCGGTATTGGGATATTAACCCAAGTGCCTGGTGTGGGGATAGAACCCACAACCTTCTGATCTCCCAGCCTCAGAGGCGAGTGTACTACCTGCTGAGCCACTGACACCGACACTGATAGTGGCTGTGTAGACGTGGACGAAGCTGCATTGCCAAATATTTGTTTTCCCCACACACTATGCAAAAGGTTGCCATCCAGGGTCAACAGATCCAGTTTTCTTGTTGTTTTGCTAAGTTTTGCTCTGGAGTTTAATTTGTTTGAGGTATTTAATAGTTGCTTGGTTTTGGTGTAAACTTGTCAGGACATCTTGAAGTCTGCTTTGGGCATCTCTGATGGATTTGTCAGATGCATACATGATAATGTCATCTGTGTACAGATGTGGTTCATGACCACTGACCTTGGAAAGACATCATTTACATAAAGCATAAACATAATAGGTCCACAGACAGATCAGTGTGGCACCTCCTGCTGTACTAAGAGGGGAGTTGATTTGGCACCAGTAACACTGGCACACTGCCTTCTGCTAGTGTTATTGGAGTAAACTTAAAACAGTTAACAACCTTGTTACACACTCAAACGCCCTCATATAACCTGAAGTCCCAGGATTATGTTGCATTACAGGATCAAAGTGTAAAACAAACAAACAAGCAAACAAAAAAAAACAAGGCAAAAGGGCTTTTGCATACAGGGAAACCATAGCTTAGAGCTTCTATTTTATTTGCACATCCCAATACTGCTGATACACCTGGTTTCCAAGAGGGTCCTGCGTGAGTTCACAGCTGCAAGGTGGACTATTTATGGCAGATCTTTCAGAGATCAGTCTTCACCACTCATTACTGGTGGGCATAAGCCAGAGGCACCAGACCCCACAGGAGCACGTAGCTTTAAACTTTTTCAGGAGGGAGGCTGATGTTGGAGATGGCACCACCCTCGAGGTAATGTACCACATAGCACTCATGGGCTGGCCAGTAACCAACACCGGCCCATCAACCTCCTCAGTTCTGCTTTTCCCGTCATCGAGGCAACACCTTGTGTGGAGTGAAGCAAAACCTCTGTGTCACAGTCTGCTAACTGTCAAAAACTCATCGTTTCGCACCGTACCAATTTGTTCCTGTCAGATTATACCATCTTTTCTATTTTCTTTTTCAGTGTAGTGTTGGGGTGCATTTCTTTAATTTTGTTGTTTGGTTCTGTCATGGTCATGTCCAGTCTGGGGCCTAAGAAAGTCAGTTCTAAGTCGGGACTTTGCCCCATGAGTCAGTGCCCCTGCGGCAAGTCGATGACCATTACAGATCCACATGACTACTGTTTTTCATGCCTGGGTCCCTATCATGACATGGATAGCTACGATACTTGTTTCTTGATGGATTTTTGCACCCTCTGTCAGTGCCGGCGAAGTTGGGGCAGGACCCCCAACGTTCGGACGATAACATCGCACCAGGGATGCCAAGGCCAGGACCCTTCCCCCTTCCCCCAGGCCTCTCCCCAGTACTATACATACTGAGGGGGACCAGGCCTCCATTGTTTCATGTCACGTTGAAACAAGAGGCCTGCGTGAGGGGTTGGGTTGACTGAGCACCCCTCGCAATCTGTTGCTCCCTCGGGAGCCTGGATGCCCCTGTTGTTCAGGTCTAAGCTATACGCTGGGCCTGCACTGGTGGTACCCTCGGCAGCGTCAGTCGGCGCTGCCTCAGCTCGCAGTGCCGTCCCTGGTGTCAGTGAGCACAGTGGCGCCATTGGTGCCACTGGGTCTCCTTCTGACACCATCCTCTGTACCAGGAGAGAGAGAGAGAGAGAGCTGCCACAGTTACTTTGTTGGAGATCTCTCTGATCTCATTCTCAAATTCGGATGAAGACCGGGATGATCCCGATTGGTGGCCAGGTTCCATGGAGCCTCCCAGCTCTCCTAGGCTCAGCCTGAGGCCTTCCTTGCAGCCTGCTCCTCTTCTGTCCGGCGCCGACGGTGGTGCTGCTCCTTCTATGTCTTCCAGTGCTGATTCAAGTGCCAGGTTGGAAGGCAGCACCACGTCCAGTGCCTGATCAGCAGACGGTGCTGGATATTGTGTCATGGCTGTCCCTGATGATGGGTCTGGTGTTGGTTAAGCAGGCAGTGCTGCATCAGGTACAGAGTGCAATTCTGGCACCGACCCCAGTGCCGGATTCTCTCTGCCCTCCCCTCTGCATGCTGCTGCCTAGGGAAGGCCTCTCTCGAGGGGTAGATCGCTATCTGCCAGGCTGGGGACAGTGAGGATGCGTTTGACACCCTGGTCTGTTCCTAGAGTGCTGGGAGTCTCTGGGCACAGCTGGAGTGCTGAGTCGGGCCTCCTTTCCCTTTCTGGCAGACTGGGGTCTAGAGTCAGTGGGGATAGAGGCCACCCTAGAGGACCAGAATGGCTCCAGTCTCCTCAACAGGGGGCCTCCCCCAAAGGGCACCACCACTTTCACTCCTCGTTAGTTGGGCATTCTCTGGTGGGTGGGTTGTGCAGCTCCCTCCCTTGGGAGGGGTCCACTGCACGCTCCTGCAGCCCTGGCAGAGGGCATGTAGTCTCTCATGGCCATTCTCCTTCTCCTTCCACACTGCCTCCTCCCCCCGTCCTTCCAGGTCTTTCTGGATCCCTGGGGCCCTTGACGTGGGAACAGTACAGGGCTATGGTGCCGGCATTCCCCATCGACCTTGGGTCCACTGATGAGGTAATTTTTGCACCTCCACCCCAGGCTCCATTTCCCCCTGCACAAAGCTCCTCTGCCTTGTTGACTTCCTCCTCCGGGGATGAGGACACCTCCACCCACATCTTGTCAGATGCTAATTATTCTAATTATCAGCAGTTCCTCTCAATGATACTGGAGGAGTTTCATCTTCCCCGCTATGTAGGTTGCAATCCTATGCATGTGATGCTGTCCTTCCTGGGAAAGTACAGCTTAGATTCCACCATGATCCATCCATGGCCTCAACCTTTCATATGAACATACGAAAATGCCAGCAGAACAGGCTGCACGGTTCATCGAGTCTGCTCGACTGTGCAGCTAGCCCCTCAGTTTGCAGCTGCCCCACCCACCCTCCCTTTCATAAATACCCCTCACTCTGTCCTATCCCTTCTTTAAACTGCCCACCATGCTACAGGCTACCACCTCCTCAGGCAGAGCATTCCACTTGTCCACCACCCTCTCCGTGTAATAATTCTTCCGGACTTCCCTCCCAAATCTTCCCCCTTCCAGTCTCAGCTGATGCCCCCTTGTGACCCTCCTCCTTCTGATCTGGAAAATCCCTTCTGTGTGAGTCTTGTTTATCCCTTTTAAGTATTTAAAGGTTTCGATCATGTCCCCTCTATCCCTCCTCTCCTTCAGGGAATACATGTTCAGCTCACCCAGCCTCTCCTCATAGGAGTATCCCTTCAACCCCTGTATCATCCTTGTCGCTCTCCACTGGACACCCTCCAACAATCTGATGTCCTTCTTCAAGAATGGGTGCCAGTACAGCATGCAGTATTCCAGGTGTGGCCTGACCAGTGACCTGTACAGTGGCAGGATCACCTCCCTATTTCTGGAGAAGATTCCCCTCACAATACACCCTAGCATCTTGTTGGCTTTGGCTGCCGCTTTCCTGCACTGCGCTGAGTTGTTCATTCTCCCCATTATGAGTACTCCTAGATCCTTTTCCTCCTCGGTGCATTCCAGCTGTACACCCACCCCCAGCTGATAGCTCCTCCCCTGATTATTAGCCCAGGAGTGCAAAACCTTGCACTTTTTGGCATTAAACCCCAACTGCCATGCTTCCGACCACTCCTGTTGCTTGGTCAGGTCCTCCTGCAGCCCCCTCCACCCCTCGATGTCATCAACCACAGCTTACATCTTTGTGCCATCTGTGAAGAGACTGATCTTACCCGGACCCTGTGGGAGATATCCACTATAAATATCCTGAACAACACCGTTCCCAAAACTGATCCCTGCGGCACCCCGCACGTCACATCCCTCGGCACTGTGATCTCCCCCACCACCACCACCACCCTTTGCTGACTTCCCTTCGGCCAACTGGTGATCCAATTAACCATCTTTTTTCCCACCCCTATATATTCCAGCTTTCCCCCATCCTCCCACGCGGCATGAAATCAAAGATCTTGCTGAAATCCAAATACAGGATATCCATCACATGGCCTTTGTCCAGTTTCCTTGTTACCCAGTCGTAGTACTCAATCAGGTTTGTCTGGCAGGATCTTCCCAAGACAAAACTGTGCTGCTGGCCATCCTGGAGCCCATTGTTTTCCAAGAAGGTCACCAGCCTCTCCTTTAGGATCGTCTCCATAAGTTTTCCCACAATTGATGTGAGGCTCACTGGCCTGTAGTTTCCTGGTTCATCCTTTGGTCCACTTTTGTGAATGGGAACCACATAGGTCATCCACCAATCCTTTAGAATGCATCCTGTGTCCAAGGAGGTATTGAACAAGTCAGCCAGAGGTCCTGCAAGGACCTCTGCTAGTTCCTTGAGTACTCTAGGGTGAATACCATCTGGTCCCAGTGCCTTATCCCCCCTCAGAGCCCTTAATCCCTTCAGCACCCTATCCACTGTAATTCCTATATCCATCACCCCTTCCCTCCCTCTGCCCACTCCCCCTCTCCCAGGTGGTGTCTGCCGGTCTTTCTCCTTCGTGAACACAGAGCAGAAGTAATCATTAAGCGCCTCTGCCTGGTCCTTCCCCTTCTCCACCTAGCCCCCGTCCCTCCTAATCCTCACAATCTGATCCTTGTTTTTACGTCTTCCTCCAATGTATCTGAAGAAGTCCTTTTCTCCAGTCTTAATGCCCTGCACCAATCTCAGATCCCTGGAAGTCTTGGCTGCTCTGACCAGTATGGTTACCTCCCTGGACTTCTTCAGATACACTTCCCTGTTATCTCCCCCTCCTAATTCCTTGAGTCTCTGAAATACATTTTTTTTTTTTGGCCCTCACCCCCCTCCATGACTACATTCATCAGCCAGCTGGGCTTTTTTGCCCTGCCCTTCTTACTCATTGTTCTTGTACATGTCCCAGTAGCCTCCACCAGTCCTTTCCTAACAATACTCCATTTCTGACTGGCGTCCGTGTGTGATTGAATAACCCTGTTAGATGCCCTGCCAAAATTTTTCCCATCTTTTTAAAGTCCACACCCATAAAGTCTATCACCCTGGTGCCCATACCTCCTGTTTCCCTGCCCATGTTGTGCGTGAACCATACTGTGTGGTGGTCACTCCTCGACAGAGGGGCCTCACCCTCCAGATCCCTTACAGCCTTCCCATTTGATAGAACCAGGTCCAGTGTTCTGCCCAATCTAGTTGACTCCCTGACCATCTGCACCAGGAAGCTGTCCTGAAATGCCTCTAATATGACCTGTTCCTTAGCACTCGCAGTGGTTGGGATGCTCCACTCCACCCCTAGCAGGTTGAAGTCCCCCACCACCACAGTGTTCCCCTTCCCTACCAACTGTTGCATTCTAGAACGCTCAGATTAATTGGAGCCTGCAAGGAAAGGCCCCCTAAACTAAGCTATCATAATAATTCTAATAATATTTTAATAATAAAATCTCCATGACAAAAAGTCTCTCAAACTGTCAGACAGGACCTAAAGAGGGGAAAACAACACCCGACTGGGTTCAAAAACTTATAATACAGCTAGTGAGAAAACCCTTTTCTACAAAGAAATCCAGCTGATATGCAGAGGCCACTGGTTCTGGAAGTGGAGGTAGGTCGGGAGAGTTAAGCATATTGAAGAATACCTTGGAAGAAACAAGATTACTAAAGTGGGTAGTTTTTTTCTTCTAATCCCAGGATTTCTTCAATATGCTTAACTCTTATAGACTACGAAGCAGTGCCTTTGGAGGTGGGCACATAACCTATTTTGGAAACAGGCTCTGCAAAACTGCTGTGCCAAACCTGGGGATTGGGTGTCCAGGCAGTAGTGCTTAGTGAAAGTATGTACTGTTCTCCATGTAGCTGCTTTACAGATTTCCAATAGTGGAATATCCCAGGCAGCTGCTATCGTAGCCGCTATGCCCCTCGTGAAATGTGCCATCAGTCCTACTGGAGGCTTCTTACCAGCCTTGGAATAACAGAATTGGATACATTATATTATCCAGCATGCAACTGTCCTTTTAGATGCTGGTTTTCCTTTTCCCACATCCCCATAAGTCAGGTACAGCTGCTGTCTGTCCTACCTGTGGTCCTTGGTATGAGTAATGTAGTAGCCTAAAGCTCTCTTGACATCCTGCGTTCACCTAAACTAGAATGCTCAGTGAAAAAGACTGGCAAAGTAATAGACTGATTCAAATGGAAGTCAGAGACTACCTTTGGAAAGAACTTTCTGTTAGTCCTATGCACCACTTTGTCACTATGTCAAGAGATGTAATTCTGTTCTGTACACAAGGCCTGGAGCTCACTAATTCTTCTGGCCAAAGTGACAGCTACCAGAAAAATTGCTTTCCGGGTCACATATTTCAGATGTGCTGAGACCATAGGCTCAAATGGAGGTTCCATGAGCTTGGCAATGCATACATTAAGGTTCAATGCTGCCACTGTTTCCCTGTGAGGGGGGTGCAGGTGGGCCAAGCCTTTGAAAAACTTCTTGAAAATAGGATTGGATGCCATGGAGACACCTTTACCAGCTGAAATGTAAGCTGATACTGAAGCTAGATGGACCTTCAGAGTAGTGGGTTGTAAGCTCAATAAATGTAAACGGGTAAGGTAGTCCAGCAAGGCTGGTAACCCTGCCTTTGAAGGCACCACATCACTGGTAGAACACCAAATAGAAAACCTCTTCCATTTGGAAGCATAAGTTCTCTTTATCGAGGGCTTCCTGGATCCCCGCAGGACATTAAGGACACTCTCTGAGAGTGAGGTGCAAGCTTGTGTAACCACCCAGTCTCCTGGGTTTACTAGAATCCCATCAGTGTTAGACTAGGAAGGTTCCTGGGCAGCCTGTGGGGAGTTGTTAAAAGCTCCTTACAACATGGCATCATTGTTTACTCAGCTAGCCTGAGGAGAGAATGGATTATGTTATTTACAACTCTCACAGCAACATAACCCTTTGTCAGCTGCAGGGGATGGACAGTTTAGAATGTTGAGATGGGAATAGTCAGTTCAGTGCAGTTTTGAGTCAGTTCAGTGTGCAGCTCTGAGTGAACAGCAGTGCTCAGAGTGTGGAGGTGCCTGCCAGTCTGTTCTGAGACTGAGTGAAGGGCCTCTGGTAGTTTTCTCACCCTAGTGAGTGAGATCCAGCAGTGCCAAAGGCAGTGGTGGAGACTGTAGCCTACAGGACCCCAGTGGGTCATTACACAGAGAAGTGGTTTGGACTTCAGATTCTGTGGATCCAAGGGGCGATCCCTGAAGGTCCTGAAGAGTGTCAGCTGCCCAGAAAGAAAGAGTGTTCTGAGTGAAGCTATGACAAGCTACCTGTAAAAAGAAGAGGTGTTTCTTCCAGCATCCATGTCTGTATCAAAGGGACAAACAGAACTGTGAGTACAGGTTCATGGGATTGTTTCTTAGGGAGTTGTCTGAGGTGTCTGTTCCCAGAGATAAGGCTAGAATACATCTGTCAGGGCACCTGTATCACCACAAAAATGTGCTGAATGTGAAGTTTTAAAGTTGGGAGTCCTTTAGCAATTCGAGGGAATTGAAGGCTAGTTTGGTGTAACCCCAAAGGAATGGCAGAGACTGGTTGGGGCCAGGGTGGGCATAACCCTATATGAAACTTCAGTCAAGGCTAACTGGTTCATGGAAGGGCACCAGGTTACCATGTGCATGTTAACAAAGTTCATCATGTCAGGAGGAAAGAATCTGAAATGTATTTAAGTGTGTGGCAACCCACCACGTTATAGACACTTATGGAAGAATTTAAGTCCACGACAAACCCCTGGGAAAGAGGGGTGGATGGGTAGAAGTTTGTGGGAAATGTAATGTCTCTGAGAGCCTAATTCAGAGGGACGGACAGTTTGATGTTTGTGTGAGAGAAATGTTCTAAAAGCCCAACTGTTTCGTTCTGAAAAAGAAAAGTACTAGTATGAAGCCTGTAAGAAAAAATTACTCACCTTAGTAATGTTGTTTCTTCTAATGGAGTCTTGCTATATTATGACAGTAGCAGCAGTTTGATCCAGCTCTAGAACTGCTCCGGAGGTGAAATGGTTAAAACCATTCCAAAATAGAATTTTGGCCACGAGCTCTAAGAAGCAGCTCTATCTGTGTTATTTCAAACCTGAACTGTCAGATCTTTACGAGCCAAACTCACTAAGGTCTGTGTGGAAGCTGTAACCTACACTAGCCAAATGGCTACCTAAATAATAACAACCATTGCTGGTCCCAACACCCAAGACTCAAGTCAGGGAACCAGAAATACTAAAACAATTCTAATCATATGAGAATAAAACATAAGTGTAATAAAACACACACACACACCCCCAAAGCCCCAAAAGGGGACAAAAATGCTAACAGGGCATAAAAAGGTACCCACACCGAGTTGCCCGCACCCCACCCAAGTAGAGGTTCTGAGAGGGGCAGGTTGGGGGGGGGAGGTCATAATATAGCAAGACTCCATTAGAAGAAACAAAATTACTAAGGTGAGTAATTTTTTCTTCAAACAACATGAAGTTTTGCTATATTATGACAGTAGCAAAATACACAGCAGTACCTCCATGGAGGAGGGGCAGAACCTACTTAGGGAATAGGCTCTGAAGAACAGCTGTGCCAAACCGAGCATCTCTCCTGGCCTGGACATCCAGGGAGTAATGCTTGGTAAAAGTGTGTACCGTTTTCCAAGTAGCAGCCTAGCAAATCTCTAATATAAGGATGTCTCTGGCAGCAGCTAGAGACGCAGCTGTACCCCTGGTAGAATGGGGGGGCTGCCCAGTTTCTGATAACAAAATTGGATACAAGAGACAATCCACCTGGCAATTGATCTCTTAGTGGCAGGTTTGCCTTTCCCAACTTCACCATAGGTAAGGAAAAGTTGGAGGGATTCGAACCTGTGACCTTTGGTACGCTCTATATAGTAACTAAGAGCCTCTTAACATCCAGGTTGTGCAACCTCCTCTCACCAGAAGAGGAGTGATCAGTGAAAAATACTGGAAGGGAGATAGATTGATTAAGATGGAAATCTGAAACCACCTTAGGCAAAACTTCCTATTAGTCCTAAGGACTACCTTATCCCTGTGGAAAGAAATAAAGTCAGTTTCCACTGACAAGGCTTGCAACTCACTTATGCGCCTGGCAGAAGTGATAGCCACTAGAAAAACAGTTTTCCAAGTTAGGTACTTGAGCTCTGCAGAAGACAGAGGTTCAAAAGGGGGTTGCATTAACTGGGCAATGCAAACATTAAGGTCCCAAGCAGGGGCCGGTTCCCGAAAGGGTGGATTAGTATGGAGTAATCCCTTAAAAAACTTGGAAAACACAGGATGAGAGGAAAGAGGGGATGACTTTCCTGCTGACACAAAAGCAGATACAGCTGCCAAATGAACTCTCAGGGTAGCTGGTCTGAGACCCAAGGAATTAAGATGTACCATGTAATCTAACACAATGGGCAAATCAGCAGATTCTGGGGAAATATTTTTCCAGCACACCAAATGGAAAACCTTTTCCATTTAGAACTATAAGTAGCCCTAGTGGAAGGCTTTCTAGAAGCCTTTAGGATCTCAAGAACACCCTGAGAGAGGTGTAAATCAGCAACTCTAACTCCTCAAGAGCCAGGCCTTGAGGTTGAGGGATTTGAGGTCCGATACCAAACCCTTCCCTGGGCACAAGTCAACAGATTGTGATTCCTGGGGAGGCAAAGGGGAAGATGGATTGTCAGTGACAGAAGGAGTGGGTACCAGGGCTGCCTGGCCCAATCCGGGGCAATCAGAATCACCCTGCAAGGCTGAGATCTGATTTTGACTAATACTTTGAATAGGAGAGGGAAGGGGGGGAAGCATAAAGAAACTTCACCGCCAAATCCAGGAGAAGGGCATCCAGGGGGACTGAGCCCAGCACTGGAGGCCTGCAACAGAACAGAGGAAGTTGGTGAATGTCTGGGGCTGCAAAAAGATCTATCTGAGGGGTGACCCATCTGGCAAAGACTATCCCCAGCACTTGAGGATCCAGGGACCATTCGTGATGGCCCTGGGAAATCCTGCTGAGAGCATCCGCTAGGACATTGTCCTTCCTGGAAGATGAACTGCTATGAGGGAAGTGTTCAGGAATAGGCCAGAGACCACAACTTCATTGCCTCGGTGCACAAGGCCGAAGACCGAGTGCCCCCTGTTTGTTGATGTACCACATTGTTGTGGTGTTGTCTGTTCTGACTTGTATCACCTTGTCGTGGACAGATGCAGAAAATGCTTGAAGAGCTAAAAAGACAGCTCTGAGTTCCAGCAAATTGATGTGGAGCAGAGATTCCTGGGGGGACCACACTCCCTGAGTGGAAAGGTCGCCCATGTGGGCTCCCCAACCCAGAAGGGAAGCATCTGTAGTGAGAGTCAAGTCGTGAGTAGGGGAATGAAGGGACCCCAATCTTAATTGCTCTGGATCCTGCCACCACTGGAGGGCTAGGATCAAGGTTCTGAGTCACTGGGACCAACTTGAAAGGGGGTCTCTTCTGAAACCAATAGGTTCTCAAGTGAAACTGAATGTCTCTCATCTGAAATCTTGCTCCCTGCAAACAGCTGTGGATGCAGCCATGTGCCCCAGGAGCTGCAGAAATGTCTTGCTGGTCGAGAGACCTGCAGAGTGAAGGAGGAGGCCAGAGCCACTAAATTCCTTACCTTTCTAAGGGAAGAAAGGCTCTGGCTAGCTTTGTGTCCAATTCTGCCCCTATAAAGGTGAGTACCTAGACTGGTTCCAGAACCGATTTTGGTAGATTTAGCAGAAAGCCCAGGGAGGTGAGAAGCTGCTGGGTGACCTGCAGGTGAGATTTTACCTGTTCTGGGGACTGGCTCTACAATGAGCCAGTCGTCTAGATAGGGAAACAGCAATCCTTTGCCTCCTTAAGTGAGCCACTGCCACTGCTAGACACTTTGTGAATACCCTTGGGGCAGAGGTAAGGCAAGGGCATTGCTCTGAACTGGTAATGACCTGAGGGCAGTTCGAATCTGAGGTACTTTCGATGGGAGCTTCTGATTAGGACATGGAAATAGGCATCCTTGAGGTCCAGGGAGGCTAGCCAGTCCCCTGGCCTTAGGAGGGTAAAATCATTGCCAGAGTTACCATTTTGAACTTTGGTTTCAAAAGATGCTTGTTCAGATATCTGAGATTTAATATGGGCCGCCATTCTCCTGTCTTTTGGGGTAAGGAAGTATCTGAATACAGACCCCTGCCCTGGTGCAGGGAGGAACCCTTTCACTGCTCTGAGAGCTAACAGGGATGAGACCTCTGCTTCCAGAGCAAGGGTCTCTGAAACACTTGGTAGAAAAGTCTGCTTCTCAACTTGGGAAACTTTTGAAGCTGAGAACCAGACCCTGGCCTACTACTTCCAGAACCCACTTGTCTGAGGTTAAAGAGCTTCCAATTCTGGCTGAAGTAAGCCAACCTGCCCCTACCGTACAGGAGACCGGCCCTGGGCACCCCATCAGGGTGCCTGCTTAGCAGGAGCTTTAGGCTGGGGGATGGGAGCAGGTCTGCCCACCCCTCGCCTGCCTCTGCCTCTGAAGAAGCCCTCTGAGCATAGGCAGAGGAGGCCTGAGTCTGGTAAAGGCCTGTGAAAAGGCCTACCCTACCCCCTGGAGGTATGCCTTTGAGGAGTGGCTTCCGCCTTAGCCTGGGCACTCTTGTAAGTAGTCCTATATTCATCCATCTTTTTCATGTAGTTCTCTGTCTGCTCCCAAACAGAGAATTCCCACCACAGGAAAATCCATAGCCTTAGTCTGGGTATCCTGTGACAGACTAGTACACCTGAGCCAGGCCAACCCTACGAAAGCTACAGATGTGGCCATGACCCTAGAGGAAACATCATTAACATCCACAGCAGCATGAAACTGAACCTTAGAAGCCTCAATGCCATCAGCAGCCACCTGTTCTAGTTCACTAGCCAGCTGGCCATGGGCTTGCTTGGCTAATTGCATCACAGTATCCCATCTAGATTTCTGATACCTAGCTACATAAGCCATATAATTTGCTTGCCTGAGTCCCAGAGAGGCTGCCATATACTGTTTTTTTTTGCCATGGCATCAATCTTCCTGGAATCCTTGTCAGGAGGATGTGAAGCCAGGGGAATATTAGCTTTATCACAGGCAGCAGCCTGAACTACCCCAACATGACTGCATTGCTGAGAAAGGAATTCTGTATCAGGACCTGACAATGTGTACCTTCTGTCCATCTTTTTATCTACAGGAGGCACAGAATTAGGAGTTTTTCAAATTTTTATTGTTTGCTTCCTAAAAGACTTATGTAAAGGAATAGACAATCTCCTAGACTCTGGAATATCCATCATTGCTACAAAATCAGGCTCCTCTTGCTCATCCACAGCTTCTTCTAAGGGAAGCTGGAGGGTTTCAGCAACTTTTTTGTAAAACATGAAATGAGATGGGGACTCAGACAGCATAGGGGGAGATTCTAAAGGTCTGTCTGGGGAGATGTCCGGTTCAATGGGCACACCCAGACCTTCCCAGCCACATTCATACTGTTCATAATCATCCTCCCCCTCCTCTGGTTCATAAAATTCCTCAATATCATATTCCTGAACCACTGGGACCGGACGAACCGACCTTTTGCCAGATAGTGGCGGTTCGGACGGACCCTGAGACAGTGACTGGACAATTTGTATGGCTTTTGCTATCTCTGCAGCAGTTGGAGAAGGGGTTTTGGACTCCAGACCTGCTGATTTTCTTGTTTTCTTTACTGGAATTGGTTCCTCAGAACCAGCTTTTCTTTTGCCCGAGGAAGTCTCGCCCTGGTCAGAGGGCACTCCCTCCGGTTCGGTTGGCACCGAACCGGCTGGCCATCTGGGTCCAAGCGGACTTTTGTCTCTCGTTCCTGAGCCTGCCCAATCTTTTTCCAGGGTGGCTGCAGGAAATTCTTCATATCTGGCAGTCTGACTGGAGGTGGTCAAACCCCAGACAATAAACATATGTGGTGTGTGGGTCAGCCTTGGCAAAGACTTCCCCACAAACATCACAGTGTTGAAACCCAGTGGGCCCGGTTTTTCTTTTGGGTTTCTCAGACATAATGCCAGCCTAACCAGAAAACTTGCCCTTTTAACGGCAGTGCCAGGCAAGACACCCTTATCGGTTCCTAACTGTGTCACGGGTATTGGAAAAAAACGTAATAAATCCGTTTTTTTTAGAACCGATAAGAACCGGGAACCGCACTCTAAAATATTAAATTTTTAGTTTTAAATGAGTTTTAAACCCAACTGATCGGTTCTAAACCGAACCGATAACTTACAAGTTCCACACAGACAAAGCCTTCAATTTACTTACGGTTGCCACAGATAGAGCTTGAACCGAACGGTTTTTCGGTTAAAATAAAACTATTCTCGGTTGAATCCAACCGAGAAAACACTTTTTAAACCGAGAAATGAACCGAGCAGTAGGAGAAATCTCCGGAGCGACTGTTCACTGAGGCGGAGTAAAGAATCTGACAGTTCAGGTTTGAAACAACACAGATAGAGCTGCTTCTTAGAGCTCGTGGCCAAAATTCTATTTTGGAATGGTTTTAACCATTTCACCTCCCGGAGCAGTTCTAGAGCTGGATCAAACTGCTGCTACTGTCATAATATAGCAAGACTTCCTGTTGTTTGAATGACAGTTCCCAACCTGGGGGGCCACCCCATTCTTTCTTTCTTTCCAACTTGTGTCAAAATAAAGCCATACTGCACAATCCCAGTTCTAGTTGTGGACAATCCATCTATGATTCCCGTGTGATCTTGGTTATGGGCCCCCTGAGAAGTTAGATCTAGTATAACCCTAGCACCTCTCTCCCAGAACTTGGAGTAAATATAAATGTTATTTTGTGTCCTACCACCTGACTTCTGAGACTGCCAAGCTAAGTATTCGCCCCAGTGCCAGCGGCAATACCTATTGTTTATGTTAAATTGTGGCTTGATGCTTTGTTTGGGTACATGTTTAGGGGGGTCCTGGTCAAGTCACTGCTCTTGGCCGGGGTAAGGGTTACACCTGCATACTCTAAGTCCTCAAGAGCCAGGCCTTGAGCCTGAGGGATCTGAGGTTCGGGTACAGTATGCTCCCCTGTGAGGAGGTTAGGAGATTGTGCCTCCTAGGAAGGTGTATTGGTGGGGCTACTGACAGGGAGAGCAGTAGTGAGTACTATGGCAGTCTGACCCAGTCTGGAGCTAACAGAATCATTGTGGTTGGCTGGGACCTGAGCTTGATCAGGACCCTGAGCAGCAGTGGAAAAGGGGGGAATGCATACATTTTCCACCCAGACCAGTCCAGCACTAGGGCGTCCAAGGGTACTGTGCCTTTTGCTGGTGGCCTGCAACACAATTTTGGCAACTGGCGGTTGTTGTGGGATGCAAAGAGATCTATCTCTGAGGTGCCCCATCTTCAGAATACTACCTCCAACACCTGTCTGTTCAGGGACCAGTCGTGGTGATCCTGCTTGATTCTGCTTAGGGCATCTGCTAGGATGTTGTCCTTTCCTGGCAGATGAATGGCTACCAGTGAAGGCTGAAGTGAGTAGACCAAACTCCACACCTTCACTGCTTCTGGGCTCAGAGAGCTGGACCTTGTTCCTCTTTGCTTGTTTATGTAGAACATTGTTGTGGTACTGTCTGTTCTGACCTGTACCGCCTTGCCTTGTATCAGAGATGCAAAGGCTTGCAGGCCTAGAAACACATCTCTGAGTTCCAGCAAATTTATGTGCTGGAGAGACTCTGCACTTAACCAAGTGCCGTGTATGGTATGTGGCTTAAAGTGGGCCACCTAGCCTAGGAGGGAGGTGTCTGTTGTGAGGACTATGGAGGGGGACTCCTGCTGAAAAGGGACTCCTGAGGTTGTCCCTTGACCTGCTACAACTGAAGGGCCTGCAATAATGTCTTTGCTACTGGTATCAATTTTGAAAGGGGGTCCCTTCTTTGACACCAGTGCACCCTGAGGTGGAAGTGGATGTCCCTCATCTGGAACCTGGAGCCTATGACTGTGCCTGCTACAGCAGCCATATGTCAGAGGAGCTGTAGAAAATGCCTTGCTGGCCTTGTCTTGTTAAGCTTGAAGGTGCCAGCAATCTATAGAATGTTGCTCACCATTTCCTGGGGTAGGAATGCCCTCCCCTTTAGAGTGCCCAGCTCTGCTCCTATGAAGTTCAGCACCTGTACTGGTTGCAGGACTGATTTTTTGATATTGACCAAGAACCCTAGGGATTCCAGAAGATCCTGGGTTGACTTCAAGGAATCTCTTACCTGTTGTGATTTTTCCACCACTAACCAATCATCCAGGTAGGGGAACACTGTGATTCCCTGCCTTCTTAGGTATGCCACCACCACTGCCAGACACTCTGTGAATGACCAGGGAGCTGAAGTGAGGCCGAATGGTAGTGCTGAGAACTGGTATGATCTGATGGGAGTCTGAACCTGAGGTATTTTCTGTGAGACTCTCTTACAGGGATATGAAAGTTTTAGGTTCAGTGATGCCAACTAGCCTCCCTTCTGGAGGGTTGGCAGAATCATAACCAGGGTTACCATTCTGATCTTTGGCTTTGCCAAATGCCTGTTTAGTAACCTTTGGTCTAGAATGGGTCACCACTCTCCATTTTTCTTCTGGGTCAAGAAGTTCCTTGAGTAGCATCCTTTTCCCCTTTGTTGCAAAGGGACTGGTTCTACTTTTTTTGACAGCAACAAATTTGCTACTTCCCTCTCCAATAGCTTCTTTTCTGAGATGAAAACTGGCCGGAAGATTCCTGTTCTTAATATTGGAAAGGATTTGAAACTGAGGGACATTACTATTCTGAACTTTATTCTGAAGACACTAATCCTTCCCCTGACAATATTAAGAAGCTTTTAGCGACACTAAAGCTCCCGACCTTATCCCCTAACCAGGGAAGGTCGTTGATGGCCCCAATAACTACAGGGTTTTAAATAATTGATTAGCAGTTTTTTTCTTGGGACAATACTAACTGTACAGAAAGTATTTATATAGGTTTTCTAGAAGTGTTATGTTTGTTAAACACAGTGAGGCAGGTGCTATGCATTTTCACAATGTTTTAGCACTTTTATAAGCAAAACGCTAATCAATTTTTAGAGTTAAATAAAACCCTGAACTATTAAAGAAGTCAAGTCTGCAATTGGTAACTTAAAGACAGGCGAGTGCCCGGGCTCAGATGGGCTCCCCAGTGAGTTCTACAAGACCCTATCCAAAACACTGACCCCGATACTAACAAGGCTGTTCTCCTTTGTAGCTTCTTCACAGGGAGAGACCCCACCCTCCTGGAAGGAGGCAATCATTTCGGTGATCCCTAAAGAAGGGAAGGATCTAACTCGCTGCTCATCTTACCGCCCTATATCTATTTTAAACACTGATTATAAACTGATGGCCTCTATATTCGCTAAAAGGCTGGTTCAGTACACCCTGGCCTTAATAAACATGGACCAGAGTGGTTTTATTCCCGGCCGTCAAGCCCAGGATAATGTACGGAGAACAGTCTATGTTATCGAGCAAATTAGAGCCCAGAAAAGTCCAGCAATCCTATTAGGGCTCGACACAGAAAAAACCTTTGACAAGGTATCATGGAAATATCTAAGAGAGGTTCTTCTAAAGTTTAACTTCCCAACTTTACTTGTAGACACCATCTTTAAATTTTACAATAACCCCATAGGGTACATACGAACAAATGGCCATATATCGGAGAGATTTCAGCTATATAGAGGGACAAGACAGGGTTGCCCCCTCTCCCCTTTTCTCTTCGCCTTCTACATAGAGCCATTGGCCCAAAGTTTGAGACAAACCCCGAATGTAGAGGGAGTGAATTTAGGAGGGACTGAACAAAAGTTAGCTTTGTTTGCGGGCGACATACTCCTCTATTTAACTAACCCAGAATCATCGTTAGAGGCACTTTTTAACAAGATCCAGCAGTTTACTAATCTATCGGGGTTTACCTTGAATATGGGTAAGTCAGAGGCCTTGTCTTTTAACTATGCCCCACCCCCATCCCTCAAAAAATGATACCCAGTCAAATGGGATAATGAATACATAAAATATTTGGGTATTTAAATCCCGAGTAACCCAGAGAAATTATTTACTTTGAATTTCGACCCCCTGATTGGGAAGATAAAACAAGATTTCAAGAGATGGTTGCTGATACCCTCCTCACTCTACTTAAGGAACATGGCCATAAAAATTAATGTATTACCCAGGTTTTTATACTTGTTCCAGTGTGTTCCTTGTGCTCTGTCTTCAAAGGAACTTTTGTCATGGCAAAGGCTCTTAAATAGGTATCTTTGGGAAAACAAAAGGCCAAGAATTAGTTTTCTGAAACTGACCCTTCCTAAAGTAGAGGGTGGGGTGGCTTTGCCTTCACTTAGGGACTACTGGATGGCAACGCAGATGCGGCTGGCCTTATTATGGGGCAATAGAGCATATAGCGCAAGATGGAAATAGATTGACTTAGACAGACCCACAGGACCTGCCCTCCTAACCAGTCTTTTCTCCTCCCCCCATCTCAGAGAAGCCGTACGGACAGTCCCTCAGGCTACTATGGCGGTCTTGAGAGGCTGGCAAATGGGGACCAAGCATAAGGTATTCCAGCATTATGGCTGGAAGTATAGGTATTTTATCCTGAACCAGGAGTTCAATAACCAATGGTTTAAAAATCAAGTTAAAAAAGGCCTAGAAGCCCCATGGCAGTTGATGCGGGGAAAGGACATATTGAGTTTTGAGGAAGCTCAATTAAAGTATGGGTGGTCAGATAAAGATAGATTGTTTTACTACCAAATGAGAGCTTATATTTCTATGCATATTAGACAAAGTGAGAAGGACCTAACTTAGTGGAGGATGATACCCCGTTTAAGCAAATATGGTCCACACACTATGGAGAAAAGGCGATAACAATAATATACCAATATCTTACACGTCAGAAAGTACATATAATGTCCACCTCATGGGCAAGATGGGAAAGAGATTTGGGCCAGAATATATCCTCTAGAGACTGGATTAAAATTTGGAGATGCTCCTGGGCCACTTCCTCATCACCCATGTGGCGGGAGTTCACATGGAAAGTAAGAATAAGGTTTTTTCTTGTCCCTTCAATTATGTCCTTGAGAAGTCCTGGGAGCCCGGTCCACTGCTGGAGGGAGTGTAATGAACGGAAAGCTACATACAAACATATCTTTTTAGATTGCCCCAAAATAACGGAGTTTTGGCTCCAAATAATGGAACATATAAAAAATATACCGAACATTCAGGGTCAGTTAGTACCAATCAACCTGTTGTTAGGCCTTCCCCCAGTGGAAATAAAGGACGCAAGTAAGTTATATTTGTGGGCGATATTGCTGGGTTCGGCCTATAAATCCATTACTAAAAAATGGTTACAGACAGCAGTCCCACTGATTTCGGAGTGGAAGCAGATAGTTCTAAATATCCAGCGAAATGAACAAATTTCCCTGGAATTACAGGATCGGAGAGAGGCTTTCATATCAAGATGGGCCAGGTGGGAATACTATCAGGATCAGCTCCTCTAGATCTTTATGACTAGGGATAGTAAAAGATGAAATGAAGTTAAGCCCAAAAGATTTTGTAGATAGATCCTAGAGCTGTAAAATATAAGATCTACATAAGGGTACAAATTTGTACTCTATAGTAAGTGAAAGCTTAGAGATGAGAAGAAGATTGTATCATTAATAAGACTTTGTCCTATGGTAGATGCCAATGTTAATATTGTTAACTCTTTGTTTTTAAAGTGCTGTATCAAAGCTGAAAGAATGCTTTAATATGTGACATATATCTATATGTAAGTGATTTTTGAAATAACATGCGAGAAAATAAAGGAAGTATAAAAAAAAAGAAACTGAGGGACAAACCCTGACTCACTACTTCCAGGACCCACTTGTCTGTGGTGATGTTCTTCCATGCCTGGAAGTAGTGAGCCAGCCTGCCCCCTACTGGTACAGGGGAGGCGACCTTGGCAACCATGTCAGGGGTTCTGTTTAGGTTGGGATTGAGCCTGGTTAGCCTAGTTCTCTCGCCTAGATCCCTTTCTGCCCCTTCCTCTGAAGTATCCTGTCTGCTGAGGACACTGTTGGTACTGTTGTGAAGCTTGGGCCTGAAGAAAAAATTACTCACCTTAGTAATGTTGTTTCTTCTAATGGAGTCTTGCTATATTATGACATATGCAGTGAGTCCCAACCTTCGAACTGCTCCGGAGGTAAAAGAGTTAACTTTCCATGCCAGGCATGGCACTTTGAGCACGAGCTCGGTTGAAAGCTCTGTCTGTTGTTCTTCAAACTCAAACTGTCAGATCTTTACGAGCAAAACTGACTAAGGTTCTGTGTGGAAGCTGTAAATCTACACTAGCCAACTGGCTACTAAATATAAGAACACATTTTTTGGTCCCAAAACAAAGACTCAAGTCAGGGGACCCAAAAAATAAAAACTCAACACCCGAACACCCCAAAAAGGAGGGGTGAAAAAAACAAGGTGGGTATCTATTAATGCCAACACTGCACTGCCCACCCATATCCCAAGACAGAGGTTCTATGAGAGAGCAGAGGCAGAGGTCATAATATGACTCCATTAGAAGAAACAACATTACCAAGGTGAGTAATTTTTCTTCAAAACAACATGAAGTCTTGCTATATTATGACATATGCAGACTACACAGCAGTACCTCCATGGAGGAGGGACAGAACCTACTTAGGAAATAGGCTCTGAAGCACAGCTGTAGTTAAACCGAGCATCACTCCTAGCCTGGATGTCCAGGGAGTAATGCTTGGTAAAAGTGTGAACTGTTTTCCAGGTAGCTGCTGACATATCTCTAGGATAGGGATGTCCTAGCAGAGCCACAGGCACGAGCTGTACCTCTGGTAGAGTGAGCCCTCAGGCCTGAGGGAGGAACCTTACCCAGTTTTTCATAGCAAAACTGGATACAAGAGACAATCCACCTGGCAATGGATCTTTTAGTGGCAGGTTTCCCTTTACCAACCTCACCATAAGTGAGGAACAGTTGGAGGGGAGTCAAACCTGTGACCCTTGGTACGTTCTATGTAGTAACTAAGGGCTCTTTTGACATCTAAACTGTGCAGTCTCCTCTCGCCAGAGGAGGAATGGTCAGTGAAGTACACAGGGAGAGACATAGATTGATTAAGGTGGAAGTCTGAAACCACCTTAGGCAAGAACTTTCTGTTAGTCCTGAGAACCACCTTATCTCTATGAAAGGAGATAAAATCAGGCTCCACTGGCAAAGCTTGTAATTCACTTATGCGCCTGGCAGAAGTGATGGCTACCAAAAACACAGTTTTCCAAGTCAAGTACTTAAGCTCTGCTGAAGACAAGGGCTCAAAAGGAGGTTGCATAAGCTGGGCAATGCAAATATTGAGATCCCAGGCAGGGGCAGGGTCCCTGAATGGAAGGTTGGTGTGAAGCAACCCCTTGAAAAACTTGGAGAATACAGGATGAGATGAAAGAGAAGAGGGTTTACCAGCTGATAAGAAAGCAGACACAGCTGCCAGGTGCACCTTTAGGGTAGCTGGTCTCAGCCCCAAAGTATTCAAATGCACCATATAATCCAGGACTGAGGGTAAGTCAGCAGATTCTGGGGAAATGTGCTTGCCAGAGCACCATATGGAAAACCTCTTCCATTTGGAATTATAAGTAGCCCTGGTGGAAGGCTTCCTAGAAGCCTTCAAGATATCCAATACACCTTGGGAGAAGTGTAGGTCAGCAAACTCTAACTCTTCAAGAGCCAGGCCTTGAGATTGAGGGATTTGAGATTCGGGTACCAAACTCTCCCCTGAGCACAGCTTAACAGGTTGTGATTCCTGGGAAGACACAGGGGAAGGTGGACTGCTAAGGACATAAGGAGTGGGTACCAGGGCTGTCTGGCCCAACCTGAAGCAATCAGGATCATCTTGCAGGGTTGAGATCTGATTTTGACTAGCACCTTGAACAGAAGAGGGAAGGGGGAAAAAACATAGAGAAACTTCCTTTCCCAACTGAGAAGGAAGGCATCCAGGGGGACTGAGCCCAACACTGGGGGCCTGCAACAAAAAAGGGGAAGTTGGTGATTGTCTGGGGCTGCAAAAAGATCTATCTGTAGGGTGCCCCATCTGGCAAATACTACCTCCAGTACTAGGGGATCCAGTGACCATTTGTGATGGCCCTGGGAAATCCTGCTGAGAGCATCTGCCAGGACATTGTCCTTGCCTGGGAGGTGAACTGCCGTAAGGGAGGTGTTCAGGGAATAAGCCAGAGACCACAACTTCATTGCTTCAGTGCAAAAGGCCGTAGACCGAGTGCCTCCTTGCTTGTTGATGTACCACATTGTAGTGGTGTTGTCTGTTCTGACCTGTACAACTTTGTTCTGAACAGATGTGGAAAAAACTTGAAGTGCTAGAAAAACTGCTCTGAGTTCAACAGGTTGATGTGGAGCAGAGATTCCTGAGGGACCACAATCCCTGGGTAGTGAGTCGCCCATGTGAGCTCCACCCCTAAGAGGGATGCATCTGTAGTAAGGATTAAGGAGTGAGACTGAGGGGTGAAGGGGACCCCTGTCTCAGATTGCTCTGGTCCTGCCACCACTGAAGGGCTTGGAACAGGGTTCGAGTCATTGGGATCAATTTGGTTAGAGGGTCTCTCCTTTGAGACCAAAAGGCTCTCAAATGGAACTGGATGTCCCTCATCTGAAATCTTGCTCCCTGCACCACTGCTGTAGAAGCAGCCATGTGCCCCAGGAGCTGCAGAAAATGCCTTGCTGGTCGAGAGACCTGCAGGGTGAAGGAGGAAGCTAGAGAGACCAGGGTCCTTGCTCTTTCCAGAGGAAGGAAGGCTCTGGCCTCTTTTGTGTTCAGTTCTGCACCTATGAAGGTGAGAAGCTGGACAGGCTCTAGAACTGACTTTGGAAGACTGAGAAGGAAACCTAGAGATGTGAGCAGTTGCTGAGTTACCTGAAGATCTAGTTTGACTTGGTCTGGAGACTGGCCTACTATGAGCCAGTCGTCCAGGTAAGGAAAGATGGCAATCTTTTGCCTTCTTAAGTGGGCAACTGCTACTGCCAGGCATTTTGTGAATACCCTCGGGGCAGAGGTGAGGCCGAAGGGCATTGCTTTGAACTGGTAATGGCCTGAGGGCAGTTCGAATCTGAGGTACTTTCGATGGGAGCTTCTGATAAGAACATGGAAGTAGGCATCCTTGAGGTCCAGGGACGCTAGCTAGTCCCCTGGCCTTAGAGAGGGTAAAATAATTCCCAGAGTCACCATTCTGAATTTTGGTTTTAAAAGGTGCTTGTTTAGGTATCTGAGATCCAGGATGGGCCGTCATTCTCCTGTCTTTTTTGGGGTAAGGCAGTACCTGGAATACAACCCTTTGCCCTGGTGTAGGGGTGGAACCCTTTCCACAGCTCTGAGAGCCAGGAGGGTAGAAACTTCTGTTTCTAGGGCAAGTGCCTTTGATGGATTTGCAGGTGGAAAGGACCTGGTTCTCATCTTTGGAAATTTTTTGAAGCTGAGAACCAGCCCCTGGCTTACTACTTCCAGGACCCACTTGTCTGATGTTAAAGACTTCCAGTCCTGGACAAAGTAAGCCAGCCTGCCCCCTACAGGTAGTGGAGAATCGGCCCTGGCCACCCCATCAGGGTGCCTGCTTGGCAGGGGCTTTAGGCTGAGGGGTGGGAGCAGGCCTGCTTGTACCCCGTCTGCCTCTCCCTCTAAAGAACCCCCTCTGGACATAAGCTGAAGAGGAGGCCTGGGCTTGGTAAAAAGGCCTAAGGAAAAGGTCTGCCCCTGCCCCTGGAAGGCTGCCTTTGAGGAGTGGCCTGCCTTTCCTTGGCCTGTGCACTCCTATAGGTGGTCCTATACTCATCCATTTTCTTCATGTAATTCTCTGTCTGCTCCCCAAACAGAGAATTACCCACAACAGGAAAATCCATGCCTTAGTCTGGGTATCCTGTGACAGGCGAGTACATCTGAGCCAAGCCATCCTGCAAAGTGCCACAGATGTAGCCATGACTCTTGATGACACATCATTAGAGTCCACTGCAGCATGGAATTGCACCTTGGATGCCTCAATACCATCAGCAGCCACCTGCTCCAGCTTCTTGGCAAGCTGGCCAGGGACCTGTTTTGCCACAGCCATAACAGTGTCCCATCTGGATTTTTGATACCTAGCAGTATAGGCCATATAATTTGCCTGTCTGAGTCCCAAGGATGCTGCCATGTACTGTTTCTTTGCCATAGCATCAATCCTCCTGGAGACCCTGTCAGGGGTGTGTGAAGCCAAGGGAATATTAGCCTTGTCACAGGCTGCAGCCTGCACTACCTCAACATGGCTGCATTGTTGTGTAAGGAACTCCGTATTAGAGCCTGACAATGTGTAGCTCTTGTCCATTCTTTTATCCACAGGAGGTATAGTATGAGGAGTTTTAGAATTTTACTGTCTGTTTCCCAAAGATTTATGCAAGGAATAGACAGTCTCCTAGACTCTGGATATCCATCATTTCTACATAGTCAGGCTCCTCTTGATCATCCACAGCTTCCTCCACAGGGAGCTGGAGGGTTTCAGCCACTTTTTTATAAAACATAAAATGAGAGGGGACTCAGAAAGCCTAGGGGGAGACACTCCTGAAGGTCTGTCTGGGGAGATGTCCGGTTCAATGGGCACATCCAGACTTTCAAATCCACATTCACTCTCCTCATACTCCTCTTCCCCCTCCTCCGGTTCATAAAATTCCTCTAAAACATATTCTTGAACCGGTGGAACCGTCCGAACCGTATGCTTACCTGATGGTGCCGGTTCGGTCGGAACCGGGGAAAGCGACTGGACAATTTTAATCGCTTTGGCTATTTCTTCAGCGGTTGGAGATGGAAATTTTGGCTCCACACCTGCTGATTTTCTAGTCCTTTTTGCTGGAACCGACTCCTCTGAGTCGGCTCTCCTTGCCTGAGAAGTCTCACCCTGGTCAGAGGGCACTCTCCTGCCCGGGTTACAACCTAACCAGGCTGGCCATCCGGGTCAGCGGACTTCTTGGCCTCTCTTTCCCTGAGCCTATCAACTCTCTTATCCAGGGTAGCTGCAGGAAAATTTTTGCAAATCTGGCAGTCTGCATTGAGGTGGTCAAACCCCAGACAATAAACACAGGTGGTGTGGGGGTCAGCCTTGGCAAAGGCTTCCCCACAAATACTGCAGTGTTGAAACCCAGTGGGCTCGGTTTTTCTTTTGGGTTTCTCAGACATAGTGCCAGCCTAACCAAAACTTGCCCGTTTATGGCAATCCGCCAAGCAAGACCCTCTTATCGGTTCCCAACCGTGTCACGGGTCATGGAAAAAACCGTAATGAAATCCGTTTTTTTAGAACCGATAAGAACCAGGAACCGCACTCTAAAAGACAGAATTTAATTAATTTTCAACAACCTGATCGGTTCAAACTGAACCGATAATACCGTTTACAAGTTCCACACAGAAATAAATGTAAAACCTATCTAGTACTTACGGTACCACAGACAGAGCTTGAACCGACCAGTTGCGGTTTAAATTCGGTTAAAAAAACAAAAAATTAATACTTTAACCGACAAAATGAACCGAGCAGAAGGAGAAATCTCCGGAGCGACTGTTCAGCGAGGCGGAGTAAAGAATCTGACAGTCTGAGTTTGAAGAACAACAGACAGAGCTTTCAACCGAGCTCGTGCTCAAAGTTCCATGCCTGGCATGGAAAGTTAACTCTTTCACCTCCGGAGCAGTTCGAAGGTTGGGACTCACTGCATATGTCATAATATAGCAAGACTTCATGTTGTTTGAAAGAAAGGTCTGCCATAACTGGACCTACCTCTACCCTCCCTTCCATAAGGCCTGTAGGAAGTTGAAAGTTTCTCTTCAGCTGAGTTGCTCTTGTAGGTGGTCTTGTATTCATCCACCTTCTGCATGTAGGCTTCTGTCTTGTCCCCAAAACAGTGAGTTGTTCTCACAGGGAAGTCCATGGCCTTTGTTTGTGTGTCTTGGGACAAATTAGTGGCCCTCTAAAGTGATTGTAAGGGCCATCCATCTGGCAGCAGTGCCATTTGCATCTACTGCCATCTGGAACTGTTACTTAGAAGCCTCCAAGCTGAGCCTGGCTGTCTCAGTTAGGTCGGCTGCCAACCCAACTGGGGCCTTGTCTGCCATGGCCAGGACAGACTGCCACAGGGATTTCTGATATTGGGCCGCATAGGCCATATAATTAGCCTGTCTGATAGACAAAGAGGCTGACAGGTAACCTTTTTTGGCCATACTGTCAATTTTCCATGAGTCCTTATCATGGGGATGGAATGCCAAAGGCACCATGGCCCTATCACAGGCTACAGTCTGTACCACTTCCTCATGGTTGGGGTGAGAAAATAAAAATTCTGCCCCTGACCTGTCCAGCGGGTATTTCCTATTAACTCTCTTGTCCAAGGGTGGAACAGAGTTGGGAGTCTGCAAAATTTTGAGGATGTGCTTTTTAAGAAATGTATTGATAGATAATAGTAACTTCTTGGTGGAAGTCAGTCTCATAAGATCCAAAAACTCAATCTCCTCTTCGTCTTCTACCAACTCGCTGGTACTTAAATCCAGGGCATCTACCATTTATTTCACAAATGTGTAGTGCGAGGAGAAATCTTCAGGTAATCTAGGAGAGGATTCAAATTCCTGGTTGGGGGACACCTCTGGTTCGATGGGTTCCCCTTCATCATCCTCGTCGTCATACTCTTCATACTCCTCATACTGTCCCTGAGTGTCAGGAACCGGAACCGCAACCAATGCTATCAGTTGCTGAACCGGATGAATAGAAGGATTTACTGGTACTTGCTGAACTGATACCAGTACCAATCCCTGGGAAGTAGCGGCTTGCAAAGCCCGAATCACCTTTAAGGCTTGAGCAATAGCCTCAGCAGTAGGCATAGCCATTTTCCCAACAGAAGTCCCTTTAGCCTTTCCAGATGAGGCTTCTGTGTGCTTCGTTTTTTGTTTCTTTTTTGCCGGTTCCGGTTTGTAAGCCAGTTCGCTTTACTTTTCATGGCTCTCCTTTACTTGGAGTGGATGGTTCAGATTCACTATTTTTATCTGTCTCAGTGGAGGGAGCAGGCTGGTCAGAGCCCCTATCCTCCAGAACCGCATGATATGCCATCTTCTTCTTGAACCTTTCCAGCCTTTTTTCTACAGTTTTAGGTGGAAAGGTTTTACAGATATCACACTCTGCTATAAAATGAGATTCCCCAAGACAGACCGAACACAACTCGTGTTTGTCTGCCTTGGAAAAAATCTCACCACATCGTGTGCAGTTTTTGAAACCAGTAGGGCCCGTTTTCTTTTTAGGTTTATCTGACATACTTAAACCCAATAAAAAAGGTAGGGTTTCAACCCAAAAATAACTACGGCTATATAGATAAACTTAGCCTAACAGCGGTTAACACCACTCACTGTCGGTAGCTTGCAGTCGATTTTCCTGAGGAAAAAAGACTGCGATCCAAACAGAATCCATGAAACAATAGTTCAGACACAAAAAGCAATAACAAAGTTATATATAAAATTAACAGAAAAGTAAATAAAACTAATGGAAAATGCTGGTTTCTCGCCGGTTTCTAGAACTGAAAAGGAACCACGAAACTAAGTTAAAAAACAATAAATCAACATAGCGCTAACTAATAAAGGAGAAAGTAAAGGCAGCCGATGAAATCAATTTAATGACGTGAGGAAAGATCTCCGAGGTGTCTTGGCTAGCAGGCAGAGAATGAAATCAGAGCGCTATCGAACGTAGCAGTTGGTAAGGGCAGCAGTTTGAATGGTGGCATGAGCCAATGAGTGTTCCGTCATTTGCATATGTTCCATTCTCCAGGCAGTTCAACACTAGAGGCTGACTGCAAAAGTTAAGCATATTAAAGAATTCCTGGGGTTAGAACTATAGCTGCCAGACACTAGGGCCACATGAAAACTTTTTTTGCAAGCAGTCCTCTAGGGGCCTCCCACGATGACATCTTATGTCGACACTACCCATATAGACGTGGACAGCCCCTTCCCTCCTCAGTTTCTCACAGGAGATCATGCTCAGAGGACCTCCCTCTAGGGAACCAGGAGAGTGTGAATGGTTCCAAATACCAGGAGAGGCTGGAAACAGCAGGTAAACTGTCCTGGAGAAAGAGCCAGGAGTTACAGAGCTCTATGTCTAAAGGGGAAGGAGGGTGGGATGGCATGGCCTGATGAAAGAGATTCTCTTAAAGGAAAGCTGTCCTTATCACCAAACCCCCACCCCCCCAAAAAACTATACCCCCTGATTAGGCTTTTCAGCCGTAATACTTTTTTTTTCACTCCAAACTTACTTTATTTTATTTTTAAAAGTCTACATCTATCACGTATGGACGCTGCATGGGTCCATTTCTAAGAAATCAGAAGGCCAAGACCACTCGCCTCAATACATTTGTATTAAGGTGAGCATTTTCCTGCAAACCTGAGACACAGTGAGTGCTGAGGCTACAGACTGAGTCAAAGCCCGGCAGTTAATTGTGTGGTCAGGGTGTGTAACAGAGGGGACTGGGGGACTACGCCTGCCCTTTCCCTAGATCGAAGACGACAACTGGTGAAGAAGATGGTGAGAGGCTTGCCTGGTGAACACTGTCTACAAAGGCCTCAGAGGCAAAGTTGGCAGGGCCAGGCAGTTGAAGACCAGCATCCTTCAACTATTCAAGCTGCTCCTTGTTGCTGTGGTACACCACCAACCTGATACCTCTTTGGTACAGTCGAAGCCAGTCTGCTGAACCTCCTTTGAACTGCTGAACTTTAAGTACCACGAACTGTGACTTTGGGGAGTCTTTATTCAGCTAGTTAGCTACGTTAAAATTAGGGGGTTAGGTCTTGGGTAGGACAGTCCTCAAAGCTGCGCCCAGACCTGAAGTCAAAGTGATGTATATTTAAAAGTATTGGGCACCAACAAAAGATCCCTGTGTCGACATCATCCCTGCGGTGAGATACCCACCAAAAAGAGCCACAGAAAGAGGGGTGCACCTGCAGGTGGGAAGTGGGGCTTGTTTTGGGGCAGAATTGTTAGTAGTTATTGTTGCTGTTTTTATCTCCCCTTTTTCCCTGCCCTAAAATTAAATACTGTTATTGTTTACATTAAATGCTGTTACAGTGTTTCATTGCAAAAAGGGGGCTTGTTATTGGGGAAGGGGGTGTTTTGGGGGTGCAGCTTCTGTATTTTCCTGGAGGGGGTGGTGACCTGCAGTCTGTTCACAGGTATCCCATACCACTTCCCCAGGTGGAGGCACTGCATTACCCTACTAATCTCGTACCAACCCAGGTGTGTGCTAAGTTGACACTGAGGGACCCCGGACAGCCAAGGTAAGTCAAAGGGCTGTTACACCTGAAACAGGCAACAGAAGTGGCCATGCCTCTAGTGGAATGACTACAAACAACTCCAGGAAGTTCCTTACCGTACTTCCTGTAACAGAAAGTAATACAGTTAGTCAACCATCTGGACAGGCACTGTTTAGAAAAAGAAAGGGAAGAGAAACCCTGAAGCCACCTATAGGCTGGGAGAGGAGTTGCTAGCAGTCACAAAGGAAGAAAGAGACTTGGGCATCATCATCACTGATGACCTGAAATCATCCAAGCAGACCTCTAAAGCAGTAGGTAAGGCTAGGGGGATGTTAGGGTGTATTAGTAGGAGTATCACAAGTCGTAAGAGGGAGGTAATAATCCCTCTTTACAAGACACTAGTTAGGCCCCATCTGAGTACTGCGTGCAGTATTGGAGCCACACCTTCACAAGGACATTAACAAATTGAGGCAGTCCAGAGAAGCGCAGCAAAAATGGTGCAGGGACTGCATCAGAAGACATATGAGGACAGATTAACAGAGCTCAATATGTATACCTGAGCAAAGGAGGAGAGAGGTGATATGACTGAGGCATTCAAACACCTTAAGGGCATTAACAAGGTGAAAGAGTCTAACATGTTTAAATATAAGAAAAATAGCAGGACAAGAGGACACAGCATGAGATTAGAGGGGCCAATTAAGGGAATGTGGGAAATTCTTTTCACAGAAAGAGTGGTGGATGCATGGAATGGCTTACCACAAGAAGTGGTGGCTATGAATACAGTGCAGGGCTTCAAACAGGCATGGGATAGGCATAAGGGAGCAATACAAATGACTATGAATAGATAGGCCACTGACAGAGCAAAGGCTGATGGCACATTTATAAGGTAGAAAAAGAAATGGGCAGACTGGATGGGCCTTGCGGTCCTTATCTGCCGTCAACTTCTATGTTTCTATGTTAAGCACCTTCTTTCCCAGGGGTGAATGAAACAGAAAAACTGCAAGAACTTCCTGCAGTCCTTTGTACATGTATATAATACCTGAGTATTCTATGTACATCTAAAGTACGGAGCAATGCTTCCCCTGGTTTGGCATGGTCAGGAAAAAAAAAACTGGCAGGTGTATGGCTTGATTCAAAGTAAACTCAGACACCACCTTTGGTAGAAACATAGGATTGTTACATTAAGACACCCTGTCATTGTGGAATATCAAATAAGGAGGCTCACACATTACAGCCTGAAGCTCTGAAATTTGAGCAGAAGTAAAAGCAACTAAAAACAATGCTTTCCAAGACAGAAAGCATAGGCTGCAAGTCGCAGATGGCTCAAAAAGAGCCAAAGTAAGCTTTTTTAACACAAAATGCCAGTCCCAAGCCAGGACTGGATTGCAGATAGAAGGCTTCAAGTACAGAATGCCTCTCAGAAACATACGGACAGCCTCCAGCTGAGCAACCGTATGACCCTCAGTAGGAACATGAAAGGCTGAAATAGCAGCCAAGTGCACTCTGATATAGGAGTACTGCAATCTGCATTTGGTAAGGACAGTAAATACTGTAAAATCTGGTTTACTGGACATGTAAAAGGATCCAATTGATGAGAAGCGGCCCATAAGAGAGGCAGTATAGCGCAGTGGTTTAAGGCTCTGAGCTGCAAATCTGGAGACCTGGGTTTGAATCCCACAGCCCCCACTTGCATACTGTGTGACCCTGAGCAAGTCATTTAACTTCCCTGTGCTCCTAGGTCGCACCTGTAAACAAGCTTTCAGCTTAGTGTGTTAGTCCTGGTAAAATAACTGGAAAAAAAAGAAATAAAATAAAGCAAACCGCTTCCACTTCATGAAACAGGTGGCTTTGGTAGAAGGTTTTCTGGCAGCCACCAGAACATCAGCCAACTTCTGAGATACCCCAAACCTAGCAAAGGCTATGTCCTCAGGAGCCATGCATGGAGATGGAGTGACTTGAGGTCCGGATGGACCAGGGTTCCCTGTCCTTGTGACAGCAAGCCTTTGCACAGGGACAGAGGTACTGGTGGTTCCACTGTCAACTGCTGCAATAAAAGGAGCCAGATCTGATGAGGCCAAGCCGGCGGGGTATTGCGTATCAGAGTTGCTCCTTCTATTTGGAGCTTAACACCCTCTGGATTTGAGGGAAGGGAGGAAAGGTATAAAGCAGCCTCCCCTTCCAAGAGAGGGACAAAGCATCTCACCAGAAAACTCCAGGCCATGGAACGAGTAAGCAGAAAAGCAGCAGTTTTATGTTGTGTGGGGATGCAAAAAGGACCAACTCTGGATGACCCCACCTGCCAAACAGGTCTTCTGCCACTGAGGTCAGCAGTTCCCACTCATGCATCCTGAACTGTGACCTGCTTAGCCTATCTGACAAGATGCTTTGGACGCCTGGAAATGAAAATTATGTACCTATAGTAATTCTTGATCTTCTTGGACGAAGTCTCTATCAACTTATTCACACTAGTGGGACCATGCCGGAGGCGCTAGGACCCAGCGGGAGCCAAAACTCTTCAGGAGACCCGGCACCGATAGGACCACGCATGTGTGGCACCATGAGGCTGGCTTGCACCATATAGGCAATCTTGGCGTCGACCCTCCAACCACCTCAGTACCTTTTTTTAATGAGGAGGTGCAGTGTAAACTAACCTATTGCGGACATACGATAGTCCATATGACCCACGTAAGAAGGGTCAACTCAATAGTGTCTTCACAGCCCAGCCAACGAGGGAGTGAAGATTAAAAACAGGATGAGTGAGCTCGGGGGATGGTGGGTGGGCATGTGAATGAGTGGTGGAGACTTTGTCCAAGAAGATCAAGAATTACGGTAGGTACGTAATTTTCATATCTTCTTGGACATAAAAATCTCCACCATGCATTCACACTAGTGGGAAGAGTACTGAGCTAATATAATCCCCTGAGAAGGGTGGCAGGAGAAAGGAGCTCACTTAGGACAGAAGTCCACTAAGGATTGTCCTGCCAAAGGAAGGATGCTGTCTGGCATGAACATCCAGGGCATAGTGCTTCACAAAAGTGTGCACAGAGCTCCAAGTGGCCACGTTGCAGATGTCTGCAATGAGTACATTCCGAATCTCTGCCAGAGATGCCGCAGCTGCTCTGGTAGAGTGGGTGTACACCCATCCTTCCAGCTTGACCTGCGCCATTGAATAGCAATGAAAGAGACACGCTACCAGCCATGCTGAAACGCATCTGATGGCAACAGGCTGACCCAACATGCTGAATAAGACAAAGAGTTGCTTGGATTTGCGAATCTCTTTCGTTCTGTCAATGTAGAATCGTGAAACCCTTTTTGCATCCAGAGAATGTAGGGTATGCGCCCCTTCATTCTGAACATTTGCAAAGTAGGTTTGAAGGACTAAGGGCTGGTTCAGGTGGAATTCCAAGACTACTCTGGGAAGGAATTTAGGATGAGTTCCGAGAACCACCCTGTCCTTGTGAAATACTGTGTGTGTGTGTGTGGGGGGGGTCTGTGACCAGGGCATGTATTTCTGACAACCTACGAGCGGAGGTAATGGCCACAAGAAAGGCTGCCTTCCAGGTCAGAAACATAGAAGTTGATGGCAGATGAGGACCGCAAGGCCCATCCAGTCTGCCCATTTCTTTTTCTACCTTATAAATGTGCCATCGGCCTTTGCTCTGTCAATGGCCTATCTATTCATACTCATCTGTATTGCTCCCTTATGCCTATCCCATGCCTGTTTGAAGCCCTGCACTGTATTCATATCCACCACTTCCTGAGGTAGGCCGTTCCATGCATCCACCACCCTTTCTGTGAAAAAGAACTTCCTCACATTACCCCTTAATCGGCCTCCCTCTAGTCTCATGCTATGTCCTCTTGTCCTGCTATTTTTCTTATACTGAAACATGTCAGACTCTTTCACCTTGTTAATGCCCTAAGGTGTTTGAATGTTTCGATCATATCACCTCTCTCCCTCCTTTGCTCTAGCGTATACATATTGAGCTCCGTCAATCTGTCCTCATATGTTTTCTGATGCAGTCCCTGCACCATTTTGGTTGCCCTTCTCTGGACTGCCTCAATTTGGTTAATGTCCTTGTGAAGATGTGGCCTCCAGTACTGCATGCAGTACTCCAGATGGGGCCTAACCAGTGTCTTGTAAAGAGGGATTATTACCTCCCTCTTCTGACTTGTAATACCCCTACTAATACACCCTAACATCCCCCTAGCCTTACCTGCTGCTGTAGAGGTCTGCTTGGATGATTTCAGGTCATCGGTGATGATGATGCCAAGTCTCTTTCTTCCCTTGTGACTGCCAACGACTGACTTCAAGTTGCAGGTTGCTAGAGGCTCAAATGGTTTACGTGTGAGCATGTCTAGCACAAGATTGATATCCCAAGTGGCTACCAGTCTCCTGACTGGTGGTCTAGTGTGTATGATACTTTTAAGGAATCTCTTAACCAACGGTAACTGAGCCACTGACATACTGTGGATAGGCTCATGGTAGGCCGTAATCACGCAAAGATGCACCTTTACCATCAAGTATTGCAGTCCTGCATTTGACAGGTCTAGAAGGTACTATAACACCTTGTTTGGTGAGCAAGCAAAGGGGTCCAGGGTGGATTTTGCACACCAAATGGAAAATTGTTTCCACTTTGCCGTGTAAGTCTTCCTAGTGGATGGCTTACACACTGCTAGGAGGATGTCTGAGATTCTCAGAGAGATGTTGAACCTACCCACTTCTATCTCCTCAGGAGCCAGGCAGACTGCAGGTTGGGACTGACCACCGGACTCTGTGTCAGGAGGTCTGTCCGAAGTGGAAGTTGTCTCAGTGGAACCTCCGATAATCTGTTGATTAACAGAAACCATATCTGACGAGGCCAGCATGGGGCGATGAGAATCATGCTGCCCCCCCAATGCCTCTAACTTGAGCAGCACCCTCTGAATTAAGGGAAGAGGAGGCAATGCGTACAGAAAGCGTCTTGCCCACCGCAGTCTGAATGCATCCTGACAGAAAGCGCCAGGTTCTGGATTTCTGAAGCAGAATAGAGGCTGTTTTACATTGAGTGGGGACTCAAAAAGGTCCAGGTCTGGAGTGCCCCACTCTTCGAATAGCGATTGCACTACATTTGAGTCGAGAGACCATTCGTGTGGATCCTCCTCCATTCTGCTGAGGTGATCCGCCAGATTGTTCTGGATTCCTGGCAGGTAGACCGCCTGGATCAGGGTTTCATGTTCAAGACACCATTTCCACACTCTCATGGCTTCTCTGCACAGTGGGTAAGAGTGTGCTCCACCCTGTTTGTTGATATAGTACATCACCGCCTTGTCCGTCTGAAGGAGAACTATTTTGTGACAGAGGACACCCTTCATGGCTCGGACAGTGTACTAGACGGCTCTCACCTCCAGGACATTTATGTACAGCTGGGACTCGTCCTGACCCCACAGGCCCTGGGAGTGGAGATCCTAACAGTGAGCTCCCCAACTGGTCAGAGATGCATCCATGGTGATAGTAATCTGCATCTCCAGTGGGAAAAAGTAAAAACCTTGGAGAAGGTTGTCTTCCTGAGTCCACCCAGTAAGTGACCTCATAAGAGGCTCCATCACCTTGATGTGGAAGGATTGAGCGTGCATGGTTGGAGACCACTGAGTACTGAGCATCCACTGTGTGGTTCTCATGTGCAACTGGGCCAAGGGCACCATGAACACAAACAACAGCATGAGACCCAGCATCCCCTGCATTGAGAGAGCTCGAACCGAGTTGTTCTCCTTGATGAAGTGAGCCATCTGGAAAATGTCATTTCTCCTGTCTTCTGGGAGGAAGGCTCTTGTCCTGGAGATGTCCAGGAGAGCTCCTATGAAGAGAACTTGGGAGGGTTGAAGCTGCGAATATTTCCAGGTTCAGGAGAACTTCCATGGATATGAGGAACTTGGAAGCCATGGAAACTGCTTCCTGTGTCCCTTGTCTGGAGGAGCTCACTAGGAGTCAATCGTCCAGGTACAGAACACTTGAATTCTGAGTTTTCTGAGATGTGCCTCGAGTATTGCAAAGCACTTTGTAAAGACTTATGGTGCTGAGGAAAGCCCAAAGGGCAGGACTCTGAATTAGCAGTGCTGACCCAGAGCCACAAAGTGTAGGTACTTGTGGTGGCTTGGGTGCACTGGGATGTGCTGGTAGGTGTCTTGCATGTCCAGAGACGCCAGCTAATTGTTTTGATGAATCAGAGGTAGGAGCGTTCCTAGCAATATCATCTTTAATTTCTCCTTGAACAGAAATGTGTTTAACTTCCTTAGGTCTAGGGCGCATACATACAGGTTACTCACCTGTAACAGGAGTTCTAGGAATGGTATATGTTGTTCATCCACACTGTCTGGCAGGTTCCTTGCCGCTTTAAATCTTGCCGGAAGGTCTTCAAGCTGGCTCCTCCCACCCACCCGGGTGGTAAAACTCTCGGCTCCGCCCCATGACGCCAGATCTAGCCTGCTGGAAGCCAGGTTGTGCGTCGAAGCCAGGGAGGTTGGTTGGGTCGTGTGGATGAACAACATATACCATTCCTAGAACTCCTGTTACAGGTGAGTAACCTGTATTTCTAGGGACATGGATATGTTGTTCATCCACACTGTCTGGCAGACTCCCAGCAGTTCTCCGGGAGGAGGGAGACAAGGCGTACACCCCCTACTTAGGGAATAATGACTGGAGAACCGAGGCCCCAAAACCAGCATCCCAACATGACTCAAGATCGATGTGGTAGTGGGAAATGAAGGTGTGTGCTGACTTCCAGGTAGCAGCCCTGCAGATTTCCTGGACAGGGACGTCCCTGGAAGCAGTCACCGATGCAGCGGTATGGCGGGTAGAATGATCTCTTATCCCTCTGGGAGGCTCCATGCCCGCCAGCCCATAGCAGAGATCTATGCAGGAGGTGACCCACCTGCCTATTGTCCACTTGGCTGCAGGTCTGCCAGGTGCGGCTTCAGCGTAGGTGACAAACAGCTGGCGAACCTCTCCCCGAACTTCTGCCGTCCGCCCCTTATAATAAGCGAGCGCTCTTCTAGGGTCCAAAGTATGGAGCCTATATTCGGCCTCTGAGGTGTGATTGGGATAGAACACCGGCAGAGTCAACACCTGGTTACGGTGAAACTCCAACACCACCTTCGGAAGGAATTTCGGGTGGGCGCAGGACAACCTTGTCCCTGTGGAAGACCAGATAAGGAGACTCGATGGAAAGCTGGAGCTCTCCCATCTTTCTGGCTGCGTGATAGCCACCAAGAAGGCGGTCTTCCCACGACAGGTGAGAGATGTCACACCTGTGCATCGGTTCGAATGGCTTGCCCATGAGCTTAGCCATCACCAGCAGTAGATCCCACGGAGGTGGAGGTTCTCGCACCGGAGGGATATGTGATCAAGGCCTTGAAAAGCGCCGACCACCTTCCTCTGCACCACCGACTGCTTCCTGGCCCACGCGGTAAGCAGAGATGGCTACCAGGTGCACCTTAAGGGTCGCCGACCGAAGCCCTTGCTGAGAAAGGGACCACAGGTAGTCCAGAATGCTTGCCAAGGAACAGGAGGAAGGGTCCAGGCCCTTGCCCTGACACCAAATGGAGAATCTCTTCCATTTGAAGGCGTAGCATTTTCTGGTCGACTCCTTATGGGACGCCTCAACGACGTTGAGGACCTCGTCAGAAAGACCCAAGGCCTGGAACTCTAGCCGCTCAGGAACCAGGCCGTCAGGTGCAGGGATTGAAGGTCCGGATGGAATACCTTCCCCTGACTGACTGAGATCAGGTCCGGGTGGACTGGAAGCCGCCTCGGGAGCCTGGAGCGGAGACTGAGGAGATCTGGATACCAGAACTGGCGGTGCCAGTCTGGGGCTACCAGAATCACCTGCGCCTTGTCCCTCTTCGCCTTGAGAAGCACCTTGTGGATCAAGGGAAATGGGGGAAAGGCGTAGAAGAGGCCTGGGGTCCACGACCTCGAGAAGGCATCCCCGGCAGCGAGCCCTGCTGAGGGGGGTGGGCATGAAACAGTCTCAGCTTCGCATTCTCCCTGGAGGCAAACAGGTCACCTGAGGCATGTCCCAGTGGGAGAAGAGATCTTGTACTGCCTCTGGCAGGAGAGACCACTCGTGAGATGCAGCCCCTATCCGGCTTAGGGCTTCGGCCAGGGTGTTGGAGGCTCCTGCCACATGAATGGCGAGGAGATCCGCCTCCAGGCTGCTCACGAGTGACCAAATGCGGAGAGCTTCCCTGCACAGAGGCATGAAGTGCGTCCCGCCCTGGCGGTTTAGGTAGTACCTGGTCGTGGTATTGTCCGTCTGGACCTGAACCAGTTGACCCCGTAGAAACAGAGCAAAGGCGGTGAGGGCTAGATGAACCGCTAGAAGCTCCAGCAGGTTGATATGGCATCGGGACTCCTGAGGGGACCAGAGGCCGTGCACTCTGTGCTCCCCCAGATGGGCACCCCAACCCACCAGAGAGGCATCGGTCGATAGCGAGACCATCGGCTCGGGGCGGACAAATGGGATGCCCTCCTGCAGATGTGCTGGAACGGTCCACCACTGGAGAGTGTTCCACATCCCTTGGGTCACTGTCACTAGCTGATCCAGCCGATTGAAGTGTTGTGACCATTGGCTGGCCAACCCCCACTGGAGGGGACGCATGTACCATCGGGCCCAATGGACCATGCTGGTGCAGGCTGCCATGAGGCCCAGGAGGCGCAGGAAGTTCCGGGCAGGGTGCGATTGCCCAACCTGAAATGATTGGGCAAAGGAGGAAAGAACCTCGGCCCTGTCCGCCGGGAGCCGTGCTCTGGCTCGTAGAGAGTCAAGCTCTGCCCCGATGAATTGTATCACTTGCTTTGACACAAGTTCCGACATGGCCACGTTGATAAGGAGGCCAACCTGAGAGCAAACCTGGAGGGCCAGATCTCTGGACCGCTCCACCTCCGCTCTGGAGGGGGCTGCAATCAGCTAGTCATCCAGGTAGGGGTACACCCGAACCCTTCGACGCCGCAGGAATGCTGTCACCACTGCCATGCATTTGGTGAAGACCCTGGGAGCTAGGGAAAAGGCCAAAGGGCATGGCCCGGAACTCGTAGAGGGATCCCTCTGCTCTGAAGCAGAGGAATCTCTGGTGGGACAGACGGACTGGGACGTGAAAGAACGCGTCCTGAAGGTCCAGAGAACAGAACCACACTCCTCATTCCAAGGATGGGATTATCTGAGCCAGAGTGACCATCCTGAAGGTCAGAGACCTTAGGAACCTGTTCAGGTTGTGCAGGTCGAGAATGGGGCGCCAGCCCCCCCCGTCCGTTTTGGGACCAGGAAGTACCTGGACACAAACCCCAGGTCTGGAGGAGGATCCGCCACCTTCCTAATCACCTCTTTTTCGAGGAACAGGACAATATCGGCTCGGCGAGGCTGCGGACCCCGTAGCCCCCCAAGGGGTGACGGCTTGGAAGGGTGGGGCCTGTTCGAACTCCAGAGGCAGGCCCTTTCCTACCACCTCCAACACCCACCAGTCCATGGTGATAGCGGACCAGGCAGAAAAGAAGTGGCGGAGCCGTCCCCCCATGGGGGAAACCTGGGGGGGGGGTGACAAGGCTGGGGCGACACCCCTCAACCCGTCACTGTGCAGGCTCGGAGGAGGGACCGGCCGAGGGACCTCCTGGGCCTTTATCTCCCTGCTTCCTGTTGGAGGAAGCCGCGGACTTGGGTTTGGGATGCCAAGCGCGAGCCTGCTGGCCCTGGTGCTGGTGCTGTGGGCCGGATGTGCAGAAGGACGAAAGGGCTTGTGCTGCTGCTGTTGTCGGCGGCCTTTGTCCTTCTGGGTGGAGGTGACCGAGTCCAGAGTGGCACTGGACTTTTTGATCCGCTGGAGGTGACCTTCCACTCCAGGGCCAAAGAGGTCAGTCCCCAAGAAGGGGACATCTGCCAATTTGTGCTGGGTATCCGCCGTGAAGGTGGATATCCTCAGCCATGCTCTGCGGCGCATGGCCACCGTGGCCGCAACCGATCTGGCACAGGAGTCTCCTATGTCCAGAGCCATCTGGAGCTGCTGCTTAGCCACTGCCCTACCCTGATCCCGCACCTGCCGGACCGTGGTCTGCAGGTCGGCCGGGAGATGAGGGATCACCTCATCCAAGGAGCCCATGAGGGCGTGGGAGAAGTGTGCATCAGCATGGCCGAGCTGGCCTGGCGGAGGCCAAGGGAGGACGCAGCGTACACCTTGCGCCCAGCGTAGTCCAGCTTTTTGGACTGCTTGTCAGGAGGCTTGTCCACGTCCCTAGCATTTCTGGAATGCCGGAAAATGCTGTCGGCGACCAACCCCTCGGCCGAGGGGTGTTCCGAAAAACTGGGCAAAGAGCCGGTAGGGACCGCATACTTCCTGGCCATCCTGGCCAAAGGCGCAGGACAGGAAGCAGGCCACTGCCAGAGCTCCAAGGCTGGGCCAACAACGGCTTCAGCCACCGGAAAGGCCTCCGTGGGTGAATCCCCTCGGTCCAGTATCTCCATCAGGGGATACTTGGCCCGCTTGGATACGGGCTCAAACTGCATCCCAGTGGACTCTGAGATGAGCCGAAGCAAACCCATGAAGGACAATGGGCTTTCGTCCATCGACTGGCCCCCGGAGGACTCCAGGTCAATGGGCCTGGAGAACAGGGAGGAGTGATCGTCGGACTCGGAGGAGTCTGCAAAGAGCTGCCTGGGGCCTGAGCCACCCTCCACCTGCCGAGGACAGTCGGGAGTGAGGGTGACCGACAACCTGTGGGGCAGGCCTTGACCCGACTGAGAGTCCTTGGTCGGCGCCCCCGATTTCAGTTGTGGAGGCAGAGGGTCCACCACAATCGGTGGTGCAGCTGGTTTCGGCCGAACAACTGGCCCAGGCTTGGGCACCTCGACTACAGCGAGGGGTTGTTTCAGCCGCTCGGGTGACAGCCACTTGATGGCCGGGGAACGCGACTGCGTCGGCTTGTTCCCGGACAGAAGTAACTGCTGCCACATCAGGTCCTCGTAGTGTCGACGCAATTTGTGCCGAAGATGAGGACGAGCGGCGGCGCTGCTTACCTCGGTGCCGAGACCGAGACCGCCGATGTCAGCAGGATCGGCTGGACCGAGACGATGTCCGAGACCGAGATCCTCGGTGTTTCCGAGGACGGGTCTGGGAAGGAGTGGGGGACACCCGCTCTTCCCTCGGCTCGGAAGCCTTAACCGGAGACTCGCACAGGCGCGAGGTAGGTCTCGGTCTCCACTGGGGAACCAGTGAAGAAGGGTTGTCGGCCTCACCAGTCGACAGCCCGTCCGACAGGTCGAAAAATCTCGGCAGCGTCGACGGGTGTCTTGGCGGCTGGCCTGGCGGGGACGCCATGAAGCCAGTGGCCTTAGCGCCAACCTCGACCGCAGTCGACAGTCGGGCTGTCCAGGGAAGGAGACCTCTCGCTCCCACGAACGCCGACGATGGGACTTACCCTTTGAGTCCTTCTTTTGGGTCAAGAAGAATGTCCCGATGGCCCCTCTCCCTTCGTGGAAAGGGATTGGCAAAGCTCCTTGAACGAAGCTGAATCCGAGGTACCCAGTGAGAGCGGAATAAATGCCGCGACCGAGGAAGAGGATGATGCGGCCTGGGCTGCCTCCTCCTCCTCGAGGGCGCTCATCTGCTAGAGTTGCTCAGCCGAGCCAGTTTCCATGGTAACCGCTCAACGGGCCTCCTTCAACTTAACCGGCGGGTAGCGCTTCTCGGGGCGCCCAAGCTGTAACCGGGCAGCGCGGTCCTCCAGGACGTTGGCCGAAAACGAATGGCATGACTCACAGGCCTGCGGGTCGTGTTCTAGGCAGAGGCAGTAGACGCACGTGGAGTGCGGGTCCGTCCTGGACAACTTCTGCCTACAAGGGCACCGCCGAAATCTGGGAGTCGATTTGTCCATCGCAGCTGTGAGGGAGAAAGATGACCGAAGTCTTGAAATTTTTAAAATGAGTTTCAGGCGAACCGAAGAATTAGGATCCAGTCTATCACGCAGAGCGTTAAGGAGGGAACCTGAGCTTCCAAGCGGTAAGGAAGATCTGGTGTCATGGGGTGGAGCCAAGAGTTTTACCACCCGGTTGGGTGGGAGGAGCCAGCTTGAAGACCTTCCAGCAAGATTTAAAGCGACAAGGAACCTGCCAGACAGTGTGGATGAACAACATATCCATGTCCCTAGAACATCTGTTTTCTTTGGAACTAGGAAGTAGTGAGAGTAGAAACCTGCGACCCATTCTGCTTGTGGAACCACTTCTACTGCTCTGTTGTTTAGAAGGCCCTGAATCTCAGAAGCAAGGAGGTCTAACTGAGAGGTAGACAGTTTGGGCTGTCGTTTGGGTAGATGATCTGGAGAAGTCTCTGAGAAATTCAGAGAGTATCCCTCTCAAATTATCCTGAGTACCCATTTGTCCATTGTGACAGACTTCCACTGGTTGTAAAACTGAGTCAAACGCCCCCCCTACTGCCCAAGAGGAGTCCCCCTCGGGCAGTTGAGGTGTGACATGGGCCGGGTCTTCAGCGGGTGGCAGTGGGCACCTTTGAGGCCTGTGCCTTCTGCTGCATTTTCTTTTGTGGTTGATGGGTTTGATTTTTTTTGAAAGCCCCATCGGCCTTTACCACAAAAGGACTGTTAGTTATGATATTGCCAGCGGTTTCTTCCCCCCGCTGAGGGGCGGCAGGGGCTGGTCTGGCTGTCTTAATAGCGGTCCTGGTTTTCTGAGTAGCCACCAGCGTCTGCTCCACCTGTGGGCCAAACAGATAAACACCATCAAATGGAAAATTCATGACTCTCTGATGAGCATCATTAGTGAATCCCGAAGTCCTCAGCCATGAGTGACGCCGGGTGCATATCCTGGCCGTTGCTGCTCTGGAAGCAGTGTCAAAGGGGTCCATAGCAGCCTTAAGTTGCTTATTGTTGGACTCAATGCACCTAGTAATGGTCTGAAAAAGCTTTAAGCTAACGTCCGACTCTGGAAAAGCCTCCACTGTTTCTTTGAGTGAATGCCAGAGACTATACTCATACTGAGAGAAATAGCCCTGATAGCTAGCAATACGCATGCCCAGGGTAGCAGCAGCAAACACCCGCTTTCCCAGAGTGTCAAGTTTTACAGGATTCTTTATTCACTGTACAGGCCATGGATTCCTGGGGAAGCACAGCTTTGTCATTCTCTGCCAAGACCACAATGGCGTCCGCAAAGGCATGAGAGGCAAGGACTGGCCTATCCTCAGGGGGAGCATATTTCCTGTCCATGGACTTAGCCGCAGAAGGAATGAGCACCCGTCTGTCCCACACCATTTGTAAAAGAGACTCAGTTCCACAGGAATTTCAGGAACAAACGATATTGAAGGTGCAAAAGCTTCCCAGGATCCATCTCAGAAGTCTGAAGAGAAAGGGTGGAATTCATATTCTTCAGTAGAGACTTAAAAAAAAGGTCCTCGACCACAGGCTCTGCTGAAGTGGAGGGCTTATTTTCTGCTCCAAAGGATGAATCCTCATCCAGATCATCCCCTAATCGTAGATCAGGATCAAACTCAACATAGTCTCCTACTACCCCAGAAGGGATAGTATAGAAAGGAAAGGGAGGAAGAAGTGCAGGAGGGGCCCCTTCCAGAATCGGAGCTGAAAACCCTGGTACCTGAGGTGGTGCTGAAAACAGCACCAGCATCACGCACAGCACCAGGAGCGACACTGCCAAGGCTGGAGCTGAGGGTAGCACCGCAACTGCTGCCAGCCGAGCGCCTAAGGTCCCCAAACCGAACACTAGGGCACCCGAAGCTGGAGACCTGAAAGTAAGAAGAGGAGTAGAAGAAAGCAGTACCTGTGCTGGCCCCTGTGCCACAGCCATGTGAGGGGGAAAAGCACGAGGAAGTGGCGTCCATGGCACCGAAGGTGTAATGCAACCAGGCTGGCCCAACTGCTCCACCTGCAGGTCCACAGCTCCTAGGCCCGAAGGCCCTGGGACCTGGTCCACAGTCAAGGGCAGTCAGGACAACCACCAGACCCACTGCTCCATAAGAGCAGCCCAATGATGAACCTGCTCACTGGAAACCCCCCACAGGGGGTGGGAAGGGATTCCAGAGCCGGGGACCATGGCTGCTAGGGACTGAGTCCGTAGGCGACCCCGACGGAGCCAGGGTCGACCTCCTGTCCCCTGCTACCAATGATCTCCATGCAAACGTACCAGAGGGTGACCTCGAGCAGTATCGCTTTTTCTTGTTTGACCGGTGGGAGGAAGAAGAGCACGAGACCGAAGTGCACAGAGCCTCTAACCCTCGATCGGGAGCGGCCCACTTCTTCTTGTGCTTTCGGAGGATCACCCTTCTTCCTGAGGATCACACTCTCCTTGGTCAGACTCTCCTCAAGAAGGCGGTAGATCGGACTCTAGCCCTGCTGCTACAATAGCTTGCTTAAGTCTCCCTACCGGCCATCGGCCCTGTTCATGGTCGACTCCGTCAATGGCGGGCTAAAGGTGACTTCTTTTCTTCGTTACTTGAAACAAAACTTAAAACTTTTTTTTTTAAATAAATAAATATTCTTAAAAGACTAAATCAATACTGAACAACTATGCTGTTGTCATATAGACGTGAAGACTTGACTCCTAGAGGGCAAGCGATGTCATCACTGACGTACACTTGGCAGGAAAAAAGGAGACTGAGGGCGGTTTGGAAGGTTGATGCCGAGATAGCCTATGGCCTTGAGCCAACATGACCTGCGGCACATGTGATTATATCTCGGCACGGCCCTCTGAATATTTTTGGCTCCTGCTGGGTCCTAGTGCCTCCGGCGTAGTCCCACTAGTGTGAATGAGTGGTGGAGACTTTATGTCGAGGAAGATCATGAACTGCCAAAAGTATGGTAGGGCTGAATAAGGCCCTGACCCATTTGTTATGCAGAAGGAGTTAAACACAAGGATCTGTTCTGCCCTCTCCTTTTCTGTCTCTTGTCCATCTGGTTGCGCAACCATATTTTCTCGTGAGACCTAGCAACTGATCAGTCAGACAGTCTTGCGATTCTCCGCCTCTCACTATCTCTCTGCCTTCACTTGCTGTTTCTGTCTTTTCTTCCCCTTGCATATCAGCGCTTATAAAAATATATATAAATCTTTATGTGAAACTGGGATCCCTTTGTTTGAAATTGTATACAGTTATACTGTTGAAATGATTGCAAAAAGCTATTTGGAATTTAGGTGGTAAACCTGAGATGCAGTTTGAGTGCCTCTCAGGCTTGTTTGCAAACTTTTGCAGATTTGTCAGCAAGAGGTTAGTTTTGGGTCACCATGTTCTATTTGTTGCACCTGCAAACGAAACTGACAAGAGCATTTTATAAGAAACAGGATTCTGTTAACGAGCCGAGGTTGCAGAAGTTAATTACAGTGGAGACCACATAGGTGCACATTGGATCAGTGCACATCCCACTTAAATGCACATTTTTTCCTTATCCCGATTTTTTCCTGTTCATCCAATGTTAAATGTACCTATTAAGTGCACTACATGCAAATGCACATTTCGGTTAAATGCACAACATTTTTTTTTTTTTCACTTTTCCTATTGATTTTCCGACCAACTCAGCCTTTAAGTGCACATTTTGTACAGTACCACCTTAAACTGTCCACCTTAACATCTTAACTGCAACCGTTTCATCAAAATAAAAGACTGACTTTAGCCTTCTGTTTAATTTTGAATTCTACACTGAAACACACAAAGCAAAAGAAGATTACTGATTTTTTTAAGTAGTACTGTGTTGTAGAACAGTGCAGTAATGTCATTTTAACTTGAGCGCCTGACAAGCACATTACAGAAACAATGAAATGTGCCTGGAAGCGAATTTCTGATTAAATGCACAGCCCACTTCAGTGCACAAAAAATAGTTATCCCAAGGGTGTGCACTTAAGAGGACTCCACTGTACTAGGCAAAGACTGATTACAAAAACCTCAGCAATCTTTTGCTAGAGGGAAGCTAAAACTTGGAATTAGATATACCCTCAGATTTGTTTTCTCTGTTTGTACTGCCTTTTTAAATAGTTATACTAATCAATTTTTATTTTACTGTTATTAATAATAAAACGCTACTTGTACCAAAGCTGTGAGGAAGGCCAGTGGGATGTTGGGGTGCATAGGAGGGGGTATTACTAGCAGAAGAAGGGAGGTGGTGATGCCATTGTACAAAATGCTGGTGAGGCCTCATCTGGAATAAGGTGTTCAGTTCTGGTGGCCACATCTTCGCAAAGACATAGGGCGGAGGTGGGTCGGAGAAGGGCAACTAAGATGGTGAAGGGCTTGCATCAGAAAGCATATGAGGACAGATTAAAATACCTCAATATGTATACACTTGAGGAGAGGAGGGAATGGGGGGCGTTATGATAGAGACTTTCAGGTATCTTAAAGGCTTGAGCAAAGTGCAGGCAGGTGACATCTTTCAGCACGAGAGTTGTACAAAGATGAGGGGACACGATATAAGATTTGGAGGGGCCAGGATAAGGGGGGAAATGTGAGGAAGTCTTTCTTCACAGAGAGGGTCGTGGATGCTTGGAACAGCCTACCCCAGGAAGTGGTGGGTGCTAACACAGTGGGGGGATGCAAACATGCATGGGATAGACATAAGGGAACCCTAGATGGGGTGATGAGCGGCGATAGCCAATGACCAAGTAGGGTCAGTGGCCGCTGATGCAGGCAGGGAATACGGACAGACTAGGTGGGTCCACCGGTCCCTATCTGCCATTAACTACTATGTTACTATGTATGTTACTTGTGAATTTTATAACAGCTACTGGTTTTCCTATGCTTTCTGACCTGTGGTTTGATGACAGAGTTCTAGACTGTGTTCCAGAGTCCAATACAAACTCTCATCGCTTCCATGCAGAGGGGGTAGGAGTGAGTTCCCCCTTGCTGATGTAGTGCACCATGCTGATGTTGTCTGTTTGCACCAACAGATGTCCCGCACACAGATGAGTCTGGAAGGCTAGTAGACCATACAGAACACCCCTCATTTCTAGGACATTTATGTGGAGGGTGCTCTCCACCATCATCCATATACCTTGTGTCCAAATGAGCCCCACAGCCCATCCCCAAGGCATCTGTCGTAAGGCTCTGATGAGCGGAGGGAATCAGGAAGGGAACCCCCTTCAGCAGATGATCAGGTTCCATCCACCACTGAAGCACCTTCCAGACAGAAGATGTTCCTAGAAATGAAAATGATGTACTTACTGTAATTCTTGATCATCTAGGAATATCTTCACACTAATGGGTCTTAGACCGGAGATACTAGGACCCTGCGGGAGTCAAAACTTTCGAAGGGGCCAGCGTCAAGGCAAGCAATGCACATGCACAGCGCCACATGAGTGGCTCCCAGCACTCGGCTTACCTCGGCGCCAGCCCCCAACTGCCTCAGTTCCTTTTTTGCCAAGGAGGTGCAGTATAACCTCACTACTGGCCATGCACTTATGCTAAGGGCATAAGGAGCCCTGATGACCTGTGCAAGAGTGGTCAGTATGAGAGTAATATAGTGTCTTCACAGTTCAAGCCTTGAACAGAAGAAGACAAGAAGATACTGGAGTGAGTTTGGCGATTGGCAGGGTGAGCGTGTGAATAAATGGTGAAAATATTCCTAGAAGATCAAGAATTATGGTAAGTATGTAATTTTCATATCTTCCAGGAATGTATCTTCACCATTTATTCAAACTAATGGGTCAGAGTGCCAAGCCAAGAGAGAATCCCTGGGGTAGGGTGGTAGGAATGAAGAGTTCACTCAGGACTGAAGTACATTCAGGATAGTCCTGTCAAGCGGATACTGCTGGCATTGACATGCAGGGCATAGTGTGGAACTAAAATGTGCACTATGATCCACATACAGCTTTGCAAAGCATCATGAGCAGCACAGAATGAACCTCTGCTAGGGACGACAACTGCAGTGGTGGCGTCAGTGCGTAGCTGACCTTACAATATGACCTATGCCATGGCATAGCAGAAAGTGTAGACTGCTCACAAACCAGGCAGAATGTGCTAGAGTGGAGCATACTGACTCAACTGAAAGCAAAGGAGACCAAAAACTGTTGGGACTGATTGAAATCCTAGTTCTGTGCAGGTGAGAAGTGAGGACCTCTACAACATTCTGGGAATAGGAACAGTGTGCTCTCCGACATTCTGGAAGCTGGCAAGTAGGTGGGCAGCACAGTGGCAGATTCAGAGAGAGAACTCCGATGCCACTTGGGAATAAACTTATCGAGTATGGAGCACTACCTTCTCCCTGTGGGAAACAGTACAAGGGGAATCTGCGATCAAGAGATGACAGACAATCGGCAAGCAGATGAGATGGCCACTAGAAGCTGTTGTCCAAGTAGAAATTTAGCTCACAAGTTACAAAAGGCTCAACGGGCTTGTGGTGAGCATGTCTAGCACAAGGTTGATATCCAGGCAACCACCAGCTTCTGGAGAGGGGCTTTGTGTGTAAAAATGCCCTAAGTATTGCAGGGATGGAGTAAAAGACCCCGAGACAACATGTCTAACCTGAGAGGAAGGATCTTCTATTGGCTGAGCAAAAACCTGATTAACAGAGAAACCATACCTGTTGTGGTCATAGGGTGCAAACAATGGTGCCTGGCTGAGCGTACCTGCAGTGTAAACTAGATGCCTGGCAGATAACTGGCCTGGAGTAGGGTCCTCTGCTCCAGGCCCTCTCTCCACAGTCCGAATTGCTTGTCAAGAAACAAGGTAAGAGAGTGCTCTTTGTTGTTTGTTCATGTAATATAAGGCAGACTGTCGTCTGTTTGGAAAAAGACTGTTTTGTAGCTGCTGAGATCTAGCATGGTTGGCAGGCTACACAAAAACAGTTTGTATGTGCAACCTACTGAAGTGGAGATGTGACGAATGGGATCCAGACACCCTGTGGTTGAAACACTAATAGTGGGCTACCCAACAGGGGGGCCTATGAAGAGTGAGTTGCCTGGGGTTCCGGACGGTTGGGGCTAGAGCTTTGTGGCTGGATGAAGCGACTATCCACCAAGTGTCCAGGTAAGGGTAACTTGGAACCCTAATATGTCAGATGGGCTGTGAGAGTGCAGGGGGCAGTACCTAGAAGCTTGCTTATCTAGGGAGCCAACCAATCCTGGGAAAAATAAAGGAACTGGTAACTGCTTGGACAAAATCCTGTATAAGACAGTCAGCAGAATTCCCCCACCCTTTTTTTTTAAACCTTGTGCCAGGGCAAGGCGAACTCCAAAGGGATAGAAGAAAATACAGTTGGTGCTATCAAGCACTGAAGTGCCTGGGTCTGAAGAGTCCATGGAAAGTCATTAATGCCACCCACAGAAGAGATGATAAGGATGGATGGGGGGACTTATTTTCCTCCATGTCCTCTTAGGGTGGAGAGGAGCAGGGAGGTTCCCCTAAACCGAGAACTACTGGCATCAACTGGGGGCCACACAGAACACCAGGGATAGTGCTAACCCGGCCCAGATTCGGCACGGAACCCAGCCCCAATGCCGGACCTAGCACCGGACCAGGCACTGTATATGGTGCCAGACCATGTGCCAGCGTGGCGCCAGACTAGGCGCTGAGCATGGTGCCAGATGTGGAGTGGAACCAGGCACCAGATGTGGTGTTGGACCAGGTGCCCGACACAGCACCGGGCCAGACCCAGTGCCAGGCCAAACCGCCAGGTCAGACATGGCATTGGGCCAAACAAGGCACCAGGCCAACATGGTGCCAGCTCAAAGCCAGGCTCCTTGTCACTCACTAGAGGCACGAAACTGGCACCTAGGAGGGGGCAGGGGGAGAGAGAGAGAGAGAGAGAGAGAAAGAAACTCTGGCACCAGGGAAGTTCTGATTCCTGAAGGGCAAGTGATGTCGTCACTGAAGTGCACTCGACAGCAGGAAAAAAGGAACACCGCTAACCACTCTTGCAGCGCCGTGCATGCATACTGTTTGCCTCGACACTGGTCCACTTGAAAGTTTTGACTCCCATGGGGTCCTAGTGCCTCCAGACTAAGACCCATTAGTGTGAATAAATGGTGAAGATACATTCCTGGAAGATCTATGGCCAACTTCCAGGACTGAGAGATAGTTGAGGGAGAAGGAGAGGTTGAGTATTTGAGTCAGAGGAGATGCTATGGCAGGGGTGACGATAAGGAGTAGTTTATGATCCGGCCCATCAAGGCTAGATTTGCACAAGTTGAGGGAGTACAGGGAAGGTCAGGATTTCTTTGGTAGTAATAGGGGGAAAGGAAACCCTGTGAGGAGAAAGGAGAGAAGGCAGAGAGAGCATAAGGAGGAGGAGGAAGAGGCTGGAGGGTAAGTGGAAGGGAGAGAACAGGTGGTGAAAAACTTGCTTGAAGTAAGCAGCAACAGAGAAAGGATCAAACACTGGTGAACCATCTACTAGAAGGATGGAAGGGGTGGACTGGGTGGGAGGATCAGACAGGGCGTGAATTATCTGCCAGAACATTGGGATGTTAAAGCTGTTCTGAAAGTTGGCCTTGAAATATTGCGATTTTGCAGCCTGGACAGCCTTTGTACCAGAGTTTCTGACGGTCCTGTATAAGAAGAGGTAAGGTAAGGGAGTGAGAGGATTTGTAACGTGCCCAAGCTTGATCTCTGAGCTTGCACTGATCAATTACATTAGAGGTAATCAAGGGGTGGTGGTGAGATTTGACTCTGATTTTTTGAGTGGGGCATGCTTGTCCCAGACAGAAGAGAATTTAGTATGAAACAGAGAGGGCAGTGTTAATATCAGTGGTGGAGGGAATGGTTGTCCAATCCGCAGCAGCAAGGTCATTCAAAAGAGCGGGAGTGTTGAGTGACTGGAGGGACTTAAGAGTCCATATGTATTTAGGGGAGGACGGTGGATGCCAGATCTTCCCAATGAAAAATGTCATACAGTGGGGGGGCGCGTGTCCAATAGCCAGCTAGAGAAGACGTGTCTTCAGAAAGCTCCATCTACTTGCTAACAAAAAACTATTAAAATCACTACAAAACCAACAAATTACGAGTTGTAACCTCAGAACTATATCTCCTAAATTGAGAGGTATATACTGTGCTGCTCCCAAGACTTTTCTGCAGCCTAATAGAGCAATGGGGAGAATGAAGCATATGGCCACGGCGGAGTTGGGAAGGAGCAAATATCAGTGGCATGGTGATCCTGCATCTAGCGGTAATACTGAAACCGTGGTGAGATGCAGTAGCCATCATCTATACAATATAGAAGCTGAGATTCTGAATGAGCATTAGGTCAAAAACACAAAAACTGCATTCACCTAGTAGAAGTCCTTGGCAATAACTAAACTATGGGAGAAACAACAGGCAGTTGAGAGTGGCAAAACAGATGTACTCAAACAGACTACTAGCTAACAGATAGCTTGGAGAAGAACTAAAAGATGTACATAACTCAGACAAACTGCTCAACCAGTGAATGAGTAAGCACTACGCTATTACACAGCATGGTTCTACTGGAGAATTTATCCATACCTGGGGGGTATTGTTGGGGCACGGACTGCCTCCAACCACCCAGGCATGGATTAATTCTACAATAGAACCATGCTGTAAGGTGGCTTAATGCACTTGTAACATGGCAAGCACTAACAAAGGCAAGCAATACATACTAACATACTAAAATGCCAGCAGAATAGGCCTAATGGTCTTTCGTGTCTGCTCGTTTGGTCAGCCCCCACCCTGGGTGCTGACCTTGCTGTCCCCCTCGCCTTCTCTGGCTTCTCCTTTCCCAGTTCTGGATATTCTTGCTGCATTGGATTTTGCTTCCTGAACCCTTCCCCTGTACCTGTACCACCCCCTCTTGAACCCCTCCACTGTCTCTGCCTCCACCAGCCCCCTAGGTAGTGCATTCCATGGCTCTACCACCCTCTCAGTGAAGTAGCACCTCCTCCTTTCTCCCCTGAATCTTCCCCCCTCCAGCTTCCACCCATGCCCTCTAGTGGCCCCTTCCTCCTTCCTTCGAAGCACCCTCACTGTTCCTCCCCTATTTACCCTCCTCATGTACCTGAAGACCTCTATCATGTCCCCCCGGTCCTTTCTCTCTTCCAAAGTGTACATATTTAGCTCTTGAGCCTCTCCTCATAGGTCCTGTCCCCAAGCCCCAAATCATTTTGGTTGCCCTCCTCTGGACCCTCTCCAGGAGGTTAATGTCCTCTTTAAGTGCGGCCTCCAAAACTGACAGAGTACTCCAGGTGCCCTCACCAAGCAGTTATACAGAGGAGTATCACTTCCCTCCTTCTGGAGGTGATCCCCTAGCGATGCATCCCAGCATCCTGTTGGCCTTGGCTGCTGCCCTCCTACAAGTCTCAGAGTTGTTCATCTTGACATCCACCACCACCCCAGGTCCCTCTCAGCCATTGAGACTTGTAGTATTCCCCCAGGGTACACTTGGCCTGGGTTTCTGGCCCCAGGTGGAGTACCTTGCATTTCCCTGCATTAAACCTCAGCTTCCACTTTCTAGACCATCTTTCCAGAGCCTCCAGGTCCCCTGCAGGGCCACCCTCCCTCCTCCCCATCCACCACCGCCCCAGTTTGAGTCATCTGCAAAGAGACTCATCTCACTCCTGATTCCTGTCCTTATGTCAGATCGTAGGCGTTGAACAGAAGGGGCCCAGGACTGAGTCCCTGTGGGACCCCACTAATGACCCTCCTTGGGGAAGAGATTATCCCACCAACTACGACCCTCTGGGTCCGGTCCTGGAGCCAATTGCCTATCCATCGGATCATCTGGTTTCCCACCCCCATTTCTCCTAGTTTATCCAACAGGCCCACGTGAGGAACAGAGTCAAATGCCTTGCTGAAGTCAGAAAGAGGACATCCACTGGTCTACCCAGGTCCAAGGCACTTGTCACCCAGTCATAGAACTCCACCAGGTTTGTCTGACACGATTTCCCGGAATGAATCCATGCTGTCTATCGTCCAGGCACCCTGACTTATCCAGGTCCCCCTAGCCTCTCCTTGACAATGCCTCCATCACCTTGCCCACCACTGATGTCAGGCTGACAGGCCTGTAGTTCCCTGCCACCTCCCTTGATCCCCCTTGTGGATAGGCACTACATGCGCCACCTTCCAGTCTTGGGGCACCCACCCTGTCCTCAGAGAAATGGTGAAAAGCTCTGCCAGGGGTTTCGCCAGGACATCTGCAAGTTCCTTCAGCACTCTAGGATGTAATTTATCCGGCCCCGGTGCTTTCTCCGTCTTAAGGGAGCTGAGGGCTTCCCTCACTCTCTCTGCTGTGATTTCCACTTCCAGTACCTCTTCTCCCTGCTTACTGTTAATTAATATAGAAAGAAGTTTCAGCATCAAACAATGTATTGCAATGGTCAAACAATGTATTGGAATGAATGATACAGATTCTGCAGAATGGTCAAGCAATGTATTGCAATGGTACAGATTCTGTACCATGGCAGAATTACAAGTAACGTGTTGTGGGTACAAGCAGGGAATGTTGTACACAAGTCAGTTTGAAGACATCCTTTAAAAACTCTGAGAGATGTTTTTCATGTGTTTACCTGATTTACAGGGACTTTCTTATGCAGTTCAAGGCATTGTGGTGAACGATACCGGCAACTGCTGTAGTGCTTCCTGGGAAGTAAAACCATGCATATATTTGCGTGCATAGCAGCTCCTCTTAAAACTTTACAAAACATGTTTAAACTAAACCATGGGATATATTTCTACAGTTTTAATTAAACAATGGGTTTGAATAATAAGGAATAGAGGATTACTATGCAGAGGCAAGATTTGTCAGATGCAACAGGATTTGTGTGAAAATCTGCACCGTAACGTATGTTACTTACCACAGTAATGCTGTTTCTTCTAAAGGAGTCCTAATGTATTCTGACATATGCAGTAAGACCTTCTTGTTGTACTGCCCTGGAGAGGAAAGAGTTAAAGCCTACATTCTAAGTAGGCACGCACTCGGTTTCAAATTACTGTTCCCTGGTACATTCTATTCAACTGTCGGATTCTTAGGAGCAACTCAAAAAAAACTTTATTATAGACTGAAATCAATATGGATATGCTTATATAATTTCTATAGGATTTTTACTAGAACCCTACCAACCAGTGTGGGCTGAAGACTCAAGTCACAGAAGCCCAATAGAAAAGACCAACTTCCAGAGTAAACAAACAAACAATGTATAAATAAGCTGGAGTGCAGAGACTCCAGGTTCTGGTAAGGGAGGCAGGGTGGGAGGTCAGAATACATTAGAAGAAACAACATTACTGTGATAAGTAATTTTTTCTTCAAACTACAAGAAGGCCTAACGTAGTCTGACATATGCAGACTACCAAGCAGGTCCCATGGAGGAGAACACAGAACTTACTTAGGAAAGAGGCTCTGCAATACTGCTGTTCCAAACCTGGCATCACTTCTAGCCTGCATATCCAGACTATAATGCTTGGTAAATGTGTGTACAGTTTTCCAGGTAGTTGCTTTAGAGATTTCCAACAAGGATCCAGCTGCTATAGTGGCAGCTGTACCCCTAGTGGAATTAGACCTCAGGCCCACAGGGGGATCCTTCCTTAGTTTCCGATAATAAAACTGGATGCACGACACTATCCATCTTGCAATGGTCCTTTTAGTGGCAGACTTACCCCTGCCCACTTCCCCATAGGTAAGGAACAACTGCCTATTGTCACCCCTATGGCCTCTGGTCAGATCCAAGTAGTAACTAATAGCCCTCTTTAAATCTAGGCTATGCAGCCTACGCTCCCCTGAACTAGAGTGTTCAGTGAAGAAGACAGGCAAGTTTATGGACTGGTTAAGGTGGAAATCAGAAACCTCTTAGGGAGGAATTTCCTGTTTGTTTGGAGGGCCACTTTATCATTATGAAAAGAGATATAGTTAGGTTCCACTGATAAGGCCTGTAGTTCACTGATACATCTTGCTGAAGTGATGGCTATTAAAAACAGTTTTCCATGTCACATATTTCAGCTCTGCTGAGAACACAGGCTCAAAGGGGGATTGCATCAATTGTGCTATGCAAATATTTAGATCCCATGAAGGAGTAGGCTCCCTATGAGGGGGATGTAAATGTAGCAGCCCTTTAAAGAACCGTTTAACTACAGGATCAGAGGCTAAGGAAGAAGATTTTCCTGCTGACAAGTAGGCAGAAACTGCTGCCAGATGTACCCTCAGAGTAGAAGGCCTGCGGCCTAATGAATTAAAAGCCAAATAATCTAACAGGAGTAGAATGCCCACCCTCTGGCTCAATGCCTGCCTGATCACACCATATGGTGAACCTCTTCCATTTAGAGGTGTGACAGGGTAGAACAGGACCCTGTCCCATTTCTTATGGAGAAAGAGTTTAAATGCAAGGATCTTTCCTTTTCTGGCTCTTCTCTGTCTGGTTGCGCAACCAAATTTTCCTGTGAGACTTTGGACTTGATCAACCCGACAGGCTCGTAGTTCTTTGCCTCTCCCTGTCTTTCAGGCCTCCCTTGCTGTCTGTTTTTCCTCTCTTGCATATCTAGATCTGCTGATATAAAAATATGTGCAAATCACTGTATGGAAATGTAACTGATATTGGGATCCCTTTTGTTTGGAAAATATATAGCATTACTGTTGAAATGTATATAATTATAATTTAAAATGATTGCAAAAAGCTGTTGGAAGCTAGAGGTTACCAGAGTTCAGTTTTTAATCCTTTTGCAAAAGCTGTGCAAAAGGGGACCTCAACTCAAGAAGCACACTGTGTTCTAGCAGCTCCTGCCTGATATTTACAAAAACAGGATGCTTGCTAAGGATGGAGGTTGAAAGGACTTATAAGAGCTAAGCTGCAACTGCAAGAAAGATATGAAGAAGACGGGACACAGACTGAAGTAAAACTACTGTATTTCTCCTCTGTACATAGTTATTCTGAACACGTTTATTTTTTTTTATGTTACTGCTACTGTAAATACATATTTTTAGTGAATTCTACAACTGCTCCTGGTTTTCCCTATGCTTCCTGACCTGCGCCTTGACAACAGATGGTGTTAGCTGTGGAATTTAAGCCGTGCATACCCTAAGACAGGAGTTTTGTGCATGGGTACTGCACCTAGTACCAGGGAAGAAAATATTACTCACCTGTAGTAATCTTGTTTCTTCCAAAGGGATCCACTAATATTATTACTCTTGCAGTGCTCCTTTAAGTCAGCATTGCCAAATGGAATGCTATGCTAATGATGGAATCTTTAGTTTGTGTATTCAATTTCAAAACTGCCCAATGTAACTGCCTACATTCTAACCTCAGATTTCTTATGAGCCTGCAAAGAGGCTATACTAACTTATAGATAAAATAACAATACGAAAAAATGGGGCCCCAACTGGGGCAACTAATAAACATTAACCAGAGGATCAAAAAGAAATGCCCCTTTTTCTTAAAGTCAGATGTACCTAAGAAGAAAGAACCTACAAGCTATAAAAACATTACTAAGAAGTACCAGTAGATGGCATACCACTCCAAGTATACATATAATCAGTTGTGGAAAGGATTTTTCTGTTTACTGATTCTGCAAGGGAGGCTGGGTGGGGAGTAATAATATTAGTGGATCCCTTTGGAAGAAACAAGATTACTACAGGTGAGTAATTTTCTCTTCTAACCCAAGGAATCCACTAATATTATTACTCTTGTACACTATGCAGCAGTACCTCAAGGAGGTGGGCAAAATCTATTTAGGAAAAAGACTCTGCAGAACTACTGTGCCAAATCTGGCATCACTCCTGGACTGGGTGTCCAGGCTATAATGCTTAGTGAAGGTGTGGACTGACCTTCAGGTAGCTGCCACCTGAAGAAAGGGTTCTGAAAGAACTCTTAAAACTGAAGATGGACAAAGCAATGGGGCCTGACAGGATTCACTCCAGAATTCTAAAGGAATTAAGGGGAGAACTAGTGACACCACTGACTACCCTTTTTAACAAATCATGGGAGAATGGTGTGGTACCTGAGGACTGGAGGAGGGCGGATGTGATTCCCTTTCATAAAAGTGGGAGCAAGACAGAGGCAGGAAACTACAGACCTGTCAGTTTGACCTCAGTGGTAGGGAAAATGATGGAATCACTTCTGAAGGAAAAAAACTATTGAGAACCTAAAGGCCAGTGGGGCACAGAACCCAAGGCAGCATGGATTCACAGCAGGAAGGTCATGTCAGATGAATCTAATCGATTTCTTTGACTGGATGACCAAAGTAGTAGACCAGGGAGGGGCTGTGGACATGGCCTACCTAGACTTCAGCAAGGCATTTGACACAGTCCCACACAAAAGATTGATAAACAAATAAGCCAGCCTGGGAGTGGGTCCCAGGGTGGTAGCCTGGGAGTGGGTCCCAGGGTGGTAGCCTGGGTAAAACATCGGCTGGACAACAGGACACAGAAGGTAACAGTAAATGGAGTCCACTCTGAAAAAAGGGGGGTTACTAGTGGGGTACCGCAGGGTTCAGTACTGGGTCCAGTTCTTTTTAATGTCTTTATAAGTGACATTGCAGAGGAACTGGAAGAAAAAGTATGCCTCTTGGGAGATGACACAAAGATCTGCAACAGAATTGATATATGGGGGGGGGGTAGAAAGGATGAGAAAGGACTTGGCAAGGTTGGAGGAATGGTCAGAAGCATGGCAGCTTGGAATCAATGCAAAGAAGTGCAAAATAATGCACCTGGGAAACAAAAACTCAAGGGAAGAGTACACAATGACGGGGAGGTAGTAACAACAACAAAAATGGAAATGTACCTGGGGTAATCATATCAGATGACCTTATATTTAGCAAGCAATGTGAGAAGGCAGTAGGGTGGGCTGGGGGGATACTGGGATGTATAGGGAGAAGCATCACCAGCAGAAAACAGGAAGTTGTTATCCCTCTGTACAGACAGCTGGTGACACCCCATCTGGAGTACTGTGTCCAGTTCTGGAGACCCCATCTCCGCAAGAACACAGACAGAATGGAGGCAGTCCAGAGGTGGGCAACTAAAATGGTGCAGGATCTGCAAGAGAAGCCATACGAGGAGAGACTAAAGGAGCTTAATATGTAAACCCTTGAGGAAAGGGGGGGGGGGCGCGGCATGATTGAAACTTTTAAGTACCTCAGTGGAATCAACAAAGTCCAAAAGGGTAGCATCTTTCAGAAAAAGAGATCTGCAAGAACAAAGGGACACAATTTGAAGATAGAGGGGGGATGGCTCAGGGGAAATGTGAGGAAGTATTTTTTCACAGAGAGGGTGGTGGACGCATGAAACCGCCTTCCTGAGGAGGTTGCGGGGTCTAAAACTGTGGGAGAATTAAAGAATGCATGGGACAGACATAAGGCAATTCTTGCGGGGGGTAGGAAGAAATAGGCTGTTGGTTAACTAGGTTCTGCAGCTTATCCAGAAGGTAGAGAAATGGGCAGACTAGGTGGGCCAAGCAGTCCTTATCTGCCGTCAAAGTCTATGTTTCTATGCTTTGCAGATTTCCACCAATGGTACCTCTGACAGCTGCACTAGTGGCAGCTGTGCCCCTCGTAGAATGGACCCTAAGACCAGAAGGGGGCACCTTACCTACTTTTCAGTAACAAAACTGAATACACTGAACTATCCACTGAGAGGTAGTTCTCTTTGAGGCAGGTGTCCCTTTACTTATCTCCCCATAGGTGAGGAACAGCTGTTGCCTGTCCTGCCTATGGCCCTTGGTATGAGTCGTGTAGTAGCTTAAAGCCCTTTTTATATCCAGGCTATGCAATCTACACTCCCCTGAGCTAGAGTGATCAGTAAAGAAAACTGTCAAGGTAATAGACTGGTTCAAATGAAAGTCAGAGACCACCTTGGGAAGGAATGTCCTATTAGTTCTCAACACTACCTTGTCCCTATGGAAGGAGACATAGTCCTTTTCCACACAGAGGGCCTGGAGCTCACTTATCCTCCTGGCAGAAGTGATTGCTACCAAAAAGACTACCTTCCAAGTAAGCAATTTAAGGTCTGCAGAAGCCATAGGCTCAAAGGGCAGAAGCATAAGCTGGGCAATGCAAATGCTAAGGTCCCATGCTGGCACTGGTTCCCTGTGAGGGAGGAACAAGTGAGAGAGTCCTTTAAATAACCTCCTGAAGACAGGATTTGATGCTAGGGAGGTGTCCTTTCCAGATGAAATGTATACTGACACTGAAGCCAGGTGCACCTTAAGGGTTGAGTGCTGCAGCCCTTGGGAATGCAGGTGAGTAAAACAGTCCAGCAGGGTTGGGATGCCAGCTTGAGCTGGGACTATACCCTTATCTCTACAACATATGGAAAATCTTTTCCATTTTGAGGCATAGGTTTCCTTAGTAGAAGGTTTCCTATAGCCTCTGAGGACCTCCAATACCCCTTCAGAGAATTGCCAGTCTGCATATTCTAAGTCCTCAAGAGCCAAGCCTTTAGCTTGAGAGACCTGAGATTGGGGTACATGACCCTCCCCTGGAAGGAGGTCAGCAGGTAGTACCTTTGTGGGAGGTGAATCAGTTTGGTTGCTGACACAGAGAGCAGGAGGGAGTACCAAGGCTGTCTTGCCCAATCTGGGGCTACCAGAATCACTGAAGCTGGCTGCGACCTGAGCTTGATGAGCACCCTGAATATCAGGGGAAATGGGGAAAGGCATAAAGATGCCTCCCTGTCCAGTCCAGAATCAGGGCATCTATGGAAACTGTCCCCTTTACAGGGGCCCTGCAACAATACTGAGGTAAGTGGTGATTTTGGTGGAAAGCAAAAAGATCTATTTCTGGGGTTCCCCACCTCCCGAATAGAGCATTCACCACTTGCTTATTCAGAGCACATTCATGATGGTCCTGGTTTATCCTGCTCAAGGCATCTGCCAGGCAGATGAATAGACTGTAGGGAGGCGTTTAGGGAGTAAGCAAGGCTCCATATCTTCATTGCCTCTGTACATAGTAGAGTAGACCTTGTCCCTCCTTGTTTGTTGATATAGTGCATTGTTGTGGTATTGTCTGTTCTGACTTGTACCACCTTTCCCTGTATTAGATGAGAGAAAGCCTGAAGGGCCAGGTAAACGGCCTTTAACTCCAGCAGGTTTATGTGCAGGAGTGAATCTACACTCTCCCAGGTACCATGAATGGTGTGCTCCCCCAAATGAGCACCCCACCTTAACAGAGAAGCATCTGTTGCAAGAACCAGTGAAGGGGGCTCCTGCAGGAATGGAACCCCTTCTCTCAAGTTTTTCAGCTCTATCCACCATTGGAGTGCCTGTAGTAACACCATTGTAACTGATACTGGCTTTGATAGGGAGTCCTGCCTTTGGCACCAGTGTGCTCTGAGGTGGAACCGAACATCCCTCATCTGAAACCTGGCATCTATGACTGTGCTTGCTGCTGAAGCCATGTGCCTTAACAGTTGTAGAAACTGTCTTGCTGACTTTGGCCTGCCCAGGACAAATGAACCTGCCAGAAGCTGAATAATTTCTGCCCTCTCCTGAGGGAGAAAAGCCCTTTCTTTTTTTTTTTTTAACTTTCTTTATTTAAAGTAGTTTGTTTGGACACAACACACATACACAATACAAATACATCCTACACAGTTACAATTATACAAATTAATTCTTTTCTGATGTTTTCACAGGCATTTCAAATTAATTTGATACCACAATAGTCGAAGTATACAGTAGATTATACCGGGGGTAACATAAGATATTTACAATGTTTCTTCGTGAATTGCCATCTGTAAGAGCCATCTAAGTTGGTTTCCAGCATGTATTTTTTAGGGATGCCCTTTCAATGTAAGGAAGGGGGCAAGGAAGGGCGGGAGAAGAGGGGAAAAAAAACAAAAAAAAACCCTTGTAGGACTCCACCAAGTACGGTACACACTTCTCGTTCGATCCCAAGCAAAGATCCCACTCGACCTTAATCAAGGCAAGAAGTCAGGCCTCGCCCCTGCCATGTATAGGACCCATCGCCTCCACAGGATCTCAAAACTTGGGACCCTTTTATTAACCATGGCTGTTAGTGACTCCAGTCTATATACATTTATCATGCGGTCTTGCCACATATTTAGGGTGATAACTTTGGGGGAAAGCCAGTTGCTTGTGATTACCTTCTGGGCCACCAGAAATGAGATTTTCAGAAACTTAACCGTCAGTGGATCTCGAAGTTCCTTGGGCAGACTCAGAAAAAAATAGCAGAGAGGGGATACTTCCAAATTGAGATCTATGATTGCCCGTAGGGCCTGTTGAAGGCTTTGTATAAAGGGGGCTAATAAAGGACAATCCCACATTATATGTGCCAAAGATGCAGGTGAGGGTCCACAATTCCTCCAGCAAGCCACAGATATTGATTCTTGAAATTTCATCTGGATTGCTGGAGTTCGGAAATAGTGGACAGAAATCTTCCATGAAAACTCCTGCCAAGTACCCGCCGATATACCCCAGTGAACCCTCATTTGTGTCCGGGCCCACAGTTCCTCAGAGATCCGGACTCCCAAATCCCTCTCCCAGGCTAGCTTTATGTAGGAAGAGGAGTCCCCATTCCAGGACAAGAGCACCTGGTATAATTTAGAGATAATATGGGATTTAATCGGGTCCCCCTCTATTGCTTTCTTAAAAATATATGCAATCTGTGGAGGGGATGAGTAACCCCACTTATAGTATGTCAAAAGATTACTAATATAATTTCTAATTTGGAAATATCTAAATCTATCCTGCCATACAATTCCATGTTTATTAACTAGTGTATCAAACGGCAAAATCCTGTTTCCTTCTATGAAATGCCATATCAGGTGAAGACCCCTTTCCTCCCATCTCTTAAATCCTGCATCCCATCTATTAGGTGGGAATGATTCTAAGTATGGAACTGATGTCAACAAACTGCTCCAACTCTTAGCACTTTTGTCCTCCAGAACTCCATGCCATACATTCAGGGTGGAGGCTGTATAAGGATTATCTTCCTGTCCTGCATTTGATCTCCCCCTTTGCCCAAGAAGTAAGTCATTCAGATTTTTAAGTGTGGTAGCCTCCCTTAGTTGCAAAGTTTTCCACTTGGCCGAGTAGGCCTGGTCCAACCAATAAGTAGCTGTGCGTAACTGGGCTGCACGATGATATAATTTACAATTTGGTAATGCTAAGCCCCCCTCTGCCTTTGGGATTTGGAGTGTCGAGAGGTGTATTCTAGGTTTTTGTGGACCCCAGATAAAACGAGATGTCATTCTATTTAGGGAATGAAAGTATGCATCTGGAATTAGGATAGGAAGTGTCTATACCAAATATAAATACTTAGGGAGTATTATCATTTTTATGCCTTCCACCTTTTGTACCAGTGAGATAGGGACAGGGGCCCATTGGTCCAACTCCAGGTTATTTTTTTCTAACACCGGGGTAAAATTGAGGAGAACAACTGGTCCACTTGAACACTCATCTGGACCCCGAGATATTTGATCTGGGAAATATTCCATCTAAAAGGGAATTTATTTGTATTTGTTCCGTAGTTTCATAGTGTGTTCTTAAGACCTCCGTCTTGCTCATATTTATTTTATAACCAGCTAAGAGGCTAATTCAGATAGTCTAGCCCATAGGGGTTCTAGTGAATTTTCCGGGTCTCCGAGATAAATTAATAGGTCATCAGCATATAGTGCCAGCTTGTGTGTTTCCCCTCCCAGGTCCCACCCCCGTATTAACTCATCTTGTCTTAAAACCTGGGCTAATGGCTCCAGGTACAAAGCAAAAAGTAAGGGGGAAAGGGGGCAACCCTGCCTAGTGCCCCGATGTAAATCTATTGGGGGAGAGGCTCTACCATTAATCTTTATATATGCCTTGGGATTAGTATATATATTATTTATAATTTTGGTAAATGACTTTGAAAATCTGAAAACACCCAGAGCCAGGTCCAGGAATCTCCATGCCACTCGGTCGAAGGCCTTCTCCGCATCCAGGCTTAGTAACATGCTGGGGGCTCCCGTCCAAGCGGCATGGTGTAAGATCTGCAGTGATCTTTTAATATTATCCTGGGTCTGCCTACCAAGTATAAACCCCGTTTGATCACCATTAATCAATTCAGGTAATACCACTTCCAGACGTCTCGCCAATATTGACGCATATAACTTATAGTCAATATTCAAGATTGAAATAGATCGAAAAGCACTACACTGTGTGGTGTCTTTTCCAGGTTTGGGGATGCTAGAAATAACTGCATAGTTCCAGGAATCTGGAATTGCCTCCCCTGATTGTTTCTCCCTACATGCCTCCAGCAAAAGATTCTTAATTTCCTGTACAAAAAACTTGAAAAATTCAGGGGTGTATCCGTCTGGGCCAGGGAATTTTTTTACTTTCAATCTTTTAATCGCTGAAGCCAATTCTGTATAGGATAAGGGGGAGTCGAGGGAGTCTCTCATTTCCTCCGTCAACTTGAGAAGTTTTAATTTAGCCAAATATGTATTTATTTGGGCTTCCTCTGGGGTATGCTCTGAAGCATACAAACCAGAATAAAAGTCCCTAAAGCCATTCAAAATTTTTTCCGGAGATTTTAATAACTGGCCTGTCTTAGAGTCCCTGACTCGGGCGATCGTGGATTTAGCGGTACGTTGTCTCAAATGGTGGGCTAGGAGGCGAGACGCTCTAGGACCAGTTTTGTGATATCTTTGCCGCAGGCACTGCAGTGCTTGTTCTGTCTTTATATCTATCAGTTTTTGAATCTTTTGTTTAACTTTCTGTATATCCAGGTTTATAGAACTATCCCCCCTCTGCCATTCTCCCCTGTAAAACCTGTAATTGATTCTGAAGGTCTTCCATCTGCTGATTTTGTTGCCGTTTAAAGTGTGCAGCAAACTTGATACAGTCCCCTCTGAATAAGGCTTTCACTGTATCCCAAAGTATAGTGCCCGGTACCTGGAGGAACTTATTATCTTGTTGGATTTGTGTTAACCTCACTTTGGCCATATCTGTAAACTCTTTCAGATTCAAAAAAGTAATTATTGAATTTCCAAAGGGACTGTCCCTTTTTGACTTTCCAATGCAGTCTCAGCAGCAACTGGGAGTGATCGGAGAGTACAGATGGAATGTGTTTACATTCAACAATCTGGTCTTGATGCTCTCCAGAGATCAGCATGTAATCTATTCTGACAAAGGAGCCATGAGGGTAAGAGTAGTGTGTATACTCTTGTTTATTCTTATTATGCCCTCTCCAGGCGTCTACCCAGAAAGCTCCCTTTAAATGGTTCTTAATAAATTTGCTAGCTGAACTCTGTCGACATGTTTTAGAACAGGATGTGTCTTTCTGGTCCCATATCTGATTTAGGTCCCCCCTTACTATTAATAATCCCTTTTGTTGCTCAGTAATTTTTTGGAGTAGGGTACGAAGGACTTCCTTAGTGGAGCCCGGCAGTACATATAGGAGGCTAATGTAATAGGGGTACCCTCCAACTTCCCTGAGACAATGACCAGTCGTCCTTCAGGGTCTACATAGCTAGTCAACCTTTGAAACTGTGTCCCTTTGGAGACCAGCACTGCAGAGCCTCTTCTCTTTCCTTTCCCATACGAGGCAGCTATTACCTGATCATATCCGAACTTCCCCAGTTTCTAGTGTTCAGATTTATTTAAGTGGGTTTCTTGTAATAAAACAAATGCAGGCCTCTGTCTTTTTACCAGGTTGTTTAGCCCATTAACGTTGTGAGAGATAATTCTCAAACTGGCATTATCCTCCATTCAGGCGCCAGGGGTTATATCTCTGTTGATAAACCAGTCTCCCTTTTTCCCTTCCCCCTCCTCCTGCCCCCTCCAGCCTATATTCCCATACCTTCCCCTCCCCTCCATCCCCACCTCTCCCCCGAAGTTGTAATAAGCTTTGCCTTCCTTCATGTTGTTCAGAAGTGTAACGCCAGTGAAAGTCTCCACGTATTATAATAATACTCACCAAAACATGAACATAAACAGAACAAATTCCAGATCTCCTATGAGCAGACACCAACAGGGCGACCCTCCCCCAAAAGTCAAAACTAATTACAGAATTAGTCCCAAGGCAGGAGAACAGTGTGATCTGTTCTCTATCTGTCAGAGTTATCGAGAATCAGATGGGAGGTAAAGGTGCCCTTAACATGGCACGTTCCTCCTGAACCTTAAATTTCCCAGGTCCTAGCCAGATGTCTAGGCATATCATCACCAGCAGTGTACCAAGGATAGCGCAGGGTACACGTAGCACCAGACCACTCAACATAATTAACCTGGAGCTATGTCCGGCGCTAGGTCAGTCCCCCCCCACCCCCTATTTTCTTATCAAAGCTACAGAATATGGTCCCGTATTTCCTCTGTCTCTGAGACATCTACTATGACCTATCACCCCTCTGTGGGTAACAAAGGGTTGATAAGGATTTTCATTTTCACTTCAGTACTCCCCCTCGAGTATTTATGACCTTTCAGCTGTAGCCCGTGTACACCAGCATATTTTCCTCCAGTCAATAATCAGGGCAAAGCAATAGGCGCAGCTCCAGCGTTTCGCCCTCTGTTCACTAAGCTGAGATAAGCTGCCTCCGAACAGAATAGCAAAAAAAAACTACCCCCCCCCCCTTGTTAAGATGTGTGAGTTTTCTAAGCCTGGACCAGTCTACCCTCACCGCCATCCTCCCTCTGAGAATACAGAAACCCCCCATTGGTCTCAACCCCACATATGATTTCCGTTAGCCTAGGTGAGAGCGAAGTAGTATAAGATGCTTTCTCCGCCTTCTTGGCTATGGTTTCCTCAAACTTGCCGTGTTAATGAAACACCACTTAATTTATTCCAACCTCGTTTCATCTGGGTGGAGGACTAGGGCTGCGATAGCAAAGACAATTACAGCTGCCCTCCCAATCCAAATCACCCAGAGAAACCTTCAAACCCGCCAGGAAACAGTTTGAATCCCTTCTGAGGAGAGACTACCCAGGTGATTTGCCAGTAGGGAACCCAGCAACCTTAGCCCACAACGTGAATTTCATTTCTGCTTATTAATACATGACTACTTAAGAGGAATGTCCTCTAAATAATCCTCCCCGCCCTCCCAGGTCCTCGTGTCCACTTGTATCAGTTCCGATTTCAGCCTTCCAGCCCCGCCCCCACTCCCCCCCGTGAAAACATGCCGCAGCATCGAAGATGTCCATACCAAGAAATGTTTGCCTTGTAGGGACGACGACGTCTCCCATTAAACCCCAGCAGGCATGCAGTTCCATTTGACTAAAATAGAGGTAAGAGGCGGCTCATCGTCATCCCCCTCGGGAACCCATCCCCCTCCCGAATCTCTTATTTGTTGTCAGTAAGGCCTCCTTCCCAGACCCAGATAGGTGTTTTCATATGTTCCATAATTTCCATTTACTTGTACATATATCGCAGTCTTACTCGCAGGAAAAAACACTACAAGAAAGAAGGATCCGCACAGTCACTTTCCCGACTTCGTAATTCTGGGGCCTCCCTTCATGTGTCCTCCATGCTTTCAGCTAGCGGCTCCTCAGGTGGTTGGGGGTGAGTGAGTTTATGCAACATTTCCCTGATTTCTTGGAGCATAATAGCCGCCATTTCCCACCTGGTCGATTGGATTGCCGGGGCCTGGCTGGCTGCCAAGGATGCTGCAGACCGGTCGGGCGCTCTTTACGATGGGGGCCTCCACAATTTCATGTCCCTTGTTTCCCACCACCTGAAGGGCCTCATCATACGAGTGGTATAACTCTGTGCCTGAATCCCAGAACACTCGCAGGCGAGAGGGGTAATGGGTTTTAAATTTGACGTTTAGGGCTTTCAATTTCCGCAGTATTGGAGTATAAGCCATTCGTTGCTGCAAGATCGAAGAGGGGTAATCTTGGTCAAATGAGAGACGGGCACCATTGTATTCAACCTTTCCTGGTTTCCATGCTGTCCGTAAAATCTACTCTTTCTCCCTAAAGCTTGAAAATTTCGCTACTATCGACCGGGGTCTGGCAGACGTTGAGGTTGGTTTGGGCACCAGCGCCCGGTGCGCCCTTTCAATTTTAAAATGGAAAGATGGTGGTAGATCCAGGACGTCTCAGTAAATCTTCCAGGAATTCATGCATCTCTCCTACCTCTGATGATTCAGGTAGGCCATAGATTCTTAGATTATCTCTATGGGAGCGTGCTTTGAGATCTAAACATTTGGCAGCAGTCTGCTCTTGTTGGTGTACTATGTACTCCATCGCCCGTGAGATTTGAATGAGATCATCTTCAGCGGTCAATATGCGTTCTTCCGTGGAGGTCACTCTATTCTCTAGCCCTTTTAAATCGGAGTGCAGTTTATTAAATTCTTGTTTCATTTCCGATCGGAACTGCTTGATTTCTGTAAGGAGGGTTTCGAATCTAGACTGGGACAGGGTGTCTAATTCCATCTCGGTGTTTCCTCCCGCCATACTTGAAGGTGACTCTCTGCCACTGTTGACCGAACTTGCTGGGCTCAGTCCTCTTTGATCAGCCTTTGTTTTCCGTTTTTTTGAACGGGACCTTTTCATGGCTGGGTTTACACTTGGTATTCTTTGCATTTTTACACCAATTTGCTTTAGCTAAGTTGCGTGGAAACGTTTTTGACTGCTGATGAGGAGGGGAGCCACTCGATTAAGCCGCCATTCTGCTGTTGACGTCACTGGAAGTCTGAGAAAAGCCCTTTCTAATATAATGTGTAGTTCTGCACCTATGAACTGCAGAACCCGCACAAGGGTCAGGACTGACTTTTCGATGTTAAGGAGGAATCCCAGGGAGTGCAACAGATCCTGGGTTACCTGAAGGTGCTCTGACACCTGCTGGTGAGATTTTTCCATGATTAGCCAATCGCCCAGATAGGGAAGAACTGTGACACCTAGCCTTCTTAGGTGTGCCATTACTATTGCTATGCACTTGGTAAAAATCCTTGGTGCAGAGGTGAGGCCGAAGGGAAGTGTTGAGAACCGGTAGTGACCTGATGGGAGCCTGAACATGAGATATTTTCTGTGTTACTCCCTTATGGGACTATGGAAATATGCGTCCTTTAGGTCTAAGGAGGCTAGCCAGTCTCCTTTTTGCAAAGTTGGCAAAATCATGGCCAATGTGACCATCTTGAACCTGGGTTTTACCAGGTACCTGTTTAGCAGTCTGAGGTCTAGTATAGGCCGCCACACTCCATTCTTTTTTGTTGTTAGGAAGTATCTTGAGTAGAACCCTTGCCCCTTTAGTTCTTTAGTTGGGGGGGGGGAGGGGGACAGCAGTAAAGCCTGCACCTCCTGCTCCAGTAGTTTTCTTTCTGTGAAAGGAGCTGGTGAGAATAGCTTTGATCTTGGAGGAGGAAGGGACTTTAAACAAAGGGACAGACCCTGACTCACTATTTCCAGAACCCACTTGTTGTTTATGGTTTTTTTCAACCATTCCTGAAAATAATGAGTCAGTTTGCCCTCTACAGGAGACGGAGAGGCAGCCTGGGGGGAAAAGTCAGGGATTTTGCTTTGCTTTGTGCTGTGGCTGTGCAGATTGGGATCCTCTCCTGGAACCCCTGCTGCCTCTGGCTCTATAAAAGCCATCCTGCTGTGGCTGGTACTGCTGTTGGGGAACAGCCTGCACTTGGAAGAAAGGCCTCCTAAAAGAGGACCTACCCCTGCCTCCTATAGCATAGGATGAACTGGAAGGAGAGGCGCTCTCTCTCTTGTAGAATTGCTCCTGAAAGTAGCGTTGTACTTGTCTACTTTCTTCATATATGCCTCAGTCTGAGCAGCAAAAAGAGAACGTCCCTCAACTGGGAGATCCATAGCCTTACGCTGGGTGTTCTGGGTGAGATTAGTGGCTCACAGCCAGGCAAACCTCCTTAGTGCTATGGTACCTGGCATCCATCTAGCAGCTGTGTCATTTGTGTCAGTTGCAATTTGAAACTGGTACTTGGAAGCTTCCAAGCCCAGTCTTGCAGTATCCAGCAGCTCTGACACTGTTAAAGAGGCAATAACCTCAGCATTATCTACAACTGACTGCCAAAGAGCCTTTTGATAGACCAGATAGACCATCTTAGGGTAGCCGGTTCATTCCACTGGGGTGCCAATCGGACGAGGCATACTGATGAGTCCTGGTAGGACGAAACACGTGTCTATGTCGTCTGTTGGCACTCTTTGCAAACAGTGTGAGAGGCCTTTTGGCATCATGCATTTCTGCTTAAAGTTGAACCAGCATAATATTCTGTGGTGATTTGCATATGCATCCCATGATGCTTTGCACTGTGGGGGCATGTGTGATTTTGTATTTCTTTGAAACTTGGCTTCACGGCCAAATGCCCTTTGGGGTAACCATTGCCTCAGTGCTTGCGCACAGAGGTTCTTTGTCTTCTGATAGAAGGCTGCATAAGCCTGATATCTGGCTTGGAGAACTGCCAGGGATGCCCAAAGGTACCCTTTTTTGCTATGCTATCCATTTTCCTTGAATCCTTCTCAGGCGGATGAGAGGACAAGGGAGTTTTAGCCTTTTTACAGGCAGCCTGCTGAACAATACCCTGGTGGTCTGGATGAGTAAACAGGAACTCAGCTCCCGACCTTTCAAGCTGGAATTCTTGTCACACTATTTGTCAGTGGGTGTGACAGTGTTGGGAGGCTTGAGGATCTCCAGGACATCCTTTTTAAAGAATTTGTACATAGGCAGGAGAAGCCTCTTGGTGGGTGTTGTGACACAGGTGCCACATACGGAGTGATTTCTCTTTTAGTATCTAAACCAGAAGACTGTTGCAACAGCACTTTCTCTGTTCTCTTTGCTTCTCTTATGCTTTTTGCTACCACATGTACAGGTAGGCCACCTGTATATGCGTCTCTTTCTATTCTCTGTTTTTTATCTTCTCTGTATGTGAGACCTGTGTTGCTTGGCACTGTCCCATGCCTACAGGTGTCCCAGAGACAGTGTAGAGTAATTAGAACTTTATGTATGTTGTTGTCGTTATTCTGTATCACCAAGTTTGAATGCTGTATGAATTCACTGATAAACCCTGAGGTAAAATACTTCGGTACATCAGGGAGGTTTAGAGTGTCGGTACAAAACACTCGATTTTTCTTGTTGGTAGTTTCTTTAGTTAATGGGACCAGGAGTAGGTGCCACTACAAGAGGGAAGTGGGATGAAGAAAGAAAGAAAGCTTCAGAGTGTTTTCTTGGTCTGTGTTAACCCCCCCTCCCGTTTTTCTACATAGGTGCATTGCTGCTCAAATGCTCGCAGCAAGAGTCTGTCGCTCTAATACTGGTAAGCCGTCGGCTTACAAAATAGCTTTCTATTGAGACTACAGTTTTGGAACACTGTTTACTCATGTACCTCTGTTTTTGCAAAAGCCTCCTCCTCGCATGCAAAGAAGTGGTTCTGTTTGACAATTGTGCGAGGTGAGGAGTTTGCATAAAAACATATGGCGAGTTGTGCTTATTGTTGTCAGTTACACTGAGGAAGTAAGAACGACTGCACACCTATGCAGCCATATACTTCAGGCTATAATGTTAAAACAAAATGAACAGTTACCAATTGCGCTCCTTTGCCCCTAACTTATGTTTATAATTTCAGCATCCAAAGTTTGTTCTTTTACCTGCATGACAAACTGGGATTTTTCCTTACAGCAGTTTAAGTCTCGAGGCAGTCTGTTGTCCGGCTCTAATACCTGGCTCTATAGAGCCAACCGGCCCATTTTCATTTTATTTTATAGACCAGGTATTAGAAAGGGCGGAGCCTACAAGGGGACTTACACTTATTTTTGGATAGGAATAATGGCCCAGATATTCAAACTACGCCATTTTGTGGCACAAGCCCCTGCGCCTCTCAAAATAGTTGCGCAGGGGTGTGGCCAGGATGATATTTAACAGAGTTGCACTATGGCACAACTTCTTTGAATATAGCCCCTAGCCCACACTCCACTGTGCATGGCGAGGAACTGCGCCAGCTTAAGTGGTCAGAGGGAGCATTGAGGTGCAGTGGCACAAGTTCCATTGCGCCATGCACAGCACCTGCAATATTCAAAGGATGACATGCAAATGGGGCCATAATGTATGCAAGGTGCACGGGGGGGCCATTTGCATTGGATTACAGCCTCATTTGCATGTCATTAGCATGCAGGTGCACCAATCCCCAAGGACTTGCGCCTGGTGCCCTGCCAGGCAGCAGCTGTTGGGGACCGACACCCCCTGCAGCTCAATCGCAGGCAGAACAGTTTTCTCCCCCCTCAGCAGCCCGATCGTGGGCAGAACAGTATTCCTCCCTCCCATTAGCCCGATCGCGGGCATAACGGTAGTCACTCCCCCCCAATAGCCCAATCGCGGGCATAACGGTATTCATCCCCCCCAGCAGTCCGATCGCGGGCTTAACGGGTATTCATCCCCCCATTAGCCTGATCGCGGGCATACCTGGAACCTCCCCACCCCGAGTAGCCCGATCGCGGGCATCAGACCCCCAAGTCCAATATTCTAGGTGGTCAGTGGACGCAGTATCCCTCACCCCCACGTCAAAATCCCTGGTGATCTAGTGTCCCCACCCCACCCATACGGGAGACCCCCACCTCACTCCCCCGTCAGCTGGCAGCATCCACCCGCCTGCTGCCCGCCGACTGACACGGGCTGCACGCCCATGTTCAGAGCATGAGCCAATGGGCGGCAACCCATGTCATATAAGTCAGTCCAGATATGTGAATGAATGCATTCACATATCTGGACTGGATTGATCGGTATGGGCTGCACGCCTACTGGCTCATGCTCTGAACCACGGGCATGCAGCCCTACCGCAAGTCATCAGCTGGTGGGGCGGCAGGCGGATGGGGTGCTGCCGCCAAGGCTGACGGGGAGAGCGGGTGGTGGGTCTCCGTGGCGGGTGGGGGCCACGATCAGCAGGGATTTGACGGGGGTGAGGATGCTCCAGCGATTGGCTACTCGCGTCCACTGGACCACTAGGGATATTGGACTTTGGTGGGAAGGTCATGATGCCCACGATCAGGCTACTCATGGGGTGGGAAGATGCTATTATGCCGTGATCAGCTACTCGGGGGCGTTCGGTTATGCCCGCGATTGGGCCAATGGAGGGGAATACCGTTATGCCTGCGATCAGGCTACTGGGGTGACATTTCAGCCAGCGATCGGGGCATGGGGAGCACTGCCAGGTGCGGCAGGAACAGTCAGGGCCACCCACAGGTGGCAGCTGCTGTATTAGCGCCTGCTGAACGCGGCAGCTCACCTGTGATGGCCCCGACTTATCCTCTTTTTTTCAGCGAACTTTGTGCAGGTGCAGGTAGGGTTGGCCTGCATAACTCTGCATGGCCCAAGCTGAATATCGGGCTGTGCAGTTTTATAGCACAGGCTCCCCACCTGTGCTTGCATGCACTACTGATGCACCCTGGTGCATCAGGTTTGTCTGGCGCACTTTTCCCTTTTAAATATCGCGCTGGGCGCATCAGTGGGTTTTGCATGGTGCAACACTGACGCACTATGCGCAACCCTTTTGAATATCTGGGCCTATATTTTTAGGTTCTTTTAATGTTATATGGATAGAAATAGTGGCAAAGTAGGTATTGCTATCCTTCTATGTAATAAATCACTGTAAAATATGTTCTTTTGTCTTTTAGAAGTAAGAAGGGCTGGAGCAACCCTCATCACATGTGCAGCCAAGGTATAAAAAGACAGTTGCTTCATTGTTTAAAAATGGCTGTAGGGTCTAGTCATATGTTATCCTACCAGCAGTAACACTAGCTGTTTTCTAGTGTTGTTGAACTTCGGTTATGCCTTTATATTCTCTTCTGTTATATTTATTTGCTGTACAATACACCTCATTTGTTATTCTTTTTGCTTGCAAAGGAATACAAATGCTTTGCTACATCTGAAACCTGCTGTTGCTGATGTCCTCCTTAATCCCTCATCCTCACAGGTGTCAGCCCCATGAGCTCCATATATTGTGCCTCTTCTTCATCCTGGATCTCTTCTGCTGTTTGCAGATCCAGGGTTTCTATCATTTTTTTAAAGGGAAACTCCGACTGAGTCCCTCAGTGCAGCAGCGGCTGCAAAAACGCCCAATTAGGGCTTTCAACATAAAATACATTTTTTTTTAGTCCCTGGTGCCCTGAAATTATAATAAAAAAGATACACTCGCTCCATCATGGCGATAGACTCAGGCGGACATCCGCTCATCGGGTGACTTTCAGACCACGAAGGTTATGCTAATGAGGCTACTAACATCTGCCATTTGTTTGTAGCCCTCATTAGCCTCTTTCTACGATGAAATCACCAGATCTGTGAGATATCTATGAGATGTCTATGTAAGTGATGATCTTTAATATAAATTCAGAGGCACCAACACAAAACAAAGACTTGACCAAACTGAAAATGGAAATTACGTGACCTACCGTGATTTTGATCTTCTCTTGTATCTTATGCATTCATTACTGTAAGTGAAAGCCTGAGGCCACACCTGACACGGGAGTTTTTGTTTTGTTTGGGAGGGAGGAGTCAGCGCAGACGGCGCTGCCCACGAGAGAGACGCACAACACGGTGCGTGAGGGGCGGCTGTTAGGCACTGCAAATTCCCTTCCATCCCAGTTCTGTAAGCCGGAGAGGCGAAATAAAAGAATAGAGGAATAAGCGTGAGGCAAGAGAGCCGAGGGATGGTAAAAGGAAAGGAAACTAACTGAAAAAGGAATAAGCCGAAAGAGGACAGGAAAGAGAATATCCTACCTAAGGGACCGGGGGCCTCCTTTCTTGGGAGGCTCTGAGGGAGGAGCAGACAAGAGAAACATAGAAACACAGAACATACATAGAGTTTGACGGCAGATAAGGACCACTTGGCCCACCCAGTCTGCCCCTTTCCCTACCTATTGGATAAGCTGCAGATTATAGTTAACCAACAACCTACTTCCTGCAACCCCCCACTATAATTGCCTTATGTCTGTCCCATGCATGTTTGAATTCCCCCACTGTTTTAGACCCCACAACCTCTCCAGGAATGCAGTTCCAGGTGTCCACCACTCTCTCTCTCTCCGTGAAAAAGAATTTCCTCACATTACCCCTGAGCCGTCCCCCCCTCTAACTTTAAATTGTGTCCCCTTGTTCTTACACATCTCTTTTTCTGAAAGATGCTACCCTCCTGGACTTTGCTGATTCCCTTGAGGTACTTAAAGTTTCTATCATGTCCCCCTGTCCCTCCTTTCATCAAGGGTATACATATTAAGCTCTCTCAGTCTCTCTTCATATGGTTTCTGATGTAGACCCTGCACCATTTTAGTTGCCCTTCTAGGACTGCTTCCATCCTGTCTATGTCCTTGTGAGATGGGGTCTCCAAAACTGCACGCAGCACTCCAGATGGGGTCTCACCAACTGTCTGTACAGAGGGATAACCACTTCCCTTTTTCTACTTGTGATGCCCCTCCCTATGCATCCCAGTATCTCCCTGGCTCTCCTTACTGACATCTCACATTGCTTACCCACCTTTAGGTCATCTGATATGACTACACCTAGATCCCTTTCCATTATTGTTGTCGTTAGTTCCTCCCCTGCTACTGTGTACTCTTCTCCTGGATTTATATTTCCCAGGTGCATTACTTTGCACTTCTTTGCACTGAATCTAAGTTGCCATATGTCTGACCATTCCTCCAACCTTGCCAAGTCCCTTTTCATCCTTTCTACCCTCCCTTGTGCATCAATTCTGTTACAGATCTTTGTGTCATCTGCAAAGAGGCATACCTTTCCTACCAGACCCTCTGCAATGTCACCTACAAAGACGTTAAAGAGGACTGGACCCAGTACTGAGCCCTGAGGTACTCCACTAGTAACCCCCCCTTTCTTCAGAATGTGTTCCATTCACTATTACCTTCTGTGTCCTGTTGTGCAGCCAGTTTGCTACCCAGACTACCACCCTGGGACCCACTCCCAGGCTGGCTAACTTGATTATTAATCTTTTGTGGGTACTGTGTCAAATGCCTTGCTAAAGTCTAGGTAGGCCATATCCACAGCCCTCCCTGGTCTATTACTTTGGTCACTCAGTCAAAGAAATCGATTAGATTCATCTGACATGACCTTCCTGCTGTGAATCCATGCTGCTTTGGGTCCTGTGCCCCGCTGGCCTCTAGGTACTCAACAGTTCTTTCTTTCAGAAGTGATTCCATCATTTTCCCCACCACTGAGGTCAAACTAACAAGTCTGTAGTTTCCTGCTTCTGCCTTGCTCCCACTTTTGTGAAGGGGAATCACATCAGCTCTCCTCCAGTCCTCAGGTACCACACCATCTTCCCATGATTTGTTAAAAAGTGTGGTTAGTGGTGTCACTAGGTCCTCCCTTAGCTCTTTTGAGATTCTAGGGTGAATCCCGTCAGGCCCCATTGCTTTGTCCACCTTGAGTTTTAGGAGTTCTTTCAGGACTCTTTCTTCTGTAAATGGACTGGCGTCAACCCCCCTACCCAGGGTGCTTCTACTGTTTGGTTTAGGTAACTCCTTCTCTTCTTCCTTTTTGTGAATACTGAGCAAAAGTATTCATTCAGTATCTCTGCCTTTTCACTGTCTTCCTCTGCCCACCTCCCCTCTCCTTTATTAATCTTCACTGTCCCTCCCTTAACCTTTCTATGCTCCCTAATGTACCTATAAAAGGTTTTATCCCCCTTCTTAACTGAGTTAGCTATCTTTTCCTCGGTTTGGGCCTTTGCTTTTCTGACTGCCTTCCCCACTTCTTTCTGCTTTAATTTATACAGTTCCCTGTCGTGCTCCGTCTGTGATTCCTTATACTTTTTGAATGCAGCCTTTTCTCCCTTAACCTTCCTGACACCTCTTTTGAGAACCATAGTGGTTTTTATTCCGCTTTGTTTTCTTTATTTGTTTCACACAAAGGCTTGTTACCTCCATGATGGCAGTTTTGATTTTTCTCCATTGTTCTTCCACCCCTCCTTTCTGGCCATTTGCAAATGCATTCCTCAGGTATTCACCCATTATGCCAAAGTCAGCCCTTCTAAAGTCCAGTATCCTAGTCTTTGTATGGCTTGTCTCCATGGTTGTGTTTATTGTGAGACAGAAAGGAAGAAAGAGGGAAAGGGAAAGAGAGAGAGAAAAGGATATTGGGCGGAGGGAAAATACTGCCACAATTCAGAGTGAAATTGGCTTGAAGCTTATCACCTCGGAACTTGAGCAGGGAGCAAGGATCCCTCAGATAAAACTGGTTCGAATGGTTTGAACGAACCTTCTAGGCAGCTTAAAACAATAGAGGCAGATTTCCCTACACATCCCGCTATCCTATTACCCTTCACTCAAGCTGAGAGCTCACAGAATGCCAAGGCAAACTCTGTTCCAGAGAAGGACAGCCCCCAACTAGGCAAGGGAAAGAGACCCCTGTACCACACAATATGTGCTAGCATGGGGGGAGGAGGAAGAGCTCAAAGAGAGGGCAACCTCCTGTCAGGATGAACAGAGATAGAGAAGGAGCTCCTTCTGACTCCCTTGAGAAGGCAGGGCTAATGGACCAGACTACTAGACCAAAAATGGAAATTACGTACCTACCGTAATTCTTGATCTTCTTAGATAAAGTCTTCACCACTCATTCACACTGATGGGATCTACGCCGGAGGCACTAGAACCCAGTGGGAGCAAACTTTTTGCAAGAGGGCCAATGCCAGAGATGGAGCTGTGAGGAGTGGCGCCGCGAGCCTCGGCTCATGCAGCAATGACCATCTCGGCATCGACCCTCCACCGCCTCAGTACCTTTTATTCCGAGGAGGTGCAGCATAACTAACCTAGAAGGATAGCCTAACAAAAACCAGACATAAGATAGTCTGGATGACCCGTATAAGAAGGGTCAACAAAGAAGTCTTCACAGCCTAAAGACTGAGGGAGTGAAGACCAACAACAGAGGTGAGCTCGGGGGATGGTGGGTGGGCGTGTGAATGAGTGGTGGAGACTTCATCCAAGATGATCAAGAATTACGGTAGGTACACCATTTCCATATCTTCCTGGACATAAAGTCTCCACCACTCATTCACACTGATGGGAGAGTACCAAGCTAATAATCCTCTGAGAGGGTGGCAGGAGAAACCAAGAGCTCACAAATTCAGGACAGAAGTCCGTTAAGGATAGTCCTGCCAAACGAAAGATGTCATCTGGCATGGACATCCAGGACATAGTGATTGATGAAAGTATGCACTGAGCTCCAGGTAGCCGAATTGCAAATATCTGCAATGGGCACATTGCGGATTTCCGCCAGGGATGCTGTGACTGTTCTAGTACAGTGAGCATACACTCTGCCCTCCAGCTTAACTTGCACCATGGAATAACAGTGGCGAAAGCATGCCACCAGCCATGCCGAAATGCATCTGATAGCAACAGGCTGACCCAGCCGAGTCTCATTGAAGGAAACAAACAGTTGTTGAGCTTTGTGAAATTTCTGTTGTTCTATCCAAATAGAAACGCAGAGATCTTCTAACATCCAAAGAATGAAGGGTACGCTCTCCTTCATTTTGGACATACTGGCTGCACCCCTGGCGGAGCTCTTCAACAGGTCGCTTGAGACAGGGAGGGTACCTAGGGATTGGCGAGAGGCACATGTGGTGCCAATTCATAAAGGGGGGGGGGGTTGAGGGAAGTACCAGGTAACTATAGACCCATTAGTTTGACCTCAGTGGTGGGAAAATTAATGGAGAGTATACTAAAGGAACGATTGGGGGTGTACTTGGAGGAGGTGGGAGGTCTGGATAATCGGCAACATGGGTTTGTGCCAGGTAGATTGTGTCAAACCAATCTTGTGGAGTTCTACAAATGGGTAACATCAGAACTGGATAAGGGAACGCCTGCGAATATATTATTCTTGGACTTCAGCAAGGCGTTCAACTCTGTCCCCCACAATGGTCTGGTGGAGAAACTGACGGGGTTGGGAGTAGGCCCTTTGATGGTCAGATGGATTGAAAACTGGCTAGCTGGATGAACTCAGAGAGTAGTGGTCGGTGGGGAGCTCTTGAACCCTAGAGAGGTCGGTAGTGGGGTACCGCGGGGCTCGGTCCTGGGTCCAATCCTGTTTAATGCATACATTTCGGACATCAGGGAGGGTATAGGGTGTGAAATGAGTCTCTTTGCAGACGACTCCAAGATGGGAGCAGTAGTTGAGGGGAAGAGGGGAGGTTGGCCCTGCAATGGGACCTGGACACCATGGAAAGGTGAGCTCACACATGGAAATTAAATTTCAATATCACCAAGTGCAAGGTGTTACATCTTGGGCGGGGAAACCCTAAACACAGGTACACCCTGGGAGGGGAGGCGCTGGAGGCCTCAACAGGGGAAAAAGACCTAGGAGTCATGGTGTATGCATGTAAGAATAACTCCGAGCAGTGCAGGAGAGCAGCTAGCAAAGCAATCAGGATGTTGGGATGCATGGTAAGGAGGATCACCTCTAGGAGCAGGGAAGTGATTCTGCCGCTGTACAATGGATTGGTTAGACCACACCTTGAGTACTGTGTACAGTACTGGAGACCACACTTGAAGAGGGACATACAGCTCCTGGAGAGGGTACAGAGGAGGACAACTAAAATGATACGAGGACTAGGGGATTTGATGTATGAGGACAGACTTGAGGAGCTCTGCCTGTTTTCATTGGAGGAGAGGAGAGACCGGGGGGACATGACTGAGGTCTCCAAGTACCTCAAGGGAATAAATAGGGTAAACACGGAGGGGATCTTTAGACTAAAGCAGGGAGGTATCACCAGAGGGCATGGTTTGAAGGTGGAAGGGTGAGGGAGGGAAAAGAGGAGGAGGTTTTTCACTAAGAGGGTGGTGGATCCTTGGAACGTGGTGCCTGGAGAGCTGGTTCAGAGATCCACAGTGGAGGGCTTCAAGACAGGGTGGGACAGACACAGAAAGCGGATGTATCAGATGATGGCCTGGCCCAGGAGGGTGGGGATGGATGATAGGGGTTTCTGGAACACAAGGGGGAGGGCCTCGGTACCCAACTAGGGATCTGAGGTTCGAGCAGACTCGATAAGACCGTAAGGCCTAATCTGCTGGCAATTAGTATGTTAGTATGTACTGTATTTCTCCTCTGTACATAGTTATTCTGAACAAGTTTCTTTCTTTTTATGTTACTGCTACTGTAAATAAATATTTTTAGTGAATTCTACAACTGCTCCTGGTTTTCCCTGTGCTTCCTGACCTGTGCTTCAATGACAGGAGGAATAGGTTTTCCCAGTAGCTGGTTTTCTGGAAACCTTTAGAATATCCAGAACAGTATCAGAGAGCTGCAATCCAGCATATTCTAACTCTGCAAGAGCCAGGCCTTCAGCCTGAGGGACCCCAAGTTGGGGTACATGATCCTCCCCTGGGAGGAGGTTAGTAGGTTGGGTCCCCTGGGGAGGCAAATCGGGCTAGTCAATGACAGGACCACCAGTATCGAGTACCAAGGCTGTCTGGCCCAGTCTGGAGCTATCAGGATCATTACTGCTGGCTGACTCCTGAGTTTGGTCAGTACCCTGAACAGCAAGGGAAATGGAGGGAAGGCATACAGGAATTTCCTTGACCAGTCTAGAAGGTGTGCATCCAATGGCACTGTGCCCAGTACTGGAGTCCTGCAGCAGAACTGAGGCAACTGGTGACTGTCTGGGGCTGCAAATAAGTCTATCTTTGGAGTGCCCCACTGCCTGAAGATGTCCTTGAGAACTAGGTGATTCAGTGACCACTCGTGGTGGTTCTGGTTGATCCTGCTGAGAGAATCTGCCAGAACATTGTCCTTCTCAGGGAGGTGAACTGCTGACAGAGTTACCTCGAGGAAGTAGGCCAGATTCCAAATCTTCATGGCCTCTGTGCACAACAGAGTGAACCTTGTGCCATCCTGCTTGTTGATATAATACATGGTGGTGGTGTTGCCTATCCTGACCTGCAAAACCTCCCCCTGAATCTTGGAAGAAAAGGACTGAAGAGCCAATAGCACTGCTCTGAGTTCCAACAGATTTATATGCAGAAGGGACTCTTGAGGAGACCATGTGCCATGAGCTGTATGCTCCCCCAGATGAGCACCCCATCCCAGAAGGGATGCATCTGTGGTAAGTACCTCTGTGAGTTTTCCTGGAGGCATGGAACACCTACTCTGAGGTTGTCTCTGTCTTGCCACCACTGCAAAGCCTGAAGTAGTGTGGAAGGCACTGGACTCAGTTCTGACAAAAGATCTCTGCTCTGGGGCCAGAATGACTTCAGATGGAACTGAATGTCCCTCATCTGAAACCTTGCCCCTGGTACTACGGCTGTTGAGGCCTCCATGTGTCCCTATAGCCGCAGAAGATATCTGGCTGGCTTTAGAGAGTGGAGCCTGAAAAGAATCCACTAGCTGTACTAGATTGTCCACCCTGTCTGGTGGAAGTCTTGCCCTTCCCATCACCATGTCCGGCTCTGCCCCTATGAACTGTAGGTGCTGGACTGGCTTCAAGACTGACTTTTTGGTATTAAGAAGCCCAGCGAAAGTAGGGTGCTCTAAGTGAGGGCTAGAGCCTCTGCCACCTGTTGCTGAGACTGATCTACCAGTAGCAAGTCGTCCAGGTAGGGGAACACTGAGACTCCTGAATGCCTGAGGTGTGCTACCACCACTGCCAGGCATTTTGTGAACACTCTGGGGGCTGAAGTTAGGCAAAGAGCAGAGATTTGAACTGCTAATGGCCTGATGGCTGTCTGAACCTTAGGTATTTCCTGTGTGACTGTCTGATAGGGATGTGGAACTAGGCGTCCTTGAGGTCTATGGATGCTAGTCAGTCCCCTCACCTGAGAGTGGGTAAGATCATGGCCAGAGTGACCATCTTGAATTTTGGTTTTGTTAGATGTTTGTTCGGAAATCTCAAATCCAGAATGGGTCACCAATCTCCATTTTTCTTCAAGGTCAGGAAGTCCCTTGAGTACAACCACTTGTCTTTTTGGGACAGAGTGACAGGTTCCACTGCCCTGTCCTGAAGAACAGTTGCTACTTCTGCTTCCAATAGAGTGGTTTCTGCTTGGCTGGCAGGCTTGAACAACCTTGCTCTCAGCCTGGGAAAAAAATTTAAACTCAGAGCAAGGCCTTTGCCCACTACCTCCAGAACCCACTTGTCTGATGTTATGGACTGCCAATTCTGGAGGTAGTAGGCAAGGCTGCCTCCTAATGGAACCGGGGAGGTGACCCATGGCTCTTCAAGGAGCCTGATTAGCTGGTGTCCTGGGTTGGGAAGCTGGGCTGGAACGAGTGGCACCTCTCCTGCCCCTTCCTTAAAAATATCAACGCTGTTTCTGGTAGACAAGGCTGAACCTGCTAGAAGGGTCTTTGATAGGGCCTACCCCTGCCTCCCCTACCTTGTTGTTTCTGAGGGGTGGCAGCTTTTTCTTTGGCTGTAGCTCTCCTATAGAAGGTTCTATATTCATCCCTTTTCCTCATATAGGCTTCAGTTTGTTCCCCAAAGAGGGAATTCTGAACCAGAGGAAAATCCAAGGCCTCTGTCTGGGTGTCCTGAGAGAGATTCATGGTTCTAAGCCATGAAAATCTCCTCATAGAGATGGAGGTAGCCATAACCCTGGATGCTGAATCACTGGCATCCACAGCCATGTGGAATTGCTGCTTAGAAGCCTCTATTCCACTGCTTGCCATCTCCCCAAATCTGCAGCCAAATCAGCTGGGATCTTGGCAGCCAGAGAGGATACTGCTTCCGATAGCTTCTTTTGGTACCTTGTCATATATGCCACGTAAGAAGCTTGCCCGGCAATAAGGGAAAAGCTAAGGTACACCTTTTCTGCCATTGAATCAATTCTCCAGGAATCTTTTTCAGGAGGATGGGAAGCCAGTGGCATGCTTGCCTTTTCACAAGCAGCAGCCTGGACTACCCCTTCATGGCTGGGGTGACCAGACAGTAATTCTGTGCCATTCCTGGCCACTGGGTACTTCCTATCTGTCCTCTTATCCACAGGAGGAAAAGAAGTAGGGGTACTCAAAATTTCTAATGTCTGTCTCTTTAGAGACTTATGAATGGGTATCACCAACCTTTTAGTGGCAGGGACATCCATCATCTCTACATAACCTGGTTCTTCCTCCTCCTCTGAGGATTCCTGAACCGTTAAGTGGAGGGCTTCAGCCACCTTTTTCATAAAGGAAAAATGTGTAAGGGCACCTCCAACTGCTTAGGTGGAGAAATGCCTCCCTCATACTCTGGAGATGCCTCTGGTTGAATAGGACCATAAAAATCCTCTTCATCCTCCTTCTCTTGCGCACATTCCTCATCCCAGGAATAATCGCACTCAGAAGAGTCTCCAGGAATTTGAACCGGTTGAAAAGTAACCGGGCATTGCACCAGTTCACCTGGGCCGGTTTGCAAAGACTGGATAATGCGTATTGCATTAGCTGTTTCTTCCGCAGTCGGAACCGCAATCGTCCGCAGCATAGGAGCTGGCTCGGTATGTTTTTCTTTCTTTTCCTTTTTAGCGGTAGCCATTTCAAGGGCTGTTTCTGCGGTTCACTTAGTTAAAGGGGTATTGCCCTGGTCAGAAGGCACCCCTTCTGGTTCTTTTGAACCTGAACCAGTCTGGCCATCCGTGTTAGCGGATTTTTCAGCCAATTTCTCATTCAGTCGGTTAAGTCGTCTGTCCAGCGTCAACTGAGGGAAATTTCTGCAAGTGTCACAGTCTGATTGAACGTGATCAAACCCTAAGCAGAAAACACAGGTAGTGTGGGGATCCGCCTTGGCAAAAGTTTCCCCACATTCAATACATTGTTGAAATCTAGTAGGGCCGGTTTTCTTTTTGGGTTTCTGTGACTCCATATCTGTCTTATCCTGATGGTGGTTAGGCTGGATAAGAAATTTAAATGTAGTCCTGGTTAACAGACCAGTATTAGTCAGGGAAAAAAATGGCAAACTTGTTTTTTCATTAACCAGAGCTAAACAGGCCCAACACTATACTTTAAAAGAGAAAAAAGTAGAGAAAAGAACTTGGTTCCCTCACAGTTGGACGGCAACCTCAAAGAACCGAGACTTACAGTATCCCATTTGAGGAAAAATGAAATGACAATTGTACCTATACCGAGGGACAGTAACTTGAAACTTGTTTTTAAACTACCGGTAGATGAAACCACAGTGAAAAACCACTTTAACCGATGAGATCCTGAGGAGAAATCTCCAAGGAGTCTTCACAGTAAGGCGAAGTAAAGAATCTGACAGTTGAATAGAATGTACCAGGGGACAGTGATTTGAAACCAAGCGCATGCCTATTTAGAATGTAGGCTTTAACTCTTTCCTCTCCAGGGCAGTACAACAAGAAGGTTTTACTGCATATGTCAGAATACATTAGGACTTCTTGTAGTTTGAACACTGTGCACTGGGTCCCCGGAGGTCAGCGGGGTGGGAGGTGGGAAGCCAGACAGTGATGGTTTGTTGCTGTGCCTTGCTCTGTATGTCTACGGTAATCACGAGCCTTGCAAGAACAATAAGGGGACGAAGTGCATACCGGGGGCTCCCGAGTCCCTGTCACTGGTTGACTATGGGGGGGGGGGGCTCTCCCAATTCCCTATCACATGCCGCATATGGCAGTGCTTCTGCTGACTTCAGGTGTTAGGGTCTGACCACCGCTGAAGCACGGGGCGCTCGTGAGCAACCATGGATTAATTATCTGAGCCGTGGATTACTTGAGAATTAATCCATGAGCAGCTGGGAGCTTTTGGCCAGTGATGTCTTACTCTGTAGAGCTCTGTTAAAGAGCCATGCTACAAAAAAAATTGTTAAAATAGATAATGCAAAAAGTGGGTACACCCGGATAACTCTAGGAGTCAATAAGAACAGCTAAATTGAACTAAGGCAGTAAGTCACAGAATAGGGGCCTGACTAACCAACTAGCAATGAACAAACAGTAAGACTAGGCAGGGTGATTCTCACAGTTAGGATTAATAAAGCAGTTCACAGCCAAGTTCATAGCCAGTACTGTATATGAATAAAGCAAATGAAGAGTGCAAACAAACCGGTATACCAAGATAGGGTGTATCAAGGAGTCACAGAGATAGTGTAATTTTTAAATAACCAGAGGGCAGGTTAAATTAGAATGATGACCTAGCTAGCTAGCAACAAAGGAAGCGTGACAGCCTTAATAGCAGGTAAACAAAGCAGCAGGTACAGGCATCAGGGTCATGGTGGTGTAAACCATGGAAAAGTTTATATTTATTAATGATCAAGGTGGGAACAAAGATGAACACATCACCCCCCTTTCTCCTGGCCCTGTCTCAGCTGTACGTGTGAAGGCATGCGTGTGCCACAGTACTGGGACACCCTCCCACTGCTTGTCACCCACTCGTCTGCACTGCCCACAGACCTCCATCGGGGGCAGTGGAACTATGGTGGGCGACAGAGTCCTTCCTGGGAAAGGAAAGCTGTGTTTCGGCTGCTCAGTCCTGCTCCCTCCCCCCGTGCTGGCTCTCCGATGACCCAGGCTCATTCTCGAACCCGGGTCGTCGGCATTACGCGAAGTAAGGCATCCAGTGCCTCAGTGCCACCGGGCTGGCCCTATGAGCAAATGTTTTTATTTTCCAATCACGAATAAAACTCACTGAGTGGAACAAACAGATACCAGAACTGACATACTTACTGAATCGGGGAAGAAATGGTTTGAGGAAGCAAAGCCCGCCAGATGAAAGCAAAGGCGAGCTCAAGGAACAACAGGGAAGTGAGGCAGCAGACCCTACCAAGCCTACAAATGCAGTGCTGCTCAAAGCCTTGCAAGACGATGGAGGACTTTGCTAACAAAATGAAACGTTTGGATGGGAAAGTCACCGGCATGAAAACAGAGATAAAAACGTCTGGGAAGATAGCTGGCAAAGCTTTGGCAATGCCTGCAGATCTGGTGAAAGAGTACATTGCCCTACACTGCAGACTGGAGAATCTTGAGAATGGTACCAGGTCAAAGACCATCAGAATTATTGGACTCCCAGAGCAAGTGGAGGGGGAGTCCCCAACAGACTTTGAGAGTACCTGGCTAACAGAAGTCTTTCCAGCGGTAGACTACACCAGTGCGCAGTGGGCCTATGTGACAGGGTTGAATAAGGCCCTGCCCCATTTTTTATGCAAAAAGAGTTTAAACGCAAGGCTCTGTTCTATCCTGTCCTTTTCTGTCTCTTCTCTGTCTGGTTGCACAGCCAAATTTTCTTGTGACATCTAGGAACTGATCACTCTGACGGTTTCGCAATCCTCCACCTCTTGCTATCTCTCTGCCTTCCCTTGCTATTTCTGTCTTTTCTTCCCCCTTGCATATCTGCAGGTATAAAAATATATGTGATTCTTTATGTGGAAATGTCACTGATACTGGGATCCCTTTGTTTACAACTGTATATAGTTATATTGTTGAAATGATTGCAAAAAGCTGTTTGGAACTCAAGGGGTTAACCCGAGCTGCAGTTTTTAAGCTCTTTGAAAGAGGTCAGTTCTGAGACAGCATGTACTGTTTTGCTGCACCTGCAAGGAATAAAACTTACAAGAACATTCTGTGAGAAGCAGGCTCTCTTAACGAGTTCCCAGAGAAAAGAGATATAAAAAGAGCAGCAATGCTTTCACGAGAGAGACAAGGAGAGTGAGAGACTGAGAGATTGAAACTTGGAATTTAGAGATACCCTCAGAAGAAGGACTTAGTTTTCTGTGTTTGTACAGCCTTCGTAAATAGTTACACTGAACAAATTTTTATTTTTTATTTTGCTGTTATTGAGAAAAATAAAATGCTACTTGCAAATTTTATACCTGCTCCTGGTTTTCCTATGCTTCCTGACATATGCCTCGATGACAGCCTACAAATGCCGTGTGGATCACATGGCACCTCAACCTCCAGCCCAGCTGACTCTAGACTCTTCTGGCAGTACTAGAGTTGATGAAGGACTGGGACATTGTTCTGAGGAAGACCAAGCAGCATGAAGCAATTAAGTGGTGGGATGCAATGATCCACATTTCCACACCTCAGCTTCACCACGAGGCAATGCCTCACAAGATTTGACAGCATACGCGCGAAGCTAAGGCAGTAGGGGATACACATCATCTTTAAGCAAAAAAGATGTTCCAGGACTAGAGGGCATGGGATGAAGTTGGAGGGAGGACGATTCAGAGGAAACATGAGAAAGAATTTCTTCACAGAACGGGTGGTGGACAAGTGGAACACCCTGCCAGAGGAAGTGGTGGGGGCCGAAACAATAACGGGATTTAAGAATGCATGGGATAGACATAAAGGAATTCTGGAGGTCAGGGGTAAGGTGCAACAGACTTCTAGGAAAACAAACTGAACTTACAAGCTCAAATGGGCAGACTGGTTGGGCCATAGGCCCTTATCTGCCGACACTGTCTATGTATCTATGTACTATCTCATGTTAATGTCAGTAAGCTTAAAGATCATTTATGGGGACACAGTCTATATGTTTGTTGACCTGACTGAAGCTGGGAAGATGCTTAAAAAAATCAAAGAACACTTCTCTTGCCGTGAGGGAGTCTTGGACTCAGCTGCACAGGACAAGTAAGATACTGTGGCTTGGTAATTTATGGTGAGTCACTACTGGAGGTGGGACTGGAGCATAAACAAGGGGAATATTTCAGTATATGAGGGCTTCCCTTGTTTCCCCTGTATGTATGGCAATAATGCTGGACTAGGTTGATAACCTAATTCTGTCAGATTCAGGACGTCGTGGGTAAAGCACCTCGGCTGAACACTGACAAAATGGCCATCGGTAGCAGCTTTACTGCATGTTTTCCCACTGGTCCTTTCCACCAGAACCTGACCACTTCAGCTAGCATGATACTACTGGGGTACAGATTTGGACACTGAGGCTTTGCCCTGCAAAGTTAATGGCAATAGGCCATTTTTACAGAAATACACCATAGTGCAGCTATTAAATAATTTTCTTAAGGATATCTGATGGTTTGCAGAATTAGCTTAATCAATAATTTTGTTTAACTCCAGGTTGGGGTCACAATGTTTCTAAATGACTACACATAATCTTCCATTAATGTTCACATTACAGGGCAGAGCCAGCCAGTGGCATCCATCACACTTTCACAGAGTTCCTGAGACTTCTAAAAAAACTTAAAATTTCAACAACTTTATTTATTTATTGGAATCTCGGATAACACCTTTGAGCTATATGATTGTGTACAAAGGTTCCACATCATAAGGCAATAGACAAGGTACGTAGAAATTACAAAACGGATAGGGGTATACAGCAGGCAAGTACATTATGGTACATACAGATACAGATTCAAGCAAGTACAGTTAAAATACATCAGGTAGGAGAGGTCAACTTTATTGCAACAGTACTAAGAACATACCTAAGGTGGACAAGCAGTTTATAGTGGTAGCTGAACTTTAGAGCGTGCAGGTAGAGTTATGGAGGGTCAGAAGTGGTGGTGACCAAAGGAGGGGAGGACAGAATAGATGAGAGCAGGGGAGGGTGGGGCAGAGACAAAGGGGTGACAGAATAAGGGGTTGAGTAGTTAGAGGGGTGGGATTGGACAGGAATCTACCCAGGGTTACGTAAGTAGGTGATAGGGCAGAGGCTGGGTGATGTGGGGAGAAAGGGATAAGGAAAGGGTTTTAAAATGGGGGAGGTGAGGGAAACCGGGGAGGGGGTGAAAATAGGGAGGGATTAATATTTGTGAAGAAAGCAGGAAGGCGGGGGAGTAAAGACGGGACGTGGGGGTAAGTGCTCAGTGGGGTCACACCAGGCAGGGGAGGAAGTGGGGGGGGGAAGATGGGTGCTATGCAGGACAGATAAGCTATCAATAACAGTAGGATTATGCACAGGTGACACAGTCGCAGTTACTAAGAGTGTCCAGGTACTGCAACAGCTTGGCCTTAAATGGGCGTAGTTTTGTTTCTTCAATCAGCTCAGAGTTAAGGGAATTTAGCCAGCAGGTGGCCCTGTATTCGAAGGTCTGTCGCCCTACTGAGGTCCGGCAGAATGGGATAATGAAGGCAGCTTTACTCGACCCCCTAGTTAGTCTGGAGGAAGTGGAGTTTCTTAGCAGTTGCCTCTCTCCAGAAGAAGCAAGACCTAGGGTGGATTTTTTTTCACTAATAGACAGACTTGGTACTGAATTCTGCTATTCAGGTTTAACCAACCAGTGCTTGAGTATAGTTCGCAAGTGTGAGTTAAAAGGTCCACACCCAGGACAAGTCTGCAGGCTTTGTTTAAGACAATCTTGATTCACCTAAGTGCTGTATCGGTAACAGCTCCATAGACTACCAGTCCATAATCTATGATAGAGAGCACAGAGCTGTTAACTGCACGCTTGATGGCACTTTTGGTGAGGCACTGCCTATGCCGGTAGAGCTGACCTAGTCTTGCACTAGCTGCCTTGGCAACATGGTCTATGTGCTGGCTGTAGGAGAGAGAGCTGTCAAGATAGACACCAAGGCACTTAAAGGTGGTGACCATTTCAAGTGTATCAAACTTGTTATTGTAGATACTGAGGTGATGGAACTTATGATAGTTTTGATGGGAGGCAAACAATATTGTTTTAGTCTTAGTGTAACTGAGCAACAGCTTAGACTGAAGGAACCATTTTTCCACAGCAGTAAAGTCATCTTGCTTGCCTTTTTCCAGCTCTTCTGGAGTAGAGTGACATGTGTAGAGAACAACATCATTTGCATAAAGAAGGATCTTATTCTGCCAAACTTTGGGGAGTTCATTTAGAAACAGGATGAACAGCAGGGGCCCAAAATGGAACCTTGGGGCACCCCTGTGGTGACATGCTGATGGTCAGATAGACCGTCAAGAATCTTGACCTGCAGGGTCCTGTTAGAGACGTAACTCTGGAACCAGCCTTGAGAGACAGAGGATATACCAATGTTAGAGAGCTGTGTGAGAAGCAAGTTGTGGCTGACCGTGTTGAAGACCTTGGTGAGGTCAATGAAAGTGGCCCCCATCAAAAGCCCTCGGTCAAGTGCTTCATGGATATGACCGCTAAACTCAACCAATGCCACTGAAGTACTATATGCCTTCTGAAAGCCATGCTGTTCCTGGCATTGAAGGTTGTACTTATCAAGGTACATATCTAACTGATCATATACTATCCTCTCTAGTGCCTTGGGGGGGGCAGAATTGAGATTGGCCTGTAGTTGGCCAGGCAGGTTCTGTCCCCACTTTTAAAGACCAGGGTGACCACCGCAGCTTTCCAGCATTGACGGAAAATGCCAGTGATTAGTGAGAGATTTAGGATCCAGGTTAGACGGGAGAGTAACACACGGGGACGGTTATAGAACCCCGTCATCAGCCCTGATGTCGGGGGAACCCACGTTGGACCAGCTGTGGTATATATTAAATTAGGGTCTGGCGTCAGAACAGTCCATGTTATAGGGACCGACATTGGCACCGGCACCACCCGATCCGGCGCCAGAAAAGGATCCAGTGTTGGAGAGGCTGGCATCGGCACCGGATGAAGGATCTCAGTGGTAGAAGTCGGGGCCAACGGAATAGGCCTGACCCCCGGGCCCGGCATCAGGACTGTTGTAGGGACTGGCAGTGTGGAGATGCCGGCGGCCCCGGCGTCGGGACTGCTGTGGTAACAGGCGACGTTGTAGTCGCCAGCAGTCCCAGCGTCAGAACTGTAGTGACTGGTGGCGCTGGAAGTGCCCGCAGTCCCTCCTCAGGCTGGGGTGGGGCCTCCAAAGAAAGGCCATCTGGCCGAGGAGGAGCCTCCTGACCCTGGTACCCAGCGGGGGAGCGTGGGGAAGAACCCCCGAAATCGGCTGGTTCAACAGCGACCACCTCAGCCTCGCCGGACCTGTCTGAAGTAGAATGAGAGGACATTGGCGAGGGAATAACAGGAGGGAGCAGGGCTGTCTCCCTTTGGTCCCACTGGACGTCGGTTGTAGCGCCAGAAGGCCCTGACGGGGGAACCGAGCCTGTGCGGTCATCAGGGATGTCTGACTTAGCAGGCGTGGTCGGGGAGAGAATCCCCGGCCGACTTAATGACCGAGGCCAAATGACTGCCCCCAGCAGAGGTTGACATAATGGCCACCGGCGGTCTCCTGGAGGAGCCAAGGCCCACTTACCAGCTAGTGCAGCACGGTCGCCGGAGGAGCCAGTGGGCATTTTATCTGCATGAAGTTTCTCCTAACCTGGGTGCTTCGACGGTGGCTGGGCCTTGCTGGTAGAAGGCCTGACGTCGTCCATGGAGTGAGCCCACTCCCTTGTCTTCTCCTTGTGTTTGTTAGGGGAAGATTTGTTGGACGAGTCCCTAAGCTTATCCATCTTCTTCTCAACGAAAGCAGATGGGCCTTGAGAAGATGGGCCTCCAACGCCTGCTGTCTCTGCTTTTTGGTAGCCTGATTGAAGGACTGACAGTTGGGGCAGGAGGAGACTGGATGGTCTGGGCCTAGGCAGATGACTCACTTGGTATGCCCGTCTTTGTGCAGTATCTGAGTGCCACACTTGGAGCACTTTTTCTTCAGAGAAGACATGAACCATTTAAACTAAAAGATGAAATAGTGAGTTTTTAGAAAAACGTGCAAAAAAATGCTTTCCGACGGATGCTGAATGGAGTCTGCGATGCAACTAGCATGAGGCGATGGCGGGAAAGCACTGGAGGGCGGGCGTGGGGACCACCCACTATATACCGTCATGCTGACGTCAGTCACATGACGGGTGGGCGGTCCCCCCGTGAGGGATTGCAAGAAAAGTCTACCGTGTGGCCCGATGTTAGGTGACATCAGTCCCATCTGTGATGACCTACTGAAGGAACCCTGTCGAAGTAAGATCTAGTGTTCCCAAGAACTTTTTCCAAGTATTTTTTGCCTCAGTTATAGAGATTACCTTCAGGTAGAAGGGGGGCGCTGTGTGTGTTGGAGGGATGTCGGTATAACTAATGGCGGAGCTAGGCACAGGTCGGAGATAGTCTGGAGGAAGGACCCCACTAAGGTCTGTGAAGGCCTTGTTGAAGCCACCTGCAGTAGTTTTGGGATCCTGGGTAACTGCACCCTCAAAGTTTATTTGCGATGGTGGTGATTTACTTGTTCTGCCCGTTAGGGTTTTTATATTGTCCCAGAATCTGCAGCTGTCGTGCCAGGAGTTGCCCCATTCACTTTTAAAGTGAGATCTTTTTGCAAGGCAGATGGCTTGAGTGCACTTATTATGTACTGCTTTGTATTTCTGTATGTCAGAGGGGGACCCAGTGCTCTTAGCCCTATGCCACAGGTTATCCCTGACCCCCATGAGCTCAAGGAGCTGTGGTGTGATCCAATATTTGCTGGTTCCTTTAATTTTCCTCATTTTGAGAGGGGCAAAGATGTTGCAGACTGAGTTAAACTTGTCAATAAAGCGCTCAAGAGCAGCATTCACGTCAGTGGTAGCATAGACCTCCTCCTAGTTTAGCTGGCAGAGGTAGGATTTTAGTGAGGCAAGATGTCCAGCTTTTATAATTCTGGAGGTTATTGTTTTTTTTTGGAGGGGTTCAGGGTCTTGTTTGTCCAGGAGCATAGGACTGGCAAGTGGTCACTGACAGAGTCGGCTAGCACAGTGGTTCTAGTTATTCTTTGTGACCAGTTGATTAGTAGCCATTCTATGAGAGTACTTGAACCGGTGCAATAGTTTACACGAGTGGGGGACTGAACAAGTTGGACCATGTCTATGGCCGCAACTGCATCCTGGTAAGGTGCAGCATCTGGGGATAACCAATTTATATTAAAGTCCCCTAACATTATGATTTCAGACTGATGTCAGTTACTAGACAAATAATCAAGTGCTAGTTTGAAACCAGCCTCTTGATCTTTAGGGGATATGTACACCAAGATTATAGTTAAACACTTTCCCTGGGATCCAAGTTGAACCTGAACGAAAAGAATTTGTGATCTTCCACCCTGGGGTGGGATGGGGAGTGCCCTGCACTGAAGTGAGTCATTAACATAAATGACACATCCTCCCCCTCATTTCCCTCACCTGTCCACCCTGAAAGTTGCATAGCCCTCAAGCTGGATAGCAGAGTCAGGGGTTCTAGGAGTCAGCCAGGTCTCCACAACTGAGATGACATCTGGTTTAAATTGTGCCATCCATACCAGCAGATCATCAAATTTTGCTAGCAGGCTGCATATGTTAAGAGATGCAATAGTTATTGCACTGGCCTTGCGGTCTGTTGGTTGTATTGAGGCACTAGTACTAGGTCCAGGGTTTGGGTGAACATTCCCTGAGAGTAGAAGGAGTAGCCAGGCAATTCTAAGAGCTTGTAGCTTTAAATGTTTCATAAGATAGGACTTGCTGTAGGAGTTGCCTATTTTCTTCTTCACTTTTGTGGTGACTATCGGTATATTCAGCTGAGCCGGCAGGATAGCAGACGTATGTTTAACTGCATCCGCTGCTCTTGTGGGATGGTAGAGGTGTGGCATAATGGGATTGCCAGAGGTGGTCTCAGAGCACCTTGTAGTTGGGGCCAGAAGTTGGATTGCATTCCACATCATTTTAGAGAATGATAAGTCAAGTGTATGATCCTGCCCATTGCTTAGGAAGGCTTTGTTTGGTTGTTTGCCTTGGACACTATCAAGGACAGCGGTGCGGGAGTTTGGTGGGCAGCAGAAATTGATCAGAGCAGATAATACTACCCTAGCAGAGTGGGCAAGGGGGGTCTGCTTAGAGAATGTTGGGCAGTAGGAGGTGTGAAAGGTTGGAAATATGTAAGGATTGCTGCCCTCTGAGGGAGTTAACTGGGTGGCAGACACCGTTGGGCTCATTTCCAGTCCTATAGGAGTATGCGGGCAGGATGAACCTTTCCTGGGGTCCAAAACTGGCTCCACTGTCAGAAGGAGGATGTAGCCAATGAGGAGAAGGGGGACTGCGGAAGCCATCTCTTGGACTTATTACAATAGCTAATGAAACAGTACTCTCTAGAGCTGTAAAATCAGAACCAGGGAAACAGAGAGCAGGGCTTTAAGGAGAAAGTGTCTTATAGTGAAGATGCCTTTAAGAGGAGGGCAGGATCAACAAAGGGGGTGGGGAGACAGAAAGCTTTAAGCTCAAAGCACTAGTACTGGGAGCCAATGGGACAGGATGGGGTAGGGGAGGGAGGAGATAAAGTATATTTAAGGGTGACCTGAGAGGGAGAGGGGTTGGGCGAAGAATTCGGCAGCTGAAGCAGCAGCCAGCGAGGCTGGAGCTGTGTATAGGCCGTACCTGATGCTTGATTCCAGAGGGCTGGTGGCAGCAGGCTCCTTGGTGCTGAAAGAGGCACAGACTTACAGACTGAATACTGTATTCCCTTACTAAAGCTCCAGGTTTGAAAATCTCAAACATCTCTCACAATATTTGAAGTTTGGACTGCCTACAGATATGGTAAACCCAAGAAAAATGTGGGACAGGACAGCAGCAAAGAGAAGCAAGGGAAGCTGCAGGAACCAGCAGAGCCAAGTGGTACACATGGTGGGCCAAGCGAGTGGCCAGAGCCATCAAACAGGGTCCTTCTCAAATACATGTATGGTAAGGCAAAACCTGCATAACAATATTAATTGGTACAACAAAATGAGTCCTGTAACACCACTTACAATTAATTATAATTTCAAACCCTCATTATGGGTACCGGAGTATAGATTATAGTATGCAAATGGATTGACACAACTGAGCCATTGCTATAAAAATGATCTTTTCAAAATGTTTCTGCAGTTTCAAGAGAAATTTTGAATGCCATATCATCATCTCTTTAGATATTTTCAACTATGTGACTGTGAATAAAATAAATGGCTCTTTAAATACTCTGACACTTTTACCTGTTCATAGTCTGATGTTATCTAATTCACCATTGCCTAAATTAACATCAAGAATATATTATAGTTCAGGAACAGACTCGGGTTTCTGAGGGTCGGCTTGGGGGAGAAGGAGTGAGCGCCCAGAGGCTGCTCTCCTCCTCCGGAGCGGATGGGATGCATGTTCCACTGCTCTACCGCCACCTGAGTGACCACTGGTGGAGGTGCAGTGGGACTGCAGAAAGAAGGCAGGGGAAACTTTGGCTGGGGGCCGGAGCGCTCTCATGTCTCAACGTGCGCCGTCCCTAGGCTCCCCTAGCGTGCCGATGTTCTGTGGGAGGGGCCAGAAAAAAACCGCAGTGCTCCCTGTAGACAGAGCTCCAGGCCCCGATCCCAGTGCCCCTGCCAGCATCCCCTCGATGAAAGACAGACACGTCGGGATGGTAAGCGGGTCCTGTCCCGTACCCACCTGGGGGGTACAACCAAGGCTCTGTGGGGGGGATGGACTACACCGACGCCTGGCATGACGAGCAGGAATGTACAAGGCCACAAAGGAGTCTCCCCAAGAAAGGAAGCAAGGCGGTGAGAAGGGGGCATAAAGAAAGAAAAAAAAAAAAAGAATATATTATACACTCATTACTTATATAAATGGAAATTACGTACCTACCATAATTCTTGATCTTCTTGGTCGAAGTCTCCACCACTCATTTACACTAATGGGAGTACACCGGAGGCGCTAGGACCCATCAGGAGCAAACTTTTAAGTAGGGCCGGCACCTGAGATGGAGCCGCGAGGAAGCGGCATGCAAGCCCCAGTGTGTGTGATAATGACTATCTTGGCGTCGACCCTCCAACCGCCTCAGTACCTTTTTTTCCGAGGAGGTGCAGCGTAACTGACCTAGAAAGGACTAACCTTAAAAATTCGGACATAAGATAGTCCGAATGACCCGTGTAAGAAGGGTCAACAACAAAGTCTTCACAGCTCAGCCACTGAGGGAGTGAACACCATAAATAGAGAAGTGAGCTCGGGGGATGGTGGGTGGGTGTGTGAATGAGAGGTGGAAACTTCGTCCAGGAAGCTCAAGAATTACGGTAGGTACGTAATTTCCATATCTTTATTTAGATGGAATTCTGAGACAACCTTAGGGAGAAACTTAGGATGAGTCCTAAGAACTACTTTGTCCTTGTGTAATACAGTGTGTGGGGGGGGGGTCTGTGACCAGTGCGTGTATTTCAGAAACTCTGTGGACTGAAGTAATAGCCACCAGGAATGCCGCTTTCCAAGTGAGGAACTTCAACTCTCAAGTAGCTAGAGGCTCGAAAGGTTTAACAGTGAGCATGTCTAGCACAAGGTTAATATCCCAGGCTACAACTGGATGTCTAATAGGAGGTCTAGTATGCAGAACACCCCTAAGAAACCTCTTAACTACGGGCAACTGACCCAGCGACATGGAAAGTACTGGCTCATGATATGCCGAATGGCACAAAGATTAACTTTGACTGTGGAGTACTGCAGATCTGTGTTTGAGAGGTCTAAGAGATACTCCAAGACTTTACTCGGTGGGCAGGAAAAAGGGTTCCAAAAGGATTTTGCACACCAGATAGAGAAACGCTTCCATTTAGCTGTTTAGGTTTTTCTAGTGGCCGGCTTACGCGCTGCCAAAAGGATATCTGAAACTCTATGAGAAACACTGAACCTATTCACCTCAATCTCCTCAGAAGCTAAGCGTGAAGGTGAAGTGACCTCAGGTTGGGATGGACCTCAGGACCCTGGGTCAGAAGGTTAGTCTGAAGTGGAAGCGTTTTTGGGGGGTCCGATAGTCTGTTGAGTGACGGGAACCATAACTGCAGAGGCTACAAAGGGGCAATGAGGATCATTCTGCCTCTGAATTAGGGGAAGAGGAGGAAAAGCGTATAGAAAGCATTTTGTCCACAACAGCCTGAACGCATCCTGACAAAAAATGCTAGGTTCTGGATTTCTGGAGCAGAAGAGAGGCAGTTTTACGTTGAGTAGGGACACAAAAAGGTCCAGGTCTGGAGTTCCCCACTCTTTGAAGAGTGACTGAACGATGGTTAAGTCGAGAGACCATTTGTGAGGATCCGCCTCCGTCCTGCTGAGACGGTCTGCCAGCTCGTTTTGTACTCCTGGCAGGTAAACCACTTGAATCAGAGCCTTGTACACCAAGCACCATTCCCACACTTTCATTGCTTCACTGCATAATGGATAAGAGTGTGTACCGCCCTGTTTGTTGATGTAGTACATCACTGCCTTGTTGTCCGTTTGAAGGAGTATGTTCTTGTGACAGAGTATGTCCTCCAAAGCTCGGACATAGAGGACGGCTCTCATTTCCAGGACATTTATGTGAAGTTGAGACTCGTCTTGAGTCAACGCACCTTGAGTGTGGAGATCCCGGCAGTGAGCTCCCCAACCCATCAGAGACGCATCCTTGGTAATGGAGATCTGATGATCCAGAGCGGCAAAGGGGTATCCTTCCAGAAGGTTGTCCTCCTGAGACCACCAGGTGAGCGACCTCTTCAGAGGTTCTGTTACCTTGATGAGAAAAGACTGAGGGTGAGTGGTTGGGGACCACTGACCACTGAGCATCCACTGAGAGTTTCTCATGTGAAGACGAGCCAAGGGCACAGTGAACACCGAGGATGCCATTAGGCCCAGCATCCGTTGCATCGATATAGCTCAAACCAAGCTGAGTTCTCTGAGGTATCGGACCATCTGTAAGATATCGCTCCTTCTGTCTTCTGGAAGAAAAGCATTTGCACAGGAGGTGTCCAGAAGAGTTCCCATGAAGAGGTGCTTCTGGGAGGGCTGCAACTGCGACTTGTTGAAGTTCAGCAGAACTCCCATGGACGTGAGGAAGTCTGAGGCCGTGGTCACGGCCTCCAGAGTCTCTTGCCTAGAGGGACTTACTAGGAGCCAGTTGTCCAGATATGGGAACACTTGTATTCCGAGTTTCCTGAGGTGCACCACGAGAATTGCACAACACTTTGTAAAATCTCGAGGTGCCGAGGATAGCCCAAAGGGCAGGACTCTGAACTGACAGTGTTGACCCAATGCCACGAACCTTAGGTACTTGTGGTGCTTTGGGTGTATAAGATTGTGCTGGTAGGCGTCCTGCATGTCCAGGGAGGCTAGCCAATCATGTTGATGAATCAAAGGTAATAGGGTACCGAGTGATATCATCTTGAACTTTTGCTTGTGCAGGAATTTGTTTAACTTTCTGAGATCCAGAATAGGGCGCATGCTGCCAGTTTTCTTTGGGACCAGAAAGTAATAGGAATAGAAACCTGTATTTCACTGATCCAATGGAACTACTTCTACTGCCCTGTTGTTCAGAAGGCCTTGTACCTCGGAAGCAAGAAGGTCTGACTGTACTTCTGACAGCCTGGGCTGTCATTTGGGAGGATGATCTGGAGGGGGTTCCGAAAGACTGAGAGAGTACCCCTTGTAGATTATCCGGAGGACCCATTTGTCTGATGTTACAGATTTTCACTGGTTGTAGAACTAAGTCAGACATCCTCCCACTGCTGAGGAGGAGTACCCCTCGGGCAGCAGAGGTGGGACCTGGGCCAGAAACTCAGAAGGTGGCACAAGGCGCTTCTGGGCCTTGTGCCTTCTGCTGCACTTTCTTTTGCAGCTGAGCATTCTGGTTTCCGTTAAAACCTCCTCTGCCTTTGCCCTGAAAGGACTGACAGTTGTGAAACTGGCACTTGTTCCCACCCCCTCGGGAGAGAAGGGGCGCAGGTCTGGCTGTCTTAATGGCAGACCTAGTCTTCCATGTGGCCTTTAGTGCTTGCTCCACCTGAGGTCCGAACAGATATATACTGTCGAAAGGTAAGGCCATGACCTGCTGCTGGGCGTCATTCGTGAAGCCCGAAGTATGTAACCAAGAGTGGTGGCGGGTACAGATGCCAACCGCCGCTGCCTGGGAGGCGGTATCAAAGGCTTCCATTGCAGCTTTAACCTGTTGGTTATTGGACTCGATATCCCTAGTTATGGTTTGAAGTACCTCTGAGTTAACCTCGGATTCAGGCACAGCTTCTCCCATTGCTTTGAGCGAATGCCAAAGAACATACTCATATTGAGAAAAATAACCCTGGTAGCTAGCAATGCCGCGTGCCCAGGGTTGAGGCAGCAAAGACTCTCTTACCTAAGGTGTCTATCTTGCGAGATTCTTTTTCATAGGCCGGGCTGTAGATTCCTGGGGAAGGATAGCCTTATCGCTCTCTGCCAGGACCACTATGGTATCAGCAAAGGCTTGAGAGGCCAAGGTGGGGCGATCCTTGGAGGGGCATATTTCCTATCTATGGACTTGGCCGCAGAAGGAATAAGAGCTGGATTCTTCCACACCATCTGTGAAAGGGTCTCGAAAGAGGGCCATACCGGAGGGGTTAAATCATAGTGATTTCCAGGACATGAAGATATTGGAGACCCAAAAGCTTCCCAGGATCGATTTTTGTGGTCTGGAGAGAAAGGGTAGAATTTAAAGTTTTTGAGCAGAGACTTAAAGGAAAAGGTCCTCAACAACAGGCTCTGCAGGAGGATTGATCCCTGCCCCAAGGCAGTATCAGCATCAACATCCTCACCCAGTCTAGGATCTGGATCGGGCTCAAAATCATCTCCTGACAGTCCAGGAGGGACCGTATAGACAAGAACGGAGTGAAAACCAGGAGGAAGAAGAGAAGGAGAAAGAATCGGAGTCGAAAACCTCTGGAAACTAGGCAGTGCCACACCCATTCCCGGCGCCGTTGAAGAAAACGGTGCCAAGAACAAAGAAGGCGCCACCACATAACAAGGCATCGCACACAATGCCGATAAAGAGCGTGACGCTGCACCCGGCACTGGCACCATTCCCAGCACCGAAGGCGCCAAAGGATAGCACGGCACTGCACCCCCAATGCCACTGCCAGCACCAACACTGAGGATGGTGCCAACAGAGCCCGCAGCACTGCAGATAGCGCTGACAGCACTCGCGGCGCTACAAGGAACATCGATGCTGGAGAAGTCGGCACCGCAGATGACGACAACATCACAGAAGTCTGGGAACTGCGATTTGAAGTTACAGGATGAAAACTGACAGGAGATAAGGACATCGGTGTAGACCCCTGTGCCACAGCCGTGAGAGGGGGACAGACACCAGAGCACAGAGTCGATGGCACCGAAGAAGGCGCCGCGCGACTAGGAAGACCTAACTGCCCCACCTGCCGTCCCGGAACCGAAGGCCCCGGTGTCAGACAGGCCGGTTCAGGCAATCGGGCCAACCTCCGAGCCCACTGATCCATAACAGCAGCCCACTGGTGAAACTGCTCATCGGAAACCCTTCCAATAGGCGGAGAGGGGCTCCGGTGTCGAAGAGGCCGGCTCTCAGAGACAGAAACCGGTGACTCCAACAGCGGTGGAGACCAGTGCCTGGCCCCAATAACCGACCGTCTATGCACAGATGTACCAGAGTGAGACCTCGAGTGATGCAGTCTCTTGTTTGACCAGTGCGTCGAAGAAGAACTTGAGGCCGAATGGTGCTGAGAATGGGACCATTTCTTTTTATGCTTTCCAGGTAGACTGCCCATCTCCCTGAGCATTGGACCGTCCGTTGTCAGACCCCCCCCCGGGAGGGCGGCGGACCAGACCCAGCCCCACTGGCTGAACAGCTTTCATATGAAGTCTCCCTACCGTCACCTGTCCCACTCATGGTCGACTCCGTCAATGGAGAGCTGAATATTTCTTTCTTACAAGTAAGAATTTATTAAAATATAATCGGTACTTATCGCTGATAAATAAAAAAAACAATAAACTGAAAACTAAAAGCTGCTAGTTTGAAGTTTGACTCCCGGCAGGCGAGCGACGTCATCACTGACGTGCACTCGACGGTGGGAAAAAAGGAACTGAGGCGGTTGGCGGTCGACACTGAGATAGTCATTACCACACACACCAGGGCTCACGGTGCCGCTTCCTCGTGGCTCCATCTCAGCCGCCGGCCCTCCTGAAAAGTTTGCTCCCGCTGGGTCCTAGCACCTCTGGTGTACTCCCATTAGTGTGAATGAGTGGTGGAGACTTTATGTCCAGGAAGATCAATATGAACCTATCTCTTTTGAAAACGAAGTGGGAGTTGGATCTTAGAATAGCTTCATCAGGTCGGCCTGGTGGCGCTGAGGTTGAGGCACTGGACGTCACACCTTGCACCACACTGGCGACCTGGGTTCAAGAACGAGCATGGGTCATTGCGGGGGGGGGGGGATGGATTGAGCAGCAGTAAGGCAGCTCTCCCCTCCCAGGTGGGGACTCAGCCACACTCACTGTGGGGCTACCCCCGGGTGGAGGCCCGGAGGTAGTGCAGTCAGGAGCGACTAGTGTAGGGAAGGCGCCACGGGTTGCTGCATGTGCATGCTTCCACATGCATGCGAGCAACCGCAGCAAGGGGCAGGGAGAAAATTGTAAAAAATGGAGCTGGCAGGCTACATGACGGCCCTGTAGTGCCGTGCTGGCCCCCCAAGAGTCTACATGTTGCTGTCCGGGGGTGAGGGAAAGTTGACACCCTTCTCCCTCGGCCCTGCCAAGGGGGGGCAACCCATGGAAGATTGCCAGGAGGGTCGGCTGCAGGGGAAGCGGAGGTCCTGAGACCAAGCCCCTCTGAGGGAGGGGCCGGAGCCACCTGCCAGCTCTACCATGTCTCCCCATCGCCAAGTAGGTGGGAGGTGGCGACGGGAGTCAAAGAGCTTAATAAAAACAAAAAAACAAACAAAAAAAAGAATAGCTTCATCAGACAGACAGACTCAGAATGGAAAGAAATTGTGAATTTACTCTTTCGCAGATTTTTGTGTCATCTGCAATGAGACACACTTTCATAAACATAGACTTAGACGGCAGATAAGGACTGCTTGGCCCACCCAGTCTGCCCATTTCCCTACCTATTGGATAAGTTGCAGATCCTAGTTAATCAACAGCCTACTTCTTCCTACCCCCCCACCAGAATTTCCTTATGTCTGTCCAATACATTCTTGAATTCCCCCACTGTTTTTGACCCCACGACCTCCTCAGGAAGGCCGTTCCATGCGTCCACCACCCTTTCCATGAAAAAATAATTCCTCGTGTTGCTCCTGAGCCGTCCTCCCTCTATCTTCAAACTGTGCCCCCTTGTTCTTGCACATCTCTTTTTCTGAAAGATGCTACCCTTTCGGACTTTGTTGATTCCCTTGAGGTACTTGAAAGTTTCTATCATGTCTCCCCTCTCCCTCCTTTACTCGAGGGTATACATATTAAGATCCTTTAGTCTCTCTTCGTACGGCTTCTGGTGCAGACTCTGCACCATTTTAGTTGCCCTCCTCTGGACTGCCTCCATCCTGTCTATGTCCTTGCGGAGATGGGGGTCTCCAGAACTGTATGCAGTACTCCAGATGCGGTCGCACCAACTGTCTGTACAGAGGCATAACAACTTCTGTTTTCTACTGGTGATGCCTCTCCCTATATATCCCAGTATCCCCCCAGCCTTTCTTACTGCCTTCTCACATTAGCAACCAAAAAAGTCTTGGCACACCTTTTCTACAGGACAAGGAAAAACTCTCCACACATAGCAAGTCATGTAATTACTTAACTTTACTGGTAATATCAAAAAAACAGCGACGGCAGACAAAGTGCAAACCAGTGCAGACACAGAACAACTCCTCACGCATGTTTAGCCTGAACATGTATACCCTTGAGGAAAGAAGGGAGAGGGGGGACATGATAGAAACTTTTAAGTACCTCAGTGGAATCAACAAAGTCCAAGAGGGTAGCATTTTTCAGAAAAAGAGACTTGCAAGAACAAGAGGACACAATTTAAAGATAGAAGGAGGGCGGTTCAGGGGCAATGTGAGGAAGTATTATTTCACAGAGAGGGTAGTGGATGCATGGAACAGCCTTCCTGAGGAGGTTGTGGGGTCTAAAACTGTGGGAGAATTCAAGAATGCATAGGACAGACATAAGGCAATTCTTGTGGGGGGTAGGAAGAAATAGGCTGTTGGTTAACTAGGATCTGCGGCCTATCCTGTAGGTAGGGAAATGGGCAGACTAGATGGGCCTAGCGGTCCTTATCTGCCGTCAAAGTCTATGTTTCTATGAACACAGGCTTTGTCCAACCTTGCCAAGTCCCTTCTCATCCTTTCCACCCCACCCCTTGTGTATCAACCCTGTTGCAGATCTTTGTGTCATTTGCAAAGAGGCATACTGAGACCTGCCTCCTCAGATGAGAGGTACACACAGATAGAGCAGCACCTTAGTCCCCACAAGGTTTTTATTTGCTGTGTTCTAAAGAGTGATACTTTCATACTCTGCTTCTGTGCTAAATTCATCAAATTCCCCTGCTTCCTTACCTTCCTCAGTTAGACAGGATAGAGGAATTTTAGGGGGCCTGCATTTGCTGCATGACCTGAAACATTTCTCACATCTCCAGTAATTCTTCCAGGAAAGTAATCTGTTCAACTGAGGGACAAACTGATCCAACTGGAGACTCCACAGTGGGTATACTATGTAGAGCTTTCACTGGTTTGCTCCCGCTGCGTGACTGACCGTCACTTTGTACACTAAGGAATTTAGTCCCTGGATCTTTCACCAGTTTTCTTTCCCCGTGTGGTTTCTGTACCCCAGTGGCAGCAAGAGATTAACTGCTCTCCTCTGATGGTCTCTTGGCCTTACAGCGTACTGCCACTGGTGGAGGGTTTCGCTGAATCCTATGGAGAGACACTGACATTATTGGAGCCCTCCATATTAACTAGATTTTCTTTACTGGGAAACACTGTCTGGAAACTGGTGCAGAAAAATAAAACAATTTCGATTCTGTCCTAAAGAACCAAAGGCTGGATTCACACCCCTGCCTAAAATGCTCAGGTCACAAACACTTAAAACACAAACTGTGGTTGTCGGCTTTCGGAATCTTATCACCATAGACAACCCCCACACTTTTTAAATCCTTGGGGACCTGTGTGTTTCTTTGTTTTCTGTGGCATAAGGTGTTACTGCAAAATGTACCCCAAATAAAACCCTTCTTTCTCTAATTTGTGGTTTGGAACTGAGAATCAGTAGCCATAATCGAGAAAACTGTTGGTTCCCTAGTAAACAAGGAACCTATTGTGATCAGTTCCCTGGAACCAAAAACATGGCAAATGTCCCCCCTAAACTGATCAGTGCCTGAATCAGAACAAAGCAAAAGTCCAAAACTGGACTAAATTAAACATTTTACTCACAAACCAAGGATTTTTGCAGAGCTTAGTCTGGGGCACTGAGTCTTTACTACAGTTGAAAATGGTCTGGCAGCTGAGGCTGAGAGGTGGTGCAATCAATGTTTGGATTGGTTCAAACTATTCTGAATATTCTGGGGCTAAGAGCATGTGCAGTCTTTCAGCTCAAAGTCATATGCAGATGAAAACGATGTTAGAAAGAAGGACAAGAATCTCAGGACAAAATGGGGGCATGATATCCAAATGTCTCTTATAGACTCACACACACACACACACACACACACACACAGAAAAACTACATAAACAGTGACTAACACAGTTAAGAAAAGCATTTAGCACCATTGGAGGAAGCATGCCGCAGAGGCAGTCTGCAAGAAGAGCAGTGAGCAGGACCTGTAGGGGAGGTGAGGAGAGACAGCAAACATCAAAATTGTTTGGTTTCTGTGGGTCTCTCCAAACCACACTCATGGCACTCAGTTGATGAAATCTGCAATAACTGATTGCATGAAGCAGATGAGTCCAAGTGTCATAGGTGATGAACCAGTTATAGTTTTTTTTTTGGGGGGGGTGTTTATGGTAATTTTAGGGGGAGGCTGTCTCCCTACTTACAAACTGAGCGCGAGGTTGCGGTCCCCTGTGACCTCCAGGTGTTTGGCGTTGTTGTAGTAGGTAGTACGCAGATGGACTCTGTCTTGAATCTCAGCCGTTTCTATGGCCTTCTGCCACTGACCTGATGCCTGGTAAAACTTGTTCAGGAGGTCATAGCGTCGGCAGCTTTTATATAACCTCTCAGCATCCTCCTGAAAGAAAACATTACAGTGAAAATTATTGTCTTGCCCTATCTCTAAATATACTAAGCCTCTCAACTGTCCCACATGGGGGATGCAGGCATGCTACAGTTTCAGGGTATACCAGAGATCTTCGGGGCTATCTCTGTCATAAGTCACACCTATGGAACTTCGCCATCAGGCGTGAGGATCCCACAAAAGCTTTTTCCTGCAGCAATCTATTAGGGGCCACCCACGCTAATGCCAGGCTTCGATGTTACACACCCGACAAAAGCATGGGTGGCCCGCTCCTCCCAGTTCTTTCCATAGTCGACCATTCAGACATGGACTTCTGCGGAAGCTTCGACGCTCAGTTCGACCGTCATTTTTACTTATTATTTTTCTTTTACTTACCGTTGAATCACTTCAGCTTAAAGTGATTCCTTTATCCTTTGTGTGTCGAGAACTCCGTTGGCTCTTTTCCATCAGTGATGCTGCAGAAAGATCTCCTCCACCGATGGACACAAGCTTTGTGTCTGCTGTTTTGGGCCTAGCCACAACATTCTCGCCTGTGAATCCTGCCAGAAGATCAACCTCACCACCAGGCGCTGATGCAAGAAAGTCCTGCAGAAGTTCCTCATGGAGCAACAGGTAGCCAGTGGGGTCCTCTGGAGCCCCCCCCCCAAAGTCGCTGGTGTCTTCTTTGGGCTCTCAGGCCACCAAGGCCCAGGACAAATCCTTGGGGAAACATTCTTGGTGGGACAAGGAAAGGAATAAGGACCACTTCCAGTCAGTGATCCCAATCACCACTGGATTCAACTTCTTCTTCTTCTGGGATCGCCCCATTGACTGCTTTGGCGTTGGCACCTCACCCCGTCCAGGCCTATGATACTTCCAGGTCCCCCACAGTGGATTCGTCTTCCAGCCACCATAGGGCTGAGGAGGGGTCATCGGCCCCTGCCCCACAGTCGAGACCTCTCAAGCCTCGAGGTCCACCGGTGCAGGGCACTCCCACTACCAGTTCAGTTAGCAGGACGTCGTTGGACCAGGGCTATATGCCCCCTCCACTGACACCTGTGTCGACCATGATTCCTTTTCCTGCCATCGACCTTACACTTACCTCTATTACCACCTCAGTTTTTCAACAGCTAGTTCCATGGCCCGGGCTGCCCTCGCCAGCGGCATTGATGGCTGTTTCAGCACTGATGCCTGTTTGATCTGCACATCCTACACCCTCCAGAGAGCTGTCGGTATAGCGTTCCTTGGTCCCTGCCTCAGAGCAGACCAACGTCGAAGAGGAGTACCATTCTGATCTCATCCTCTGTGAGGAAGTGGAGTAGGAGGAGGAGGAAGATGTTGATGTAGGATCCTCTGACAGGTCCACTGTCTCCTCCAGGAGTGAGGAGTCTGTCAAGCACACTCATAGGTCCCTTCTAGAGGACCCCTCCTTTTTTAACATTATAAAACAGCTCTCCTCCACCATGGGTTTCCAAACTGAGGAGGAGGATGAAACGAGGAGGAATCTGTTGGACTTCCTGGAGATCCCCCGAGACTCCACCAAAGGTTATTCCTTCTCTTCTGCCAGCTCTGAATGATTCTGCCACAGCAGCCTGGTGCAGGGCCAACATGGTGCCAGCCATGCCCAGAAAGGTCAAAAAGCTCCATCAGGCACCTTAGGGGTTGCCCTTCTATGCGACCCAGCCTGAGACTGACACTATGACTATCAAAGCTGCTCATGACATAACTAAGGCCCCTAAGCACCTTAGTTCCCTGTCCCCTGACAGCGAGTCCAGGAGATTGGACCTTTGGGGCAAGAGGACTTGTGCCTCTGTCACCCTCAGCCTGCGGACTGCCAATTATTTGGCTCATCTTATTAAGTATCGCAACACCCTTTGGAAGAAGGGCAAGGTAGCTGCACAGGGCGACAGTGGAGATTATCGGACCAGCGCTACACTAGTAGTGTAAAACTTCCGTGAATACAGCACATGCTTGCGCTTACTGTTGATGTGTGTTGTGTCAGTTTGTTTGAGTTGGAGGGGTGCTGGGGTGAAGTCCACCTACTCAAATAAACTACTAAAAATAACCCAATGACTGATTTAAGACAGTAGCATAACTTGATCCCACGCTAATAGCGCAGGTCCGTTGCTGGTCCAATAATCTCCACTATCTCCCAGCACAGGCCCTCCATGAGGGTTCCCACAAGCAGAAGCTCCTCAAGGTACTTCAGGCCTCGGAAGATGTCAGTAAGTATCTCCTCAGAGCCACCTATGATATGGCTGATAATACAGCCAGGGCAGCTGCCGCTGGCATTTACCTCAGAAGGCATTCCTGGCTGCGGGTCTCTGGCTTTACGAATTATGTCCAGCAAAAGGTGCTGAATGCCCCTTTTGTGGGTCACAAACTTTTTGGTCCAGACATGCAGGATATTATCAATTAACTGCAAGCTTCTGGCAGGGCTATTTGGTTTGTCCACTCCTTGTATCATACTTCCATCGAGGCACAGGTCAGGAAGCATAGGGAAAAAGAGATTGCAGCGACAGGCGCAGCAGAGGAGAGAAGAGATACGGCAACAGGAGCAGCAATGGCTGGATGCCTTGCAAGCTATCAAAGGCAGAGGATCTGGTAGAGACCCAGATATCTGTACAACGAGGGACACAGAGACCGAATGAAAATTTTATTTTATTTTGCCTTTGTAAATAGTTATTCTGAAGGATTTTATTTTATGATACTGCTAGTGTAAATAAATAATTTTTGGTGAATTCTACAACTGCTCCTGGTTTTCCTGTGCTTCCTGACCTGTGCCTCGATGACACATACCCAGCTCAGGAGTAGGCCAAGGTCCTCCTTTCAGAAGGTCTTTCACAAGTTGGGTCCCAGAGCCAAGCTTCAGGGTAAGTTCAGAGCCAGCTCTGCCTTGCCTGCCCCCTCTTTGAAACACAGAAGTTGATGGCAGATAAGGACATCAAGGCCTATCCAGTCTGCCCATTTTTTCTATCTTATGAATGTGCCATAGGCCTTCCTCTTCCTCCTCTGGTCCCTCTGTCAAGCAAACCAGAGCAGGGAATGCAGCCCCGGCCGCCAGTTCAGTCTCTGTCTGACTCCTTGATAGACACCCCCTCCTCCTTCCCCAAGCCAGGAGGTGGTGGTCTGAGGTTGGTTCTTCCTCCATCTGTCCCTATGGAGACCCATCACAATAGATGCTTGGATCCTACAGATAATCAAGCAGGGCCATGCTCTAGAGCAGCCTCCAGATGTTCCCTTGGTCCTCATGTTTTTCCCTCCAGATCACACAGAGGTGCTCAGGGAGGAGGGCCTCACCTTGCTGCACAAGCGGGCCACAGAACTAGGGCCCAGGCGGCAAAGGAACAAGGGGCTCTACTCCAGGTTCTTCCTGGTTCCCAAAAGAACAGAGAACTTGAGGCCCATTCTAGATCTCAAAGAGCTGAACCTTTCAATTCAGTACAAAAAGTTCTGGATATTTACTTTGCATGGCCTTCTTCCATTGCTCAAGCTGGGTGATTGGCTATGCTCATTCGATATGCACGATGCTTACCTGCATATCATGGTTTGCCCCCTCACAGGAGGTACCTGCAGTTCCTGTTCCAAGGGGAGCAGTACCAGTTCAAGGTATTATCCTTTGGCTTATCCTCTGCGCCACAGGTATTTGCCAAGTGCTTAGCAGCTGTAGTAGCAGCCCCTCGGTGCGAAGGCCTCTATGTGTTCCCTTATCTGGACGACTGGCTGCTGAAAGCCCAGTCCAGGGAGCTCCTATTGTTGACTCTACAATGCACTCTGCAGTTATTCCAGTCCATTGGGCATCACTGTCAATTGGCCCAAGTCTGTGCTAGCCCCTTCTCAGCAACTGCAATACATAGGAGCAGTCCTGGACTCTACTCAGGGCAAGGCCTTTCTCCCTCAAGACAGGGCAGACTACCTTATTGCCTAGGCCCAGGAGGCAGCTCAGAGCTGGCATCTCCCAGCCAGAACATTCCTCAGGCCACTGTTACGGTCTCTCTGGCCAGGCTGCACATGAGGATTCCACAATGGACCGTCAGGGTTCAATGGGATCAGCGCTCAGATGACCTAGATCAGCTGGTCCTGGTCTCCTCACCAGTATGCAGAGTGCTTTACTGATGGATGGACCTGGCCAGTCTCTTAAAGGAGGGTCCCCTTTCTTAACCCCACTCCTCAGGAAATCCTCACCACAGATGCTTTGGGTCTGGGTTGGGGAGCCCATCTTGGTCCTTATTAGACCCAAGGTGTCTGGTCCCACTGGGAGACTCACCTCCACATAAATGTCTTAGAAATGAGGGCAGTTGGCTGGCCCAGTGGTGCTGGAGGTTGAGGCACTGGTCACTACACCTTGCACCACGCCGGTGACCCGGGTTTGGGAATGAACCTGGGTCGCCAGGGGGGGGAGAGAGGGCTGAGCATCCAGAGGACTGCTCTCCTCTCTCGGGGGGAGTGTGCCACGTTGTCCCACTCGTTGACTGCCCTCTGGTGGTGACTGGAGGGCAATACAGGTCGGGAGGCACGCTCTGACATAATCACGTCGGTAGGGAGGGGGGACGGGAGAAACAGGAGGAAAAGAAGCTTGGCAGGGCTCCATGACAGTATGTCTTCCAGAAACATCTCTCTCCAGGCTCTCTGTTTGTGCAGTCGGACAGTCTCAGTGTGGTATATTACATCAACAAACGGGGGTAGACCAATTCATACCTTCTATGCCGGGAAGCAATGAGGGTCTGGTACTGGGCTCTAGGTCATGGTCTAGAACTGTCAGTCGTCCAAGTGTCAGGTGCCCAAAACACCTTGGCAGACAGCCTCAGCTGGTCACAGTCCAAAGTGCACAAGTGGGGGCTGCTGTCCTCAGTCACAGAAGATCTCTCTGACAGGTGGGGTCATCCAGAGTTAGACCTTTTTGCGTCCCCACTCAATGTAAAACTACCATGTTTCTGCTCGCTAGATCCAGGGTCTGGAGTTTTCTGGTGCGACACGTTGTCCCTCTCCTGGAAAGGAAGGTTTCTTTATGCATTCCCTCCCTTCCCACTGATTCAGAGGATTCTCATCAAGCTATAGATGGAGGATGCCACCGTAATTCTGATGGCCCCGTTTTGGCCATGGCAGATATGGTTTCCATCACTGCAGCAACTGACTGTGGAACCTCCAGTTTCCTTGCCCCCTGCCGGTATCTGGTGACTCAGGCCCAGGGGAGCCTAGTCATCCAGACCTCAAGTCTCTCCACCTGCATGTATGGCTCCTGAGGACATAATCATTCCTATGTTTGGGGTGTCTCAGAAAGTGGCTGACATCCTGGTGGCCACCAGAAAACCTTCCACCAGGGCCACTTACTCTATGAAATGGAAGCCGTTTGCTATCTGGGCCACTTCGCATAGCCTGGACCCTTTCACCTGCCTGATAAACCAGGTTTTGGAGTATCTCCTGACCTTGTCTGAAGCAGGACTCAAATACTCCTCCCTTAAAGTGCATCTGTCGACCATATCAGCCTTTCATGTGCCCACTAAGGGATGTATGGTGGCATAGCTGGATATGGCCTGTACTTTTCTGAGAGGCATTCTTCACTTGAAGCCTCCTATCCATAACCTGGTTCCGGCTTGGGACCTGAATTTTGTTTCAGAGGAGCTGACCCTGCCTCCTTTTGAGCCAGCCACATCTTGCAAGCTACCCTTTCTGTCGTGGAAAGCATTATTTTTTGTTGTCATTATCTCTGCTTGAAGAATTTCGGAGCTACAGGGTCTCGTGTGACCAGCCTTATTTGATTTTCCACAAAGCCAGGGTCTCTTTGCATACTAACCCTAAGTCCCTTCCTAAGGTGGTGTCTGAGTTTACCCTAAATCAATCCATCCACCTGCCCATTTATTATCCAGAGCATGCAAATCCAGGGGAAGCATTGCTCTACACTTTAGATGTGCATAGAATTTTGCGTTACTATACACACCATACCAAGGACTGCAGGAAGTCCAAACAGTTGTTTGTTTCTTTTGCCCCTGGCAGAGAGGGCACTCCAGTTTCAAAACAGTGCTTGTCCAAACGGTTGGCCAACTGTATTGTATTTTGTTACAGGAAGTACGGTAAGGAACTTCCTGGGGTTGTCATTCTACCAGGGGCATGGATACTTCAGTTGCCTGTTTCAGGGGCACGTCTGTAGTTGAGATTTGCACTGCTGTCACTTGTAGTACTGTCCACACATTCCCCAAGCACTACAGTCTGGACACTGACTCCAGGAGAAGGGCAGGCTTTGGCCTTGCTGTGTTTCAGGGCCGTCTTTCTTAGGCCTCTGGCCTCCTGCCACCTAGACTGTCTTTGCACTCAGCACTGCTTGGGACTCATTCCATAGGAGTGACCTAATGACAGCGATATCCCCGAAGAAGATAGAAAAGTTACGTAAGAACTTACCATAACAGTAGATCTTTGAGGGAATCTCTGTCATCAGGTCATGCTGTTTCCCCTCCCTCCATCCCCCTTTCTCTCTACGGCTCAGCTGTCCTGTTGCTCCAGCCTTTCTGCTAGCTGGGCACCTTCTATCTCTCTCTCTCTCTCTTCAGCTCCCTGGTGGGACTCCTGTCTCTCTCTTGGCCTCCGACTAGGGAAAGACCTGGGGGGGGGGCCCATCCACGCTTTTATAGTGCATGTGACATCGGAGCCAGACATCAGCGTGGGTGGCCCCCAACAGACTGCTGCAAAAAAAAGCTTCTGTGAGATCCTGATGCCTGATGGTGAAGTTCCATAATCCACAGGTGTGACCTGATGATGAGTAGTAGTAGAGTTTATTTATTTCGGGTACCCTTCCCTGTGGGCTCTGGGTCCCCCTTACAACAAAATATAATACAGCTATACAAATACAGCACTAAAGAACGGTCAACATACAATACATAAAATTGACATAAACCCACTAAAAATCTAAAAACAGATGGATTCCCACGTTGTCTGATGGTCCCAAAATAAATTCCTCAGGTCCCAAAGGCCTGCTCAAACAGGAAGGTCTTAAGGTGGGTTTTAAAGACATCAATGGATGGTGCCTCCTGGAGGTACCCCGGCAGTGATAGAGGACCGATGCTGCCACTTCAAACGCCCGGTCCCCAGATGATTTTAACCTAGCCCTGGGGACCTCCAGGAGGGCCACTGCAGCTGATCTGAGAAAGCAAGATGGGGAGCCCCTTCAGGTAGCCCGGCCCTAACCCGTGTAGGGCCTTGTAGGTCAGAAGACCTACTTTAAAGTTGATGCACCAGTGCACCAGCAGCCAATGCAGTTCACGCAGCACTGGTATGATATGACTGAACAGCGAGTGTCCAGTCAACAATAGGGCCGCTGCATTCTGCAGAAGCTGCAGGCACCGCATCGCACCTCCTCTGACCCTGAGGTAGTGTGCATTACAGTAGTCAAACCTCGAGGAGACAAAAGCATGTACCAGCATGGCCAGGTCTTTGGGGGGAATAAGGGACTTAATTTGGGTGATGTTCTGGAGATGGTAAAACCTGGTCCGGACAACAGCCGACAGCTGAGCATCAAGTGTCAGCTCATTGTCCAAAACAACGCCCACATTTTTCAACTTTAGAGAGGCCTCCAGTTCGGTCAGGCCAATAAAAAGCTCCAACCTATTCCCAGAGGCCTCCATTCCTCCCCGTCAACCTGGCTCAACCATCAGCACCTCAGTCTTCCCCAGGTTAAGTCTCAGCCAGTTCGACAACGTCCAGCCTGGATCTTGGCCAAGCACTCATTTAGCACGTCGACCACGTCAGATCTCCTGGGTGCAAAGAACAGATAGAGCTGAGTATCATCAGCATAGCAATGAAAACTCAGCTCATACTGCCTTATAACTTCACCCAGGGGCAGCATGTACACTGCGAAAAACATGGTGGAGAGTGCATAATAGTGGGGAATGCCACAGGGCAGGTCCATGGGTCTGAGGAATAATTCCCCAGTATCACCCTCTGAGACCTGCACTGGAGGAAGGCCTTAAACCAGCTGATGACCTTGCCGGTGATTCCTACATACTCCCTCAGCCTGTCCAACAACACCCCATGGTCCACAGTATCAAACACTGAGGAGTAATTGAGAAGGACGAGAACTGTTGGCTCTCCTCTATCCCTCGCACTGAGCAGGTCATTCAATACCCTGATCAATGTGGTCTCCATGCTGTACAAGGCCCTAAATCCAGACTGGAACAATTCGTAAATTTGGAAGTCCGTGAGGTGACCCTCGAGCTGTTCCGTGACCACCTTCTCAAGAACATTCCCTAGGAAGGGGAGATTTGAGATAGGCCGGTAATTTGCCAAGATGTCTGAGTCCAAAGGTGTTTTTTTCAGCAGGGGCTTAACCAGATCTTGTTTAAGGGACTCCGGAAACCCCCCTGTCGACAAGGAGCTCTCGACAATCTCAGCAAAAGCTGGGCCCAGGACCTCGAAGCAGCCAACTAGTAGTAACGCTGGGCTGGGTCAAGGTCGCAGAATGTTGGTTTAAGTGCAGAGATCACCCCACAGACCTCCACGATCATCACCAGCTGGAACTCTTCCCAGGGCGACCGAGTGTGTCCACTCACCCAGGAACTGCCACTGTTGAAGAATGGTATTCTGCTTGGAGAAATCCCAGCCCTCACGGAGAACACTCTGTCTGAAAAGAACCGAGCAAACTCCTCACACTTGTGAGCTGAAAAAGCTCTGATGGGTTCCAGACAGGCCAGATGTAATCAGGAGTGTAGCTATGAACATAAAGTTTGCACACCGTTTTGGACACCGTGACCTTCTTTGTTGCCCTACCTTCTTTTTTGACCCAACTGTACCCTTTTTGTTTCCCCTGCCTTGCTTGTTGCCCCCAGGTGTACCCAATTAGTTGCCCCTAAATGTAACCTGTTACAGTAAGTTCTTAAGTAACTGTTCTTTTTGCAAGGCATGGTACTGATACCATGCATGATCTCCTATATGAACATACATACATACGAAGAAGCCAGCAGAAGAAGGCCATTTGGTCTATCAAGTCTGCTTGTATTGCAGGGTCCACAGCTTGAGCCAATGTCCCTGCCCTCCCTCCCCACTCCTCCCATCCTCCCTACCCATGATCCTTACTTTCCACCTATGCTATCCCAGCTTCTTTTAAAGCTGCCCACTGTCTTCAATGAGATGACCTCTTCTGGCAGAGCATACCAAGTGTCCACCACCCTCTCTGTGAAGAAGTGCTTCCTGACCTCCCTCCTAAACCTCCCACCCTTCAACTTAAGACTGTGCCCCCTAGTGTTACGGTTGCCACTCAGCTTAAAGAGACTCTCCTTATCAACCTTATTTATCCCTTTCAAGTACTTGTAGGTCCCAATCATGTCCCCTCTTTCTTTCTCTCTCTCTCTCTCTCTCTCTCTCTCTCTCCTGCTTCCAAGGAGTACATATCAAGTGCCCATAACCTCTCCTCGTATGCCTAACCCTGCTGACCCACTATCACCTTTATAGCCCTCCTCTGGACCTTCTCCAGCAGGTTAATGCCCTTTTTGAGGTGTGGGCACCAGTACTGAACTCCATACTCCAGATGCGGCCTTACCAGTGACCTGTACAAGAGCAGTATAACCTCCTCTCTCCTACTACTGATCCCCCTAGGTATGCATCCCAGCATCTTGCTTGCCTTTACTGCTGCTTTCTTGCACTGCGTGGAGTGCTTCAGGTCACTAGTGATCATCACTCCCAGGTCCTTCTCCTCCTCTAATGCAGATACTCGGACTCCACCTAGGTAGTACTCTGTCCTGGGATTCTTGGCTCCAGTATGCATAACTTTGCATTTCTTGGCATTGAAGCCAAGCTGCCAAATCCTGGACCACTTTCCCAGCTTTTCCAGATCTTCCTGTAGGTCCTTGTATCCCTTCAGCTGTGTCCACTCTCCTGCAGAGCTTGGTGTCATCTGCGAATAGGCACATTTTGCCCTTAATGCCATCCCCAATTCATTGATGAAGACACTGAACAACACTGGCCCCAGCACAGCGCCCTGTGGGACCCCACTGGTTACCTTCCTGGTACCAGATAACTTCCCCCACAACCACCCTCTGGGTTCTGTCCCTCAGCCAGTTTTCCACCCATCTGGCCATCTTTTCCCCAAGCCCAAGATCCATCAACTTCCTGATCAACATTTTGTGGGGCACCGAGTCAAAGGCCTTGCTGAAATCAAGATAGAGGATGTCTACCACTTGGCCCCTGTCTACTGTCTTAGTGTCACAGTCAAAGAAGTCAATCAGATTCATTTGACACAATCACTCCCCTATGAACCCATGCTGCCTCGCATCCTGGAGACCATGGTCCTCAAGATATTCCACCAATCTTTCCTTTAGTATGGTCTCCATGAGCTTGCCCACAATGGAGGTCAGACTGACTGGTGTGTAATTCCCTGGGTCATCCTTAGGACCGCTTTTGTGAAACTGTGAAAGCCACTGTGGATTTGCAAGTCTACCAGCCCTTATGCCACCAGATGCCCCAACTTGGATTGTCTCCTGTCCGTCCCACACAAGACAACATTCCCACATTTCTGCACACTAAACTGTGAATCATGTAATACCATAGTATTACATAAAAGTATAGTAATTTAAGGTCAGAATGTACTCTAAGGCTATCATGTCTATCCTTGCTTCATGATTGGTAGCATTACCAGACTCAAAGGCAAACTCACCCTGGTCTCAACTCTCCATTAGAGGAAGGCCTATATTGACACAGCAGGAGCCAACTTAAGTGAATAGACATTCTAGTAAAGACAGTGGACCTCTCACATAGTAGAGATAAGTAAGGTCAGGCAGGCAGGAGGGTGGAATGAAGAACTGAGCTGTAGAAGGTGCTCTGGGAGATGGAGGTTGCCTGGTTTGCAGGAGGTTGGATTCCTAGTGGTGGAACCTGAACCATCTCAGGGCTGTGCTCAACAGACTGAGGGGTACTCCTCTCCACTGGGGACCTGAGGCTTGGACATCTCTTCCCCAGAGGCCCCACAGGGTTTCAAAGGCAGGATGGTGTATGGTGGGAGGGTGGTTGGGAAGGAGTAAGTCCACGTCCCTGGGGTGGGGATTATGAACTGGTATCAGCCACTGAAGTTACCAGAGATGGTTGCGTCCCACTGGCTCCAAACTGACAGTGCAGAACAGACACTGACAATAGAGATTAAGGTACTATCTGTACAGAAGGAGCCTAGAGGTGTGGACCAGTCCATGCAAGAGGAACCTGCTGGAGGGGGGGGCTAGGAAAGAATGAGGGAAAGATTAGGCGGCGAGTTCTAATGCCAGGGGACTCAACAGTAAGAGAAACAGGGAGGCTGGATGAGAGCTCGGAGCCAGGCAGAAGGAAGGTGGTGCGTCTTCCAGGTATGATGGTGGAAAAGATCATACCCAGGCTCCATACCCTGACCAGAGGAGATGATGGAAAGCCAAATGTGATACACTTGGGAATCAATAATCTGGAGAGATGCAGGGCGGAATCAGTCCAGGAGATTCAGGGTGCTGGGGGAGAAGCTTAGCAATAGCGTAGCCTCGGTAGTCTTCTTAGAGGTGCTAACAGTGCCACATGCAATGAGGCCAGGAGGACAAGAATTGTAGATTTCACCGCTTGGTGACACAGGTGGTGTGGAAAGCAATGTTTCTGATATGTAGGGGACTGGGAAACCTTCAGAGAGGACAAAGCCTTGTATGCATCAGACCTGCTGCATCTTAGTGGAGGGGAAACCAGGATACTGGGAAGGAAACTGGAAGCGTATGTTAGCAAGAATGTAAATTAGCTTGCGCCACGCCAGCGACCTGGGTTCGGGAACGAGCTCCGGGAGCCGGGGAAGAGAGGATTGAGCATCCGATGGACTGCTCTCCTCTCCTGGGAGGGAGGGGGTTCTCTTCCCACAACCTTAGTGACACCCAGTGGAGACCGGACGCACTACAGTCAGGGACCAACAAGCAGGGGAACATCAGGCAGTCGTCCTACGGATGTGTGTGGAGTGCTCACTCGGCGCTGGATGGCACTGCACGTCCGCTGGGGGGGGGGGCGCCAGAAAACCGAAAATGCCTGGCTCCTGGAGGGTGAAGAAGGGTCCGGTGGTTGGTCCCCATGCCCAATGTCGGGCCTTCCAGCCTACTCCAGTACTCCCTCCCTGCCCTGGCCACTCCACTAGATTTCCAGATAGAGTGCCAGGCAGGAGTCGGCGACCCCGCCCCACGGGGCTCAGAGCCGGGGGAGGGAGGTCGGGCAGTCAGATGCAGTGGAGTGGGGACAGTCCCACACTGGGCAGGACTGGAGGCTTCAGGAGGGCAGGAGTAAGGCCGGACTGAGTCACCACTCTGGAGAGAGGTCCAGGAGCCTGTGAGTAAGGGGGCATAAAGAAAGTTAAAAAAAAAAAAAAGAATGTAAATTGGGTTGGGGAGGGCTTCACTAGGGCTCAGGGCCCAAAGCTTTTGGTGCAGTGGAGCCACAGGCCCCTCCATGACAGTACTTTGGTGGGTGTAGAGGGGGAGGGAGGGGAGAGAGAGAGAGGGAGGAGTAAAGGGGATACAGATGGGATGGTCATAAAACAAGCAGGCATATCAAAATGCACTGCCAGGGAACAAGGACACTAAGAGCAACGAACACCCATACATAAGCAAGGATTCAAGAAAAAGTGAAAAGGTGCAGCAGACCTCCTGGGAAGCCACAGGCATTAATATCAGGAACCTGGGCAACAAAGTGGGGAATCTTTGGGCACTGTTTGCAGAAGACTAACTGGACTAGTGCCCATAACAGAAACCTGGGTGACACCGTATTATGATTGGAATCTCACAATACTAGGGTTCTTAACCTTTAGGAAGGACAGAGCGGAGGGCATGGGGTGGGGTGAGGTGTGGCCCTGCATGTGAGGGAGGGCGTTGAGAAACATGACAGCAAGTGAGAAGATGGTGATGGAGTCACTGTGGGTATAGCTAGAATCGGGAAGGGACAGGAAGATGAGACTGGGGTGGTCTACAGGCTTCCAAATCAAAAAGAATAGGCAAAGGGAACTCAAAAAGGCAGCAGCACAAGGGGAAAGTGGAGATCAGAGAAGACTTCAATCTTGCTGATGTAGACTGGAGAATTCCAAGAGCAATCAGCATCACAAGTCAGGCAATCATGGATACATTTGAGGATGGCTTCTTGGTCCAGATGATCAGGGAACCAATGACAGGGAGGAGGGGGCAACCCTGGATCTTCTGCTAACAAACAGCGACTATGTCAGGGATATCAGAATAGGGGAACCATTGGGTTCTAGCGTCCTCCTATTAGCGTAGTCTGCTAGAGATAGGTACAGAAATAACCAACTCCAAAGTTAGAGTCCTTCAGAAGGGCTAATTTTGGTGAGATGCGGGGAAATTTAAGCAGGTTGGTGGATGTTGAGGGGGCAGAAGGATGGAGGGAAAATGGGCATAGGGGGCGGGTGCAGGTCGAGCTGTCTTAATGGCTGACCTAGTCTTCTGTGTGGCCTCCAGAGCTTGTTCCACCTGGGGTCCGAACAGATACATACCATCGAAGGGTAAGGCCGTGACCTGCTGCTGGGCATCATTCGTGAAGCCCGAAGTACGTAGTCAAGGGTGGCGACAGGTACAAATGCCTGCCAACACCGCTTGACAGTTTCCTTTTATGCTTTCAGGGGGACCGCCCATCTCCCTGAGCACTGGACCATTTGTTGTCAGACCCACCCTCCAGGGAGGGTGGCGGACGGGACCCAGTCTGGCTGACTGAACAGCTTTCATACGAAGTCTCCCTACCGTCACCTGATCCGCTCATGGTCGACTCTGTCAATGGAGCGCTGAAGACTTCTTTATGATAATCAGTAACATTAAATCTAATCGGCACTTGTTTCGAAGATAAATTATGAAACAATAAACTGCAAACTATGCTGCTAGTTTGAAGTTTGACTCCCGGTGGGCGAGCAACGTCGTCACTGAAACGCACTCGACAGCGGGAAAAAAGGAACTGAGGCAGTTGGAGGGTTGACGCTGAGGTAGTCTTCACTGCGCGAGCCATGGCTCATGGTGCTGCTTCCTCACGGTTCCTCCTCGGGCGCCAACCCCCTTGAAAAAAGTTTGCTCCCGCTGGGTCCTAGTGCCTTCGGCATAGATCCCATTAGTGTGAATGAGTGGTGGAGACTTTATGTCCGGGAAGATCTTAACGCAACAGTAGACCTGCGGGAGACACTCTTGCAGCAAGTAACACATATAGGACTGACGCTGGCCAGTGGCAGGACCCCTCGACAAACTTTTCCAGCAGTACCCAGCAGGGCCTGCCCATCCTGATGTCGGCCCGGCCCCGATATACCACGTGGTATATAAGAGGCGGCGGTCTCCAGCGTGCTTCAGTTTTTGTACCGCTGGCAGTACCAGTAGACGAAACAGCCAAGATCCAAACAGGTAAATATTAAAAGGCAATTTCTCATCCAGCAGCTAGACAAAAAGCGCTAGGCGCATGGCGAGCGATACCTCAAGGGGGAAGGTGGTAGGGAAGTATACTGTGAGAGCTTCTCTCGAAGATCTACTGTTTCAGTAAGTTCTTACTTAACTGTACTATCTTACTTCGAGAGGAAGCTCTTGCAGCATGTAACACATATAGGACTGTGTCCAAAGCAGTATAAACTGAAGACAACTGCCTGGGGAGGTAGGAGAGGAACAGAGGAAGGAAAAGACGTACATCCTGAGGAGATCAGGCCCTGCAGAACTGCTAGGCCGAAGCCAGCTCTGTGTCTACAGGTAATGTCTAGACTGTAGTGCTTGATGAAAGTGTGGACTGAGTGCCATGTGGCTGCTGCACAAATGTCCGAGGTTGATACCCTCTTAAGGGCTGCAAAGGAGGCTGTCACCGCTCTGGTAGAATGACCACTGACCGGGCCCGATAGGGGTCTGTTATGCTTTTGGTAGCAGAATGTGATGCAGTGCACCAGCCACTTAGAGAGAGCCTGCTTAGAAACCGGACTGCCCAAGGAATGTGGGGCAAAGGAAACGAACAGCTGATCAGATGTTCTGGTCCCCCATGGTCCTAGACAAATAAAATCACCACGTGCGATGAACGTCCAGCGTGTGGAGAAGCACCTCACCACGACTGGAGTAGTCAGGGTAGTAGATTGAGAGCTGAACATCCTGGTTCAATGTCATTTCAGACACTACTTTGGGGAGAAACTTGGGATTGGTAAGCAAAGCTACCCTGTCTTTACGAAAAATCAAATAAGGCTCCTTACACATGAGGGCCTGACGCTCAGATATCCTTTGAGCAGAAGTAACAGCAACTAAAAGTAACGTTTTGCAGGACAGACAGTGTAGCTCACAATCCGCAGCGGGTTCAAATGGTGGAATGGTAAGCTTCTCTAGGACAAACAGAAGGTCCCAAGGGGGAACAGGACCCCGAATAGGGGGCTTTATGTGAAGAATGCCTCTGAGAAAGGCCCGAGTCACCTCCAATTGAGCCACCGTCCTGCCGTGGACAGTGGAGTAATTGGCAGAAAGATCGGCCAGGTGTATTTTAATGGAGGAGTAACTCAACCCTTACTCCAAGAGGGATAACAGGTATTCCAGCAAGGTGTTAACTGGACAGGCCAAAGATCTATGCAATGTGCTGTGGCCTAGAGGCAGAATTGTTACCACTTCATGGCATAAGTAGCTCTCGTGGAGGGCTTCCTCGCTTCCACCAGGACTTCAGCTATCTTGTCCGACACCCCAAATCTAAGCTTGGCTAAGTCTTGAGGAGCCAAGCATGAAGATGAAGGGACCGTAAGTTCGGGTGAATGAGAGTCCCGTTGTCCTGAGACAGCAAGTGAGTCATAAGTGGAAGTGAAACTAGTAGAGCCGCTGCCAGTTGCTGCAGCAAACGGAACCAAACCTGGTGAAGCCACAGTGGTGCTATGAGGATCATGGAAGTCCCCTCCGACTGAGCCTTGAGGATGACTCTCTGAATGAGGGGAAGGCGGGGAAGCGTATAGGAATCTCCCCTTCCAGGAGAGGGACAATGCGTCTTGCCAGAAAGCACCAGGCTCAGGATCTAGCGAGCAAAAACTGGGCAGTTTTGCGTTGGTGGAGGATGCGAAGAGATCCAACTATGGTGTCCCCCATCTGGCGAAAAGGTCGTCGACCACCGACTGCAGGAGCGACCATCCGTGCACTCAAGACCTTGTCCTGCGAAGGGCGTCTGCAAGTGTGTTTTGAACAGCTGGTACATGGACCGCTGTGACGGTCATCTGGCGGACTATGGCCCAATCCCACACTCTCGTAGCCTCCCTGCACAGGGTGGGTAAGAGTGTGTGCCTCCCTGTTTTTTGAGGCAGAAGACCACCGATGTGTTGTCCGTCTGGGGCATGATCACAGTGTCCAGTGCTTAGAGAGCACAGAGAATGGCTCTCATCTCCATGACGTTTATATGAAGAGATTCCTCAGTCAGAGACCAAGACCCCTTCTCCCCCCCCAGAGTCTTGTGTACTCCCAGGTGTGGCCCCATCCTGAGTTTGAAGCATCTGTGGTCAGGACCTGTCCAGGAGCTTCCCTCTAAAAGGTGGGAGACATCATCCACCAGAGGAGTTCCTTGCGAATCAGCCCTGTTATGGAGACAGGCATGTCCAGGTTGTCCCACCTCTGATCCCACTGTACCCGAAGAATCCACTGAATGGTCCTCATCTGGAGTCTTGCAAAGGGAACGGTAACTATGGAAGCCGCCATGTGATGCAACAGCCGGAGAAGCAACCTGACTGGCACGAAGAAGACAGAACAAATCTGTCTAGAGCCCGAATGCACTCTGCCCTGTCTTGAGGCAGGAAGGCTCGTCCCAATGAACGGCAAAAGTTGTGTGGGGCAGAGGGATGACTTGGCTGGGTTGATGGTAATCCCCAGGCTCCGGAACAGGTAGCAGGTATCCTGGATAGCTGCTGGGTGGGAGGCCACTACACTACCAGGGATATTGGGGATATGTTTAATACATACTAATAGCGGTACTGCACGGACTTGGGTTCGGGGATTGGGGAACGGGATCTGTGGGGGGAGGAACAGCCCTGCAGGCCATTTTGGAGTGGGGATTGGGACCTTGAGAGGACAGCCCTGCAGACTCTTAATAAATGGGGATCGGGACCTGGGGCGGGGACACAGCCCTGTGGGGCATTTAAAAATTGGGGGATCAGGACCTGGGGAAAAAGCCCTGCAGTGATTTAACAATTGGGGATCGGGACCTGGGGGGGACATAGCCCTGCAGACATTTAACAATTAGGGGATCAGGACGTGTGGGGGCATGGCCCTGCGGGGCATTACAATTCGTATTGGGGGATCGGGGGCTGGGGGTCCCATCGTCTTGCAAGGCTTTATCTAATGGCACAGGGATGGGGCTGGGGGGGTTGCATATACTGGGGAATTGGGTTGGCGGCCCATTGGCGCAACCCCCAGTGGATGCAAAGTACACTAACATCAGTTGTTTGCTGGTGTAACTGCACTTTGATGGATGTCCTCTGGGGGTTGTTCTAGAATAGCACATTTGGGGACTTTGTTGCAGCCCTTCCAGAATAGGGTGCAGCAGCTGCCGTAAACCCCCCTAGCACCATGTTGCAGGTGGCATAAGTCCACCTTGGAGCAAGCAGCCTACGACATGTCGCAGGCTGCTTTGCAGAATACCGAATGTTGCAGCTGCTGGAGTAACTTGCTACTTGCAGCATTTTTTTTTGAGCAAGTCAAGTTACGCCAGACGTAACCCTTTGAGAACTGGGCCGATAATGTCTCATCCTGCGAAGCACTGTGGGCACCACCACCAGGCACTTCGTAAACACCCTTGGGGCAGAAGAGAGGCCGAAGGGCAGAGCCCTGAACTGAAAATGCTCGCCCTGGAATGCGAACCGTAGATATTTCCGGTGTCCTTCAGCGATCAGGATGTGAAGGTATGCATCCTGCATATCCAGGGATGCTAGCCAGTCTCCCTGACACACCATGGGAATCAAATTGTGAAGGGTGATCATCCTGAAATGTCTGTACACAACTGACAGGTTTGGGTCGCTGAGGTCGAGGACTGGCCTCAAGTTTCACGACTTCTCTGGGACCAGGAAGAAGCGAAAATAGAACCCTCTCTCATGTGGCGGGACCGGCTCTATGGCATTTTTGGACAACAGTGCCTGAATCTCCTGGCGGATGAGGCCTGCATGTCCCACGGAGTGATGGGATGGAGGTGGGTACCTGTCCAGGCGGATGCACACGAACTCTATAGAGTACCTGTGTTCTATGAGCTTGTGAACTCACTGGTTGGAGATCACTTGTCTCCAGACCTCTGGATAAAGAGAGAAGTGACCTCCCACCTCCTCTCCTGATGAGGAGTCGTGGAGAGGTGGATTGCTCTGAGAGTCATGGCATTGGAGGGGGATGGAAAGTGGCATGGGCAGGTTTAGCCTGGCGAGAGGTGGAGGCTGAGGATCCCCTGGAGCCACCACATCAACCGAAGCCACCCCACTAAGCGTGGGGTTGCTGAAAGTGGGGTTGCAGAGGCTGTTGTCCCCCTCTGCCATGAAAGCGAGACCTCCGAAACTGTCTCTGCTTCGGGCGGTACATAGACTGCACGTTAACAGACGGTCTTACCAGAGTCCTGTAGTCTACTGATGATCCGCTCCGTCTCTTTGTGGAGAGGTTGTGGGATAACAGATGGACCAGATACCGAACTTCAAGTTCAACACACAATCTCTGTGTGATGTTTATTCAAAATGCAGAGATAACCTTAAGCAATGGTATATCCCTTCTTCAGTACATCAGTTTGCAGCAACAGACTATGTATGCCCTTTCTCTGCACTGAGACAGCACCTACTGATCTCTGATCTCCTAGCAGTTGAGGTTCAGCCTCCACCCCATGCAGGCCCCGTTTGCTTGGGTAGTGGGGGCTCAAATTAAAAAAACAAAAAACAAAGAACCTAAGTGCAAAAGCACTGAAATAAGGGTTACCCCAAAGGGCATTGACAATAAGCCAAGTTTCAAAGAAACACAACATCACACATACTTCCCTAATGCAAAGCATCGTGGGATATATGCAAATCAACATGACATTTCAGATTGTCTCAGTTTACAGCAATTTACATGCATTTTAATTAGCACAACTAACTTAATTTTTATAATACAGTCAACTGGTACTTTTCACCTTTATCAAAAACACCTACTGCCTTGGTATTTTCAACATTTACAAGTATATACATAAAGTATATACATCAAGGTATTTTATGACATACTAGTGCTATTACATACTAACTCCAACAATGATAAACACAACCTGTTATTTCACATATGCTTGGAGGTCACCCCAATAATTTCCCTGTACGAGGACCTGAGAGGGGAAAATGAAAATTAAAGAGGACAATATAGCATAGTCAAGAAAGGGAAGGGGGTGCCCATAGGTGGCCAACCTTATGGACTAGAAATTGTAAAGAATAAATTAGGCTAAGAAACAGAAGAACTGTTGCAACAGATTTAAGAAAAGGTCGGTCCTCAAGAGTGGCAGGAGTGCCCTGTCACACTCTCCCTCCCCCGAAGAGGACGGAGCCCTTGAAGGGCATGTCTAGGATGTTGAATTGAACATCCTGTGAGAACCCTGACACCCAGAGCCAGAATTGGTGCCATAAAGAGATGCCCGTAGCCACCGCCCTTGCTGATGTGTCCGCAGAGTCATAGGCAGACCGTAGCACATACATGCCCATGTCTGACCCGGTTTGCAGAAGCTTCGCAAGTTCTGCCTTCTGGGGGCAGTCAGACATACCCCTGCAAGATGTCCAGTCCTTGTTCCCAAAGGGCATTCTGGAACTGGACCATGTGTGTAAGGAAATTTAAACTCCTGATGCTGCCGGTGGCAGATGAGTACACCTTCCTGCCCATGGAATTCAGCTGTTTGGACTCCTTGTCCGGAGGCTGGGTGCTCAGATGTTTGGGCCTCTGTGAACGGTCATGAGCCGCTGAGATAACCACTGAATCAGCAGCAGGTTGCTCAACCAAAAAAGGATGTTCCTTAGGAGCCCGGTACAATTGGTCCGCCTTTTCTGTTACGGCCGTGGAGGAGTGAGGGCGTCGCCATGTGGCCTGTTCGATGTTCTCAAACATGTTCACCATGGGGGGAATAACGACAGGCTTGGGGTCTTTTTGCCTGAGGTATTTGGCGTGCCTCATACGCTGAGGGTCCAAGTCCTCCGTGTCCCATCCCATGTTGGACTGTATATGCTACATTACCTCCATAAACAACGGGTCATCTGGAGGTGATTTGGGAAGATCCTCTGGCTCTCCCGAAGGAAGATCCTCAAAAGAAGTGGAAGAGAAGTCCAATGGGTGATAAGAGTCTGTGGAGGAGAGCGAAGGAGATCCACGCCTCTTACGCTTGTGGTGTCGTCTGTCCGAGGAGTTGAAAGGAGTGGAGCTCCAGGAACAGGATCTGCACCTCCTCCTTTTTTCCACCCTTTTGCATGGTCTCTCTGGAGACAGATGGTCGTCCCTGTCTTCATCCGAGTGGGGGCAGGGAGGCACCTCTTCTGTGGGCTGAGGTGTGACCCCTCCCCAGGGACCAGGGCCGGTTCAGGTTCTGCTGGTGCGGCCAGGGTGGGTTCACTGGAAGGATATCCGGCTTGATTGTTTCCCACCAGTGTGAGAACAGATCTTTGACTTGGCTCGGGTTAAGCTTGGGGGAACCAGGGGCCAGGGCTGGATTCGGCGATGGTTGGGGGCTCCGGCGCCAGTACCAATGTCGGTCCAGTCCGGTGTAGGCAGGCGGACTGGGGGTGACGTTAGAGCATAATGCTTGTCAGGGCCATCATCGGGTCCACAAGGGACCCCATGGGCCAGCATCTGGTCACCTGGCGTTAGTACGTCGTGCACCTAGCGTCCGGATCGAGGAGAGGACACCGGGGCAATGGAGACTTGGCGGCAGACGGAGGCAAGGCGGTCTTAGGGGTGCCGTTGGCAGAAGTGCATCGGTGGGGGTCCAATGCGAGCTTAATGTGTTTCTCTGAGTGACTCTTATCTGACAATGGAGCCTGACGTTTGTCCATCAACGGAGTCTGGCGTTTCTCTGCCAGAGCCTGCCACTTGTTTGATGATGGAGTCTGGCATTTCTCCGCCGATTTTGAGGCATGCTTTTGTGGAGGGAGGAAGATCTCCCTGCTGACAGGCCATAAGATTTTGTCTTCTCCAGGGAGTCAGCACTACATACAGAGGCCGATCGGGGGGGGGGGCAGGATGCGACTTACCTGGGTCCAACAAATGGCCAGACGGAGCAGAAAGAGGCCTGATCCTCAAAGGCTGTAGCATTGCCGAAGGCCCAGAAGACTTCTCCTTGGCATCAGAACCTCCCGAGGTGACTGGGGGCTTCACAACCGTCAGTCGGGAGTCATGGCCTGACGATTCAGACCTAGAGGCCGTGTGGGACCCTGAGGATCGTGATCTGGACTGGGACCTTTCCCTGTCTCTGTCCCACTGTCTTTGCTTCTCTTTAGGCTTCAAAGAGTGGTGTTTTCCTGAGGATTTATGAGAGCGATGGGGCGAATCCACTTCGGAGGAGGACTCCCTCTGCATTGCTGCCAATTGCTGCTGAGCCAGAAAGCCCTGAAGAGACTTTGGTCGGTGGATGCGGGTCCCACTGTTGAAAGAGTGGCAATGGAGGCAGGACAGAATATCGTGGTCTGAGCCCAGACAAAAAATACAAGCTGTGTGGCCATCCTTGTAGGGAATGTGTTTACCGCAGGCACACTTGTTTGTCTGCCTGGACAGGGTAGTCGACATGCAGGAAAACTGACAAAGGAAAAAAATGTTGAAAGGTAATCTGGAGTCGAAAAAACAAGACTAGCGGTTGAACTGGTGAGAGTTGGACCATGGAGCCTTCGTTCGCGCATTGACGGCGGGAAAGAACTGGAGCATGCTGGGGACCACCACCTCTTATATACCATGTGGTACGTCAGGGACAGGACCAACGTCAGGAGGGGCAGTCCCCGCTGGGTACTGCTGGAAAAAGTTTGCTGTGGGGTCCTGCCGCTGGCCGGCATCAGTCCTATATGTGTTACCTGCTGCAAGAGCTTCCTCTTGAAGTAAGATTTCTTGATTTTCTAGGAATATCTTCACCACAGATTCACACCTATGAGTTCTGAGCTGGAGGTGCTAGGACCCTGTGGGGAGTCATAACTTTTCACGAAGGCCGGTGCCAAGTTAGGCTACGTACATGCACGACACGGCAAGACTAGCTCATGCTGCACGGTTTATCTGCCCTCAACCACCTCAGTTACTTTTTTAATGAGCAGGTGCAGCATAAACTAACACTAATGCACTGAATCTAAGGGCATAAGATAGCCCTAGTGACCCGTATAAGAAGGGTCAACAATAAAGAAAACAGGGTCTTCACAGCCCAACAAAGAACAAGGGGTGAAGACCAATGAACAAAGAGAGAGAGAGAGAGAGTGAGCCTGGGGGATGTAGGGTGGGTGTGTGAATCAGTGGTGCAGATATTCCTAGAAGATCAAGAATTATGGTGAGTACGTAATTTTTATATCTTCCAGGAATCAATCTTCGTACCAAGCTCAGATGAAAGTCCCCTGGGCATGGTGATAGGAGCTGGAGCTGACTTAGGACAGAAGTCCATTAAGGATGGTCCTGCCAAAGGAGGAATGCTGCCTGGCATGGACATCCAGGGCACAGTGCTTGACAAAGGTTTGCACTGTGCTCCAGGTGGCAGCTCTGGGACAGGCAGAAATGCGTACAGAAAGAGATTTATCCACTGTATCCTGATAGAAAACGCCATGTCCTAAATTTGTGGAGCAGAATTGAGGCAGTTTACGTTGAGTGGGAATGCTAAAAGGTCCATATCAGGGGTTCCCCACTTGTCAAACAGTGACTGCACAACATCTGACACTAACGATTATTTATGAGGATCGGCTTATGTTCGGCTCAGCTCATCTGCTAGAATATACTGAGCCCCTAGAAGATATACTGCCTGGATCAGAATGCTCTGTTCTAGACACCATTCCCACTCTCATCACCTCTCTGCATAGGGGGTAAGAGTGCAGTCCCCCTTGTTTGTTGATGTAGTACATGACAGGCTTGTTGTCTATCTGGAGAACTATCTTGTGGCTGACAAAGCCCACAAAAGGGCCCATAGGGCATAGAGAACTGCTCACATTTCCAAGACACTGATGTGGAGATAGGACTCTGCAGAGCTCCAAACTTCCTGCGTGACGGTGGACTCCCCATCCCAAAAGAAATGCATCCATGATGAGGGTTACCTGAGGCGCTGACTGAGAGAAAGAGGCCATGGAGAGGACTGTCCTGCTGTGTCCACCATGCAAGTGATCGAAGGAGGGGCTTTGTTATTCTGATGAGGTAAGACTGAGGATGCATTGCTGGAGACTAGTGCATGCTGAGCGTCCACTGGGTTGTCCTCGTGTATAGTTGAGACAGAGGCACTGTGAAGATGGAGGAGGCTATGAGACCTAACATGCACTGCATGTAGTGCGCCTAAATGGATTTGTGCTCCATGATGAGATGAGCCATCTGAAGGACTGCTTTCCTTCTATCATCTGGAAGAAAGGCCCTGGTCCTCATGGTGTCCGGAAGGGCCCTATGAAAAGGAGCTGCTGAGAAGGCTGAAACTGCAACTTCTCGAGATTCAACAGGATTCCCATGGAAGTAAGAAACTAAGAGGCCTTGTCCACTACTAGTTCCATGTCCTGCTTGAATGGACTGGCTAGTAACCAGTCATCCAGATAGAGAAAAACTTGGAGTCTGAGTTTTTGAAGGTGCACCACAAGAACAGCAAAGCACTCTATAAAGACTCGAGGCACCAATTATAGCCCAAATGTCAAAACCCAGAACTGGTAATGCTGACCCAGTACCACAAAGCAGAGGAACCTGTGGTGGCTGTGGTGGACCAGTATATGCTTGTTAGCATCCTCCATAGCCAGAGAAACCAACCAATCCTGTGGCTTGAGGAGCGGTAGCCGGGTCCACAGATCATTCTGAACTTGTCTCACTGCATGAACGTGTTCAAAATTTTGAGATTGAGAATAGGACGCATGCCCCCTGACTTCTTCGGAACGAGGAAGTACTGGGAGCAGAAGCCTGTGTTGCACTCCACCTCAGCACTACTTCCACTGCCCTGTTGTTCAGAACATAGAATTTGATGGCAGATAAGGACCGCTTGGCTCACCTAGTATGCCCTTAATCTCTTGTGCTAGAAGCTGTGACATGTGAGCTGAAAGGAGGGGCTGCGTTCTGGGAGGATAATCCAGAGGGATTTCCATAAAATTCAGTGAGTATCCCTCCCCAATGATCCTGAGAACCCACTTGCCCATTGTGATGGATTCCCATTGATGGTAAAACTGAGTTAGGCGTCTCCCCTCCACTGAAGAGGAGAGCTCTACCTTGGGCAGCTGAAGCAGGACCGAGGCCAGAACTTCAGAGAGTGGCACTAGGCACTTTAGGGGCCTGTGCCTTTAGCTGGGGTGGCTGAAACTTGATTTGAGTTCTCTTGCCTTTGCCTCAAAAGGACTGTTTATTATGGTAAAAACCTCGCCCCTTTCCCCTCGGTGGGTAGGATGGGGTAGGCCTGGAAGTCTTGATGGCTGTCCTGATTTTCTGTGAGGCCTCAAGAGACTGTTCCACCTATTGACCAAACAGGTAAGAACCATCAAAGGGAACATTCATAACCTGTTGCTGCACGTCACTGGAGAAGCCAGATGTCCGAAGCCAGAAATGCCTTCTAACATAAATTCTTGCAGCAGCTGAACATGACACAGTGTAAAAGGCACCCATAGCTGTCTTTAACTGATGACTGACTCAATACCATGAGTAACAGTCTAAAGAATCTTGTGCTTAGTCTCAGATTCAGGCAAGGATTCTGCCACAGGATTAAGAGAGGTCCAAAGGGCATACTCATACTTGGAAAAATGCCCCTGGTAGCTGGCTATCCTCATGCTAAGGGTAGCAGCAGTGAAAAGTACAGTTACGTAAGAATTTACTGTAACAGTAGATCTTAGAGAACAGCTCTTGCAGCAGGTTACACCATTAGGACTGAACCCAGCAGGCTGCAGGACCCCACGGAAAATTTCTAGCTACCTACGATGTTGGCCCCGCCCCTGAAGTTAGATACATCATAAAAGGGGCGGTTCCCCAGCATCCCTCAGTTCTCCCACCGGAGACTCCCGGAATATCGATGTGATTCTGAAGGGGAGACAGAGGATCTGCTTCCAGAGAAAGACCAATAGAAAATTAGCATAAAATTGCTGCGATAACTGCCCTCCTGAGGGGAAGGTAGGTGGGAAAGTACTTGCTGCAAGAGCTGTTCTCGAAGATCTACTGTTATGGTAAGCTCTTACGTAACTGTACTATCTTACTTCGAGAAACAGCTCTTGCAGTAGGTTACACCATTAGGACAGAGTCCCAAGCAGTGAAGGCTGTACCCCTAAGTTTGGGAGGAGGATAAGAGAAGGGCAGAAGAAATCCCTCATGACAGAAGCCCCTGCAAAACTGCAAGGCCAAAGCCCGCTCTGCGCCTAGAGGCAATGTCTAGACTGTAATGTCTGATGAATGTGTGCACTGTACTCCAAGTAGCAGCTGCACAAATGGTGGGTGCTGAAACATTTTTCAGGGAAGCGAAAGAGGTAGCCACCTCTCTGGCAGAATGTCCCTTTACCGGTCCCGGTAACAGTTTGTTTCACTTCTTGTAGCAGAACACAGTACAGTTCACCAACCATTCTGAAAGTGTCTGTTTAGACACCAGTGCCCCTAACATCCTGTGGGCAAAGGACAAAAACAGTTAGTCCTGGTCAGGTAGAACCTCAGAATCCTGTGCACGTCCAATGTGTGCAGGAGAGCCTCTCCTTTATTAGTATACTTTGGATAGTATACTGGTAGGTCTATGTCCTGGTTAAGGGTGAGTTCTGACACAACCTTGGGGAGAAACTTAGGATTGGTTCTTAAAGACACTCTGTCCTTGTGAAAAATCAAATAAGGCTCTTTGCACATAAGTGCCTGGAGCTCTGAAATTCTCCTTGCAGAAGTAACCGCAACTAAAAATAACGCCTTCCATGAGAGAAGGCGTAGCGCGCAATCTGCGGCTGGTTCAAAGGGGGACAGTGTAAGCTATTCTAGAATGAAGAGAAGGTCCCAAGGAGGGATCAGATCTCTAATGGGTGGCTTCAAATGAGGTTCGAGACAAATCTAATTAGGCTAGGGATTTGTCCCCCAAAGGTGCATGATACACGGATATAGTACAAAGATGTACCTTTATTGAAGAGAAACTCAACCCAGCTTGTGACAGAGAAAAGAGGTACTCCAAAACTGACTTCACCGAGCAAGATAGAGGGTCTAAGTCATGGCCCGATGACCACAGACAGAACTTGCGCCACTTCGTGCCATATGTGGCGCAGGTAAAGGGCTTCCTCACTGCCACTAGGATGTCCACCACACTGTCCGATATCCTGTGGCGAGACACTGCTAGGTCTTTAGAAGCCAACCATGCAGGTTCAGAGACTTGAGGTTCGGGTGAACCAGAGATCCTCCCTCCTGGGACAGCAAGTGCGAGCTGACTGGTAGGGTAATTGGGGAGTCGTATGCCAATTAATGAAGGAGGGGGAACCAAATCTGTCTGGGCCAGAATGGTGCCATCAGAATCATGCATGCTTCTTCGGCCTGCAACTTGAGCAGGTCCCTCTGGATCAAAGGGAAGGGAGGGAAAGCATAGAGAAACCTGCCTGTCCATGAGAGGGACAACGTGTCTCACCAGAAAACACCAGACCCTGGATCTAGAGAGCAGAAATTGGGCAGTTTTGCGTTGTATGGGGATGCGAAGAGGTCTAGATCTGGTGTTCTCCATCTGACGAATAATGTGTCTGCCACTGACTGAAGGAATTCCCACTCATGGGTGCTGGATCAAGATCTGTTCAAGAAATCCGCCAGCCTGTTGCAGACCCTGGGAACATGCACCACAGACAGTGTGATGCCCTGCTTCACTGCCAAATCCCATATCTTCATGGCCTCCCAGCAAAGATGATAGGAGTGAGTGCCTCCTTGTTTGTTGATGTAGAACACCACTGATGTGTTGTCTGTCTGGATCAGTAAGTATCCTGGGGGAATTTCTGATTGTAAGGCTTGAAGAATGTAAAGAACTGTCCTCATTTCAAGGACATTGATGTGGAGATGTACCTCCGATGAAGATCACAGGCCCTGTGTCCTTTTGTCATTCAGGTGCGCACCCCAACCGGACCCCGATGCATCCATGGTGAGGAACAGGGTGTGTGCAGGTGGTGAAAAGGGGACCCCTACTGAGAGATGTTTGGGGACCAACCACCATTTTAGAGCTGTGAGGATAGAGCTGAGGACTGAAACTGGCTGATCCAGGTGGTCTCAACGCTGATCCCACTGGACTCTGAGGGTCCACTGCGTAACCGTCATGTGAAGACGTGCAAGAAGAACAGTGGCAATAGCAGCTGCCATATGCCCTAAGAGGCATAGCATGGTTCGTGCTGGGACCTGCTTCCTCATACTGATCTGCTGGATCAGCGCTTGGAGGTGTTCCGCTCTGTCTTCTGGTAGAAAGGCTCTGCCCTCGCAGGTAACCAATACCACACCAATGAACTGAAGCCTTTGTGTGGTTATCAGTGATGACTTCGCAGGTTGATAGTGATGCCCAGGTAGTCGAACAGGGTATAGATGTCCTGCAGCACCCTGTTTAACTCTGCCTGAGATGGGGCCGTTAGAAGCCAGTCATCCAAATAGGGGAAGACATAGTGGCCTTGTCTTCTGAGGGCTGCCGCCACCACTGCTAGGCATTTGGTGAACACCCATGAGGCCGATGAGAGGCTGAACAGGAGGGCCCAAAACTGGTAGTGGCGTCCCTGAAACTCAAACCGCAGGAACTTCCTGTGCGGTGGAGCAATCGGTAGATGGAGGTAGGCAACTTGCATATCTAATGAGGCTAGTCAAGCATCTGACCTGAGCACTGGGATGAGACCAGGCAAGGTGACCATTCTGAAGCATTTGTAAGCCACCAAGCCGTTGAGTACGCTGAGATCCAGGATTGGGTGTAGATCCCCCATCTTTTTTGGGACCAGAAAGAAGTGGGAATAATATCCCCTTCCTCTATGGTTCCGGAGTACCTCTTCTATGGTCTCCTCATCTAGGAGGGCAGAGATCTCTTGCTGGATGAGCACGGCGTGCTGTCTCGAATAGTGGGAGTGCAGAGGTGATCTCGACAGAGGATGCTGTAGGAACTCAACAGAGTGCCCTCTTTGAACGAGTTGGAGCACCTATTGGTCTGATGTTATGCTTTGCCACCCTGAGAGGTGGTGCGCAAAATGACCCCTGACCTTCTCTTCCCTTTGATCCAGAGGAGGAGTGAGGGTGTGACATTAGTCAGGTGGTGGAGGGGTTTTGTCTGGGTGGCTGGGGAGCTTTTGTATATTTGGCTCCTTGGCATCTGGGAAATCTGGACTGGCCCTTCCGGTTAAAGTTACCTCTGGGCTGTTGGCCAGAACAGGCTTGCTGGACTTGCTTATTCCAAAAATGGTTCTGGCCTTTGCGAAAAGAATGTTGATTGGGTTTGTATATGACGTGTACAGACCTAATGGCCCTACCAGCGTCTTGCAGTTTGGTAATGACCTTCTTGGACTCCTCTCCAAACAGGACCGATCCATTAAATGGAACATCCAAAATGCCCTTCTGGACATCGGGTGTAAAGCCCGAGACTCTCAGCCATGAATGTCTTCTGAGGTAGATTCTGGTCGCTGCACCCCTAGCGGCAGAATCTGCAGAGTCATAGGCAGCCCTGAGAACTTGTGTCCCAATGTCGGAGCTTGTTTGGAAAAGCTTTAACAGCTCCTTTTCTTATCTCTGTCAGGAAGAGCCCTTTACGTGGTTCTGACCTTGTTCCCACAAGGCATTTTGAAACTGAACCATATGGGTCATATAGTTGAGTGACCTCATGGAACAGGTTGCTGCAGCATACATCTTTCTCCCTGTAGAGTCTAGCTGCTTTGACTCACGGTCTGGGGGCTGCGTACTAAGATGTTGGGGCCTCTGGGATCTATTATGAGTGACTGCAATGACTAAGGAGTCTGCCACAGGTTGTTCTCCCAAGTAAGGGTACTCTACAGGTACCATACACATGCAATCAGCTTTCTTAGGGACCGCGGGTGAAGAGTAGGGATGCTTCCAGGCAGCCTTTGTTGCATCCTGAAAAGTGTCCACCAACGGTGGGACCACCACCGGTTTTGGGTCTTTCAGCCTCAAATACCTCGCTAGGCATTGCCTCTCTGGGTTCGGGTCCTCCACATCACAGCCCATATCCTCCTGGATATGTCTCATTATATCTATGAATGATGGATCATCTGGGGGTGATCTTGGAAGATCTTGAGGGTCTGGCGAAGGGGCACTGAAAGGCGAAGGTGACCTGGAAGTGTTGGAGGTATCAGGGCGAGAAGCATCTGAGGAAGAAGATTCAGACCTCCTGTGAGATTTCTTGTGCTTGTGGGTGCTAGGGGAGCTGGAAGGGGTTCGAGAGTGGGGCCACTTCCACTTGTCCTGCTTGTTAGGCCTCTCCCAGGACCAGCCCCTAGGCGGGGGAGTGTTCTCCTTAGGGGGTCTGTCTGGGGTTTTGAATCTAGGTGGGGGCATATCCCTTGGAGGTTTGTGGGGACCACATCTATTCTTTCGTTTTTTTTTTTTTTTTTTACCTATTATTTTTCTGCGCCTACTATCCCTTCGACCTCCACTCCTTCGGTCCCCCAAGGAGTATCACCCTCCCAAACCTACTGACTATCCGGGTCTGCCCCTAGAGTACACACTCACTGCCGTTGGGGCCCTTGATGGCCTGGATTACCCCCCCAGGTGGGGTAAGGAGATATCCCCCCCTTACCTCCCTTTTTCCCCTGCAGTGAGCTGTACAGCGGGGTCTGCCCTGTTCCGGTCGGTGGGTGGCGAGGCTGGCTCCAGAGGAAATCATCAAGGCGGCTGGAGGGCATTTTCCTCCTAGTTGTATTTTTCCCCAACGTTGGCGTGCAATGAGGAATAAGGCTGCCGGCGTGCGTGGAGACGCACGTCGAAGCCGGTCCTCTGCCAGTGTCCACCCTTGCGTCAGGTGCCCCTCAGCTGCACTGACCACCCTGAGCATCTCCCAACAGGTGGCGGTGTCGCGGCGGACAGCACGATCCCCCCTCCCTGGAGAAGGAGAGCAGCCATTGGGCGCTCAATCCTTCTCCCTCCTGGCTGACCCCGGTCGACCTGAGCTCACTCCCGAACATGGGTCGCTGGTGTGGCGTCCAGCGCCTCAACCCTCAGCACCACCGGGCCGGCTCCGGGACCACATCTTTACTGATGGTCTCCCACCAATAGGAGAACAACTCCTTAACCTCCACTATGTTAAGGCCCGACGACGGACCCAGTGCCAGGGTTTCCCTGGGCATCTTCCCTATGCTAGAGTCAGGACCCTGAGGTTCCGAGGTGCCCGTTGACGGGTCTTTAGGTGACCCTGGATTTTAAGGGGTATTTCCCTTTTTGTCTCCTGATGTCTGGTCATTGGTTACCAGCTGTGTACCGATGTCATGCCATCGTCGTTCGAGGGTGCCCTGTGTCTGGTACAGACGGGGGAGCATCTGTCCTAGGGGTTGACTCCACTTAGGGTCCGACACCCACTTGAGGGACATCACCTCCGACGTCCACCTGGTGGACATCTCTGGGATACCCCGCAGAGGTTGGGAGACCGATCTCTGGTCAGTGTCCCAGCGCCGGTCCAGGGAGTCCGGGCCTACTCGGGCAGCTGACTTGGAGTGCACCTTAAGGGGTCGATCTGAAGCCTCAGAACAGCTGGAGGAGCCCGTAGGTCAGCTAAAGGAAGAGTCCTTAGGCCGAATCTTAAGGGGCTGAAGTGAAGAAGATTTACCTGAGCCACTAGTCGTCTGTACCTTGGTGAGTGGAGGCTGAGATTTCGCCCGGGATGGAGACCTATCAGAGTAGGCTGATCCTGAGCTGGCCCAGGAGTCCGAGGTGAGGACAGATGGGGATCAGTCTCTTTCTTTTTCCCTCCTCTTTACATTATGGTTGCCTGATTTCTGGGATGATTCCCCTTGGGAGGATGAGCTTCTCTCCATTGCTTTTAATCTGTGCTCAAGAAGGAAGGTCTCAAGTGCCTTTTGGCGGAAGATCCATGTGCAGCTGTTGAAGTGCTGGCAAATGGTGCACTCTTTAGTATCGTGGTCGGGGCCTGAGAACCGGATGCATTCCAAGTGTTGGTCCTTAAACGGGATCTGTTTACCGCACAAGCACTTGAAGGGGCGTCCTTCAACAGAAGAGGTCAGGAAGGCAGGCATGCGAAAAAAATATAAATTCTTGATTGAAAAAGTTCTGGCGCATTCAGTAGCTGATGGTGTTCAGACCTGATGCTTCATGTAGTCAACACTGGAAAGAACTGGGGGACTGCCCCTTTTATGATGTATCTAATGTTGGGGCCGGGGCTGACGTTGGGGGAGGTCCCCCGCTGTATACAGCTAGCTAGAAATTTTCTGTAGGGTCCTGCAGCCTGCCGGCTTCAGTCCTAATGGTGTAACGTGCTGCAAGAGCTGTTTCTCGAAGTAAGGTGTCCTTTTCCCCATAGTGACTATCCTGTATGACTCTTTATTGATGGGGTGCACAGTGACTTCCTGAGGAAGAATGTGTCACAAACCCAGAGGGTCAGCCCTCTACTCCCAAAGTGCCAACCTTTGAGCGTAAAATTGTGAACAGTTTAACAGAACAAGGTAACCCTCTTGTCTGTTTTGTGGGTTTGAGTCACCTTAGTCCCAAGTTCTGGAGGGATTCAAACTGATAACCTGTTGTTAGCATACCCAATTGTCAGGCTCAGATAAACTGTCTTCGGGGGGCCAGATATCTTTGCCTACAGGCACCTAACCAGGTATTTCAAAATGAACCCTTAGAACTCTATGCAAGACCTAGAGAACTCTGACCTGTTTCCCAGTTTGGTACCACAATAAGCTCATGCACAGTGTCAACTATAACCATCTAAGCTTCACTTATAAAAAAAAGAAATTGCAAGGCACACCAGGCAGTTTCTGTTTCTAAAATATATATCTTTACTTTAAAATAGGCCCCCCCTGCACCTGAACTACCCCAGAGAGGAAAGAGTTAACTCTATGCAGAAGCATAGAACGTTGAGCTCGAGCTCGGTTTTCAAACCTCAGTCTGTGGTACTTCTCAGTGTAACCATCAGATTCTTATGAGCACACTAAGTAACATACTATAGTATGGAACTGTTCAACATACAGCCAAAGGGCAAAAAATTATTTTTGGGCCCAAAAGACTCAAGTCGAGAACCCAAGAAGGAAAGGTAGTGACAATATTTAAGTATAAAACACCAGAAAAATAATAATAACATCCACCCCACCAAAGAGGGAGGGTACAAGGTGCACCCCTGAGGTGCAACACTGTACCTGCCAGCCCACATCCCAAAAACCCAGGTTCTGAGAGGGAGGCGGGGAGGTCTGAATGCAACAAGACTCCATTAGAAGAAACAACATTACTATGGTGAGTAATTTCTTCTTCAAACAACATGAAGACTTGCTGTATTCAGACATAATGCAAACTACCAAGCAGTTCCCTATGGAGGAGGGAATGCAGAACCTACTTTGGGAAGAGACTCTGCAGTACTGCTGTGCCAAACCTAGCATCAGTCCTAGCCTGGATGTCCAGGGAGTCATGCTTGGTAAAAGTATGTACTGTTTTCCAGGTGGCTGCTTTACAGATCTCTAACAAAGGTATATCTCTTGCCGCAGCTAGAGAAAGCAGCTGTACCCCTAGTCGAATGAGCCCTCAGGCCTGAAGGGGGCATTCTACCCAACTTGTCATAACAGAATTGTATACAAGAAACAATCCACCTGGCAACAGTTCTTTTAGTGGCAGGCTTACCTTTCCCCACTTCACCATAAGTGAGAAACAATTGAAGACAGTCCTTCCTATGTGCCTTAGTATGCCCAATGTAGTAGCTAAGGGCCCTCTTAACATCCAGACTGTGTAACCTTCTTTCACCTGAAGAAGAATCATCAGTGAAAAACACAGGGAGAGATATAGACTGGTTCAGATGAAAATCCGATACCACTTTGGGCAAGAACCTCCTATTGGTTCTTAGGACCACGTTGTCCCTATGGAAGGAGATGAAGTCAGGTTCAACTGACAGAGCCTGTAACTCACTAATCCGCCTGGCAAAATTAATAGCTACCAGGAACACAATTTTCCAGGTCAAGTGCTTCAATTCGGCCAAAGCCAGAGGCTCAAATGGTGGCTGCATAAGCTGAGCTATGCAGACATTAAGATCCCAAGGCGGAGTAGGCTCCCTAAAGGGAGGGTTAATGTGAACCAATCCTTTGAAAAACTTTCTGAAAACAGGATGAGATGCCAGGGAAGAGCCCTTCCCCTGCTGAGAGGAATGCAGAGACAGCTGCTAGATGAACCTTCAGAGTGGCAGGCCTAAGGCCTAGACCATTCAGATGAACTAGATAGTCTAAGGTTGTGGAAATGTCTGCAGAATCAGGCAGGATGCCTTTCTGAGAGCACCAAATACTAAACCTTTTCCATTTGGAGTTGTAAGTTTTTCTAGTGGAAGGTTTCCTAGAGACCTTCAGAATATCCAGAACTCCCTGAGAAAGATGTAGTGCTGCATATTCTAACTCTTCAAGAGCCAGGGCTTGAGATTGAGAGACTGGAGACTGGGGTACCAAATCCGCCCCTGGGAGGAGGACAGGAGATTGTAAGTCCTGGGCAGAGACAGGGGACGTGACACTGACAAGGACAGCAGTAGAGGAACCACGACTGTCTGGCCCAATCTGGAGCCACCAGTATCACTGTGCAGGGCTGAGTCCTGATCTTGATGAGAACTCTGAACAGCAGAGGGAAGGGAGGGAAGGCATAGAGAAACCTGATCTTCCAGTCCAAAATGAGAGCATCCTGGGGAACCATCCCCAGGACTGGAAGTCTGCAACAAAACAGAGGAAGATGAAGATTGTCCAGTGCTGCAAAGAAATCTATCTCTGGAGTGCCCCACCTGGAGAAGATGACCTTCAGTATGTGAGGATCCAGGGACCATTCGTGGTGTCCCTGTGATATTCTGCTCAGAGCATCTGCTAGTATGTCGTCCTTCCCAGGAAGTTGAACTGCTACCAGGGAAGTCTGAAGAGAATAAGCCAGAGACCACAGCTTCATGGCTTCTGTGCACAAGGCCGAGGACCGAGTGCCTCCCTGCTTGTTGATGTACCACATTGTGATGGTGTTGTCTGTTCTGACTTGGACCACCTTGCCCTTGACTGAATCCGAGAAGCTCTGCAGGGCTAGGAAAACTGCCCCGAGTTCCAGGAGATTGATGTGAAGGAGAGACTCTTGTGGGGACCAGACTCCTTGAGCTGTCAGGGCTCCCAGGTGGGCTCCCCCACCCTAGGAGAGAAGCATCCGTAGTTAGAACTACTGATGGGACTTGAGGGAGAAATGGAACCCCTTGTCTGAGGTTGTCCTGGTCCAGCCACCACTGGAGAGCTTGGACTAGAGTCTGAGTCACTGGGATCAGTTTAGTAAGTGAATCCTTCTTTTGAGACCAAAAAGACCTTAGATGAAACTGAATGTCCCTCATCTGGAACCTTGCTCCCAGTACCACTGCCATGGAAGCTGTCATGTGGCCCAGGAGCTGGAGGAACTGTCTTGCTGGGCGGGAGACCTGAGGTCGAAAGGAGGAAGCGAGATCCACTACGGCCTTCACCCTTGCCAGGGGAAGGAAGGCTTTTGCTTGTACAGTGTCCAACTCTAAGCCTATAAAGGTGAGAAGTTGAACTGGTTCGAGGACAGACTTTGGAAGATTGAGAAGAAACCTCAAGGAACTAAGTAAGTCCTGGGTAGTTTGAAGAGCTGACTTGACCTGTAAAGGTGACTGACTCACTAAGAGCCAGCCATCCAGATACGGGAAGATGGTGATACCCTGTCTTCTGAGGTAAGCCACCACTACTGCAAGGCACTTTGTGAACACCCATGGAGCTGATGTTAGGCTGAATGGCATAGCTCTGAATTGGTAATGGCCTGAAGGCAACTCGAACCTGAGCTATTTTTTTGTGGGAGCACCTGATAGGAATATGGAAGTAGGCATCTCTGAGGTCCAGAAATGCAAGCAATCCCCTGGCCTTAGAGAGGGAAGGATTATTCCCAGAGTTACCATTTTGAATTTAGAAACATAGAATTTGATGGCAGATAAGGACCGCTTGGCCCACCCAGTCTGCCCATTTTCCTACCTGATGGATAAGCTGCAGATCCTAGTTAACCAGCAGCCTACTTCTTCCTACCCCAACCCCCTAGAATTGCCTTATGACTGTCCCATGCATGCTTGAATTCCACCACTGTTTTTGACTCCACAACCTCCTCTGGAAGGCTGTTCCATGCATCCACAACCCTCTCTGTGAAAAAATACTTCCTTAAATTACCTCTGAGCCGCCCCCCTTCTATCTTCAAATTGTGCCCCCTTGTTCTTGCACACCTCTTTTTTTGAAAGATGCTACCCTCTTGGACTTTGTTGATTCCCTTGGGCTCTGAAATGTGTTTATTCAAATACCTTAGGTCTAGGATGGGTCGCCACTCCCCTGTTTTCTTTGGGGTAAGGAAGTACCTGGAGTATAGTCCTTTTCCCCTGTGCTGAGTAGGAACCTTCTCTATAGCTCTGAGAGCTACAAGAGAGGAAACCTCTGCCTCTAGGGCAATGGTTTCTGAGAGTGATGCAGATGGAAAAGACTTGGCCCTCTTTTTTGGAAATTTTTTGAAGCTGAGGGCCAGTCCCTGGCTTACTACTTCCAGGACCCACTTGTCTGAGGTCACAGACTTCCAGGCCTGGAAGTAGTAAGCCAGCCTGCCTCCTACTGGAAATGGGGAGTCGACCCAGGCTGACACATCAGGGTGTCTGCTTGGCAGGAGCCTTAGACTGAGAGAAGCAGGGAGCAGCTCTGCTCCTCCTCCTCCTCCTCCTCCTGCCCCTCCCTTTGAAGAACCCCCTCTGTGGGAAGGGAGAGGAGACCTGGGCTTGGTAAAAAGGCCTTTGAAAGGGCCTGCCCTGCACCTAGACTGCTGCTTGTGCGGAGTGGCTTGCCTTTCTTTGGCCTGTGCACTCCTGTACGTGGTCCTGTATTCATCCATTTTCTTCATGTAAGCTTCTGTCTGCTCCCCAAACAGAGAGTTACCTACTACAGGAAAATCCATAGCCTTAGTCTGGGTATCCTGTGAAAGGCTAGTACATCTGAGCCAAGCATGTCTTCTGCGTGACACAGATGTAGCCATGACTCTAGATGCCACATCACTGGAGTCCACAGCAGCATGAAATTGCATTTTGGATGCCTCAATTCCATCAGCAGCCACCTCCTCCAGCTCATTGGCTAGCTGGGGAGACAGTTCCAGAACCGTATCCTGTCTGGATTTCTGGTACCTGGCTGTGTAGGCCATATAAGTAGCCTGCCTGAGTCCCAAAGAGGATGCAAATACTGTTTTCTGGCCATGGCATCAACTTTCCTGGAGTCCTTGTCTGGGGGTGTGTGAAGCCAAAGGAATGTTAGCCCTGTCACAGGCTGCAGCCTGCACTACCCCAACATGGCTGCAATGACTATAAAGGAACTCCGCAGCTCAGCCTGATAACAAATACCTCCTGTCCATTCTCTTATCCACAGGCGGTATTGAATTAGGAGTTTGTAAAACCTTGTGTGTCTGTTTCCCCAAGGATTTATGAAGAGGGACAGACAGTCTTTAGGACTCTGGGATGTCCATCATTTCCACAAAATGAGGCTCTTCATCCTCCTCTGCAGCTTCAGCCAAGGGGATCTGCAGGGTTTCTGCCACCTTTTTGTAGAACAAAAAATGTGAAGGGGACTCAGAGAGCCTGGGAGGAGAGACACCTGAGGGCCTGTCTGGGGAGATGTCCGGTTCAATGGGCACATCCAGACCCCCCTGGTCATCATCATCATTCTCGGGATAGTTCGCTCCTCCCACCTCATAAAAAGCATCTGGATCATAATCTGGAGGAGACGGATCCAACCGAACCGACCGCCTAACCGGCGGTACCAGTTCGGATGGAAACAGTCTAAGCGACTGAACAATGCTAATCACTTTGGCTATTTCATCCGCGGTTGAAGAGTGCGATACTGGATCTGAACCGGCAGACTTATGCTTCTTTTTTGATGGAACTAACCCCTCGGGATCAGCTCTCCTTCTGCCCGAGGAGGTATCGCCTAGGTCAGTAGGCACCTCCTCAGGTTCGGCCGCAACCGAACCGAGCTGGCCATCCGGATCTACGGACTTTTCGACCTCCCTTTCCTTCAGCCTACTCAGTCTTTTATCTAGAGTGGATTTATGAAAATTTTTACAGATTTGGCAGTCTGACTTGAGGTGGTCAAACCCCAGACAATAAACACAGATGAGGTGGGGGTCAACCTTAGCAAAGGCCTCAGTACAGTGTTGAAACCCAGTGGGACCGGTTTTCTTCTTAGGTTTCTCAGACATGGCCAACTTAACAAATGACACTATTGCAGCTTTCAAGCCAGGTAATACAATAACCGATCAGTTACAAACCGTGTCACGGGCTTTTTAAAAAAAACAGCAAAAAACTTTGGTTCTTTTGAAATAGATCGGTACTGGAACGCCACTCAAATCCCAGAAATAAATTTAAACAGAATGGGTCGGTTCCAAACCAGACCGACCGGAAGGAAACCGAAGAAAAGAACAATTTCCAACTTTTTCACAGAATAAAACCCAGTCACTACCTATCTACACACTACCTGTACCGTAGACAAAGGCTAGAAATCCAAAAATAACAAAAAATTATACGGTTTATACCGAACGCTTTATTTTTACCGAACTGAGCAGAGGAAATCTCCAGAGTGACTTCACTGTTAGGTGCAGTAAAGAATCTGACAGTTACACCGAGAAGTACCACAGACAGGTTTGAAAACCGAACTCGAGCTCAACGTTCTATGCTGCTGCATAGAGTTAACTCTTTCCTCTCCGGGGCAGTTCAAGTGCTGGGGCTAACTGCATTATGTCTGAATACAGCAAGAATTCATGTTGTTTGAAGTGGACCTCAGGTTCCCTAACCTAGTCTTAGAAGTAGGCAACACTGACACCAGCAGAAGAGGAGCCAGTGTCAGAGGTGGTGCCACCAGAGAGAATGGGCCCAGTATCAAGGGCCCTCTTGGTGCCAGAGGAGGCTGTGGGTGTGGCAAAGGACACAGTGCCGGGTCAGATCCCAAAGGGCCTCAGCCCGGCACCAAATCTAGCACCAACCCCGGTGTCAAAGGCCCAGAAAGCACCAGAGTGACTGGCAAAGGTACTCTGGCCAGTCCCAAAGCAGTGACATAGAATAGGGGTGCAGCCTGTGGAACAGGAGTTAGTGGTGTGATCACCTAGAAGGACCCAGAGGTCATTGACAGAGTCAGATGCTTTATCTGACTGGAAGGTTCTGACTGTGGCTTCAGTGCCCCCAGCCCTGAAGGTCCTGGGGCCAGTTCTGCAAGAAAGGGAGAATGAGTCAGACACTGTACCCACTGTTCCATAAGAGCTGCCCGGTAGTGAAACTGCCTACTGGTGTCTCCACAGGAACACAGGGAGGGACTCTGGGCCTGAGACCTTGACATCCCATTAGCAGAAGTCATCAGTGATATTGATGGTGCCGGGGAAGGCCTGCTGCTCCAAGATGCCAAGGACCTCATGGAAGACCTACTGCACCTGAGGGTGACCTTGAGTAGTACCGTTTCTTCCCCTTCCAATGGGAAGAGGAAGAACTCGAGGCTGAGAGGTGCCGAGTACCTGACCAAGATCAGGCCCACTTCTTTTTGTGTTTGCCGGAGGGCTGTCCTCCCTTACGAACACAGGATTGCCTGTCATCAGAACTGGACATGGCCCTGCCACCGTGTCAGCAAGCCTGGAGAGGCTCCCTACCATCACTATTACTGTCCATGGTCTTCAACTTTTGCTTGATGGGGCTGAGAAAGACTGACAGAGATAACTGAATAAAATTACTAAACTGACACAAAAGCAACAAACACTAGCTTTAAACACTAAAACTGAGAAGAACTGAACACTGTTGTCATATAGACGTGAAGTTCTGACTCCTGGCGGGCGAGCAACATTGTCACTGAAGCACACACAATGGCGGGAAAAAAGGATCTGAGGCAGCTGAGGGCTGGTGCTGAGGTAAGCCATGCAGTACGCACCAGTCTTGCGGTGCCGTTCATACATGCAGCCTACCTTGGGCTGGCCCTCTTAAAAAGGTCTGGCTTCCGCAGGGTCCTAGCGCCTCCAGCTTAGAACCCATGGCTGTGAATCAATGGTGAAGATTGATTCCTGGAAGATTAATGACTGGGGTTCATCAGTCCCAGGTTACACAATTTAGAAAAGATAGAGGGAAAGGCAAAGGGCGGGGCATTGTCCTATATGTCCGGGAGGGTACAGAGGTTGTGGAGGGTGGACACACTGGGGAAACAGAGTCGCTGTGGGGTCACCTCACCATCAGCAAGAAAATACAGGTGGGAATGATCTATAGACCACCACAGCAAAGAGAAGAGAGAGAGATAGTGAACCAGAGGAGTGGCCATCTCTGCAAAGCAGTGTGCAAAAGATGGAGATTAGTGCCCAAGAGGTGGATAAGCAGAAAAGGGGCAAAATTCAGCAGACAGCAAGGAGAACCAGGGATAAATGACAACCAAGGAAGGGGCTGGAGTAGAACAGTGAGACAGTCTAGGGAGGTCAAATCATGGAAAGCCATGTGTGCAAATGCCAGGAGCCTTAGCAACAAGATGGAAGATCTGGAGGCTGTCATGGTGCAGTCAGATCTGGACATTGTGGCCATCACTGAAACCTGGTGTAATGATAACCACGACTGGGAGATGGCCATACCTGGCTACAACATATTCAGAAGAGACAGAGCAGGCAGGAAGGGAGGAGGAGTGGCACTCTATGTGAAAAATGACATAAGGGCCACAGAGATCCAGGAGGAACAAAATGGGGGAGAAGTACTGTGGGTTAAGCTGGAAAGGAAAATGGGGACAGCCATCCGCACAGGTGTGGTCTATAGACCACCAGCCCAGGAGGAAGAAACAGATAAGGAGCTGATGCTAGCCATCCAAAGGATGGCAGACAAGGTGAGGTAGTACTGGTTGGAGACTTCAATATTCCAGATGTGGACTGGAGCATCCCAGCAGCAGCATCAACTAGGAGCAGATTTATCCTGGACTCCTTCAGGGTGCCTTCCTCAAGCAACTGGTCATGGAACCAACTCAGCAGAAGGCAATCTGGACCTTGTGCTCACAAACAGGGACAGTGTGATGGGGTAACAGTGGGGAGCACCTGGGAAACAGTGACCACCAGTCATTGTGGTTTGAAATCACAGAAAGAGCAGAACCAAACCACACAAAAACACGTATCCTGATTTTAGGGGGCAGACTTTGGGAAATGGGAAGATACTTGAAGAGGGGCATTAGGGGAATGGGACAGGAATCAGGGGTTGAGGAACAGTGGGCAGTATTTAAAATGGGATTACAAGAACAACAGAATTATGTATTAAGTAGGTTAGCAAGAGGAAAAGGAAGAGGAGGCCATTATGGTTTTCCAAAGAGGTAGCAAAGAAGGTGAAAGCCAAAAAGATTGCATTCATAGGCAATACAAAAGACACAGGCAGAAGGAGATAAGGAGAAGTACCAGGAGAAGCAAAGGAAGGCAGGGAGGTTATAAGGGAAGCCAAAGCTCAGACAGAAGAACACATTGCAAAATCAGTGGGTAGAGGGACAAACCTTTACAGGTACATAAGTGAAAAAAGAAAGACAAAGGAGGGATAGTGAGACTGAAGAGGAGGATGGGGGCGGCGTGGAGGATGACAAGCAGTAAAGCTGACATACTGAACAGGTATTTCTGCTCAGTCTTTACTGAGGAAGAGGAGGGTAATGGGTCTGAAGGGAGTACAAAGGGTGAGAATGGTGCAGAAATGGACACAAGTCCCTTTACACGAAAGGGTCCTGAAGGAACTGGAAGTAATAAAAGTTGATAAAGCAATGGGGCCAGATGGGGTGCACCCCAGGGTCCTTAAAGAACTAAGACAGGTGGTGGCTGAACCTCTGGCTATCCTGTTTAGCCGATCACTGAAACAGGGAGGTACCCAAAAGACTGAGGACAGCAGATGTAGTCCCTTATACAAAAGTGGGAACAAAGAGGAAGCAGGGAACTACAGATCAGTCAGCCTCACCTCCGTAGTGGGGAAGATCATGAAGCACTACTGAAGGAGAGATTGGTGGAACATCTGGTTGTCAATGGACTACAGGACCCAAGGCAGCATGGTTTCACCAGGGGAGGTCATGTCAGACCAACCTCATTGAATTTTGACTGGGTGACTAGGGAGGTGGATCAGGGAGGGCAGTGGACATGGCCTATCTGGACTTCAGCAAGGCCTTTGACACTGTGCCACATAGAAGACTATTACACAAACTGGGGAATATGGGTGTGGCAGGACAGTAGTGTGGTGGGTGGGTAACTGGCTGGGTGGCAGGACACAGAGGTGGTGGTAAGCGCTGTCATCACCACAGAGGAAGAGTGACCAGTGGGGTACCACAGGGATCAGTGCTGGGACGGTCCTATTCAACATCTTCATCAGGTGACATGGCGCAGGATCTAGAAGGCAGAATTTCACTGTTCGCTGATGACACAAAGCTCTGTAACAGAGTAGACACACCAGAGGGTGTAGACAGAATGAGAAGCGACCTGCAGAAACTTGAAGAATGGTCAGGGTTTGGCAGTTGAAATTAATGCAAAGAAGTGCAAGATAATGCATATGGGGCACAATAACCCCGGCACAATATATCAGTTGGGTGGTGAGGATATAGCATGCACCAAGCAGGAAAGGGATCTTGGGGTTATCATCTCTGATGACCTCAAGGTAGAAACAGTGTGACAAGGCAGCAGGTAAAGCAAATAGGATGCTGGGATGTATAGGCAGGGGCATTACCAGCAGGAAAAGGGAGGTCATAATTCCGCTATACAAGACACTAGTGAGGCTCCCGCCTGGAGTACAGTGTACAGTTCTGAGACCATACCTACGTAAGGACATAGACAGGGTAGAGAAGGTTCAGAGGAGGGCAACAAAGATGGTGCATGGATTGCATCACAAGTCCTATGAAGACAGATTGAAGGAACTGAACATGTACTCCCTGGAGGAGAGGAGGGAGAGAGGGATATGATGAGAGACATACAAGTATCTTACAGGGAGGAACAGAGTGCAGGAAAACACTATTTTAAGCGAAAAGATGTTCCAGGACTAGAGGGCATAGGATGAAGTTGGAGGAGGAGATTCAGAGGAAACATGAGAAATAATTTCTTCACAGAACAGTGGTGGACAAGTGGAACACCCTGCCAGAGGAAGTGGTGGGGGCTGAAACAATCACGGGATTTAAGAATGCATGGGATAGACATAAAGGAATTTTGGGGGTCAGGGGTAAGGTGCAACAGACTTCTAGGAAAACAAACTGAACTTACAAGCTCAAATGGGCAGACTGGGTGGGCCATAGGCCCTTATCTGCCGACACTGTCTATGTATGTAGATAGGGAGCTTGGGGAAGAGTTGGTGAGGGGAGTGAGGGAGGGGGAAGTGGTAGTGGTGTGTGATTGGAACCTGCCGGATAATGACTGGGATATTCCAGCAGCCAGCTTCACCAGAACTCATGCCCTGATGGATATACTGCAGAACTGCCTGCTGGTGCACCTGGTTAAGAAACCCACTAGAAAAGTGGTCATTCTCCATTTGGAGCTCACAAACTTGGAGACAATGAGTGGAGTGATGGTAGGGCAGCCAATGGGTTCAAGGGACCATAACTCCATTTGGTTCAGGCTGGCCCTTAGAAAATGCCCCTATGAAAAACTGAAGTCCTAAATTTCAAAAAATCAGACTTCAACCAGATGAGGGAGCCGGTCCGACAAAAACTGACCAAGGTGGACAGCATCAAAAGTGTAATGTAAAGATGGCTGGCCATCAAAGGGATCATTCTCGAGGTAACAAAGTCATGCAAAAGAACTGCTACAAGATGAAACAGGTACAAGATACCAATATGGTTCTTGGAAAGGGTCAGAGGAGCCGTGAGGGACAAGAGAAAAACTTTCACCGGGTACAAGGAAAAGCAGCAAGAGAAGGAATGGGAAGAGTACAAAATAAAAACTAGGGAATCAAACAGGACGGTAAGGGAGGAAAAGGCAGACATGGAGCTGCTTACTGCAGAAGGAGTCAAGGGTGGGGGAAAACAATTCTTCAGATATACTAAGGAAAAAAGTATGCAGGGAGGGGGCTATTTTTAGGCTGCAACAGGCTGGCCCATTAGTGTGACAAAAGCACTGCTGCTCATGTGCTGTGATCTGGGCATGGGAATGAGGCTGAGTCATCAGAGGGCCAGCTGGAGGAGGAGGAGGAGGATCAAATGATCGAAGAAAATGTCAGGTAAGCAGGTAAACAGGAGGACGCTGGCTCTGTTCTGCAGGCCCCACACCATCAACCATGGCTCCCACTGCCGAACCGAACTTAATGCAGCAGTGCAAAGAAAAAAGTTATTCCAAAAAGCTAATTTTCCGCTATGGTTAAGAAAAATATTGGCAGAACTGCTGATTTGGCTTTTCTGGATGCTTCCTATGCTGTGTACTGTACATGTGCATTTCTGTCTGAATTTTTAACCTCCTCAGGTCCTCAGTATTATTTCTATGCAAAAATGAGGCACACATCTTTTTTTTTTTGTTTGAGTCTTTTTCCCTACAGTCACCGGGGTGGTGGCCTCTCTCAGGCATCGTCCCGGTTATCTCCTGTCCAGCCTGAAACCCCCCCACCATGGGTCCCCTCCCAGAGCTCTGCAGACACCTACCTTTGCCTGGCAAGGGACCCCCTAGCTTACCCCCCCAGGGCGAGGCCACCACTCCTACAGGTGCCTGTGACAGGGTTGAATAAGGCCCTGTCCTAGCTGTTATGCAGAAAAAGTTTAAATGCAAGGATCTGTCCTAGCCTCTCCTTTTCTCTCTCATCTCTGTCCGGTTGCCCAACCAAATTTTCTTGTGAGACCTAGGAACTGATCACTCCAACGGTTTCACAATTCTCCACCTCTCACTATCTCTCTGACTTCCCTTGCTGTTTCTGTCTTTTCTTCTCTCCCACTTGCATATCTGCAGTTACAAAAAATATATGTGAATCTCTGTGTAAAACTGTATGTGAAACTGGGATCCCTTTATTTAAAACTGTATATAGTTATACTGTTGAAATGATTGCAAAAAGTTGGAACTCAAGGGGTTAACCCGAGATGCAGTTTTTAAGTCCTTTGCAGAGTTGTAAACAAGAGGTCAGTTCTGGGTCACTATGTTCTTTTTGCTGCACCTGCATCGAAACTTACAAGAACATTCTGTGAGAAGTAGGCTCTCTTAACGAGTTCCCAGACAAAGACTTATAAAAAGAACAGCGATGCTTTTGCTAGAGAGACAAGGAGAGTGAAAGACTGAAACTTGGAATTAAGAGATACCCTCAGAAGGAGGACACAATTTTCTCTGTTTGTACTGCCTGTGTAAATAGTTATACTGAATCATTTTTATTTTGCTGTATTGAGAAAAATAAAACGCTATTTGCGAATTTTGAAACTGCTTCTGGTTTTTCTATGTTTCCTGAACTGTGCTTCAACGACAGCGCCCAAGACATCTAATATCATCCAGGCGAGGTGATGCGCAGAGGATCAGGACCCAGGTGGGCAGGGTCCGGCTGTGGGTGTGGTGGCCAGGGCGTACCATCACCTTCCATCACCCCGGGGCCTTTCCTTGTTCTGGTGGTCCACCCCTAAGCCTTCCCCTAGGCAAGTACGAATGTGCAATGACGTCCGGTGTAGGAGGCCCACTCGTTTCCAAGTGCATTCCTGCTGATAACTGCCATGCTTCGCCTCCCCACTTGCTAAAAGGCTATGCCACGGTACCCCATCATCTGCCACCGGGAGACACCAGAATGCTGAGCCCTGCAACCCTCCCTCCCCAGGAAAAGGCAAGCTGTCGGTAGACGCTTCAGCCTTCTCCTCCCCTGCTGACCCCGAACATGGGTCGCCAGTGTGGTGTCCAGCACCTCAACCCTCAGCGCCACTGGGCCAGTCGACATCTTTTTTTCTTGAGAAATAATTTTAAAACTTTCATACAATTCTTAAGTAACAGAAACTGAAAATTCTACTGACAAAATAAACTGAAAGATGGACTTCTGGTTCGACTCCACGAGTTGATGGCCGCTTGAGAGATAAGCTCTGTATACTCTCCAGAATAAAATACCCTCTCACATCCTGAAAATACAAAGAAAAGCGACTATTGACAATGCTGAGGGGTAACAAATCTAACGACCACAAACTAAGCATCCAGCCGAAATGACCGAAGAATCACCATCTGAGCAATCGGACACCGAGTTTGAGCCTGAACAAATGGACGTGCCCTCTGCAAGACCCAGCCACCCACCAGGCCGTACACCTAAAAATAAGATGAAGTAAATCATATTAGATACCATATACAACAAACTTTGCTCCTTTCGCGCTGATGCAAAGCAACTTTATTGAGAAATGAGAAAGGATATTATGCAGCTGGAGCAATGAGTCGATGATACTGAGCAGCAAGTCACGGCTACAGAAAATCGAATGGATGATCTAGAAACTCTAGTACAGCAAATATAAACACAAGAAGAAATCATAGAAGCACGGCAAGAGGACGCGTAAAAATGGAAATTACGTACCTACCATAATTCTGATCTTTCTGTGTATCTTCACTATTCATCACCTTTGGGTACTTAGCGGAGTCGCATTGCATGGCGGGAACTTTTTTTTTTTTTTTGGATGGGGCGGAGTTGGCCGCACCATCAGTGCCACCCTGAGGTCAATGCACTGCGTGGCACTGGTTGGCCGTTATAAGCATTCGATTCCACCCTCCCGCCAGTTCTGAGTCACCGTTGAGGTTAGAAAAGGGTTGAGGGTGGGACAAGGAAGTACAAGGACAGACAAAGGAAAAGATATAAAACTAAAAGGAGAAATAAATGACTGAGAGGACAGAAGAAGTTCGAAGATTAAGGGGGATTGGGTAGAGGCCCCCCATCTCTGTAAGTAGAAAAGGAGGAAGGGAGGGAGGGAGGGTTAAGCATTTTAGAAGTAAGAAAAAAATTGAGAGGGGGGAAGAGAAGAGAAACATACCCTGTAACCTTGACCTGTCTCCAGTTTATATAGGAACTGTGAAGGAGTGGCCAAGAGACTAACTGCCAGAATTGCAGGCACAGAATTACTGGCAAAAACTCCTACAAGCAGAATCTGCTATTCTGGAAGAAAAGACAGGAAAACAGGGATATATTCCACCCCCTCAAAGGAGATTTTGGTGCAAGAAACCTAGTTTCTTAAATTAATTGAGATTATGTCCACAGGACAAGGAAATCAAAGGAAATCAAGGATTGATGGGGAGAAGGAAAGAAAAGGGGGCAACTGCCAACCCCAACCCCACAGGGGTGGAGCCAAAGCACTGAAGGAGGCCCCAATCCTGACCACTCTACCCCTAAAGAAATGATCCTCTATTAGCCACAGTTTACCCCGCCCCTGACTAACAGAAAGGAGGGGGTCAAGAGAGGAGGCACAGAGAGGGAGGGGGACCCAGAGACTGAGGCCCCAGGGAGATGGAGGGTGGGATTGTGATGAATGGTGAAGATACATAGAAAGATCAGAACTACGATAGGTACGTAATTTCCGTATCTTATCTGTGTCAATCTTCATCATTCATCACCTCTGGGTGAGTGCCAAGCCCCCCCCGCAGGGGGTTTATAACCCTAAGGGGCTGAGTCCCTCAGCTCTCAGTAGGTGACACACTAAGAGGGAGAACTTTCACGGGTCTGGAGAGGCCTGAGAGTGGGGACAGTGAGACGGGAACCCCCTGAAGGGGGTAGGAAGTTGCCCTGACAGATGCCGCCTCACTCTACGGGAGAAGAGATAGGTTCTCTGGTGGGCACACTTAATCACCCTACGCCAGGCCAAGGGTGACAACCAGGAAAGACGCAGCCATGCCGTCCGCCTAGTGCAGATCACTGTCCCTATGACCATGGTAGCTACCTCATTCGCATCATACGGTGCCCTTGCTTGGTGCTGTGCTAGCTCTAGGCCACGTGCAGAGAGTGCAATGGCTTGTCTGGTTTTCTCCGTGTCAGGCATGGAGGCTAGGAGAACCCTCCAAGGCCAGGTTGCAGGGTAATGGTGGCCTGCACCACTGCCTGCTGGTCAGAACCCCTGACACTGGCCCCGGCAGTCACTGTCCGCTCCTCAGAGGGGGACTGACTCAGAGCCTGTTGAGGACACTACCAGGGTGTCCACACCAGCAGCCAACTCCAAGGAACCAGACTGCGTGTCCGACCCAGAGTCCGAATCCTCCTCCGAAGAGGTGGAGATCGAAGTCCTGTGCCAGACAGTGCGCAGACACCCACTGCCATCCCTACTGAACAGGGCACCAGAACCAGAGAGTGCATCACAGTCGACGCCGGTGCCCCCCTCCACACCGCGAATGGTACCAGAAGAGGACACGGCCCCAATGAGGGCAGCAGCCTCGGAGCCAGAGCCTGTCATGGCACCGTCCTGACCCACAGCGCCGCAAGCGGAGTCGAGACCAGCAACGGTGCCGCCGACAGCTCCCGACCACACGAGCAACGCCTGCTACCCCATGGCGTGACCTGCCCTGGGCGCCGCTTTGTGGCACCAAGGACAGAGTCACACAGACGATGGCCCCGACAGCACAGAAGGGAACCAAGCTCAGAATCCTCCACGGCGCCGTGCCCATGCCCGGAGCGGTGAACGGCTCCACAACTGGACACGGCGCCATGCTCAACCACGGCGAATGGTGCTGGGGCGAGAAACAGTCAGGGACTGCGCCGCAGAGCCTCCCACGGTGCCGACAGCTGCATCGGTGCCGCAAATGGTGCTGACAGCAGCAATGGCGCTGAGCGACGGACCAGTGCCAATGATGGTGCCATCAGGGTCCTCGACACAGCGAACAGTGCTGACAGCAGCAACGGCGCCGAGCGACAGACCAGCGCCGACGATGACACCATCAGGGTCCACGGCGCCAAGTCCTACAACGGTGCCAACCAACGGTGTCGAGGATGACGATGACCCAGGCCTTTCGAGCTGCAGGTACGACACCGGGGGAGTCTTTGCCCCCAAAGGGGCGACTGCCAAGGCGGTGCCTCCCACCTATCTCCCGGAGGAGACAGACCAGGCCTCCTGCACCGCAGAAGGGTCCTCTGCCACGGCTAGGCTACAAGAGGCAGAGGATCACTCCTCCTCCTCCTCGGTCCGTACAGAACCGGGAGGGGACCCGGAGGAAAGGCTGAGAGAATGCAGCTTGGCCCGACGAGTTTGCGCTGTCTCGAAATGCCAAGTTCTTCGCCCACTTTGCCATGTGCATTGCTCAATGACCCGCAGTCCATGGAAAAGCAGGCATCGCACGAATCCATGTCGTGAAGCGGGCCAAGACAAGCGAGGCAACGGTCGTGCTGGTCGGTGACAGAGTACTTACAGCTGCATGGGCACCGTCGCATGGGGGGCCGTCCCGTCTTAGAAGATTTCTTGCCCTCTGACCGAGAGATGGCCTACAGGAAAAAGAACACCAAAATAAGACCCAGTGTTGCAAAATAAAATAAGGAACAGTCTTACCAGGCGACATCGAGTGGAGCGAACAGAACCGGCAGGATACTCGGAGTCAATGGTCTACAAAGTGACACAGAGTTGATATGCGCAGTTGAAGGTTTCAACGGTAGAGGTAGGCCTCTGAAAATTCTTCTGCGTGCTTCCCACGAGGTGACCTCGACGGGGGGAGATGAAGAACTGGTGGGAGGGCAGAGTCGACAACACCTAATGGCCAACCCGCGAGCGCCACGCAGTGCTTCAGCCTCGAGGGCGGTGCCGATGGTGCGTCAACTCCGCCCATCCAAAAAGCTCCCCGTAGTGCACCTCTGGCCACACGCAGAAGGTGATGAATGGTGACGATTGACACAGATAAGATCTGTGCTCACCATAAAAATATTCAAACCTATTGCATCTCGGAGAACTCCGAAGGGAACAATATAAAAGACTTTATTATAACCCTTCTGCACACTGCCTTGGAGCTCCCCAGAACATGTTAATTGATTTGAAACGGGTACACCAGGCCCTTGTGCCGAAGCCTAACATGCCTAATGCCACTCCCAGATCTATCATCGCTCACTTTCAGAGTTACACAGTTAAGGAGCAGCTGCTCAATCTGGCCTGGCACAAACAAAAAGTGTTTTATGGATAACAAAGATTCTATATTGATCACGATTATGCACCAAAGACCACGAAATTACGCTGAGCATACGTCCTGCTACTACCAACTCTGAAGGCCAAAGGAGTGAAGTTCACTACTCCATAGCCAGCCAAACTAGTTGTAAATCTACCGGAGGGAGGGAGGGAGAAAAAGAGTATAACACAGCACAAGAGGCTAAAGAAGACCTCGTTGCCAAGGGATTTACTTTTCCAGACACAGCGTCTACAATAGCTCTTAGAGATATACAAGCTCCCAGATGGCAAACACCAGTCAAAGCTTCCCAAGCTCAGAAAGACACTAGAAAACCCCCTCAAGATCTCAAACAAAGATTGGAGACCTACCAAAGAAGCGACACCACCCAATCCACTTGAAGATCTCTTTAAGGACTAACAGATTCAGTGCTACATAACTGTTGCAGGTAGGCCGCTAGGAAAAGGGGGGAGGCGAAATAATCTTCTCCCAGACTGCAGCAGCTAGTCCGACTCTAGGTCTACTCTAAACTATACCCTCTGTAATTGGGTTTACTAGGCCACTTGTTGGGCTAGGCTATGTGACTGCCATTACCCCTCTTTGCTTCTCCCCGACGGGCGCAAACTGCAGCAGGAGAGCCAGGATTGGCCCTCACTACAAAAGATGGAAAAATTCCCCTCAGACATTTCAGAAGAACATGATTTTACTGGTCCTTAAGATTATTATTAATAAAAAACAGGGAAATAGTTCTGGGGATTATAAAAAGGGACTTTTTCAAACTGGAAAAGACCTCTGCTCAGGGGGAAACTAAGGGAGCTCACACACTGGTACATAGTCACTAGTGGACCCCCCCACCCCCAGTATGAGTAATAATGCTTAATATTAATGCAAGTAGTAGGCCGCTTATGCAAGCATGTTTAGTTTCCAGAGAACCGGAGAGAAACTGCAGTGTACCCGAGGGAAGGCTACAACTCGAACCCACCTTTTTTTTCCTGTAACCTCTATATCCATGTTTTACTTTACCTGTTAATAGACTTTTTTTTTTTAACCCCAAGGGGGCCCAGGAACAGGAGAATCCTGGACATATCCCCTTCCTTGAACATACGGGTAAGATGACCATACACATCATGGGTATTTTAGAAAGAGCTCTGTTGCTTACCCCCACCTTGGAAGTTGTTCACCTACTGTTTTGGGTAACCAAAATGTACTTTAGGATTGTGATAGTAAAGGATGTAAGACTATATGTGCAACATGTAGTTTTGGGCTTTACAAGCGCCAGCAAATTAAACTTTGTTAAGGCCCTGTTGGCCATCCGTAGTTTATGGTCTTTGTGTGTTCAGTTCATAAAATATTTCTAGGAGAATGTTTTTATACTGTATTATAAAATGCACTTCCCAGATGACGATATTTGGTTCCAAGGCCTTAAACTTTCTGAAAAACCGCTTGATAAAAAAGAATACGTTAGGTAAGCTATCAAGATAGGTGCCTAACAGACCATCCCACCGAACTGTAGCTATGTATATCCGTCAGAAAAGCTGTCTCCTAAATAATATGGAACCTTATAACAGTATGTCTATATCTCTGATGTCTGTTCCTGGATTGGGGGACAGTCTGTTTTACCCAGCTCTAGTTTAACTCATTAGTATGGCTAATCAAACAGTAATTCTATCCCTAAATACAAATGGAATACATAACATAACCCAATAAAGAGGTCAAGGTTAATAAAATATTTAAAAAACAGAAACACCTGATTTAATATATCTACAAGAGACGCATCTCTCGCAGTCGGAGAAAGCCAAATTTGAAAAGCTTGGATTCCAGGGTGTGCTGTCTTCCTCACACAGTTCTGGTTGGAGGAGAGGCATTGCAATTTTAATACCCTGAGGAGTCCCTTTCTTATACACAACCAAATAGCAGATAAGGAAGGCAGGCATATTATAGCTTCTGGGCAACTATACTCAACACCAGTGACCCTGGCCTCTGTGTATTTGCCCCTTGGCTCCTTAACCACAGTGGCTAAAAAATTTCTGGATGAATTCCTATCTATTCAACAGGGACAGGCGATTATAGGAGTAGATTTCAATGTCACCCTTCAACCTGAATTAGATGCGGACCCCCCAGCTCAACATAGATTAACCTCCTACAAAAGTATTTCCGTAAGATGCTACCCAGTATGAGTTTTGTTGATATACGGTGTCGTTTCTTCCCAAAAACTAAAGCATTTAGAAATATAGAATCTGACGGCAGATAAGGACCGCTTGGCCCACCTAGCCTGCTCATTTCCCTACCTAACGGATAAGCTGGAGATCCTAGTTAACCAACAGCCTACTTCCTCCTACCCCCCACTAGAATTGCCTTACGTCTGTCCCATGCATTCTTGAATTCCCCCACTGTTTTTGACTCTACGACCTCCTCAGGAAGGCTGTTCCATGCGTCTACAACCCTCTCGGTGAAGAAATACTTTCTTACATTACCTCTGAGCCATCCCCCATCTTCAAATTGTAGCCCCCTTGTTCTTGCACATCTCTTTTTTTTTTTATAGATGCTACCCTCTTGGACTTTGCTGATTCCCTTGAGGTATTTGAAAGTTTCTATCATGTCCCCCCTCTCCATCCTTTCCTTGAGGGTATACATCTTAAGCTCCTTTAGTCTTTCTTTATATGTCTTTTGGTGCAGACCCTGCACCATTTTGGTTGCCCTCCTCCTTTTCAATCTCCCAAAACACACAGTCTCTCCAGATTGGATTACCTTTTTTGCTCTATAGAACACCTAGGGACAGTCCAAGATATATATTATGGGGCCACCTTTCTTTCCGATCATAGGCCAGTTTACACAAAATTTAATCTGGGCAGGCCCAAAGGCAGGTCGTTTTGGTACCTAAACTTGATGCACCTTAAGGACAAAGAATTCAAAGAACTGATTAAGGCCTCAGTACCACGTATCTTGGCTGAAAATGCAGGTGATGATACATCCAATACAACTGTATGGGGCACCCGAAAAACGGTTCTAAGAGGGGAGATCAGACAATTTACATCCCGTAAAAAAAGACTACAGGATCAAATGCTCATAAACTTACAAAAAGAATGAAATCCCTCCAAGAATGCTCCTATACAGGAGACAAGACTGTGCTTCCTACCATGCAATTAATGAAACGAAAAATCCAAAAACTTATGAATCTCAAGATAGAAGAGGAAATTACGTACCTACCGTAATTCTTGATCTTCTTGGATGAAGTCTCCACCACTCATTCACACTAATGGGATCTACGCCGGAGGCGCTAGGACCCAGCAGGAGCAAACTTTTTTGCAGGAGAGTTGACGCCAGAGATGGAGCCGCGTAGAGCGGCGCCACGAGCCTCGGCTTGCGGCAATGACTATCTCGGCATCGACCCACCAACCGCCTCAGTACTTTTTTTTCCGAGAAGGTGCAGTGTAACTAACCTGGAAGGATATCCTAACAAAAAAATGGATATAAGATAGTCCAGAAAACCTGTATAAGAAGGGTCAAGAAAGAAGTCTTCACAGCCTAAAGATTGAGGGAGTGAAGACCAACAACAGAGGTAAGCTCGGGGGATGGTGGGTGAGCGTGTGAATGAGTGGTGGAGACTTTGTCCAAGAAGATCAAGAATTACGGTAGGTATGTAATTTCCATATCTTCCTGGACATAAAGTCTCCACCACTCATTCACACTAATGGGAGAGTACCAAGCTAGTAATCCCCCGAGATGGTGGCAGGAGAGACCAAGAGCTCATGAATTTAGGACAGAAGTCCATTAAGGATGGTTCTGCCAAACGAAATATGTTGCCTGGCATGGACATCCAGAGCATTGTGCTTGACAAAAGTATGCACTGAGCTCCAGGTAGCCACACGGCAAATATCTGCAATGGGCACATTGTGGATTTCTGCCAGGGATGCCGCGACCACTCTAGTAGAGTGAGCGTACACTCTGCCCTCCAGCTTAACCTGTGCCATGAAATAACAGTGGCGAAGGCATGCCACCAGCCAAGCTGAAATGCATCTGATAGTGACAGGTTGACCCAGCCAGATCTCACTGAAGGAAACAAACAGTTGTTGAGCTTTGCAAATTTCTTTTGTTCTATTTAAATAGAAGCACAGAGCTCTTTTGACATCCGAAGAATGAAGGGAACGCTTTCTGTCATTTTGGAAGTTCGCAAAGTAAGTAGGAAGAACCAAAGGTCGGTTTAGATGGAATTCTGAAACAACCTTAGGGAGAAATTTAGGATGGGTCCTAAGAACTACTTTGTCTTTATGAAACACAGTATACAGAGGGTCTGTGACCAAGGCATGTATCTCAGAGACCCTGCGGGCTGAGGTAATGGCCACCAGGAAGGCCGTTTTCCAAGTGAGAAATTTCAGCTCACATGTAGCTAGAGGCTCGAAAGGCTTTCGAGTGAGCATGTCTAGTACAAGATTAATGCCCCAGGCTGCGAGTGGACATCTGATAGGAGGTCTGGTATGCAGAATTCCCTTAAGAAACCTCTTAACCACAGGTAACTAAGCCAGTGACAAGGAAAGTACTTGCTCATGATAAGCTGAAATGGCACAAAGGTGAACATTGACTGTAGAGTATTGCAGACCTGAATTTGAGAGGTCTAAAAGGTACTTTAGAACTTTATTGGGTGGACAGGAAAAAGGATTCAAAGAGGATTTTACACCAGAAGCGAAAAAGCGGTCCATTTCGTTGTGTAAGTTTTCTAATGGCTGGCTTGTGTGCAGCCAGAAGAATATCTGAAACTCTGCGAGATACATTGAACCTGTTCACCTCTATCTCTTCGGGAGCCAAGTGTGAAAGTGAAGCGATCTCAGATTGGGATGGACCACAGGCCCTGAGTCAGAAGGTTTGTCTGAAGGGGAAGCGCTTTCGGAGAGGTTTTACACGTACCGTTGAGTAACGGAAACCATATTTGTCGAGGCCAGAAGGGAGCAATGAGGATCATTTTGTCCCCCTGGGACTCGAACTTGAGGAGTACCCTCTGAATTAGAGGAAGAGGCAGAAAGGCATATAGAAAGCGTTTTGTCCTCTGCAGCCTGAACGCATCCTGACAGAAAACGGCAGGCCCTGGATTTCTGGAGCAGAAGAGAGGCAGTTTTGTGATGAGTGGGGATGCAAAAAGGTCCAGGTCTGGAGTTCCTCACTCTGCGAATAGTGACTGACCTACGGCTGAGTCGAGAGACCATTCGTGAGGATCTGTCTTTGTTCTGCTGAGATGGTCTGCCAGTTCGTCCTGCACTCTCGGCAGGTAAACCGCTTGAATTAGAGCCTTGTGCTCCAAGCACCATTCCCACACTCTCATCGCTTCCCTGCATAAAGGGTAAGAGTGAGCACCGCCCTGCTTGTTGATGTAATACATCACTGCTTTGTTGTCCGTTTGAAGGAGAATGTTCTTGTGACAGAGAATGTCCTTCAAAACCTGGACTGCATAAAGGGCGGCTCTCATTTCTAAGACATTTATGTAAAGCTGGGACTCGTCCTGAGTCCACGTACCTTGAGTGTGGAGATTCTGACAGTGAACTCCCCACCCCATCAGGGACATGTCCATGGTAATGGAAATCTGATGATCCAGGTGAGCAAAGGGATACCCTTCCAGAAGATTGTTCTCTTGCGACCACCAGGTGAGTGACTTCTTCAGAGGTTCTGTCACCTTGATGAGAAAGGACTGAGGGTGAGTGGTTGGGGACCACTGAGTACTGAGCATCCATTGAGAGGTTCTCATGTGAAGACGTGCTAGGGGTACAGTGAACACCGAGGATGCCATGAGACCCAGCCTCCACTGCATCGAGATAGCTTGAACCGAGCTGTTCTCTCTGATGTATCGGGCCACCTGTAGGATATCACTCCTTCTGTCCTCTGGTAGAAAAGCTTTTGCACAGGAGGTGTCCAGAAGAGTTCCTATGAAAAGGAGCTTCTGCAAGGGCTGCAACTGCGATTTCTTGAGATTTAGCAGAACTCCCATGGACGTGAGAAAGTCTGAGGCTGTGGCTACGGTGTCGACAGTTTCTTGTCTGGAACGGCTTGCTAGAAGCCGTCTTCCAGATATGGGAACACTTGTATTCCAATTTTCCTGAGGTGCACTGTGAGAACTGCACAACACTATGTAAAAACTTGCAGCGCCAAGGATAGCCCAAAGGGCAGGACTCTGAACTGATAGTGCTGGCCCAAAGCCATGAACCTTCGGTATTTGTGATGCCTTGGGTGAACAGAAATATGTTGGTAAGCATCCTGCATGTCCAGGGAGGCTAACCAGTCATGTTGATGAAGCAAAGGTAACAGGGTTCCTAGCGATATTATTTTGAATTTTTCTTTAGGAAGGAATTTGTTTAGTTTTCTGAGGTCCAAAATGGGGCACATGCCCCCGGTTTTCTTTGGAACTAGAAAGTAATGGGAGTAGAACCCTGTGTTCCACTGATCCAGCAGAACTACTTTTACTGCCCTATTGTTCAGAAGGCCTTGTATCTTGGAGGCGAGAAGTTCTGACTGTAATATTGACAGTTTTGGCTGCCGTTTGGGGGGACAATCCGGATGATTCTCTAAAAAATTGAGGAACTATCCCTCGCAGATTATCTGGAGAACCCATTTGTCCAATGTTATATATTTCCACTGGTTGTAAAATGGAGTCAGACGACCTCCCACCGCTAAGAAGGAGTCCCTCTCGGGCAGCTGAGGTGGGACTTGGGCTTGAAACTCAGAAGACGGCACTGGGCGCTTTGGGCCCTTGTGCTTTCTGTTGCATTTTCTTTTGAGGCTGAGGGGCTTGATTTTTATTAAAACCTCCTCTGCCTTTGCCTCGAAAAGACTGACGGTTGTGAAACTGGCATTTGTTAACACCCCCCCTCGAGAAGGGGCGGGAGCAGGTCGAGCCAATTTAATAGCTGACCTAGTCTTTTGTGTGGCCTCTAGAGCCTGTTCTACTTGAGGACCAAAGAGATACACACCTTCGAAGGGCAATGCCATGACCTGTTGCTGGGCATCTTTCGTGAAGCCCGAAGTGTGCAGCCAGGAATGATGGCGGTTACAAATGCCCGCCGCCGCCACTCAGGAGGCAGTATCGAAGGCGTCCATAGCTGCTTTAACCTGTTGGTTGTTGGACTCGATACCCCGGTTATGGTCTGAAGAAGCTCTGAATTAGTGTCCGACTCTGGTAGAGCTTCAACCATTTGTTTGAGCGAATGCCAAAGAATATACTCATATTGAGAGAAATAGCCCTGGTAGCTGGTGATACGCATACCCGGAGTGGATGCAGCAAAGACTCCCTTACCTAAAGTATCTATCTTACGAGATTCTTTGTTTATAGGTCGAGCTGTAGTAGTCTGATGAAGGACAACCTTATCATTCTCTGCCAAGACTACAATAGGATCCGCAAAGGCTTGAGAGGCCAAAATGGGTCGATCCTTGGAAGCAGCATACTTCCTATCTATGGACTTAGCCACAGAAGGAATCAGAGCAGGATTATTCCATACCATTTGAGAAAGCATCTCAAAGGAGGGCTGTACCGGGGGAGTCAAATCTATAGGGATGTCCGGAACATGAAGGTATTAGAGTCTTAAAAAGCTTCCCAGGATCGATATCCATAGTCTGAAGAAAAAGAGTGGAATTCAGATTTTTCAGCAGAGACTTAAATGACAAGTCCTCGACCACAGGCTCTGCAGCAGGATTAGATCCCATCCCTTCTACGTCATCACCCAGCCTAAGGTCTGGATCAGGCTCAATATCATCTCCTGACAGTCCAGGAGGGACTGTATGGACAGGAAAGGAATGAAAATCAGCAGGAAATGAAGAAGGAAAAGGAAATGGAGAGGAGAAGCCCTGAAGACTGGCTGACGAAAAGAAGCCAGGCACAGTAGATAAACCAGCTCCAGCTACCTGGCGCCGACAAAACCAAAAGAACATGGCACCGAAAGGCCATACGGCGCCGAGAAACTCAACGGCACCGAAAAGCCACATGGCACTGACAGGCGCACCGGTGCTGAGGATGGCGCCGACACGCGCATCAGTGCCAAGGATGGCTCGGAGCGACCCACCAATGCCGATGGCACCGAAACCAACCCAGGACCCCGAAAATTAGGATTTGAGGAAAAAGAAGGAAGAATACCAGGAGACAGAGGCATCGGTGTGGTCCCCTGTGTCACAGCCATGTGAGGGGGGAGCACCTGAGCATGGAGTCGACGGCACCAAAGAAGGCGCCACGCGACTAGAGAGGCCCAACTGCACTACCCGATCCCCCGAAGGGTCCAAGGACCCCTGAGTGACTAGGCCAGGCAGCTGGACCAACCTCCGAGCCCATTGCTCTATCAGAGCAGCCCACTGATGAAACTGCTCATCTGAAGCCCTACCAGAAGGCGGGGAAGGGCTCCGATGTCGAAGACGTTGGTGATCAGAACCAGAAACTGGTGACTCCGAAAGAGGAGACCGGCAACTGACCCCAGTGACCGACCATCAACACGCAGACATATCAGAGGGCAACCTCGAGTGATGCCTTCTCTTTTTTGACCTACAGGCCGAAGAAGAACTCGAGGCTGAATGGTGTCGAGAATGCAACCATTTCCTTTTATGCTTCCGGGGGGACCGCCCCTCCCCTCGGGCACTGGACCATCCATTGTTAGACCCACCCTCTGGAGAGAGCGGTGGACTGGACCCAGCCCGGCTGACTGAACAGCTTTCATACGGGCATCTCCTACCGCTCACCTGACCTGCTCATGAACGAAGTCCGTCAATGTAGGCTGAGACTTCTTTCTTTAAAAGAATAATTAATGTAAGCGGTACTTATTTGAGAAATACTACAAAATAATAAACTGAAAACTATGCTGCTAGTTTGAAGTTCGATACCCGGCAGGCGAGTGACGTCATCACTGAAGCGCACTCGACGGCGGGAAAAAAGGAACTGAGGTGGTTGGAGGGTCGGCGCCGAGATAGTCATTGCCACACAAGCCGAGGCTCACAGCTCCATCTCTGGCGCCAACCCTCCTGCAAAAAGTTTGCTCCCGCTGGGTCCTAGCGCCTCTGGTGTTGATCCCATTAGTGTGAATGTGTGGTGGAGACTTTATGTCCAGGAAGATCAGCACCTACTTTCACCTCATGCTTACCTGTTATGAGGGGGGAGCTCGGGGTGCAAGGAACCATGCGAGAAAATTGAGGGGATCCCGGACCTTCACTGTGATAACCCAGTTATTTGACCCCACTACTGGGCACCTTTTACACCATCCCCATGCGATAAGGCAAGCTCTGGCCTCTTATTATAAATCCTTATATACAGAAGATACTACCCTTCATGCCCAACAAATAGACGGTTACCTCTCAAAAATCCAATTCCCAAATTATCAGAATGACAAACACAATCTCTTATAGCCCCTGTCACAAAAGAGGAGATACTTGCTGCAATTACTGCGTCAAAACCTTTAAAAGCTCTCGGTCAGAGGGCTACCCCATGGAATTCTAGAAAAATGTTCACAAAATACTTCTCCTTCCCCTCTTAAACACCACTATAGAAATCCAACAAGGACACTCACCCCCTCCTTCCTGGCAATACGCTGAAAAAACAAGTTACTCACCTGTAACAGTAGTTCTAGGAGTGGTATATGTTGTTCATGCACACAGTTTGGCATGTCCTTTCCCTTTAATAATCTTGCCAGAAGGTCTTGAAGCTGGCTTCTCCAACCCACCCAGGTGGTATAACCCTCAGCTCCAACCCATGACGCCAGAACCTTGCCTGCTGGAAGCTCAGGTTGTGCGCTGAAGCTGGGGAGGTCGGGTGGGTTCATGTGGATGAATAGTATATACCACTCCTAGAAAGTACAGTTACGTAAGAACTTACCATAACAGTAGATCTTCTGAGGACTGTCTCTTGCAGTAAGTCATTACTTATGGGAGTATCCACCAGGTGGTGCTGTCACGTGGCAGCTTCTTCTAGCAGTCTTCCATGAGGGCCGTCCACAAGACATCACTTCCTGTGGACGTGTACAAGAGTGGACGGCCCCCAGTACCTTCTGTTCACCATTGGCTTCGGTGAGCACACGGCCTGGACTGAGGACGAGGGCCGAAAAACAGAGAACAGCGTTCCCACCAATGTCCTGAGTTGCAGATCCAAGGCAAAAGGCAGGGGGATGGAGGACGGGGGACTTACTGCAAGAGACAGTCCTCAGAAGATCTACTGTTACGGTAAGTTCTTACGTAACTGTACTATCTTCTACGGACTGGTCTCTTGCATTATTACTTATGGGAGATTACAAAGTGGTAAAATCCAAATGGGAGGAAAAGCAAGGATGGAAGCTGGGTCAGAGGGCATCCCGACGGTCGAGACCATGCAAAATCCAGCTTTCCATGATGCCAAAGAAGGAAACTTCACAGTAAATGTCAACTTCAACCGCATCCGCTCTGGCAGTGAGGCCAAAGGTGGGGAGGACAACAGGTATGATATTGAGTAGAAATGTCAACTGCAAACTGCACCCCCAGAGGCAGATAGGCCGGTGTGGGGTGAGGACAATATATTTGATATGTAACAGAAATGTCCAACTCAAACCTCTTCCGTGCTGGCAGATAGGCCAACGGTTAGGCGAAGACATTTGGCATGAAACTAGGAGAAATGTCAACTCAAACCACACCCACTCAGGCAGAAAGGCTCAAAGGTGGGTGAGGACAGCATGCAGGAGGCACTATGTAGAAAGAACTGTAAGTGGCCAAGCACAGCGATTCATCCTGATGAGGCAGAGGTCGACAGGCTCTGGCATAAAGTCAGATCCAGAAAACATATAAGTAGAGCGTATAAGACAGTAGAAAAATGAGCACTGGGGAAAAAACATCCCGGATGGGCAGAGGAAGGAACAATTGAAGGGCTCCAGTAGGGAGAGTAGCAGGAGATCCAATCAGATCCACATGGAGGAGTGAAGCATCCAGTCCAGGAGCAAACCTCCAAGAAAAGAAAAGAGATCCCCGGGCACCTCTGAGGCCTGCAAGAGGAGGCGGGGGAAATCTGAAAAGTGGAGTAGGGCGCAGAAGCAGGTCCTGCCCTTCGTGAGGGGCAGGTACACCATGGAGGGGCAGACTGAGCCGCCCCCCTGGAGGCCCTACTGCAGTCCCAAGAGGTACCCCAGTAGAGGGGCTGGGATCAAGACGGCCCACCCGTGGGGGCGTAGGGGTGGGACCTGGGGGCATGATAGAGGTCCTGAACAGACCGAAGAGTATGCCCCAAAGCCAGAAGAGAATCCAGGATGGACTGTGCAGCAGGTCCAAACAGCGGTTTCCCAGAAAAGGATGCATTGGCAACTGACAGCTGGACGTTGGGCAGCAAACCCGAAACCCGTAGCCAGGCAAAGCACTGAAAGGTGACACTGGTGGCCAAGAGGTGGGTAGATGCGTGAACCGCATCGAAGCATGCACGGAGCAGGTGACGGGAAAGGGAGGACATGGCAGAGAGAGAGGCTGAGGCAGCCTGATCAACTAAGGAGAGGGAGGCAGGTCGGACAAGAGGTCCAAAGCTAAGGCACTAAGTGTGCGAAGATACCGAATCAGATGACCCATATAATTAAGAATATGAAGTAGCAAATTACTGGAGGTATAAACTCAAACGCCAAACAAATCCATGTGCTGGGAATCAGCACCTGGTGGCACGGAACTGGTATGGCGATGTCGAGCGGTCCGGTCATAGGCCACCGCCTTTACAAGCGAGTCCGCCACAGAGTGGTGGACAGGGTAGGGGTGGCTGGGAAGGGGGGACGGTAGAGCTGATCAGGGCCATGAGGGGCAGGCTGAGCGGAGGAAGGATGAGACCAAATACAAGAGTGTACGTTAAATATGCAGGAATCAAAGGCAGGACAACCATGGCAGGTTCCTCAGAAACACTGTGGTAGGCAGCCATGTCCCAGTGAAAGGAATCCTGATCCACAGCAGGGAAGCCAAAAGTGTGCTGGATCTGCAGCATGAGCTCCGAGAAGGAGGGATCTGGGAGTGAGGAGGGATCACGGGGTTCAGGTGGGGCGGCCTCCAAAAGGGAGGATGCGGACTGCAGGGAACCAAGGTCCTGAGGGTCCAAAAGGTCCCTGCCAGGAATATCCCCCACAAAAGGATTCCCCTTCCTGGAATCCCCATAAAGGGAGTACTCATAAATGGGAGGGGGGGGCCAGCTGAGAAGCGCCGGATCGGGGCGCAAGCGCTCGGGCGAAGGGGGGGGGGAACTGGATGAGGCGTGACCCTGAACAATGGTCCACAGGACTGCCATCACAATACAGGTGATGCCTGGAACTTGAGACGAAGGGAGGTCCAGAGACAGAGAACGCCCAAGGGTAGCGCTAAGAAGAGGGCGAGACAGCCCAGGAACTGCCGACCCTGAGGGGGAGGCACACCGATTCCCTTGGTCCGGGACCAGCAAAGGAGCAAGAAACCCAGGATAGGGGGGCATGGAAACAGAGCTCCGAGCAGGGGGAGTCCCTGGATGGGAAGCCCCCATCATCGATGAGGGAAGCAGCCCTGTCACCAAGGGAAGGAGGAGAGGCCCCGCTGTCAAAGGTAGAATCATGCCCATCGACGAGGGAGCAGAAAGAAGCACTCCGTCGATGGGGGAAGCTGCCTTTCGACAAGACATGCAAAGCATACCGTCCCTGTCGATGGGAGAGGCTGCTCCGTCGACGGAGAATAAGCCTCCAGTCAACGACAACAATAGAATCATGTCCGTCAATGGGGAGAAGAGCCCCTGGCCTTTCTACGAAGAAAGAAAGGGAACACGGTCGCCGACAGGGAAGCATCCCCGCTAATGAGGAACGCTCTGCCGACGGGGAAAAATTGTCCGTTGACTGGAGACATTCAGAAACAAGCTCTGTCGAAGGGACAAGGCCTGTCAAAGACATAACAAGCCCATCAGGCTCTGTCGACGGGGTGAGCAGCCCCATGGATGAGGAATGCACCATCGATGACAGAGGCACAGTCAACAACGGAGGCGCCATCATCAACGGATCAAGGCAGAGAGAGTGTAAGAAGTGTGAATCCCATTCCCTCCTATGCCAGGAATGAGTGCCCTTGGCTGGGGAGCTTTGAAGGTGACCCCCCCGAGGATCGGTCCAGCCTGGCTGGTTGATCAGCCACAAGGAAGACCCAAGACCCAGTAAGAGTGCCTGGGCCTGGGATCAGCAGGTGTACCATGAGCACAAATGGAACACCGGGCCTGCTGTATAAATGAAGTCCGGGGTTACTGTGTGGAGCACAGGCCTGGACCTAGGAGAAAGAAGAGAGAAGAGCCAGGGACTGGTAGTAAGCTAGAGGCCCCGCACAGAGAAGAAAAATTGGGCTAGGTGAAGGTATCAGCCCTAGCGGATCCCCAGACCCAGCAAAAGTGCCTGGGCCTGGGATCAGCAGAGGTACTGTGAGATGGTCACAGGCCTGCTATGGAAGCCCAGGGGTGCTGAGAGCAAGTCCCAGGTCCCGGACTCGAAGGCAGAAAACTGGTTCAACTTCAAGTCGAAGACTGCAACCCAGGAGGTCAGGAGAGCTGAGTGTGTGAGCTGAAGCCGGCAGGAAAATGAACAGAGGGGACTGGGGGATGCCCACTCTTATACACATCCACAGGAAGTGATGTCGTGTGGACGGCCCCATGGAAGACTGCTAGAAGAATCTGCCATGTGACAGCACAACCTGGTGGATACTCCCATAAGTAATGACTTAATGCAAGAGACCAGTCCATAGAAGAAATGGAAATTACGTACCTACCGTAATTCTTGATCTTCTTGGACGAGTCTCCACCACTCATTCACACTAATGGAAACTGCGCCTGAGGCACTAGGACCCAGCAGGAGTAAACTTTTTTGCTAGAGGGTTGACGCCAGAGATGAAGCTGCGAGGAGCAGCACCAAGAGCCACAGCTCGTGCGGTAATGACCATCTCTAGGCCGATCTCCTGAACCGCCCTCAGCACCTTTTTCTGAAGAGGCGTGAACAAACCTAGAAGGATAGCCTAACTAAAAACCAGACAAGATAATCCGGATGACCCGTATAAGAAGGGTCAACAAAGAAGTCTTCACAGCCTAAAGACTGAGGGAGTGAAGACCAACAACAGAGGTGAGCTCGGGGGATGGAGGGTGGGTGTGTGAATGAGTGGTGGAGACTTGTCCAAGAAGATCAAGAATTACGGTAGGTACGTAATTTCCATATCTTCCTGGACATAAAGTCTCCACCACTCACTCACACTAATGGGAGAGTACAGAGCTAATAATCCCCCGAGAGGGTGGCAGGAGAGACCAAGAGCTCACAGTTTTAGGACAGGAGTCGGTTCTGCCAAAAGAGAGATGTCATCTGGCAAGGACAACCAGGGCATAGTGTTTGACGAAAGCATGCAGTGAGCTCCAGGTAACCGCACTGCAAATATTTGCAATGGCCATGTTGCAGATTTCAGCTAGGGATGCCGCGACCGCTCTACTAGAGTGAGTGTATACTCTGCCCTCCAGCTTAACCTGCACCATTGAATAACAGTGGCGACGGCATGCCACCAGCCATGCTGAAGTACATCTGATAGCGACAGGTTGACCCAGCCGGGTCTCGCTGAAGGAAACAAACAGTTACTGAGCTTTGTGAAAGTCTTTTGTTCTATCTAGATAGAAACGCAAAGCTTGTTTTAGTCCAAGGAATGAAGAGAATGCTCTCCTTCATTTTGGAGGTTCGCGAAGTAAGTAGGAAGGACCAAAGGTTGGTTTAGATGGAATTCTGAAACAACCTTAGGGAGAAACTTAGGATGGGTCCTAAGAACTACTTTGTCTTTATGAAACACAGTATACGGAGGGTCTGTGACCAAGGCATGCATCTCAGAGACCCTGCGGGCTGAGGTAATGGCCACTAGGAAGGCCGTTTTCCAAGTTAGAAATTTTAACTCACAGGTAGCTAGAGGCTCGAAAGGTTTTTGAGTAAGCATGTCTAGCACAAGATTAATGTCCCAGGCTGCGAATGGACATCTTATAGGAGGTCTGGTATGCAGAATTCCTCTAAGAAACCTCTTAACCACAGGTAACTGAGCCAGTGACAAGAAAAGTACTGGTTCATGATAAGCTGAAATGGCACAAAGGCGAACCTTAACTGTAGAGTATTGCAGACCTGAATTTGAGAGGTCTAAGAGGTACTCTAAAACTTTATCTGGTGGGCAGGAAAAAGGATTCAAAGAGGATTTTGCACACCAGAGCGAAAAACACTTCCATTTGGCTGTGTAAGTTTTCCTAGTGCCTGGCTTGCATGGAGCCAGAAGAATATCTGAAACCCTGTGAGAGACATTGAACATGTTCACTTCTATCTCTTCAGGAGCCAAGCGTGAAGATGAAGTGACCTCAGGTTGGGATGGACCACAGTCCCCTGAGTCAGAAGGTTCGTCTGAAGGGGAAGCGGTCTCGGAGGAGCTTCCGACATACTGTTGAGTGCTGGAAACCATATCTGTCAAGGCCAGAAGGGAGCAATGAGGATCATTTTGTCTCCCTGGGACTCGGATTGAGAAGTACTCTCTGAATTAGAGGAAGAGGCGGAAAGGCGCATAGAAAGAGTTTTGTCCACTGCAGCCTGAACGCATCCTGACAGAAAATGCCAGGCCCTGGATTTCTGGAGCAGAAGAGAGGCAGTTTTGTGTTGAGTGGGGATGCAAAAAGGTCCAGGTCTGGAGTTCCCCACTCTGCGAATAGTGACTGAGCTATTGCTGAGTCGAGAGACCATTCATGAGGAACTGTCTCTGTTCTGCTGAGACGGTATGCCAGTTCATTCTGCACCCCCAGCAGATAGACCGCATGAATTAGAGCCTTGAGCTCCAAGCACCATTCCCACACCTTCATCACTTCCCTGCATAAGGGGTCAGAGTGAGCACCGCCCTGCTTGTTGATGTAATACATCACTGCTTTGTTGTCCGTTTGAAGGAGAATGTTCTTGAGACAGAGAATGTTCTTCAAAGCCCGGACTGCATAAAAGACGCCTCTCATTTCCAAGACATTTATGTGAAACTGGGACTTGTCCTGAGTCCACATACCTTGAGAGTGAAGAGTCTGACAGTGAGCTCCCCACCCCACCAGGGACACGTCTGTGGTAATGGAAGTCTGATGATCCAGAGGAGCAAAGGGATGCCCTTCCAGAAGATTGTCCTTTTGCAACCACCAGGTGGGTGATCTCTTCAGAGGTTCTGTCACCTTGATGAGAAAGGACTGAGGGTGAGTGGTCAGGGACCACTGAGTACTGAGCATCCATTGAGAGGTTTTCATGTGAAGGCATGCTAGGGGTACAGTGAACACCGAGGATGCCATGAGACCTAGCATCCGTTGCATCAAGAGAGCTGAAACCAAGCTGCTTTCTCCGATGTATCGGGCCATCTGAAGGATATCGCTCCTTCTGTCCTCTGGAAGAAATGCTTTCACACAGGAGGTGTCCAGAAGAGTTCCTATGAAAAGGAGCCTCTGGGAGGGCTACAGCTGCTGTTTTTTGAGGTTTAGCAGGACTCCCATGGACGTAAGAAAGTGTGCAACCGTGGCTATGGCGTCTAGAGTTCCCTGCCTGGAAGGACTTGCTAGAAGCCAATTGTCCAGATATGGGAACACCTGTATTCCGATTTTTCTGCGATGCGCTGCGAGAATTGCATACCACTTTGTAAAAACTCGCGGCGCTGAGGATAGCCCAAAGGGCAGCACTCTGAACTGATAATGCTGTCCCAAAGCCACAAACTTTAGGTATTTGAGATGCTTTTGGTGAATAGGAATGTGCTGGTAAGCATCCTGCATGTCCAGGGAGGCTAACCAGTCGTGTTGATGAAGCAAAGGTAACAGCGTTCCTAGTGATATCATTTTGAATTTCTCTTTGGGAAGGAATTTGTTTAGTTTTCTGAGGTCCAAAATGGGACGCATGTCCCCGGTTTTCTTTGGAACCAGAAAGTAATGGGAGTAGAACCCTGTGTTCCATTGATCCAACGGAACTACTTCCACTGCCCTGTTGTTCAGAAGGCCTTGTACCTCAGAGGTGAGAAGAGCTGACAGCCTGGGCTATCGTCTGGGGGGACGATCCGGAGGGGTCTCCAAAAGATTGAGGGAATACCCCTAGCGGATTATCTGGAGGACCCATTTGTCCGAGGTTATGGACTTCCATTGATTGTAGAAGTGAGTCAGACGACCTCTCACCACTGAGTAAGAGTCCACCTCGGGCAATTGAGGTGGGACTTGGGCCAACAACTCAGAAGGCGGCACTAGGTGCTTTGGGTCCTTGCGCCTTCTGCTGCGCTTTCTTTTGAGGCTGGGGGGGCTTGGTTTTTATTAAAACTTCCCCTGCCTTTGCCTCGAAAGGACTGACAGTTATGAAACTGGCGTTTATTAACACCCCTCGAGAGAGGGGACAGGAGGAGGTTGAGCAATTTAATGGCTGACCTAGTCATTTGTGTAGCCTCTAGAGCCTGTTCTACTTGAGGGCGGAAGAGAAACACACCATCGAAAGGCAACGCCATTGCCTGTTGCTGTGCATCATTCGTGAAACCTGAAGTGCGCAGCCAGGAATGACGGCGGGTACAAATGCCCGCCGCTGCCGCTCAGGAGGCAGTATTGAAGGCATCCATAGCTGCTTTAACCTGCTGGTTGTTGGACTCGATACCCCTGGTTATGGTTTGAAGAAGCTCTGAATTAGTGTCCGACTCCGGTAGAGCTTCAACCATTTCTCTGAGCGTATGCCAAAGGATATACTCATACTGAGAGAAATAGCCTTGGTAGCTGGCAGTACACATACCTAGGGTGGAAGCAGCAAAGACTCTCTTACCTAAAGTGTCTGTCTTATGAGATTCTTTGTTTATAGGTCGAGCTGTAGTAGTCTGGGGAAGGACAACCTTATCATTCTCTGCCAAGACTACAACAGGATCCGCAAAGGCAAGGGATGCCAAAATGGGTCCATCCTTGGGAGCAGCATATTTCCCATCTATGCACTTAGCCACCGAAGGAATGAGAGCAGGATTATTCCATACCATTTGAGACAGCGTCTCAAAGGAGGGCTGTACCGGAGGAGTCAAATCCATAGGGATCTCCAGAACATGGAGGTATTGGAGTCTTAACAGTTTCCCAGGATCAATATCTGTAGTTTGGAGAGAAAGAGTAGAATTCAAGTTTTTCAGCAGAGACTTAAAAGACACGGTGCCAAAAACACGCACGGCGCCGAAGACGGTGCAGAGAGGCCATACGGTGCTGAGAAGCCAGACGGCGCCGAGAGGCTGCACGGCGCGGAGAAGCCACACGACACCGAGGACGGTGCCGACGAAGGGCAGGGTGCCGAGGATGGCACTGACAAGGTGCATGGTGCCGAGAAACTCAACAGCGCCGAAGACAGCGCCGATAGATGCATCGGCGCCGAGCGTGCCATTGACGCCGAGGGCATCGAAAACATCCCAAGACTCTGAAAAATAGGATTTGAGGAGAAAGAAGGATGAATACCAGGAGATAGAGGAATCGGTGTGGCCCCCAGCACCCCAGCTGTGTGAGGAGGGAAACACCTAAGCGCGGAGTTGACGGCATCGAAGATGGCGCCGCGTGACTAGGGAGGTTCAACCACCCAACCTGATCTCCCAAAAAGCCCGAAGGCCCCTGAGTTACCAGGCCAGGCAGCTGGACCAACCTCGGAGCCCACTGCTCCATAAGAGCAGCCCACTGATGAAACTGCTCATCTGAAGACCTACCAGAGGGCAGGGTAGGGTTCTGATGTCGAAGACGTCAGCTATCAGAAACAGAAACCGGTGACTCCGAAGGAGGAGGCCGGCAACTAGCCCCAATAACTGACCGTCTAAGCGCAGACATATCAGAGGGTGACCTCGAGTGATGCCTTCTCTTTTCTGACCTGTGGGCCAAAGAAGAGCTCGAGGCCGAACGGTGCCGAGAGTGTGACCGTTTACTTTTACGCTTTTGAGGGGACCACCCACCCCCTCGGGCAATGGACTGTCTGTTGCCAGACCCCCCTCCGGAGAAGGCGGCGGACCGGACCCAGCCCGGCTGACTGAACAGCTTTCATACGAAGTCTCCCTACTGTCACCTGACCCGCTCATGGTCGACTCCGTCAATGTAGGCTGAGACGTCTTCTTTAAATAAGAATAAATAAACTAAGTGATACTTATTCAAGATATTACTACAAAACAATAAAACTGAAAAACTATGCTGTTAGTTTGAAGTTTGACTCCCGGCAGGCGAGCGACATCATCACTGAAGTGCACTCGACGGCAGGAAAAAAGGAACTGAGGCGGTTGGAGGGTCAATGCCGAGATAGTCACTACCGAACGAACTGAGGCTTGCGGTGCCGCTCCTTGCGGCTCCATCTCTGGCGCCGACCCTCTATCAAAAAAGTTTGCTCCCGCTGGGTCCTAGTGCCTCCAGCGCATTTCCCATTAGTGTTAATGAGTGGTGGAGACTTTATGTCCAGGAAGATCTACTGTTACAGGTGAGTAACCTGTTTTTCTAGGATCATGGATATGTTGTTCCATCATCCACACTGTTTGGCAGACTCCAAGCAGTTCTCCAGGAGGAGGGAGGAAAGGCGCACACCCCCTCATGCTTACTTTGGGAATGGAGATTGGAGAACTGAGGCCCCAAAACCAGCATCCTGGTGTGACTCAAGGTCAATGTGGTAGTGGGAAATGAAGGAGTTTGCTGTCTTCCAGGTGGCAGCCTGGCAGATTTCCTGGATAGGGATGTCCCTGGAAGCAGCCACCGATGCAGCAGTATGGCGGGTAGAATGAGCTCTTATCCCTCTGGGAGGCTCCTTGCCCTCCAACCTATAGCAGAGGTCAATGCAAGATGTAATCCATCTGCCAATCATCCACTTTGCTGCAGGTCTGCCAGGTGCGGCTTCAGTGTAGGTGACAAACAGCTAGCAAACCTCTCCCCAAACATCCGCCGTCCGCTCCTTATAATAAGAGAACGCTCATCTCATGTCCAGAATATGGAGCCCGTACTCAGCCTCCAAGGTGTAGTTTTGGTAGAACACAGGCAGAGTCAACACCTGGTTAAGATGGAACTAAGACACCACCTTCGGAAGGAATTTCAGGTGGGGGCACAGGACAACTTTGTCCCTGAGGAAGACCAGGTAAGGAGACTCCACCGACAGCGCCTGGTGCTCCCCAGTCCTGCTGGCTGACGTGATAGCCACCAGAAAGGCGGTCTTCCACGACAAGTGTGACATCTCACACTTGTACATCGGTTTGAATGGCTTGCCCATGAGCTTTGCCAGTACCAGCAGTAGATCCCATGGAGGTGGAGGTTCACACAACAAAGGGGATATGTGGTCAAGACCTTTAAAGAAACGCCAGATCACCTTCTACAGTGCCACCATCTGTTGACTGGCCCATGCCCAGTAAGCAGAGATGGCTGCCAGGTGCACCTTAAGGGTCGTAGACTGAAGACCCCCTTTGGAGAGAGACCAAAGGTAGTCTAGGATGCTAGCCACTGCACAGGACAAAGGGTCCAGACCCTTACCCTGATACCAAATGGAAAACCATTTCCATTTGAAGGCATAGCACCTCCTGGTCGACTCCTTCCTGGATGCTTCCACTACTGTGAGTACATCCTGAGAGAGACCCAGAGCCTGGAACTCTAGCCGCTCAGGAACCGGGCTGTCAGGTGCAGGGATTGAAGGTCCGGATGGAATACCTTCCCCTGATTAACAGATAACAGGTCCGGGCTTTCCTGGAAGACATCACAGAGGCCTGTAGCTGAGGCTGAGGAAATCTGGATACCAGAACTGGCGCGCGGCCAGTGTGGGGCTACCAGGATCACCTGTGCCTTGTCCCTCTTGACCTTGAGGATCGCTTTGTGAACCAAGGGAAGTGGAGGGAAGGCACAAAAGAGGCCTGGGGTCCACGGCCTCGAGAAGGCATCCCCCTGCAGCGAGCCCCGCTGAGGGGGGCAGGCATAAAAGAAAAAAATACTCACCATAGTAATGTTGTTTCTTCTAATGGAATCTTGCTGTATTCTGACTATACACAGTTAGCCCCAGCACTTGAACTGCTCCAGAGAGTAAAGGGTTAACTCTATGTCAGGGCATAGAACGTTGAGCTCGAGCTCGGTTTTCAAATCTCTGTCCCCGGTACTCCTCAGTGTAACCGTCAGATTCTTACGAGCACTATGCTAACTAACTATCAGGAAATTGTTTTTAAAATTTTGTGCCAAAGGGCAATAAACATATTTTTGTGAGTCTAAAAGACTCAAGTCAAAATTCCCCAAAAAGAATCCAAGTAGGTAGTGAAAGTAGGTAGCACATTCGCCTCTGAGGCCGGGAGATCAGAGGGCTGTGGGTTCAGTTCCCACATCTGGCACTTGGGTTAATATCCCAGTACTGGCACATGAGAGGGGTGCTGCACTTCTGAGGTGCTGTCTTTCGGATGAGACGTTAAACCGAGGTGCCATCTGCCTGGATTGGTGGTAGTTCAGGTGGATGTTAAAAATCCCATGGTACTTACCGAAAAGAGTAGGGAAAGTTTTTATTGAAAAAGAACTGAACAGAAAAGAAACCATAATAATACAGGTAATGTACAACAGAGGAGTTATGTAACAGGAAAATCAGAGTCAGTAATACAAGGTAACAATGTCCACAATTCCAGTAGGGATTCTGATGGCAAATGCTTCGATTCAGAGAAATATACAGTCGATTCCACTTGTGTGCAATTCGGATGTGTGCACATTCCGCTTGTGTGCACAAAAACGTCCGGTCCCGATTCATCGACTGTACCTTCAGTGTTAATTCGTTTGGATGTGTGCACACAGATTTTCGGTTGTGTGCACACATTTAGAGCCCCAAAGCATGTCCCTGAACACTAAAACTTGCTGCCCCCTTTTTTTTCTGCTGTCAGAGTGGAGAATTAGGTGCTAATGATTAACTGAATGAAGCACAAGCTGAACTGTCAGTGCGACTAGGCATTAAGCAGGTGTTAATCACCAGCTTAATTGTTCTGTGTCTCTCCTCTGGCCATCAGCGCCAGCACTCAGTCAGCCTAAATGTCTTGCTAATGGCTTGTTTGTTGTTACCTGAAGACACTGCTACTCATATAAGGTTTGATTTTTGTAGGGCAGTTAGTAGCCGAACCAACAACTATGGAGAAGCTTACCCGCTCGTTCTTGTCTCTGGTGACGAACTAACCGATCCAAGCATTTTCGCGTTGGTCCTACTTTTTAAACTGACAGCATGTATTTTTGTACCTTACAAATGCTTGCAAGTCTATTATTATGGAATATTTCAGCACGTGCATTACCAGGGAGTGGCAGGATTGAGCTGACAGATCCCAGAGATGAATTTTCGGATATGTGCATTTTCGGATGTGTGCACAAATTCAGCTGGTCCCGACCTTGTGCACACATCCAGAATTGACTGTATGTCCTTCAAATCATGTTCAATTCTCTGAATAATGGTAATAAGAGATACATCCTGGTGTTGTAAATTAAATAAACATTGAGCAGTCCATATATGCCATTTGATGATCACAAAAAGCAAATTCAAAGTGTTCACATTCCAATGTGTCCAAAAAGGTGGAAAAAAAACATACATCAACATTTCCTAAGTTATTGAAGTAAAAAGAGGTTCTCGCCATCTGGCAGCTAATAAGGTCCAAAAGTTAGTTACATAAGTACAAAAAAAGAAAAGATGTGATATAGTTTCTTCCTGTTGCTGGCATTCAGGTCTAGAACAAAGCCTATCTTGTAGTGTTTTGTGTTTATGATTATGTTTAACATTAATACGTTCATGGCAACTTAGCCAGTGTAAGTCCCACATCTTTTGGGGAATCCTAGAGTTACAAAGTAAAGTGAGTAAAGCAAGGAGATGCTGGCTGGGGCATTTGGGAAAAACAACAACATCTAAACAGATCCGATCCACTAAATATCTATATAAGGCTTTCTAGAAACGGTCACCAGCATACAGCCAGTAACCTACCACTGTTTCAGATTACGAAAGGTGTCTCTAACATAAGCAGGAATCTGGAGGGAATGTGTCAAAACCGTCAATGTATTGAGTTCCCATTTGTGAAACCAAGGACCGCAGGATTCGAGGAACCAAGGCTCCCACCCTCTATCCCGGTTAACCAGCAGGGGCCTAACATTATGGAACAAAAAAGTACTAGTGTAAAAAAAAATAGGTTGCACCATGGCAAGGCCACTGTCCCGAATGGATAGATATGTAATCAGGTGTTTAATAGGGTTAAGTCGGCTACCCAAGAGAGCTTGAAAAAATAGACTAAGCAATCTAGTTTCAAGTTGTCTTGGGGAACATATGCCAGAAAAAGAAATAGAGGAAGTAAATGTCTTAATCATATAAATCCTCTTCTTTTTACACATTTTCCAGGAATTCCAGCGGGAAACCATAGACTGAGCATAGTCCAGTTTGGGTGTCCAGTTAAGGACGTCCAAAGGGCCACTGCTATATAAAATACCCCAAATTCTAACTGGCTCATCACAAATCGTAAGGTCAACAACAACAATCTCAGCTAGAATTGGAGGACCCAGTCTTCGACCTATGCATTTATCAAGATTAAGTGCTGCACCAGAAACAGCCCCAAACCTGGCACAATGCTGTAAAGCAGAATGTACTGAAGCAGCATTTGCAACCATCAGACTCATATCATCTGCATAAGCTAAAATGGAATAGGGGGTGGAGGGAAGTGGCAGAACTGTCGGGGCCGCATTGATGGAATGAAGCAATGGATCTTAAAAGAAAACATACAACAGCGGGCTGAGGGGGCAGCCTTATCTAACCCCTCTGTGTAGAGGAAGCATAGTACCTTTCTATCCATTAACTAGGGGGACAGTAGTGGCAGATTGGTAGAGCAGCTGGAGTCTGGCAAGGGTACATTCAGGGACTTTATAATGACGTAGAGTGGACCACAAAAAGTCATGATGTACAGAATCAAAAGCCTATTGCTGACCTAAGGAAAATATGAAACCTTGTAAAACGTTGGAGTTACCACGTTCAATTAATTCCCGAAGTAAAATAATACAGTCCTGAATGCATCTCCCAGGGACGCTGTATGACTGTGCAGTGGAGATCACGTAGGTGGCCAACTTAGAAAGCCTAAGTGCCAAGATTTTAGTCAATATCTTAAAATCAGTGTTTAACAGGCACCAAGGTCTCCAACTGGAGAGTAATCTTCTATCACCTTTTTTATATAAGTAAAATAAACAACCCATGTTGAAATCCAAAGGAAGATTATCATAATGTAATATGGAATTATACACCGTAGCCAATTCAAAACTCAGGTCAGTAGAAAGTGTTTTATAGAGCTCATTAGGGAGATCATCCAGGCCTGGTGTTACTCCTGGACGTAAAGACCTGATTACTGCTTCTATTTCTTGTGCATGTACCTCATAATTTAACATGTCTACAACAGAGGAGGGTATATCAGGAAGGTTTATAAAGGAAAGATAGTTTGACATAGCAGTGGAGGGGGGAGGCACAGGACCGAACAACCATTTCGTATAACAAGTAACTCGATTTCTGATATCTGAAATAGCAGTAAGTTCGGAGAAATTATCATCAAACAGTGTATAGAAGGTTTTGCACTCTACCCTTTTCCTAATAGTAGCATATGGGCAGACAGTGTCACTGGTACCAGAGGTCCCAAAACTCTGTTGGTGTTAGATGGAAGTGGCCTTCAGTAGGTAATAGTCTATTAGGCGCTAAGTTTATTAACTTGGGTAGCGAAATCATGGCCTGTTGTGTGAGACAAAGTAAGTAGCTTCTGTAGGTGCTGTCTAGTGTTATGATAATGAAAATATAAAGATCATGATAATGTTTACTATAATGTTTAAATAAAGTCCAGAGTCCAGATTTCATTTCCTGCCACCAGACCCAGGGGACGTCATATAAAAAAAATTCAGACTTCCAATTCTTAATGTAGTCAGTCAATTGACATACAGATGTGAATCAGATAAAAGGGAAGTGTTCAATTTCCAGATGCCTGGACCAAAATAGGATTTCAGGGAAGGGCCAAAAGAAAAAATTACTCACCTTAGTAATGTTGTTTCTTCTAATGGAGTCTTGCTGTATTCTGACAATTTGCAGTGAGGTCCAACCTTCGAACTGCCCGGGAGATGAAAGAGTTAACTTTCCATGCCAGGCATGAAACGCTGAGCTCGAGCTCAGTTGAGACTCAGTCTGTTGCTGTTTGAACTCAAACCGTCAGATCTTTACGAGCTAAACTCACTGAGTGCCCTGTGTGGAAGCTGTAAACCTACACTAGCCAACTGGCTACTAAATACAATAAACAGATTTTTTGGTCCCAAAACAAAGACTCAAGTCAGGAAACCCAAAAAATGAAATAAACACAACGCCCACGCACCCCAAGAAAAAGGGGTGATAATAAAAAGGTGGGGCACCTCCTGAGTGCCAACACTGCGACTGTCCACCCACATCCCAAAAACAAAGGTTCTGAGAGGGGAAGGCAGGGGAGGAGGTCAGAATACAGCAAGACTCCATTAGAAGAAACAACATTACTAAGGTGAGTAATTTTGTCTTCAAACAACATGAAGTCTTGCTGTATTCTGACAATTTGGAGACTACCAAGCAGTACCTCCATGGAGAAGGGACAAAACCTACTTAGGAAATAGGCTCTGAAGCACTGCTGTGCCAAACCGAGCATCACTCCTAGCCTGGATATCCAGAGAGTAATGCTTGGTAAAAGTGTGAACTGTTTTCCAGGTAACTGCTTGACATATCTCTAAGATAGGAATATCCCTGGCAGCAGCCAGGAAGCAGCTGTACTCTCTGGTAGAGTGAGCCCTCAGGCCTGAGGGGTGGAGTCCTACCTAGTTTTCATAGCAAAATTGAATGCAAGAGACAATCCACCTGGCAATGGATCTTTTAGTGGCAGTTTTCCTACCAACCTCACCATAAGTGAGGAACAGTTGGAGGAGTCAAACCTGTGACCCTTGGTACGCCTATGTAGTAGCTAAGGGCTCTTTTCACATCCAACTGTGCAGCCTCCTCTCACCAGAGGAGGAATGGTCAGTGAAGAACACAGGAAGAGACATAGACTGGTTAAGGTGGAAGTCTGAAACCACCTTAGGTAAAACTTCCTGTTAGTCCTGAGGACCACCTTATCTCTATGGAAAGAGATAAATTAGGTCCACTGACAAGGCTTGTAACTCACTTGCTACTGGCAGAAGTGATGGCCACCAAGAAAACAGTTTTCCAAGTCAAGTACTTGAGCTCTGCTGAGGACAAGGGCTCTAAAGGGGGTTGCATAAGCTGAGCAATGCAAACATTAAGGTCCCAAGCAGGGGCAGGGTCCCTGAATGGCGGATTGGTATGAAGCAATCTCTTGAAAAACCTGGAGAATACAGGATGAGCTGAAAGGGAAGAAGGCTTACCTGCTGAAAGAAAAGCAGAGACAGCTGCCAGATGCATTCTCAGTGTAGCTGGTCTGAGTCCCAAGGTATTCAGGTGAACCATATAGTCAAGGACTGTGGGCAGGTCAGCAAACACTGGGGAAATATGCTTCCCAGAGCACCATATGGAGAATCTTTTCCATTTGGAATTATAAGTGGCTCTGGTGGAAGGCTTCCGAGAAGCCTTTAGGATATCCATAACACCTTGAGAGAGGTGTAAATCAGCAAACTCTAACTCTTCAAGAGCCAGGCCTTGAGACTGAGAGATTTGAGATTTGGGTACCAAACCTTCCCCTGAGCACAGGTTGACAGGTTGTAATTCCTGGGAAGAAACAGGGGAAGGTGGACTGCTAAGGACAACAGGAGAGGGTACCAGGGCTGTCTGGCCCAGTCTGGAGCAATCAGAATCACCTTGCAGGGTTGAGACCTGATTTTGACTAACACCTTGAACAGAAGAGGGAAGGGGGGAAAAGCATACAGGAACTTCCCTTCCCAATTGAGAACCAGGGCATCCAGGGGGACTGAGCCCAACACTGGGGGCCTGCAGCAAAAGAGTGGAAGTTGGTGATTGTCTGGGGCCGCAAAAAGATCTATCTGTGGGGTGCCCCATCAGGAGAAGATCACCTTCAAAACCAGGGGATCCAGTGACCATTAGTGATGGCCCTGAGATATCCTGCTGAGAGCATCTGCCAGGACATTGTCCTTGCCTGGGAGGTGTACTGCTGTAAGAGAGGTGTTCAGGGAATAGGCCAGAGACCATAACTTCATTGCTTCTGTGCACAAGGCCGTAGACCGAATGCCCCCTTGCTTGTTGATATACCACATTGTGGTGTTATTGTCTGTCCTGATCTGAACTACTTTGTTCTGAACAGACTTGGAAAAAGCTTGAAGTGCTAGAAACACTGCTCTGAGTTCTAATAGATCGATGTGGAGCAGAGATTCCTGAGGGGACCACAACCCTTGGGTGGTCAGGTCTCCCAAGTGGGCTCCCCACACCAAAAGGGAGGCATCTGCAGTAAGGATTAGAGAGTGAGACTGAGTGACAAAATGAACTCCTTGTCTTAGATTGTCCTGATCCTGCCACCACTGCAATGCTTGGATCAGGGTTTGAGTCACTGGGATCAGTTTGGTCAGAGGATCCTTTTTCTGAGACCAAAAGGCCCTCAAGTGGAACTGAATGTCCCTCATCTGAAATCTTGCTCTCTGCACCACTGCTGTAGAAGCAGCCATGTGCCCCAGGAGCTGCAGAAAATGCCTTGCTGGTCGAGACACCTGGAGGGTGAATGAAGAGGCCAGTGTAATAAGGGTCCTTGCCCTGTCCAGGGGAAGGAAGGCTCTTGCCTGTACTGTATCTAGCTCTGTTCCTATGAAGGTGAGGAGCTGTACAGGCTCTAGAACTGACTTTGAAAGATTCAGAAGGAAACCTAGAGAAGTGAGCAGTTGCTGAGTTATCTGTAGGTGTAACTTCGACTTGGTCTGGGGACTGGCACTATGAGCCAGTCGTCCAGGTATGGGAAGATGGAAATTCTTTCCTTCTAGGAAGGCAACTACCACTGCCAGGCATTTGTGAACACCCTTGGAGCAGAGGTTAGGCCGAAGAGGCATTGCTCTGGATTGGTAATGGCCTGAGGGCAGCTCGAACCTGAGGTATATTCGATGGAGCTTCTGATGAGAATATGGAAATAGGCATCCTTGAGGTCCAGGGAGACTTCAGCAGTCCCCTGTCCTTAGAGAGGGTAGAATTATTCCCAGAGTCACCATTTTGAACTTTGGCTTTAAAAGGTGCTTGTTTAAATATCTGAGATCCTGGATGGGCTGCCATTCTCCTGTCTTTTTGGGGGTGAGGAAGTACCTGGAGTACAAACCTTTCCCTTTGTGTAGGGATGGAACCCTTTCTACAGCTCTGAGAGCCAAGAGGGAAGAGACCTCTGCCTCTAGGGCAAGTGCCTCTAAAGGATTTGCAGGTGGAAAGGATCTGGTTCTCATCTTTGGAAATTTTTTGAAGCCGAGAACCAGTCCCTGGCTTACTACTTCTAGGACCCATTTGTCTGATGTTAAAGACATCCAGTCCTGGACAAAGTAAGCCAGCCTGCCCCCTACAGGTGGTGGAGAATCGGCCCTGGCAAACCCATCAGGGTGCCTGTTTGGCAGGGGCTTTAGGCTGAGGGATGGAAGCAGGCCTGCTTGTACCCCTGCTGCCTCTCCCTCTAAAGAACCCCCTATGAGCATAAGCAGAAGAGGAGGCCTGGGCTTGGTAGAAAGGCCTATGAAAAGACCTGCCCCTGCCCCTGGGATGCTGCCTCTGAGGAGTGGCTTGCCTTTCCTTGGCCTGAGCACTCCTATAGGTGGTCCTGTATTCATCCATTTTCTTCAAGTAATTCTCTGTTTGCTCCCCAAATAGAGAATTACCCACAACAGGAAAATCCATGGCCTTAGTCTGGGTATCCTGAGACAGGCTAGTACATCTGAGCCAAGCCATCCTACGAAGGGCCACAGATGTAGCCATGACTCTAGATGAAACATCATTGGAGTCCACTGCAGCATGGAATTGCACCTTGGATGCCTCAATACCATCTGCAGCTACCTGCTCCAGCTCCTTGGCAAGCTGGCCAGGGACCTGTTTAGCTAAAGCCATTACAGTGTCCCATCTAGATTTCTGATATCTAGCTGTGTAGGCCATATAATTGGCCTGCCTGAGTCCCAAGGATGCTGCCATGTACTGTTTCTTTGCCATGGCATCAATCCTCCTAGAGTCCTTATCTGGGGGTGGGGGTGAAGCCAAGGGTATGTTAGCCTTATCACAGGCTGCAGCCTGCACTACCCCAACATGGCTGCATTGCTGGCTAAGGAACTCTGTATCCGGGCCTGAAAGAGTATACCTCGTGTCTATTCTCTTATCCACAGGAGGTATAGAATTAGGAGAATTTAACATTTTCATTGTCTGTTTCCCAAAAGATTTGTGAAGGGGAATAGACAGCCTCCTGGACTCTGGGATATCCATCATTTCAACATAGTCAGGCTCCTCCTGGTCATCCACAGCTTCTTCCATAGGAAGCTGAAGGGTTTCAGCCACTTTCTTGTAAAACATGAAATGGGAGGGGAACTCAGAAAGCCTAGGAGGAGACACTCCTGAAGGTCTGTCTGGGGGGATGTCCGGGTCAATGGGCACATCCAGACTTTCATAATTACATTCATTCACTTTCCTCATACTCTCCTTCCTCCTCCTCCTCCGGTTCATAAAATTCCTCTAACTCATAATCCGGAACCGGTGGAACCAGCCGAACCGAGCGCCTTACTGATGGTGCCGGTTCGGTCAGAACCGGGGATAGCAACTGAACAATTTTTATCGCTTTGGCTATTTCATCAGCAGTTGGAGAAGAAAGTTTTGGATCCACACCAGCTGATTTTTTCCTTCTTGTTCTCTTAACTGGAACCGACTCCTCGGAATCGGTTCTCCTTTTGCCCGAAGAAGTTTCGCCCTGGTCAGAGGGCACTCCTTCTGGTTCGGTTGGAACCGAACCAGGCTGGCCATCCGGGTCAGCGGACTTTTTGGCCTCCCTTTCCCTGAGCCTACCAACTCTTTTTTCTAGGGTAGCTGCAGGAAAATTTTTACAAATCTGGCAGTCTGAATCAAGGTGGTCAAACCCCAGACAATAAACACAGGTGGTGTGGGGGTCAGCCTTAGCAAAGACTTCTCCACACACACTACAGTGTTGAAACCCAGTGGGCCAGTTTTTCTTTTGGGTTTCTCAGACATGGCCAGTCCTAAACAAAACTTACCCTTTTATGGCAATCCGCCAGGCAAGACACTCTTATCGGTTCCTGACCGTGTTACAGGTCATGGAAAAAAACGTAATAAAATCTGTTTTTTTTTAGAACCGATAAGAATCGGTAACCACACTCTAAAAGTAGAAGTAAAGATTTTTAAACAACTGGATCGGTTCAAACCGAACCGATGACACGCTTACAAGTTCCACACAGAATAGAAAAACAATATAAACCTATCTAGTACTCACGAATACCACAGACAGAGACTGAACCGATGGGCTGCGGTTTAAATTCGATTAGAAAACCGAGAAAATGGTACTTTAACCGACAAATTGAACCGAGCAAAGGAGAAATCTCCGGAGCGACTGTTCAGTGAGGCGGAGTAAAGAATCTGACGGTTTGAGTTCAAACAGCAACAGACAGAGTCTCAACCGAGCTCGAGCTCAGCGTTCCATGCCTGGCATGGAAAGTTAACTCTTTCATCTCCAGGGCAGTTCTAAGGTTGGACCTCACTGCAAATTGTCAGAATACAGCAAGACTTCATGTTGTTTGAAGAGATGGATAATAAATTATGGTCCGAGAATTCTGCAACCTGAATGACAGCATCATAAAGTTGGAGATGGGAAGAGATAAAGAAAAAATCAATAAGGGTTGCAAGGGGGCCCTTGTGAAAAGTGGGAGTATGCTGACCAGTAAAGGATAAATATGCATCCTGTAAGTTTGTTGAATGAAGCAACTGTTTGAGGAAATCCGTGTCACAAAACAGTTTGGTAGTTTTAGAAGTAGAAGTCTTATCCTTGGTGGATAAACCACAGTTGAAGTCACCCCCAAAAACTACATGCATAGACGTGTATAAATAAGGCTGTATGAGTCTCAGCAGTTCAATCCTATGGGTTTTAATTTGGGGAGCATATATATTAATTATCCGAAAAGGGACAGAAGAAATCAAAACATCCAATAAAAGAAGTCGGCCAGGGTATAAATCCAACATTTTGATGACAGCAACATCAGGTATACTAAACAGAACACCCAAACCGGAACAAGAGTCTTATCCAAAGGACCAATAAGAAAGGCCAGAGATCCAGGCACGTTTGGCCTTGTAAATCTCCGGAAGGGTGTGGAAATGTACATCCTGTAAAAGGATGAGGCCAGCAGTTAAGCCGGACAAAAAGGAAAAAACTGCATCCCTTTTTGTGTGCTTCTTAATACTGTTAACATTAACAGTATGTACTGAGAAAGCAGAAGACATGGTTAAAGGGGAAAAGCAAAGCAAAAGCAAAAAAAAATAGAAATCACCTGGGCCTACCTTTCGAAGGGGTACCTTCCCTGTGTTTTAACTTCGCCTTAGCTTTCCTCTTCTGAGAACCTAAATTGTCAATGACCACCTCTGTGTCTGTAGTCACTTCAAGATGAGAAGAGAGGACAGAGGAAGTGTCAGAGTCCGTGTTTTCCTGGGGGTGGCGTAATATAGTACAGTTACGTAAGAACTTACTGTAACAGTAGATCTTCGAGAGAGGCTCTTGCAGTAGGTAATTACATGTAGGACTGACGTCGGCAGGCAGCAGGACCCCACGGAAAAATTTCTAGCTAGCAGTCCCTGGTGAGGACCGCCTCGATCAGGTAACTGGCGTCAGGAGACGCTAGTATAAAGGGGCTGTCCTGACGCTTCTTCCAGTTCTTCCCACCACAGGCCAAAAGAGGCCGGACGAGAGGAGGAGCGGATATTTCCTCAATGGAAAAGGAGCTGAAAAGCTTAGGATGGAGGGCGGAAGGAGACATTTCATTGCAAGAGCCTCTCAAGATCTACTGTTATGGTAAGTTCTTACATAACTGTACTATCTTACTTCGAGAGGGCTCTGCAATAAGTAATTACATATAGGACTGAGTCCCAAGCAGTCTGGAACAAGAAGAAGCACGGGAGGAGGAAAGCTACTCAAGTAGATCCTCTAGCTGTGAAACTAAGAAAGGAGGCCTTGTAGAACAGCAAGCCAAGCCTGCTCTACGAGCGAGGCAATATCCAAACTGTAATGTTTTGTAAAGGTATGGACGGAAGTTCAAGTGGCGCAGCACAGATGTCTGCCATTGACACATTCTCTTAAAACAGGTGGAGTGGTTCTCTGACTTGACCCAGGAGGGTCTGTGGTTGTACTTGTCATAACAAAAGTGATACAATGAGCCAACCATTTAGATAGGCATTGCTTAGAAACAGCATTGCTTTCTCTTTGGGTGCAAAAGAGACAAACAGTTGATCAGTCTTCCTGAGATCCTTTGTCCTGTTAGTGTAGTATCTCAGAATCCGTGAACATCCATAGTATGTAGTAAATACTCCCCTTGATTGGAGTACTGTGTAAAAAAGGCGGGTAACTCTATGGACTGGTTCAGAGTAGACTCCACTACCACCTTGGGAAGAAACTTAGGATTGGTGCGTAGAGCCACATGTTCCTTGTGAAAAATCAAGTATGGAATTTTACACATCAGGGCCTGGAGCTCGGAAATTCTCCGAGCAGAAGTAATGGCCACAAGCAAGAGAGTTTTCCATGAAAGGAACTTCAAGTCTGAGGAAGCTGCCGGTTCAAAAGGAGGCAGAGTAAGTTTCTCAAGAACGAAGTTCACATCCCAAGGAGGGGCGGGAATATGGATGGGAGGTCTCAGGTGAAGAACCCCTCTGAGGAAAGTCTTAGAGACGTCCAGCTGAGCGAATGTTTTGTTTGCAAAGGGGACATGATAGGCCAAGATGGCCACCATGTGAACCTTCAGAGAGGAGTGACAGACCCAGGTCAAAAAGATGGCACAGGTACTCTAGCAGTAGCCCAACCGAGCAGGAAAAAGGTTCCACGTCTTTTGAAGCAGCCCAGATTGTGAACCTTTTCCACTTCATGGCATAGGTAGATCTAGTGGAGGGTTTCCTAGCCTCCACCAAAATCTCCACCACTTGGGGAGAAACTCCAAAGCGACTTTGAACTATGTCTGCAGGAGCCATGCATGAAGTTGAAGGGACTTGAGACCTGGATGGACCAGGGTCCCCTGATCCTGGGACAGTAAACATCGTGATAGAGGAAGAGGAAGAGGAGGATCCTCTGAGTTTTGTTGTAGAAGAGAGAACCAAACTTGCCTGGGCCAGAAAGGAGCGATCAGAATAATTCGTGCTCCTTCTGAACCTAGTTTCTGCAAGACCCGTGGGATCAGAGGAATTGGGGGAAAGGCATAGACAAATCTGTTCTTCCAATCTAAAGACAGAGCGTCTCTCCAGAAAACGCCTCACTCTTGAACGAGTGAGCAGAAGTCGGGAAGCTTTGCGTTTAGAGGGGAAACGAACAGGTCGACCTGTGGTGTTCCCCAGTGTAGGAAGATATCGTTTAGAACCCCTTGATCCAGTTCCCACTCCTGAGCCAGAGCAGACGAGCGACTTAGCTTGTCTGCCAAGGTGTTGTCGACTCCCGGAACATGAATTGGTGTGAGGCGAAGGTCGTGTTGAGCTGCCCAATCCCAAACCCTCCTTGCTTCCCTGCAAAGAGGGTAAGACAGAGTCCCTCCCTGTTTGTTGATATACCAAACCACACACACATATTGTCCGTCTGGAAGGCTAGGTGGCCAGGAAGAAGGTACAGGTGAAGGGCTTGGAGGGCATAAAGAACTGCCGGAAGCTTAAGTACATTGATGTGGAGTGTCTGTTCGAGCTTGGACCAAGAGCCCTGGGTCCAATGGGGACCGAGATGGGCTCCCCAACCTTCGCCCGAGGTGTCTGTGGTTAGAGTCTGGGAGGGGGGAGGGAGGAAGGAAGAATGGAACTCCCCAAAGAAGGTTCTCTCGAACCATCCACCACTGCAAGTCTCGAAGCATCGGGGAGGAGACTAGAAACAACTGATCCAAGTCGTCCACCAACTGATCCCATTGGGAGCGAAGCGTCCACTGGGAAACCCTCATGTGGAGCCGAGCGCGAGGAACTGTCAGGATAGCAGCCGCCATGAGCCAGAGGAGGCAAAGGACCGATCTTGCACTGACCCGCCTGCGGCTGGACAACAGACTTATTTGAGTCTGGAGAGTGGACGCCCTGTCCGGTGGCAAGAAGGCCCTGCCAATGGTCATGTCTAAAATCGCCCCGATAAACTGTACTCTCTGAGATGGGATCAAGTGAGACTTGGAATAGTTGATGGTAATACCCAGGCAGGCAAAAACCAGCTGGGTAAGGGCGAGGCAGTGTAGGAGTTCTTCCCTGGATGAGGCCGCCAGAAGCCAATCGCCCAGGTATGGGAAAACTTGCACCCTCTGGGTATGCAGGTATGCCGCCACCACCGCAAGGCATTTGGTAAATACTCGGGGAACTGAGGATAGGCCAAAAGGAAGTGCCTTGAACTGGTAGTGGTCCCCCTGGAAAGCAAAATGGAGATATTTGCGGTGAGACGGGTGAATGGAAATGTGCAGGTAAACATCCTGCATATCCAGAGCGTACAGCCATTGGCCTGAGCGGAGGGGGGCAGAAGGCTCTGCAGGGAGCGCATTCTGAACCTTTTGTACTCCACAAAAAGATTCAGGGAACTGAGATCTAGAATGGGTCTGACATCTCCTGTCTTCTTCGGGACCAGGAAGAAGTGGGAATAGTAACCTGTCCCCTGAAGATGAAGAGGGACGGGTTCTATCGCCTCTTTCAGCAACAGTGCTGAAATCTCTTCCTGGGCCAAAAGAAGATGTTCCCGAGAATATGACGACCTTGGGGAAGGGTGACGAGGTGGTTTCTGTAGAAACTCTATTGAGTGTCCTTCTGCGATCAGCTGGAGCACCCAAGAATCTGATGTTATCCTCTCCCAGCCCGGAAGGTTGAGGGAAAACCTCCCTCCTACCGGTTCCTCTGGGAGCCCAGAGGCTGTGGGAGAGGAAGAGTCAGGTGGTGTGGGACAGCACACCGCCTGAAGCACCGCTGCTTTTTGGGTGGGGGGTTGACAGCTGTGGGGCCAATGCTTAGTGGCCCTTTCCGGAGGTTTTGCCTTTGGCCGATTCCGTCTCTCTTAAAGGATGGCGCCCGCAATTGATGGGGATGGTACACAGAGTCAACGGACTTTAGTGCCGTCCTTCTCCTGCAAATCGGTGATGATGTCTTGACATCACCATAAACTCAACCCGGAAGGCGCTTCCTGTATAGCGGACTGCATTTCCGGGACCAACCCTGACACACGGAGCCAAGTGTGATGACGTAAGCCTACGGCGAAAGCTGAGCTCTGTCCAGCAGTGTCCACTGCATTGTAGGTCGCACGAAGCATGTGTCGACTGGCCGAATGTGCAGAGCGGTCGAGGTCAGCCAACTTCTGCTTGACTTGAGAGTCCGGCAGGGAGTCCAATTTGGTTTCCACCTGAGTAAGAATTGCCTTCTGGTAATCCCCCATGTGACCGACATAGTTCAGGGCCCTGATCCCCAGTGTGGAAGAAGCAAAAATCTTCTTACCATACTGGTCCAGTACGCGAGATTCTTTATCAGGTGTGGACGAGCTAAGATGTTTTGGGTCAGCAGACCGGCTGTGAGCGGCGCTAATCACTACCGAGTCAGCTCGAGGGTGAGAATCTAAAAAGTCAATACCCTCGGGAGCCTGGTATAGCCTGTTCGACTTCCGCGGAAGTGGGGCTAAAGCCGACAGCTGTTTCCAAATGGTGGTAACAAGGTCGGCATGAGGCTCGATCCAGGGTGGCACCAAGGTGGGAGCCGTCACGGGCAGATCCAGATGCTCGGCGAGTTTCACCCGCCGCGGGTCTGGTTCCAATGACTGCCACTTATGTACCGCCTGGATTTTGCATAGCAGCTCCGTAAAGGAAGGATCTTCTGGAGAAGACTTCGGAGGAGTCCTTGGCCTGGGTTTTGACGGACAGCGTGGCTCATTGTCCCTTTTGGAGCAGTCGTCGGAGGAGTCCAAGGGGGAAGAGGAAGATGAAGAAGAGGACGACTCCCTTTCCTGTCTAAGGGAGGAATGGACCCCTTGGGAAGCCCTCAGGGAAGCGTGTCCTGCCCCTCTCTGGACCCACAGGGGTTAGTCCTGGTGTCCGGAGGTGGTGAGGGAGTGTGTCGTCATGGAAGTACAGGAACCGGTACCGGCACTGTCATCGGTAGACGACTCTCCACCTCTCTGGTGAGCTGAGCCTTGGCCTCAGCCCACCAGGAGGCCAAAGTCTCCTGCAAATCCACTGGTGGCTGAGGGGGCGGTGGAGGAGGAGGAGGAGGAGGGGGATATGGGTATGGATTATATCCATAAGGTGAATATCTGAAACCTGACAGCGGAAAACCAGGCGCCAGGTATTGGAGCACCGGGTACTGCGGACTCAGGTAGACCGGCATCAGGTACTGTGGCGCTGGATATTGTGGTCCCGGGTACAACAGCATCGGATATGACGGGGGGTACTCGGGAGCCGGGGGAGCTGCCGGAGCAGACGGCCCGGCCGGAGGCCACACGGGTGGGTCTGGGTTAGAAGGCCCGGAGGGCAGATGGCCTGGCGTCAGGGCAGCATCCGGGAGTGAGATGTCGCCCAGAGTCGGTAAAACTGGTGTCGGAGGTGCCAGCGTCGTAGCCGGCGTCCGGGGAGCCGACGTCAGATCTGGTGCACCCGCAGGTGAACGGTCTGACGGAGGCGGAACCTCAGCGTCACCCGGGGATGGGGGGGAGAAATCCCCGGGGTCGGGCTGAGGAGACTCAGGGTTCCCACAGGGCAGCGAAGGCTGCGGGAAGCCGGGAACGACGGATGTGGGAGGGTCCAGCGTCAGCTCTTCCGCTGTACGGACATTGGGCGAACTGACGTGCGGTTTAGCAGCAGGATCCGGGCGGATGCCAGAGGAGCCGGTGTCCAACTTAATGGACCCATCACCGGAGGCAGGTCGCGATGAAGGCGGCCTGGTCCAGCGGAAAGGACGCGCCGCCCCGAAGGGTCAGGCGACTACTGACCTTTCTTCCGTGCGGACGCCGGAGGAGCCGGTCCGCTTATCGAGCCTACCGCGCCAGTAGGCTACAGCCATGGCCTTACCGGAGCGGAGGCCTCCACTAGCCCGGAGGTGCCCAAAGGGCCCAAGCGTGAGCCAGACGGATGGACCGACGCCGCCCTAGAAGCCTCTAAGGCAGACGTCGAGGATCGGTCCCCCGGAGGGGACATTACCTGTAACACAGTGACTCCCGAGTTGCAGTGGAGGAGCCCTTGTACCGGTGCTTTTCTTTGTCCTTTTTCTTCCGATGGCCTTCAGGGGAAGTTGACGCCTGCCGTAGCTTTTTGAGTTCCTTCTCCATGGAGCTCATCTTCTTTTTAAGAATGTGGGCTTCTAGGGACTGCTGCCGCCTTCTCCGGGTGGCCACATTAAAACTCAGGCAGTGCTGGCACTTCTCTACTGGATGGTTGGGGCCTAGGCAAAAAAGGCACAGGGAGTGGCCGTCCTTGTGCGGGAGTTGGGCATCGCATGAGTCGCACTTGTTTTTGTGCTCGGAGGCTGTAGGGGACGACATACACCGACGAGTGACTGACGATTTGCAAGAAAAATCGAAAAATTATCGGTAAAACACCGTCGAAGGGAACCTGACGAGCGAAGGACTTTTCCGCGAGGCGCTGACACGAGCTAACGGCGGGAAAGAACTGGAAGGCGGGCATCAGGGACCGCCCCTTTATACCTACGTCTCCTGACGCCGGTCACCTGATGTGAGGGCGGTCCCTCGCCAGGGACTGCTAGCTAGAAATGTTTACGTGGGGTCCTGCCGCCTGCCGACGTCAGTCCTATATGTAATTACCTACTGCAAGAGCCCTCTTGAAGTAAGAGCTCAAATTTATTGGCGTGAGTCACAGTGGAGGATTTCAGAGCCTTAGAGGAAGGAGAAGTCCCTCTCTTTGACCCCCGTGTTACTCTAATGAAGGGCTCGGGGGGGGGGTTCCATGGAAGTCACAGAAGTGCTAGGGGATACAGGAGCAGGTACCCCTTCTGGGGCGGAAACATCAGGATCACTTGCAGGAGGAGGTTGGGTAACAGTAGGTGTAGGCAACTCCGAAGATGAAACAGGAGCAGGCTGTCCCTGTAATAAAGAAGGTGCATCAGTAGCAGGCACAATAGATTGGGGGGGTATGCGCTGAGGTGAAGAAAATGTGTTATTCAATCAGGAGCGTTGTGCAACAGTAATGAGCAATCGTTGTTCCTCCCCATCAGCAAGAGTCGGGAGTTATGAGCACCAGGTGCATGTCTGAAAGGGTGCCCAATTCATCACAAAGGACGAGAGGGTTCATCCACATTGATGGGCTTCAAGTTGTGTAACTGGGTGTGCTTTGAAACAACTGAGAAGCTGCATGGGATATATTATATTGGACTAGATATCTGCAATGAATCTCTCTCTTGCTTACATCTGGGGGAAGTTTTCCTTACTTTTACATTGGTATTGTTTTGTGTTTAATTATTTTAGTTTTTAATTCAGGAAGGGGGTTTTCAAAACTGCTTATCTTGTCAGCATCTTCAGAAGGGTTGAAATAACTGCATATTTGATTTTCCTTTGTGGCTAACAAACCACCAGGCTGTTTTGGGGCTGGGGAGGTTTACCTGTGTCTGACTTGGATGTCTGGATTTTTCTCTGTTTGATTAGCAGGATATTTTCTCTGTCAAATTGTTGTGTAGGGCACCTTGCTGACAGGAAGGTACTCATCGCAGCGGTGGGTGAGCTTAGCTGATTGTTTTGTGAGGGCACAGTTTAGCCCAAGCCCTTCCCACCCCTCACCCCACCCACCCTGGAAATAGTTCCTTTATACCTGAGGTTCTGACATCATTTCTCAAGAGTGCAAGGTGCATATCACTGTCATATCCTCTCTAGCACACTGCACTGACAATATAAGCATACACATTGTATAATATATATATTTTATATAACAAACCAATCACACATGCACACACACAAAAACAAACAAACAAAAAAAAAGTAGATAAACATGTGGGGAGTAGTGCAATGTAATGGCTGTGGGGCAGCAGTCTTCCGGGAGTCTTTCTGGAGGCTGAGATTCTGCCCTATTTGCAGACAACTCTCTGCCGTGAAGGAGGAAGTTGCCCGTCTTCAGGCCGTACTAGACAGTAGTAAGGGAACCTTCCCCCAGGCCACACTGGACAGTAGGAAGGGAACCTCCCCCATCCAGGGAGCACCAAAGCCACCACCACTACCTCAGAGATTGCGAAGAAAGCACAGCAGTTGGACCACAGTGGGCTGAGGGAGGGTGAGGATGGTGGAACAGAGGCACACCCAGTCAGTTGTTCCACTCCACAATCCATACACCATTCTGGGGGAGCATAGCTCCCCTATGGATGCACCCGCAGAGGAGACTGATGACAACTGTCACAAGGGAGGCCCACAGGAAGGAGGCAGAGGACACCACAGGGAAAGGAAGCAGCTCCTGGTGGGGGACTCAATTATTAGGGGGATAGAACTGGGGGGAGCAGGGAAAAATGAAGTAAGGTGCCTGCCTGGTGCCATGGCTTGGAGGGACAGGAAGCACATCCTCAGGATAACGAGAACAGCTGCAAGGGAGTCTGAGCTGGACGTCATTGTCCACCTAGGGACAAATTACTTGGCTCATCATGAGATCAGAGCAGTGCAGAAGGACACTGTAGAGTTGGGAAGGGGACTAAGACAAGTAGCACACATAGTATCCTTCTCAGAAGTGCTGCCTGTCAATGGCATGGGGGAGGCGAGGGTAATTAGCACCATACAGTTTAATGAATGGTTGAAAAAATGGTGTGGAGCACAGGGGTTTGGCTTCATTGGGGACTGGGGTTCCACCTGGAGGGACACTAGCCTATACTGGCAGGATGGTCTGCATCTGTCCAGGAAGGAACAAGTATTTTGAGCAATCGGTTTAAATGCTTCCATTGGCAAGCTTTAAACTAGTCAAAGGAGGACCTGATAAGCAGCAGGAAAATCCCAGCCTCTCCCTACAAAACAGGGTACTAAATGAGAAAAAGACAGAGGTAGAAAGGTCAGTGGGGGATGCTGCAACAGAAGGTAAAGCCATCAAAAAATGGAGAGCAATAAGTACCAATGCCCATAGTCTGGGTAACAGGCTTCATGAATTAGTGGCCTTGATGGAGGAGGAACACCTGGATATCATGGCAGTCACAGAAACATGGTACACACAAAACCATGACTGGGACGTAAACATACCAGGATACACTATCTACAGGAGGGACAGGGAGGGTAAAAGAGGAGGAGGAGTAGCTCTTTACATAAGGGAAGGAATAAAAGCAACAGAAGAAAAGGGTAAACAGGGAGGAGAAGAAGCACTGTGGGTAAATTTGGAGACAGGCAATGGCACCACAATCCGCACAGGGGTTGTATACAGACCTCCTTCTCAGGGGGAGGAAATGGACAAGGAAATGACAGAAAGTATACTTAGAATGGCAGAAAAAGGGAAGATATTGCTGATGGGTGATCTGAATATGCCAGATGTTAACTGGAGTGCAGTTGCAGCAGCCACTTCAAGAGTGGGGTTATTCGAGATGCCCTACAGGGGCATGCCTTAGACAACTAGTATTGGAGCCCACTCAGAGAGGAGCAATCATAGACCTGGTTCTCTCAAATGGAGATGAGAGAGGATCACAGATGTAGAAGTGGGTAGCCATCTGGGAACTAGCGACCATCGAACAGTATGGTTCTAATAAACACAGCAATAGAGGTCAAGCCATACAAGGCAAAGTACTGGACTTTAGGAGGGCTGACTTGCCAAAATGGGTGAGTGCCTAAGGAATGCACTAGCAAATGGGCAGGAAGGAGGGTGGAAGAACAATGGAAAAATAAAAACTGCCATCACAGAGGTAACGAGCCTTTGTGTAAGCAAATAAACAAAACAAACGATGCAAGAAACCACTATGGTTCTCAAAGGAAGTGGCAGTGAAGGTTCAAGAGAAAAGAAAGCATTCAGGAAGTACAAGGAATCGTAGAAGGAGCAGGACAGAGAACTGTATCAGTTAAAGCAAAAGGAGGCTGGGAAGGCAGTCAGAACAGCAAAGGCCCAAACCGAGGAAAAGATAGCCAACCTCAGTTAAGAAGGGGGATAAAACCTTTTATAGGTACATCAGAGCGAAGGAAGACCAAGGAGGGATAGTGAGGCTTAATAAAGGGAGAGACGGTGGGCAGAGGAGACTGTGAAAAGGCAGAGATACTAAACAAATATTTTTGCTCAGTATTTACAAATGAAGAGGGAGGTGCCTAAAACAAACAGTAGAAACACTCTGGATACAGAAGTTGATACACAGCCCATTTACAGAAGAAAGGGTTCTGAAAGAACTCTTAAAACTGAAGGTGGACAAAGCAATGGGGCCTGATGGGATTCATCCCAGAATTCTAAAAGAACTAAGGGTAGAACTAGTGACACCACTGACCACCCTCTTTAACAAATCATGGGAGGATGGGGTGGTACCCGAGGACTGGAGGAGGGCAGATGTGATTCCCCTTCACAAAAGTGGGAGCAAGGCAGAAGCAGGAAACTATAGACCTGTTAGTTTAACCTCAGTGATAGGGAAAATGATGGAATCACTTCTGTAGGAAAAAGAATTGTCGAGTATCTAGAGGCCAGAGGGCCAGGACCCTAGGCAGCATGGATTCACAGCCGAAGGTCATGCCAGACGAATCTGATAGATTTCTTTGACTGGGTGACCAAAGTAGTAGGTTAGGAGGGCTGTGGACATGGCCTACCTAGACTTTAGCAAGGCATTTGACACAGTCCCACACAAAAGATTAATATACAAGTTAGCCAGCCTGGGAGTGGGTCCCAAGATGACAGCCTGGTAAAGAATGGCTGGAGAATAGGACACAGAGGTAATAGTAAATGGAGTCCACTCAGAAGAAAGGGGGTTACTAGTGGGGTACCACAGGGTTCAGTATTAGACTCGCTCTCTTCAATGTCTTTATGCTTACATTGCAGAGGGACTGAAGGAAAAGGATGTCTCTCTTTGCAGATGACACAAAGATCTGCAACAGAGTTGATGCACAGGGTGGGGTGGAAAGGATGAGAAGGGACTTGGCAAGGTTGGAGGAATGGTCAAATGTATGGCAGCTTAGATTAAATGCTAAGAAGTGTATAGTAATGCACCTGGGAAACAAAACCCAGGGAAGAGTACACAATGGGGGTGAGACACTAACAACAACAAAAAATAGAAAGGGACCTGGGGTAGTCATATCAGATGACCTAAAGGTGGGCAAGCAATGTGAGGGGCAGCAAGGAGGACTGGGGGATACTAGGATGCATAGGAGAGGCATCACCAGTAGAAAACAGGAAGTTATTATCCTCTGTACAGACAGCTGGTGAGACCCCATCTGGAGTACATGCAGTTCTGGAGACCCAATCTCCGCAAAGACATAGACAGGATGGAAGCTGTCCAGAGGAGGGCAACTAAAATGGTGCTGGGTCTGCACCAGAAGACATATGAAGAGAGACTAAAGGAGCTTAATATGTATGGCCTCGAGGAAAGGGGGGGAACATGATAGAAACTTTCAAGTACCTCAAGGGAATCAACAAAGTCCAAGAGGGTAGCATCTTTCAAAAAGAGATGTGCAAGAACAAGGGGCACAATTTGAAGATAGAGGGGAGCGGCTCAGAGGTAATTTAAGGAAGTATTTTTCTACAGAGAGGGTTGTGGATGCATGGAACGCCTTCCGGAGGAGGTCGTGAGTCAAAACAGTGGTGGAATTCAAGCATGCATGGGACAGTAATAAGGCCGTTCTAGGGGGTGGGGGTAGGAAGAAGTAGGCTGCTGGTTAACTAGGATCTGCAGCTTATCCAGTAGGTAGGGAAATGGGAGACTGGGTGGGCCAAGCGGTCCTTATTTGCCGTCAAATTCAAATTCTATTGGGAACCTGTATGTCCAATGTTTCCACAGACGGAGCCTTAACCCTATCGGAAATTCCACTTATACAGTTACTAAAGCCACATTTGTAGCATGCTTTCAGCTGGCCGGGATAGAAAAGGACTCCCCTATCTTTCCCTAGCATAAAGCTATTAGGCAAATGTTGAATCCCAGTATCAGAGGTCCAAAGCATAACCCTTGCTTTCCACCCACCAGTCCAGAGATTCTCTGAATCGAAAATAGCCTCAGGGTCAGAAAGTAAGGTGCATCTCTGCTTTAACCATACAGTAATATCATTTAAACTCACACCCTCATTGCAAAATAAAATGGTAACAGTTTTTTGTGTAGGCTTAGTCAAAGGAATGGCATTAAAGGGGGTCCATAAGAAAAAATTACTCACCTTAGTAATGTTGTTTCTTCTAATGGAGTCTTACTATATTATGACTATTGCAGTTTACCCCAGCCTTAGAACTGCTCCCGGAGGTGAAAGAGTTAACTTCCATGCAGAGCATGGAGCTTAGAGCTGAGCTCTGTCTAGAAGTTCTGTTTGGCTGGTTTCAAACCAAACCGCTAGATCTTTACGAGCAAAACTCACTAAGGTTCTGTGAAGCTGTAACCTACACCAGCCAACTGGCTACTAATATATTAACACATTTTCACTGGTCCCAACACAAAGACTCAAGTCAGTGGACCAGAAAATTAAGATAAAATAACTAAATAAACACAACACCCAAACATGAAAGAGGGCATCAATAAATGCCAACAGAGGACTACCCACCCCATACCCCAAAGTAAGAGTTCTGAGAGGGGCAGGCTTGGGGGGAGGTCATAATATAGCAAGACTCCATTAGAAGAAACAACATTACTAAGGTGAGCAATTTTTTCTTCAGACAACATGAAGTCTTGCTATATTATGACTATTGCAGACACAGCAGTACCTCCATGGAGGAGGGACAGTACCTACTTAGGGAATAGGCTCTGAAGCACGGCTGTGCCAAACCGAGCATCCCTCCTGGCCTGAATATCCAGGGAGTAATGCTTGGTGAAAGTGTGTACTGTCTTCCAAGTAGCTGCCTGACATATCTCCAAGATAGGGATGTCTCAGCAGCAGCCAGAGATGCAGCTGTACCTCTGGTAGAGTGAGCCTCAGGCCTGAGGGGGGAACCTTACCCAGCTTTTGATAGCAAAATTGGATACAAGAAACGATCCACCTGGCAATGGATCTTTTAGTGGCAGGTCTCCCTTTCCCAACCTCACCATAAGTGAGAAACAGTTGGAGGAAGTCAAACCTGTGACCCTTGGTACGCTCTATGTAGTAACTTAGGGCCCTCTTAACATCTAAGCTGTGCAGCCTCCTCTCACCAGAGGAGGAATGGTCAGTGAAGAACACTGGGAGTGAAATAGATTGGTTAAGGTGGAAATCTGAAACCACCTTAGGCAAAAACTTCCTGTTAGTCCTGAGGACCACTTTATCCCTGTGAAAGGAAATAAGTCAGTTTCTACTGATAAAGCCTGTAACTCACTATACGCCTGGCAGAAGTGATGGCTACCAGAAATAGTTTTCAAGTCAAATACTTAAGCTCTGTCAAGACAGAGGCTCAAAGGGGGTTGCATTAGCTGAGCAATGCATACATTAAGATCCCAAGCGGGGCAGGGTCCCTGAATGGAGGATTGGTGAAGCAATCCTTTAAAAACTTGGAAAATACAGGATGAGCAGAGAGAGAAGAGGGCTTCCCTGCTGAAATGAAGGCAGAGACAGCAGCCAAGTGCACTTTCAGGGTGGCTTGTCTCAGTCCCAAAGAATTAAGATGGACCATGTAGTCCAATACAGTAGGTAGATCAGCAGATTCTGGGGAAACATGCTTCCCAGAACACCATATGGAAAACCTTTTCCACTTGGAGTTATAGGTAGTCCTGGTGGAAGGCTTCCTAGCAGCCTTCAGGATTTCGAGAATACTTTGAGAAAGTTGCAAATCGGCAAACTCTAACTGCTCAAGAGCCAAGCCTTGAGGTTGAGGGATTTGAGTTCGGATACCACTCTCCCCTGAGCACAGGTTAACAGATTGTGGTTCCTGGGAGACACAGGAAGATGGACTGCTAAGGACAGAAGGAGTGGGTACCAGGGCTGCCTGGCCCAGTCTGGAGCAATCAGGATCATTTTGCAGGGCTGAGACCTGACTTTGACTAGTACTTTGAACAGGAGAGGGAAGGGGGGAAAGGCATAAAGAAACTTCCCTTCCCAATCGAGGAGAAAGGCATCCAGGGGAACTGAGCCCAACACTGGGGGCCTGCAACAAAACAGTGGAAGTTGATAATTGTCTGGGGCTGCGAAAAGATCTATCTGAGGAGTGCCCCATCTGGCAAACACTATCCCCAGTACTAGGGGATCCAGTGACCATTCGTGATGGCCCTGGGAAATCCTGCTGAGGGCATCTGCAAGGACATTGTCCTTGCCTGGGAGGTGAACTGCTATGAGGGAAGTGTTCAGGGAGTAAGCCAGAGACCACAACTTCATTGCCTCGGTGTACAAGGTCGAAGACCGAGTGCCCCCTTGTTTGTTGATGTACCACATTGTAGTGGTGTTGTCTGTTCTGACCTGTACTATCTTGTTCTGAACAGATGCAGAGAAAACCTGAAGTGCTAGAAAAACAGCTCTGAGTTCCAACAGATTGATGTGGAGCAGAGATTCCTGAGGGGACCATAATCCCTGGGTGGAGAGGTCGCCCATGTGAGCTCCCCATCCCAAAAGGGATGCATCTGTAGTAAGGGTCAAGGAATGGGACAGAGGGATGAAAGGCACCCCCTGTCTCAGATTGCTCTGATCCTGCCACCACTGAAGGGCCTGGATCAGGGTTCGAGTCACTGGGATTAACTTGGATAGAGGATCTCTTCTTTGAGACCAGAAAGCTCTCAAATGGAACTGAATGTCCCTCATCTGAAATCTTGCTCCTTGCACCACAGCTGTGGAGGCAGCCATGTGCCCTAGGAGCTGCAGGAAATGCCTTGCTGGTCGAGAAACCTGCAGAGTGAAGGAGGCGGCCAGGGCCACTAAGGTCCTTACCCTTTCCAAAGGAAGGAAGGCTCTGGCCTGCTTTGTATCCAGTTCTGCGCCTACAAAGGTGAGTACCTGGACAGGTTCCAAAACTGACTTTGGAAGATTGAGAAGAAATCCCAGAGAGGTAAGCAGCTGCTGGGTAACTAGCAGGTGTGATTTGACCTGGTCTGGAGACTGACCCACAATGAGCCAGTCGTCCAGGTAGGGAAAAATGGCAATCTTTTGCCTTCTTAGGTGAGCGACTGCTACTGCCAGACACTTTGTGAACACCCTTGGGGCAGAAGTGAGGCCGAAGGGCATTGCTCTGCCTGAGGGCAGTTCGAATCTGAGGTACTTTCGATGGGAGCTTCTGATAAGAACATGAAAGTAGGCATCTTTGAGGTCCAGGGAGGCTAGCCAGTCCCCTGGCCTTAGGGAGGGTAAAATCATTCCCAGTGTTACCATTTTGAACTTTGGCTTTAAAAGGTGCTTGTTTAGATATCTTAGATCCAGGATAGGCCGCCACTCTCCTGTCTTTTTGGGGTAAGGAAGTACCTGGGTACAGACCCTGCCCTGGTGAAGGGAGAAACCTTTTCTACAGCTCTGAGAGCCAGGAGGGTTGAGACTTCTATTTCCAAAGCAAGAGTCTCTAAAGGGTTTGTAGGTGGAAAATATCTGGCTCTCATCTTGGAAATTTCTTGAAGCTGAGAATCAGACCCTGGCTCACTACTTCCAGGACCCACTGTCTGAAGTTAAAGACTGCCAGTCCTGGACAAGTGAGCCAACCTGCCCCCTACAGGTAGTGGAGAGCCGACCTGGGCATCACATCAGGGTGCCTGTTTGGCAGGGGCTTTAGGCTGAGGAGTGGAGCAGGCCTGCTCGAACCCCGCCTGCTCTCCCTCTGAAGAACCCCTCTGTACATAGGCTGAAGAGGAGGGGCCTGAGTCTGGTAAAAGGCCTGTGAAAGGCTCACCCCTACCCCTGGGGCTGCCTCTGAGGAGTGGCTTGCCGTTCTTGGCTTGTGCACTCCTGTAAGTGGTTCTATATTCATCCATTTCTTCATATAATTCTCTGTCTGCTCCCAAACAGAGAAATTCCCACCACAGGAAAATCCATAGCCTTAGACTGGGTATCCAGACAAAGAGTACACCTGAGCCAGGCCAACTGCTAAAAAGCCACAGATGTAGCCATGACTCTAGAGGATACATCATTAGAATCCACTGCAGCATGGAATTGCACCAGATGCCTCAATACCATCAAGGGCCACCTGCTCCAGCTGCTTGCAGCTGGCCAGGGACCTGTTTGGCTAAGCCATGACAGTATCCCATCTAGATTTCTGGTATCTTGCAACATAAGCCATATAGTTAGCTTGTCTGAGTCCCAAGGATGCTGCTATGTATTGTTTTGGGCCATGGCATCAATCTTCCTGGAATCCTTGTCAGGAGGATGTGAAGCCAGTGGAATATTAGCTTTATCACAGGCTGCAGCCTGAACTACTAACATGACTGCATTGCTGTGAAAGAAAATCTGTATCAGGACCTGACAAAGTGTATCTCCTGTCCATCTTTTATCCACAGGAGGCACAGAATTAGGAGCTTTTAAAATTTTATTGTTTGTTTTCTAAAGGATTTATGTAAAGGGATGGACAACCTCCTGGACTCTGGGATATCCATCATCTCCACATAGTCAGGCTCCTCTTGCTCATCCAAAGCCTCCTCTAAGGGAAGCTGGAGGGTCTCAGCAACTTTTTTATAAAACAAGAAATGAGAAGGGGACTCAGAAAGCCTAGAGGAGACTCACCTGAAGGTCTGTCTGGGGAGATGTCCGGTTCAATGGGCACATCCAGACTTTCAAAGTCACATTCACACTGATCATAATCCTCATCCCCCTCCTCTGGTTCATAGAACTCTTCTATATCATAATCCTGAACCACTGGAACCGACCGAACCGACCTTTTGCCAGACAGTGGCGGTTCAGAGGGAACCGGGGACAGGGACTGGACAATCTGTATTGCCCTGGCTATCTCAGCAGCAGTTGGAGAAGGAATTTTGGACTCCAAACCTGCCGATTTTTTAGATTTCTTTGCTGGAACTGGTTCCTCAGAGCCAGCTTTTCGTTTGCCCGAGGAAGTCTCGCCCTGGTCAGAGGGCACTCCCTCCGGTTCGGTTGGCACCGAACCGGGCTGGCCATCCGGGTCAGCGGACTTTTTGGCCTCTCGTTCCCTGAGCCTGCCCACTCTTGTCCAGGGTGGCTGCAGGGAAATTTTTACAAATCTGGCAGTCTGAATTGAGGTGGTCAAACCCCAGACAATAGACACATGTAGTGTGTGGGTCAGCCTTGGCAAAGGCTTCCCCACAGACACTACAGTGTTGAAACCCAGTGGCCCGGGTTTTCTTTTGGGTTTCTCAGACATGATGCCAGCCTAACCAACCAACTTTCCTTTGATGGCAGTGCCAGATAAGACACACTTTATCGGTTCCAAACCGTGTCACGTGGTCGTGGAAAACGAATGAACTGCGTTTTTTAGAACCTATAAGAACCGGAACCGCACTCTAAAAAGCTCTTAAAAGGTTTTAAACTTATATTCAAATACAACTCGATCGGTTCAACCGAACCGATAATACTTTTACAAGTTCCACACAGAAAAAACCCTATCTATTACTTACGATTACCATAGACAGAGCTTGAACCGATCGGTTTTGCGGTTAAAATAATGAAATCATGGTTAAATTCAACCGAGAAATAGCACTTTAAACCGAAGAAATGAACCGATGTTCAGTGAGGCGAAGTAAAGAATCTGACGGTTTCGGTTTGAAACCAGCCAAACAGAGCTTCTGAACCGAGCTCGCGCTCTAAGTTCCATGCTCTGCATGGAAGTTAACTCTTTCACCTCCGGAGCAGTTCTAAGGCTGGGGCAAACTGCAATAGTCATAATATAGCAAGACTTCATGTTGTCTGAAGGGAGAAGTTTTAAGCTTGTGAAATTTTCTCCAAAGCTTTTCCAAACCAGCTACAGTTTTGAAACTAACATCAAAATGGGATTCTGAAGAAACATGTATTAAAGCATGTATTTCAAAAGCAGCAAACTTCATAGAGTCTTTTAAGAGGGTGCGACCAACAAACAAACGATCAGGGAGTTCAGACAAGCCCCCCAAGTATTGTAATCAGAGAGCATTGTGCCTCTTTGCTTGCTGCACAGGAGGTTGAAAACAAGCAGCATATGATTTGGGAGTGGTAACAGATGAGGGAAAGGCGGAAACAGCAGGAGCAGGGCGAGACCCAGGGCCCTGGGGAGTCTGGTGGCCAATATGTGTACAGGTAGAAGGTCCAAATCACAAAGTCAGATTTTGGGTTAACAGAAGTTCAGCAGGCAGGGAGAGGTCGAAAGAATCAGTAGGCACTTTTGAATCAGGAGGGGCTACTAAGTCTTCAGTCTCAGGTAACCGAGTACAAATCGGAGAGGAACCAGAATGCCAGGTCCCGACAGCTGGATCCTTCTCCCACCCCACTGCCTCCAGAGCCGACTCAACGGACCAGTCTTTTGTTGGCGATGCATCAGGTAAGGCAGAGAGAGGTAATGAAGTAGAAAAATCCTTAGCAGAAGAGTTACCTGAAGAAAGCGGAGCGAGAGGTGCAGTCTGCATAGGCCCTCGGGAGTGGGGAGAGTCCGCTGAAACAGGCAAAGAATGCGGAAATGTCAGATTCGGCGAGGAGGCGTTAGAAGCCGCATTCACAGAAGTTGAGTCATGGTGGAGAGTAGCAGGCAAAGAAACAGGCTGAGTCTTGACAGCCAACAATCGCTGTCCAGTAGCAAAATAACAAATCCACATCCTGTAAAGTAGAAGGGGAAGACTCACTTGTAATCGCTGAAGCAGAGCTAGGAGACGTCGTAGGTATAGCCAAGGGAGCAGAAGAAGTATCTAGAGCTGAACTCTTCTCGCAGTGATCCACAGCAGTAGCAGGGGAAATATCCAAAGCCATAGAAGAAATCATTTCAGCAGGCAGCAATACAATTTCGGTATGAGATGTGGTCTCTCTCAATACAGAGACAGGGGAGGAGACCATCTCCTCTGCCTCCAACACTTCCATGTCCTCCACAGCTCCTCCAGGGACGGCCATCTTGGCAGAGTGCCAGGATGTAAGGAGACCCTACCACAGAGTAGGGGAATTTCCCTGGTGTCCTGGCCAAATTTCCCTCATTCACTAAAATACCACCAACAGCTAAATCTGGTTCAAGGTCAATTGGCATTCATCTGTATCCCCCTCCCCCAGGTCATGCGTGAAAACAGGCAGGATTTGTCTAGTGCACTTACCTGGTCAACAAAAACTAAATAAATAAATAAATAAAACAACCAATATATACTTAAATAAAACCATAAAAACCTCAAACAAAGATGAGGTATCCCAAGTACACCTCTGGGGTGCAGCACTGCGCCTGCCAGACCACATCCCAAAACCACTAGGTTCCAGGAGGGGAGGTAGGGTGGGAAGTCAGAATACAGCAAGACTCCATTAGAAGAAACAACATTACTATGGTGAGTAATTTTTTTCTTCAAACAACATGAAGTCTTGCTGTATTCTGACTATATGCAGACTACCAAGCAGAGAACCTATTTTGGGAACAAGATCTGCAGCACTGCTGTACCAAACCTAGCATCACTTCTGGACTGAATGTTGAGAGAATAATGCTTGGTAAATGTGTGAACAGTTTTCCAGGTGGCTGCTTTATGGATTTCCACTAATGGTATATCTCTAGCTGCTGTGACCGAAGCAGCTGTACCTCTGGTGGAGTGAGCCCTCAGGCCTGAGGGAGGCTCTTTCCCCAACTCTGAATAGCAGAACTGGATACAGGAGACAATCCACCTGGCAATAGTTCTTTTAGAAGCAGGTTTACCTTTTCTCACTTCACCATAAGTGAGAAACAGCTGTAAACAGTCATTTATGTGGGCCTTAGTGTGTTCTATGTAATAACTAAGGGCCCTCTTCACATCCAGACTGTGCAGTCCTCTCTCCCCAGAGCAAGAATTGTCAGTGAAAAATACAGGCAATGACACAGATTGATTCAAATGAAAGTCTGATACCACCTTAGGAAGGAACTTTCTGTTGGTTTGAAGGACCACCTTATCCCTGTGAAATGAAATGAAATCAAGTTCCACTGATAAGGCCTGTAATTCACTAATCCTCCTGGCAGAGATAATGGCTACCAGGAACACAGTTTTCTAAGTCAAGTACTTTAGCTCAGCTGAAGATAACAGTTCAAAGGGGGGGGGGCTACATGAGTTGTGCAATACAGATATTCAGATCCCAAACAGGAGTAGGCTCCCTAAAAGGAGGATTAATATGAACCAGACCTTTGAAAAACTTCTTAAAAACTGGATGAGAGGCTAGAGAAGAGCCCTTCCCAGCTGAAAGGAAGGCAGATATAGCTGCCAGATGTACCTTCAGAGTGGTAGGCCTGAGACCTAAACTGTTAAGATGCACCAAATAGTCCGAAGCAGTTGCAATATCAGCTGAATCTGGCTGAATATGCCTCTGGGAACACCAGAAACCAAATCTCTTCCATTTGGAATTGTAAGTTTTTCTAGAAGAAGGTTTTCTACTCACCTTAAGAATGTCCAAGCCTGACTGGGAAAGGTGCAGGCTTGCATACTCTAGCTCCTCAAGAGCCAGGCTTTGAGTCTGAGAGTTTGAAGGCTGGGATACAGAATCATACCTTGCGAGGAGGTGAGGGGATTGCACTGTCTGGGAAGACAAAGTGGTATTGTCACTGACAATAGTAGGGGGTACAAAGGCTGTCTGGCTCAGTCTGGAGCCACTAGAATCACTTTGCAAGGCTGAGATCTGATCTTGACCAGAACTCTGAATATCGGAGGAAAAGGAGAAAAAGCATACAGAAACTTGCTTGTCCAATCTAACAGGAGAGCATATGGAGGAACAGACCCCAGAAGAGGGGGTCTGCAGCAGAAAAAAGGAAGTTGGTGACTGTCTGGGGCTGCAACGGGGTCTATCTCTGGAGTGCCCCACCTCTTGAAAATTACCTGAAGAATCAAAGGATTTAGAGCCTATTCATGATGGCCTTGAGAAATCCTGCTGAGAGCATCTGCTAGTACATTGTCCTTCCCTGCACAGCTATCAGGGAAACCTGAAGGGAATAGGCCAGTGACCATATTTTCATGGCTTCTGTGCACAAGGCCGAAGACCGAGTGCCTCCCTGCTTGTTGATGTACCACATGGTAGTGGTGTTGTCTGTCCTGATCTGCACCACTTTCCCCTGAATTGTGTTTGAGAATGTCTGAAGTGCTAGAAAGACAGCTCTGAGTTCAAGAAGATTTATGTACAGTAGAGACTCCTGATGAGACCATGTTCCATGGGCAGTGAGCTGGTCCACATGAGCTCTCCATCCCAGTAGAGAGGCATCTGTGGTGAGAATCACTGTAGGAGCCTGACTGCGGAAGGGGACACCTTGTCTTAGATTGTCCTCCTCCAGCCACCACTGGAGAGCCTGAACCAGAGTTTGAGACACTGGAATTAATTGGGAGAGAGGGTCTTTTCTCTGAGACCAGTAAGATCTGAGATGAAACTGAATATCTCTCATTTGAAATCTTGCCCCTTGCACCACTGCAGTGAAAGCTGCCATGTGGCCTAGCAACTGAAGGAAGTGTCTGGCTGGTCGAGACACTAGTGGACAAAAGGAGGAAGCCAGAGTGATGAGGGATTGTACCCTTGACAGAGGAAGAAATGCCCTTGCCTGGACAGTGTCCAGTTCCACCCCTATAAATGTGAGAAGCTGGGATGGCTCCAGAACAGACTTTTCTAGGTTCAAAACAAATCCTAAGGAGTCCAGAAGCTTCTGAGTGACCTCTACAGCTGACTTGCCTTGGTCTGAGGACTGACCCACTATGAGCCAGTCATCCAGGTATGGGAACAGCGAGATGCCCTGTCTCCTAAGAAAGGCCACCACTACTGCTAGGCACTGGGTGAACACCCTTGGAGCAGATGTAAGGTCAAAAGGCATTGCTCTGAACTGGTAATGAGCTGAGGGCAACTCGAACCTGAGGTACTTTCTGTGGGAATGTCGATAGGTATGTGGAAATAGGCATCCTTCAGACCCAGGTAAGCTAGTCAGTCTCCTGGTCTCAGAGAGGGAAGGATTATTCCCAGAATCACCATTTTGAACTTTGGCTTTAGTAAATGTTTGTTTAGGTATCTTAGATCTAGGATGGGTCGACACTCCCCTGTCTTTTTTGGGGTAAGGAAGTATCTGGAAGACAGTCCTTTTCCCCAGTGACAATGAGGTACCTTCTCTACTGCTTGCAGAAGTAGTAGGGAGGAGACTTCTGCCTCTAAGGCCTTTGTCTCCAATGGAGAGGGAGGACTGAAAGACTTTGCTCTCATTTTTGGGAACCTTTTGAAACTGAGAGCAAGTCCCTGGCTCACTACTTCCAGGACCCATTTGTCTGAAGCAATAGACTTCCAGGCCTGGAAATAGTGAGACAGCCTGCCCCCTACTGGAACTGAGGAGGCAACCCTGACTGACACCTCAGGGTGTCTGTTTGGCAGGGGGCTTGGACTGAGTAAATGATGGGGTCCTGGTTATCCCTCATCTGCCCCTTCCCCTAAAGAACCCCCTCTGCTGGAAAGAAGAGGAGGCCTGGGCTTGGTAAAAAGGCCTGTGAAAAGGCCTGCCCCTGCCAGCCCTAAATTGCTGCTTCTGAGGAGTGGCCTGCTTTTCTTTTGCTGCAGCACTCCTGTAGGTGGTCCTGTACTCGTCCATCTTCTTTTTTTGTTAAATCTCTATTTAACCCTCCTACGTCCAGCGGACCCTGACCCTTCGGGAACGCCAAGGAGTCATCCCCCTGCCTCTCTTGCCCTGCCTGATACTTACCACCCGGTTCCCATGTAGCTGTGGCTCCCCCCCTCCCCGAGTGGGGCCGAGGGGTGGCTGACACCCGATACTGTAAGTGGCGCCGGATCAGGGTAGTCAGGCAGGCGAGGGCACTCGGGGGCATGCTCTGGGTGCTCCATCTTCCCAGGGTCATGAGCATTTCGCTTTTCCTAAGGAGGAGTGGCATGCCCCTACACCAAAATTGCTGCTGGTGTCGCACTTCCCATCCCCAATATCAATCCTCAGTGCCTGCTGCCCCTCAAGCCTCGCCTCAGGGCCAGTCCGCACTGAGTCACGGATCCCCTCCCACCCAGGAGAGGAAAGCTGTCCTCCGGATGCTCAATCCTCTCCCTCCTGCTCAACCCGACGTCCCGGGCTCGCTTCAAACCGGGTCACGGCGTGGCACAAGGTGTGGCGTCCAGCGCCTTAACCCTCAGTGCCACCGGGCCGGCTCATCCGTCTTCTTCATGTAAGCCTCTGTTTGCTCCCCAAACAGAGAGTTACCAGCAACAGGAAAATCCATGGCCTTAGTCTGGGTATCCTGTGACAAATTGGTACATCTGAGCCAAGCAAATCTCCTCATGGAGACAGATAGCCATGACCCTGGAATGTACATGATTTGAGTCCACAGCAGGATGGAATTGAACTTTGGATGCCTCAACACCATCCACAGCCACCTGCTCCAGCTCCTTGGCCAGCTGGGAAGGGGCATTCTTAGCCAGCTCCAGAACCATATCCTACATAGATTTCTGGTATCTGGCTGTATATGCCATACAATTAGCTTGCCTGAGTCCCAAACAGGATGCCAAGTATTGTTTTTTAGCAATGGCATCCACTTTCCTGGAATCCTTATCTGGGGGGTGAGATGCCAGGGGAATGTTAGCCTTGTTACAGGCTGCAGCTTGCACTACCCCAACATGGCTGCAATGATTTGTGAGGAATTCCATCCCAGGACCTGACAAGATATACCTCCTGTCCATCCTTTTATCCACAGGAGGTATAGTTGTTGGAAACTGCAGAATTGATTGCGATGCAGTTCTGGAACGAATGGCAGCATAAGATTGGAGCTCTGCTTAGACCTCTCCCCAAAAACAATAAAAAAGCCAAAATTCAGCTTAAAAACTTGGTAGATGGAGAAATTCTTACAGATGGTATCGATTACACAAAAGGGCACCATGAACAGATACAATAGAAGAAGAGAAATCGGGAGCTGAAAAATCGGACTCGGAGACTTCAGAATTATCGCAGGCCCAGACGGTACCATCGGGAAAGAAACCTAAACGCAAGAAAACAAAAACCAAGGACTTGGTCTTAAATGACAAACTAGATAAAATAATAACAGACTTACAAGAAATTAAAAAGGATTTGCAGGACTTTCGCTCAGAACTTGATCTTCTTCGCACAGATGTATCAAATCTACAAAACCAAGTAAAATCGATGGAACAAAACAACTCAGACCAGGCCTCAGCGATCACGCACATTCAAACAACTATAACCCAGCTTCTAGATATAACTAAAGCCCTGGGAGAGAGACAGGAATGCCAGAATATACGAATTTATGGAATACCAGAGAATAGCGAGGGCAGAGACATGAGGGGCTACATAGAGAATTTGTTAAGAGAAGAACTAGACCTTGAGCAGGACTTTCTCATGGAAATAGAAAGGGCTCACAGGGCACTCAGTCCCAAACCTGTGGATCCGGAGATACGCCTGCGCTCCATAATAGTGTGATTTTTGAGCTACCATACAAAGGAAAAAATACTCCAGAAAGCGTGGGCAAAGGGGAAAATATTCAAGGGAAAACAGAGACTGTTTTTCGACAATGACTATGTGAGAGTAACAATGCAAAGAAGAAGGGAATATGTACCTTTGCTTCCGATTTTGAGAGAGTTACAGTTGAAATTCTGAACACTTTACCCATCCCGACTTCTAATCCAATATCCCAATGGACAGGCCACATATGATAACGTAGCGAGTGCGATGGAGGACCTGAGAGAGAGAAGATTTGAGCTGCCCACCAAACTACCAGGGAAACCAGACACTATGAGCTCGGGACTGAACAAAGAAAAGAGACCAGGAAGGGAATCACAGCAAGAAGTACTAGACGAGATAAAGAGACTATTGGGTCAATTTGCAAATAAAATATAATGATTATTCTCTTAAGATGAGTAGGCCGACAAGCTAGAACGCAGCATCCAGGTGAGATGGGAACACAGCCAACGAGGAGGTAGGCCCTCAGCTTAGACTGTGGTAGTTAACTGGGGGGAGCAGATCTAGGCTGAGGCTGTGGAGATTAAGCCCTCAGGGGAAGTACACGAATGTCTTCATTAGGGGAGAAGAGATCCCAGTAAGCTGGATGGGGGTTCTCCAGAGATTGTTTCCACTAAAGAGTGCCAAAATGGTTTTGTGAGAGAGATCGCTTATGGGATGGCGCTAATGAGCCCTGAATTAAATAGTAGAGAATACTTAATAGTTTAAGAGAAGTGACCAGGGAGCTGGCCACTGTTTCTTACTTAAAGATATGCATTTAAAAATCTCTTAAAAAAAGGAGATAAATCGAAGGGGTGGGTGTACCTGAAGCGAAGGATACAGAAACAAGGTAATAATTTGGATGCTCTTGGTGGGGAGAAGGGCGGAGAATAAGGCAGGACCAGTTAAACTATGGATTTTCTTAGTGGAATCCCAGGGGGAGACATCCAGACTGGGCCTGGAGAGCTCTGCAGGGACCGAACAGTCGCAATGGGCTTGCTGAACTCGAATAATGGGCTGGATGTGAAGGCCAAGGGCCTCCAAGTGGGAGCTCAAGGCATATAGCAAAAATAAAATCCACCAGAGGGCACGCTTTGCTTAAAGCTGAGAATCAAGGGGATTTTCTAACAGAATGGATGAAAGGGAGGAAAACAGGGAAATTAGAAATAAATCAAAACAATATTGGATAAAACTGGTAAGAAGAATAAAGAGGAAAAGAAAACCAATAATCTGGACAATTAAAAGTAAAGGACATGGACTAATTGAATAAAGAAGATGAACTACCCGAGACTTATGGTGGGGAGAGAAGTCGATGAAGCTGCCAGAGCTTGGCACCTGTATTAGCCATCTTATTTTCTTTATATTTTATGTTGGAAATTACATTTATTGTTTAGAAATTTCTTTAAAGGGACTGGATAGCCAGATAGGAAACCCAGTTAAGACCCAATTTAATATAGATTCTCATTTTAGGGGATATGTGCAACCCCCAGGGCAGGCCTACAGAGTAAGGCAAATAGTCCACATTAGACAGATTTTTCCATCCTTGTCAGGGAAGAATATGACTTTGGAAGTCACAATGTATATAGGTTATACTCAGGGGAAGAGAGAGAGTTATTTTGGGAGGAGGGAAGGAAAAAAGGAGAGGATACAGAAACATCAGAGAATTTAAATGGATGAGATTTGAAACAAAAAAAAGAAAGCAAGAGTTGAGTATACTCAGGCATGCAAGCAATATAGAAGAGAGGCAATGTAATAGATATAAGAGAATGACAATAGGGGAATATTATCAAAAGTATTTATATGGCTCAGATTAAGAAAACCCTGAAAGTGGTGTCCCAGAATGTCAATGGATTAAGTAACCCTATAAAGAGATCTAAAATAATCTCCCATCTCAGAAAAATGCATCCCCAAATTATTCTATTACAGGAGACACATCTATCAAAAGATGAACACCAGAAATTATTAAAATATGGCACATCGAGTGCTGTGGCTAGTATATACACAAGAGGGCGTAGGAGAGGTTCAGCCATACTTACATCATGATCTTCGACTTTTCAAATGCTTGAATCATATCAGGATGGAGAGGGCAGGTTAAGCTTGGTTAAGGGAAACTGGGAAGGTCAGACTTACACAGCGGGAAGCATATATATAACACCAGGATCAGAGAATATGGTATATCAAGCAGTCTTTGAAAAAATTATAGTCTTTAAACAAGGGAAATTAATAGGAGGGGACTTGAACATATTAATGAATCCTGTAAAAGATAGCTCAAACCTTAATACCCCCAAAGCTACAAGGGAACAGAAACATGGCAAGAGACTTATAAAAGACCTCGCTTTAATAGATACTTGAAGACATTGTTACCCAACATCCAGAGGATATACACATTTCTCAGGGGTCCATAATACATATTCACTTATAGACTATTTTTTTGTGGAAGCGGAATCTTTAGATTTAATACTTAAGGCCAAGATTTCCCCAATTTATCTATCAGACCATGCAATTATTACAGTAGAACTAGAAGCAGAACACAAAGTAATAATGAAACAATGGAGGTTCAATAATATGTTAAGTAAAGATAAACAATTCAAAGAAAAAGTGCAGCAATGGATCCCCAGAATAATACAAGCGAACACAATAGAAGAGGTGCAGGAGGGAACATTATGGGATACATTAAAATCAGTTCTAAGGGGAGAAATTATAGCATATGCAACCAACCAAAAGAAAATGAGAGCTAGGAAACAAAAAGAGTTGGAACTGGAACTAGAAATATTATAACAAGTACATGCAGAGGCAAAGAGAGATATGATTACACAGATTAATCAGGTAAAGAAAAAACTACAAGACATATTAAATCAAAAAACTGTACAAGTCTTGATGTATGTGAAACAAAGATACGATGAAGGGGGAAGTAGGGCAGCCAAAATACTAGCTTATAGATTAAGAAAACAACAGGCAATATCAACAATAACTAAAATAAAACATCCAACACAAGACAAAATACTTAATAAAACAAAGGATATATTAGAGGGCTTCAAAACATTCTACTCAAAATTATATTATCAGCAACAAGAACCAGAAGAAGAAAAATACAAAACGTTTTTTACAAATATGAAATTACCCCAAATCACAGAGGAACAAAGTAAGATATTAACTCATCCAATAACTTCCCAAGAAATAAGTAATGCCTTTAGTAACTACAAATCAAAAAAGCCCAGGCCCAGATGGATACACTGCAGAATTTTATAAAACATTCAAGAAAACTCTACTCCCAACACTAACTAAGCTATTTAATGCTATACAAGATGACAACTCCCCTATTCCAAACAGCTGGCAATATGCTAACATATCCACAATACTTAAACCAGATAAAGACCCAATGAACTGTAAATCATATCATCCTATTTCAGTTTTAAATCAGGATTATAAATATTTCACAGCCATTATGGCTAAAAGACTAGAAAGTATATTACCACATATTATAAATAAAGACCAAGCAGTGTTCATCATAAAACGCCAAACAGCAGATAATGTTAAACGAACAGTATATCTACTAGAAGAAATACAAAAGGGGTAAAACCCTCCATACTTTTAAGTATGGATGCCCAGAAAGCATGTGAAAGAGTTTCTTGGAGATTTCTAAGATACACGATGGAAAAATGTAATTTCCCAATAGCCTTTTTAAATATAATACAACGAATATACACATCTCCACAAGCTATGATAAAAGTGAATGTATCATTCTCAACCCGTTTCCCTCTAAATAGAGGTACCCGCCAAGGCTGCCCCTTATCTCCGTCCCTATTTGCTATATATCCAGAACTGTTAGCCCAGGCTATTAGAGAAAATGAACTAATCACAGAGATAAAATTTCTTCACACAATTCACAAAACAGCTTTTTTTGCTGATGACTTACTAATATGGAGATGCTTCCTGTGCTGTGTACTGTACATGGTCTGAGTAACTGCGGAGGCACCAGATAGGAAGGACACACAAACTACGCGCCTCGGGGTTTGAGGAGTAGACTACGAAAGCAGGATTACATAGCATGTTTTATTTTTAACACAGGTATACCATTGTTACCGAAGTGTGTAATCTTTCCAGACAAGCTTTTTGTTTGTCCATCCTGGCTGGTGGGCTGCCCTCTTTCTCTATTTTTCACCTGCAGGATCTGGCCCAGAGGACAGATGAAGGGATTCGAGGAGTTGTGGAGGAGTAGAGGCGGTGCTGCCTGCAGGCTTGATGGAGACACTGGTCGGACGGTGATGGAGGAGTGGGACTGCTTGCTGTCCTGTAAACACATTGCTCACCGCTTACTAAAGGAGAGTTTTCCGGTTTTGTGTATTTGCAGACTAAGACTGTGTTCATCTCCTGCCTTTCTGTCTTTTCTGCAGTTTGCGTATGATTCGTATTTTTAAACATCTAAAAAAAGATTTTTATGAAGTGACTGATTGGTTTATTGGGGTTCAGGCCTTAAAGTGCTACAAGTGCTATAGTGATCTAATTATCTAATGCAATTTGAACCTCAGTATCATATTAGCATATTTTATATTTTTTATAATTTATCTTTCTAAGTTTCACGCGTTTTGTTCTACCACATGACCTACTAGTATAAAGCTGTGCATGTCAGTAGGATGGGTTGAGTTCCTGTTTCACTAGTGCGCCACCTGCACGCTATGGTAGCGTTATGGTGATGGCGTACTGAGAGTACAGAGGTTACTAATTAACTCTCCTTGTTTTATTTTACCGCACTTATTATTTTTTCAGTTACTACCTCAGTATAGTGCTTCTTTGAAAATGGCGTTTTTTTATATACAAATGAGCTTTAGACTGTTTAAACTGGCTACTGGCGATTATTTGGAGTGTCTGTATATCTCTCCGCATCGAGAGTAAGTTCCCATTTTATATTATTTTTAGTATAGTTAATCCTTTTGTAATCAAGTGGATTAGTAGTGGTAAATAAAGGTCTGTGTGTAAATGCTGAAACTCATAGAAGTTTATTTTTACTTGTTTAGTGTTATCAAGCAAGAATATACTACAGCAACATATACTTGGAGCAAGCTGGAATGTTAGAACTGGCTGTATTCCCAAGCTAAGATTGCTCCATGGAATCACTTGAAGGTTGTGAACTACCTGTATACTAGCGGCTGCATTTCTGTGGATGTGAGATTGCCTGAACTGTGAACTACGTGAGCTGCGAGAGCTTGAGAACTTAGAGAATAAAATCTGCTTCAGGCCTGGAGTCCTACTGACTGCGAAGAGAACTTAAGGTTCTTTGCTTTAAAACTGTGGACTTTGCGGATTTTTCTTTTTTTTTTCTTTGTACCTTCTTCGCCTTATTTTCAAATTTCACTGGGTAATTGAAGTACTAGTATATGCTGTTAGATTGTACTGATTGCAGGTTTCCTGATACCAGTTTAAGACTACTACGAGTAGTTACCTGCAGGTCTGAGGTCTGTGTGTTGTAACTATTATACCTCTGGCTGCAGTTGCAAATAAAATATGGTTCACACTAGGAAACAGATTCTTACAATGGGTGTGGAACCCCTAGTTCCTCCTGCCTTAAAGGAACCTGGTGTTTTGGCACTGGGCACACAGATAGGGCAGGCGGAAGTAGAAAATATTCAGGATGGGTTTTTTGATAGTTTCAGAACTGATTTGCTGCATACCTCGTTTAATTTACATTCGACACCGGTTACAATTTGCTTGAGTTTAGAGATAGTAGGGAAGAAGAAAGGCAAAGGTAAAGGTACAAAGAAAAAAGAAAAGATTAATAAAAGCAAAGGTAAAGCAAACAGTAGCAAAGTTAAAGGAAAGTAAAGTAAAAATAAATTCAGTGAGGTGCCAAGGAGTATTAAAACCCCTATAAACACTGAGCTTGGTGGGAAAATAAGGACTTTAAAGCAATCAAATATGAAAGACCGCTATAGCCCACTAATTTTGGCTCACAAAGAATTAAGTACGTCTAACGACCCTATCAACTCAGAAAGGCTGGATAACGTGAGTACAAAGAATGGCTTGGGTCAAGCTCGGATTATGGTAAATAAAGGAGTAGGGTGTGATATACAACTGTCTGCAGATAACACGAGTCCGGGTTATCATATTATTATAGAGGCTTCTAATAGTATAATTGAGTCTGCAGCCCATACACCTAAAAGCTCGGCAGTCTTTAGAATTTTCTCCGGAATATTTTCTTGAAACTAATCCAGATCCTTATTGGCAGTGTGATTTAAAACACATAACGGGGGAATTACAAGAGACCATAAATGGACCAAAGCAGATCACAGGCATGAATCAAATGGGCTCTACCAATGTAAATAAACAATCGGATGCTGGAATTACAGCTGATTTTACTACTGCCTTAAGTAAACAGCTTTGTTTAGCTGCTACTAATACACATACTGTGCATCTGATGATTCTGGATCATCTATTAGATTTGAAACATAAATTAGAACTTTTAAAAGAAAATGTTGCAATAAATAGATCCAGATTGGAGGATGTCCTACATAAGCTAGATAAAATTTCCCCAACTGAGAGCATAGGTTCTTCATCTATTACTGAAGTAGAATGCCCTCAAACTTTGCCCTGCCCTGATTTTTCCTTGTTGGATTTTCCTGATGTGCCTTCTGCATTGGTTTTATTGCTTGAAGGTAAGAATGATGGGGGAAGAAAGGGCACTGGCAGAGGCAGAAGGAAACTCAGGAAAAATAAGGGCATGAGGGGGAAAAGTATAAGAAAAACGGCTAACTCCAAGCAAAAGGAACAAAAGATATCACTTAAAGAAAATGTGCATATTTCAAGTGATAAACAATATGACTTGGAAAAAGTTAGCCTGTCTATAGTTAGCGACTACTCAGAATTAGATAGCCCCGTTGCTGGAGAAACAATGAGGCCAGGAGAACATAAAGAAAATACTGCCTCTGTGGTTGAGGGTGGAGTGGCATGCTGGGAAAATATAGCTATAAATGTGGACCAACAGGAAGCTGATGACTTAAGTTTTAGTAAAGTCTTAAAACAAGAAAGGAGGCCAGTAAAAGAGGAGACTGATGGAATTAGGGAAGTTGAGGGTTTATACTGTAGTCACTCAGAGGAAATACTGTATGTACACAAGGAAATTTTGATATTTGTGACTGTGCAATCTTAGCACTATATGGTTTCAATGTGTTCCCCAACTGGACTTACTTTGATTTAAGGGATAAGATTGTGAACCTAATAAGGGCAGCCACAGGTGCAGACTTACCGGCTTCAGATATCATACAAATCTGGAACGATAAGGATGAGAATAGACCAAACTGTTTATTTATATTTTGCACAGTACCACGTGTAGCAAACCAGATCTGGATTAATGATGAGGGTTTTAGAAAATGTGTATATGAGATTGCATATGTTAATAGGGAACTTTTGAACAAGGGGAATCAATTAATGAGGAACAAGCTTTTTTATCTTAGCATTTTTGGTTTAAAATCAGCTTTTAATGAATCTTTAAGTAAATTAAAATTTACACTGCAAAATTTATTCAGGCATGTCTTAAGAATCCCAACAGGTGATTTTACAGCAGAAAAAGTATCCATTTGGAATCAAGGTACAAGTATTGGTCGAGTGGATATCATGGTACAGAGTCCAGAAATGGCGAGGAACATTTTAGATAAAGTGACACTATTAGATGAAGCAGGGGTACACATCGTGGAAAGAACTTCACTAAATAGGGAAAACAAGCAGAGCAAACAAAATGCAAACATTGCAAAACAAGAAGAATTGGTTGACAAAGACCCCAAGTTACTGTATCTGTATGGTTTGGGTAGGACTAAGGATGAGAACAATAATAAACTCAGAGATACAGTATTAGATATATTAGAACAAGTACTGAATGTGTCTATAGAAGACCTTGAAGCTATTATTGTCACGAGACAGGGTTCTGACCCTGACTGTGACTTAATAATTATTAAAATGCATTTTTTAAGCTTATACAGTAAGATTATTGAGAATAGGAGGTTACTGGATACACTTGGATTAAATTTGGTTCTTTTGGACGATTATTCCCACCAGACTGTTTCAAAACATAAGACATTGGTTAATAAAAAACAGGAGGATTTGATATATATAATGTTACAACTTCCAATAGATTTGATTTGCTTGATACACAGACTGACTGATTGACAGAATTAAAAGGTCAACATTCAGAAACAAATTCCTCACATGTTACTAATTTCGTGGAACACTGCAGGTTTGTTTGCTAAACTAGCAGATCAGGAATGGTTAGAGTATATAACCAAGTTTAATATCGTGTGCCTTCAGGACACCTGGCACAATAAAAACCAGGACATTTTAATGAATGGTTACCAAATTTTCCAAACTCTGGGAGAAAAAATTGCAAAGAAAGGAAGAGTAGTATGTGGCTTAATTACCATGGTCAAAATAGATCCAAATATTACTGCAGATCTTCTATATACTAATAAGAACATTATGATCACTTATATTCAGTTTAAAAAAGGTAAAAACTTTTGTCTAGCAAACGTTTACTTTCCTCCACCTAATTCCAAATCTTATACAACTTTATTATGGGACCAACTGGAGGATTTTGTACATAAGAGCTAGTCAGTAACAACTTGTGAAGAATTACTTCTCTGCGGTGATTTCAACGCAAGGATTGGGCATTATGATGGATATTCTGACAGCAATTATCATAATTGGTGCCATTTAGAAGTAACCAGGTTTCCTAGGAAAACAAAAGACAACAGATTGAATAAAATGGGACAGAAGCTAATAGAGTTTTTACCCTTATTTAATCTGGCACCTATTAATGGTAGGTTACTTGGAGATAGGGAGGACAACTTTACTTATTTTTCTAGTAAAGGTCCCTCAACCATAGATTATTTTTTCTGGAATGGGAATATGACATACTGGGAAAATATGAAGATCCCAGTTAGGGGTGAAAGTGACCACTTCCCTCTTGTTTTACAAGCAAAGGATACAGAGTGTTCCACTGAAGTTTCCTCTGAATTTGCACAACTGGTGATTTATAATAACAGAATTAAATGGCAAGACAGCTTAACTCCTTTAGTTAAAAATTTGCTGCAGGACTTGTGTGCAGAGCTCAATACTGAGAATTTGGGATATGAGCTACTGCATCAGCAATTATTTTCATATCTTGAGCAAATTAAAAAAAAAACTACTTCAGTCTACAAAGATCAAAAAGAGCATAAAGAACAAAAATGAAACTTGGTTCGATGAGGAATGCTGTAAAGCAAAAAAAGAAATGAATATAAAAGTCAGTAATGTCAGACTACATAAAACTACACATAATCTCAGAGAATTAAATAAATGTAGAGACAAATATAAGAAGTTTCTTGTACTTAAATGTGGAAAATATAGACAAAAACAATGGGATCATATGCTTAAAGCTATACACAATAAATATTATCAAACTTTTTGGTTGTTGGTAGCTATGGATACAAATAATACTAAATATGAAATAGATATTTACATCATGATGGAGACTTGGGTCTCTTATTACTCTGCTAAATGTTTCTCTCCTACTGTTTTAAATGTAGAAGTAGTGCTAGATACTGATATGTGTCTTTTTCGTCCATTTTTACCTGCAGAATTTTATTTTGCTATTGCATCCCTTAAAAAAAGAAAGGCCCCGGGACGGTAGCCTTGACCAAATATTTTAATTATTGTGCCCAAAAATTGGTATTCCCTAACTCGTGGAAAGGTGCAATAATAATATCAAAGACAAAGAACCTCTGTGCGCAAGATGAACCAGCATAATATTCTGTGGTGATTTGCATATGCAGCCCATGATGATTTGCATTGTGGGGGCATGTGTGATTTTGTATTTCTATAATAATATCAATATACAAAAAGGGTGATAAGGCTGATCCTAAAATGTACAGGCCTATTTCACTATCAGATAGTCTCGGGAAAATGTTTTCAAGACTTATTTTAAACAGACTTAAGGAGCATATATCATTGGGGGATCTTTCTGATGCACAGACCAGTTTTAGGGCTTGATACAGTACAACTGATAACTGTTTCATAATCAGACATTTATATGAAAAATATGTTGTAATTAGGAAACAGAGACTTTTAGCTGCCTTTATAGACTTCAGTACAGCATTTGATTCAGTTTCAAGGAATTTATTATGGGATATAATGAAAGAAAAGGGCTTTACAGAGGAATTGATAGCAATTATTAGGGAATTATATTTTTCAACCTGGGCACAAGTAAAGCTAGGTACTGGAGGGCAGTTTTCTTCATCTTTTCCTACCAATTTTGGTGTTAGACAAGGCTGTGTAATTACTCCACTGCTGTTTTGCATATATATCGACAAATTGCTGTGCGATTTGAATTCCAGTAATACTGATTCCCCTAAGATTATGGGCAAACATTGTGGTATACTGGCCTACACAGATGAATTGTTTTCTTTAACTCAAGCTAGTCTGCAAGCCAAGTTGAATTTGCTGGTTGTATATGCGGGAAAGCTTAACCTGACAATAAATGCACAAAAAAGTAAGGTCCTTCTTCTAGGAATAAAGGGTAAAAATAAGAAATTATGGGAGCTAGGAATAGAAAAGTTGGATACTGTAGATAGTTATACATATTTAGGTTTACATTTGACAAATGATGGGAAATGGAATAAACAATATGATATAATACTTGCAAAATTTATTTATTTATTGAAAATGTTTCACCAGGAAAGGCACACTGAGCAAAAAGATGCTCGTCTCATGGTGCGACCTGGGGGGGGGGGGGTTTACAGAGGAGGCAGGTATACATACAGAGGTTGACATTAGCAATAGTGCAATACAGAAAATGTACATAGGTGGGAGGGATTATATTTGAACTTGTTGCATAGGGAGAACAGTACAGCACAAGATCAGCAAGGATAGAGTATACATATCATGGTTATACAATGAGGCAGGAACAGAGCAGAACATAATCATCAAGGACAGGGTATACAAAACATGGGTACACATAGGCAAAGCATGAATTACATAAGTGCCAGTAGCAGAACTTGAGTGCCAGTAGAAGAATTTGAGCTGCAATGAAATACACCAAGTTGACAGGAGGATTTGGAGATCGAGATGGTGGGGTAGGGAAGGAGGGACTAGTAAACATTAGGAGTGAAGGGGGGAGGTTAGGTGAGGTGGGAGGAAGTGGGGCTGGGGAGCGCAGGTTGAATTAGGAGAGGGAGAGGGAGCAACTGGGAGTGCGAAGAGTGAGTAAGAGTGAGAGTGTAAGTGCATAGGGAAGGGTATAAGCCAGACAATTAGGTGAAGGCCGGGCCACTGGTCAGGCACAAGGGGGAACGGGGAAGAGGAGCTATCGGGGGTGGTCAGGGGCAGTTGCAGTTGGGTGCAAGGAAGTTAGAGAGGGCAGAGGAAAGGGAGAGTTTGGATGAGGAATGGCGGATCTGGGCTGGCAGGCCATTCCAGAGTTTAGGGAGGAGGTAGGAGAGGCTGATTGGCCAGCAGTGGTCCTTCGGTGAGGGATGAATAGTAGCCTAGCGTCAGCCGACCTGAGGGCATGCGAGGGGGTAGGTGGGGAAGATAGGGAGGATACGAGGTAGGGAGGGAGGGAGCCGAGCCAGAAGTTAGAAGCAAATTTAACGTTATGAATTAGGCACCGGTTATTCCGAGAAGGTAGGGACAGGGAACGGTAAAGCATGCAGTGATGTGAACGAGGGGGCATTGAGGGAAAACCGGCAGAAAGCATTAAAGAGGGGGTCTAATCTGGCTAGGGTGGTCTGTGCGTCGGAGCTGTAAACTACATCACAGTAATCAAAGGAGGGTAGAATCATTTTCTGGACTAATTCACGTCTGACAGGAAGCGGGAGACTAGTGCGGTTTCTATAGAGGGCACCGAGTTTTGGGCGCAGTTTAGAAATGATAGCATCCACGTGTGTGGAAAAGGAGAGGTGGCGGTCAAGCCAAACTCCTAGATACCTGAAGGAGGGCACTTCTTCAAGGATGGTGTTATTTAGGGTGTGGAAGCTGAGAGGGGAGGTGAGTTTGGATAGGCGCTGTCTGGTACCGAAGGTCATGGAGACGGTTTTCTTAGCATTTAGGGAGAGTTGATTGCTACTGAGCCAGTGTTGGATTTTGTTGAAATCAGACTGAAGTTGGGAGGAGACTTCTTCGTGGGTCCGGCCGGAGGTGAAGAGGACTGTGTCATCTGCATACATGTGGATAGTGGAAGAGGAGCAGGAGTTTGGCAGATCATTTAGCAGGATGGAGAAGAGGATGGGACCAAGAACTGAGCCTTGGGGAATGCCAGTGGTGATTGGGAGGGGGGGAGGTGTGGTCAGCTATTTTGGTGGATTGGGTTCTGTTTAGTAGGTAGGCCCTGAACCAGTTTGTGGCAGATTCTGCTAACCCAGCACCCGAAAGACAGGATAGTAGGAGAGAATGGGATACTGTGTCGAAAGCTTTAGCTAGGTCTATGAAAATAGCAGCAGTGATTAGCCCTTTATCCATCCCAGTGAGGATGTAGTCCGTGAGTCTGAGTAGGGAGGAGGTGGTAGAGTGGTCTTTCCTGAACCTGGACTGAAAAGGGGTGAAGAAGTTAGTATCTGAGAGAAAGTGGGAGAGTTGGGATAGTACAAGGTGTTCCTGGAGTTTTAGGAGGTGGGGAGGAGGGAGATGGGGCAGTAGTTTGATGGAGGTAGGGTCTCCGCCTTAGGGAGGGGAAGAACAGTGGCATGCTTCCATTCAGAGGGAAGTGACTCGGTAGTGAAAGAAAGATTTAGTAGGGCTGCAAGGGGAGTAGCGATGGCGGGGGCAGATAGGAAGAGGAGTTTGTTATCTAGACCATCGGGGGATTTGCCTTTAGAGGGGTTTAGGGTGTAGAGGGCGTCTAGAGTTTTGGAGGGGGAGATATGTCTGAAGGAGAAGGGGTTCCTACCAGATGGTAGGGGGATAGAAGACTGAGGAGATGGAGAGGTAGCAGGTGGTAAGGAGTCTAGGAGGGCCAGGGCGCAGGTAGTGAAATAGGAATTGAACTCGGAGGCTACCTTCAGGGGATCAGAAATGAGAGTCCCTTGGACAAGGAGAAGAGGTGGGGGGCTAGCTGTTTGGGGGGAGAAAAGGGAGTTAATGACTTTCCAGAATTTGGAAGGTCTACCAAGGTTTGCATTAAGTGTGTTATTAAAGTATTCAGACTTAGCTAAGCGGATGGCCTTTGTGCACCTGTTGCGGAGCATGCGGTAGGAGGTAAGGTCACCTGGGAGTAGCGAGGATTTGTAGTTTCGCCAGGCCTCATCACGGGTTTGTTGGCAAGCTATTAGCTTGGGGGTTACCCAGGGTAGGTGGGATCCACGGACTCTAGCCCGTCGTAGGGGGGCATGTTTGTCCCAGGCGGAGAGGAAGGTGTTCGGAAAGTGCGTAAGGGCCGAATCCATATTTGAGCTTGGGACCCAATTGGAGTGATAGTGATTATCCAAGAGGGGGGAGAGGTTGAGGGATTTGTATGACCGTTGGAATATAAATTTGGGAGGGGATTTAACTCTGTGGATTTTGCGGACCAGGTATATTAGGTGGTGGTTGCTAATGGAATCAGGGAGGAGGCCTGAGCAGACGACGCGGTGTGGGTAGGAGTTAAGCGCCCAGTCTAGGAGTGAGTGATTACCGGTCTTAAGGTTTGAGCGAGTAGGTTCTGTAATGGTTTGGCTGAGGTTAAGAGCGGTTAACTCAGTTTGGGTTTTGTTAAAAGCGGGTGCTAGCCAGTTGTGATTAAAGTCACCCATAGCGTATAGTTCACCCGCCTGGGCATGAGCAGAGAGCTGGCCCAGAAGGTCGGTGACTGTAGTGGTTGTCGTGCCTGGGCAGCAGTAAATACCTGCCACAAAGATAGGTAATGAGGAGGGGGGGGGACAGTTTTACCATTAGGAGCTCGTAAGCTTTGGGTACAGTTTTTGTAATAGAGACAGTGAAGTGGAGGGCTGACCTGATGTAGATAGCCACCCCACCGCCTCTGGAGGGCCGGTCTTGCCATGTGATGTTGAACCCAGGAATGGCGATGTTATTATTTGGTAGGCTAGGGTTTAGCCATGTCTCAGATATGATGATTATGTCAGGGGGCGTGGTGGCGGCTAGGACCTGGAGCTGATCCCGAGCTTTGGGGCTAGGCTACGAATATTCAGATGGAGAAGACGCAAGCCTCGGGGGAGGGAGCCAGGACGAGTGGCGGAGTTTGCCTTGGCAGAGGGGTTTGGTATGGGGTGGTCAGGGCATGGAGTTGGGGTTGGGCCAGGGTTAGGGTGTATATCCCCTGCCGCCAGAAGGAGTAGAGCAATGGTAAGGTGGCAGTGTAGCACACGGAGGGACCGGGATTTAGCCATCCGTTGGTTGGAGGCGGCAGTAGGGGGGGCAGTATGGAGGAGTAGGTTCTGGAGTGGGAGAGAGAGGCCAGGAGGCAACCAAAGGAATACACCGGGGAGGAAGGGGGTGTGGGGTAATGGGACCAGGAGATAGGTGGGAGGGAAGCAGTGGACTTATAGGGGGTAAAAGTAGAGTGTGTCAGAATAGCCAGTGGGGGTGGTGGTGAAGGGTAGGAAGTTAGAGGGAGAGTGGGTGTGGGAAGGGATAGTAAAATGGAAGAACACAATAGTACCAGGGTTATAGATGGGGGCATTTTGCCAGATTTGGGGAAGAGGTGACCAATCATAGTGCCCTGGTAAAGCAGGGTGGGGAGATTACAATTGTTTTAATAGCCCCTCAGAAAGCGTAGATACCACTTTGGAGTAGTGGTACTGTCTCGGACTCTGGTGGACAGGGTACAGGGTTCAAGACCCTGGCAGGGCAGTTGGGCTTAGACCTGGTTGAGCGCAGGGATCCAGGTACTAGGTGGCTTGCAGCAGGCTATATCTGGGTCAGAAACAGGGTGGAAATAGTGACTCCTAGTGGTCACTGGTATAAGAGGCAGGCTGGGTGTGGGTCAGGTGGTAGGCAAGGGTAGAGTGTGGGGTCTGCCAGATGGCTGGGCAAGGGAGGGGTGTGGGCAGAGGCAGGGGTGGGAGAAGGGAGAGAAGTAGCTTAACCAGGTAGAGAGGTAACCAGGAGTGAGAGGGGAGTCCAGGTGGGTGGATATAGGAGGAAGGTCAGAGGGTCCCTCTAGTGGCTAGCAGGTATAACCTGCAAATGGAGAAATGGGGACTTAGAATCAGTGACAGGATGTGATGTCACTAGAGATAGCCTATAAAGGAAATGCCGAGCCAGGGTGGGAGGGTGGAGGAGTGGGCTATCCCCCCACACAAGGGTGCTACTGATGGAGGTAGTTTATTACCTCCTAGCGCACGCGTGTTCCTCACTCCGGGAGGGAGCACTTGCCAGGGGGAATCCTGCTGACCAGATTGAAGAGAACAGCTAATTCCTTACTGATATTCAATAAAAAGTATGGTGGAAATATGATTAAACCACTTTTTACTGCAGTTCAGGCTAAATACTATGCCCAGGCCTTATTTAATGCTGAAATCTGGCTACATGACAAGATGGATAAATTAGAGATCCCCTTAAACAAATTGATATGTGTAAGCCTAGGTTTACCCAGTTTTGTTTCTGCTGCTGTATTGAGGGCTGAGATAGGGACTGTTTCCCTGAAGACATCAGCTGATGCCAGGAGGGTAAATTAATTGGATCAGAATTCTCCAACATGGGCAAGGTAGATATACTGCCCTGTGTTTAAATGAAAAATACTCATGGAACTCCCTTGGCTACTTAAAATCAGAATGGCTATCTACCATACCTGTGTTGTTGCAGAAAGTGGGGTTAACTCACCTGTATCAGTACAGAGCCAGAGGAATCACTATTAGTTTAAAATATCAGTCACATATTACAAATGAATTTAGAGAACATTATAAAGTATTAGATTTAAATTATATCAAAAGGCTGAAAATGTTTTCATGGTATAGGGCAAACAATCTTGGGCACTTTTATAGATACTATCTTGATATTCTCATAGATGATGAGTACAGGAAGCAATATACTAGATATAGGCTGGAAGGTTTCCCAAATAATATCCTTGAAGCAGTCTGTAGGAAGCATAGTTCTGTCTGTTCCAGATACTGTTCTTGCACCTGTTGCACTTTAAAAAACTTAGAGCTCGTCATGTTTGCCTGCAAGTGGTATGATGTACCAAGGGTGAAATGGATCTGGCCATTATGCCAAACCATGCAAACAACAGACCAGAATATTTTATTGGTCGTTTTTTTTTTTACAACTAATGATGAAACTATAATTACAGCTGTGGCCATTTGGTGAATATATCTAGAATACGACTTGGAAGGAAAAGGATGATGAATCAATATTGCTTTTTAAATTTGTATTCAGACTGGAGTAAACATGAGCTGCCTGATTTTCTGGGATTTGATTTGTGATTATTATTGAATACTGTATTTCAATGTCTAATCCTGCCCATGCATCTTGCACTTTAGTGCGTATTTAGGGATGTACTAGTATTACTTTTTATAATATTTTGTATTTATCTATACTGATAGGATATTTACTTATTTATAGAGCATACACTATAGTAATATACAGGCCTATTTATATATTGTTGTTAACTTATATATTGTGTATTGTCATGGTCTCTGACCATTCAATAAACTTGAGTTGACTACTAATATATTTAACAGAACCAGAAACAGCCATACCAAAATTATTCTCTCTTCTTGAGGAGATGTAAAGTGAAACAGAAGTGCTATGTGACGAAGCATTATGGGCATCATCCCTCGGACAAGTGTTGGCGTCAATGTCAAGCGAGGGGCTCGTATTCTCATATATTCTGGAACTGTCCAGTGGTGATGAGTTTCTGGGAAGAGATTCAGAAGGTAGCATCTGATCTGTTTGAAGTCCCTCTCCCCCTAGACTCACAACACTGGTTACTTGGTCTCCCCCCTACAGTTTTGAAAAAGAGGACGCAGAAATAGTTGTTTAATATAATAATAGGGGCAGCTTTAAAGACTATTACTACAAACTGGTTAACACCAAATGAACCAACTTTAGATACCTGGTATTCCATTTGTTTAAAAATTTTGCAATCAGAATATCTGACAGCAAAGGTTAGACTGGGGCTAGATCTATTCAAAGTGAGATGGTTGCCTTTTTTTCATTTGATGAGCAAAAGAGACAGTGTTGATATGTTAACTCTGTTGGCTACGTATACATAAAACGAAAGTTAGTCCAGCACGATAAGAATAAAAACCAATTTTTGCATATACGAATTAAATACATAGCAGGCTTGAGTGGTACTGGATGTGATTTAGGGGGAATGACAGTCATCTTCATGGAACCTGGAAGATATTAATTAGTAGTTAATTTGTCTTTTAGCAAGTCTCTCTTTCTGTCACCTCTTCTTTCTCCTCTCTGTACTCTTTTCCTATCTGTTCTTCTTTCCTACTCCTCTGTCTAACTATCCTCTGATAATTGTTCTTTCCTTTTCTTTAACCCTTAGCTTCCAAGGAAAGGGAAAATGCTGATGGGATACTCAATCTATGTATGATATCCATGGCGATGTAACAAATATTTTGCTGTCTCCTGTCAACAATAAAATTACTATTTCAAAAAAAAAGAAGTGCTATGTCTAAACTACCAACCAAGTGAGACAATCCAGGCCAGATACCCATTGAGATGGGAAAGTAATAAATTTCAATATCTGGGGATAAATCTTACAAAGGAAACGCACAAATTATAACCCACTTATACAGTCTATCAGGGAGGATTTTCTGAGATGGGATCCTTTACCTCTCTCATTGAATCAAAGAATTGAGGTTATAAGAATGAATATACTCCCAAGATTCCTATACCTCTTCCAGACCCTCCCAATATACCCACAACAGACCGACTTTAAAAAATTGAATAGTATGATATCAAGATTTATATGGCAAGGGAAAAAACCAAGAGTAAAATATAAAACCCTTCAACTACCTAAAAATAAAGGGGGTCTTGCCTTACCTAATTTAGAACAATATGCACAGGCAGCAGTAACTTTGCATATACTACAGTGGTTAGATGAAGGATTGAATCCACAATGGAAAGAGATAGAGAATGGAAACCAACTAGAGGGAATAGAGAAATATCTATTTGGTCAAACAGTACCAAAAGTAATCATGAAAAAAGAGATCAGATTTAAACAAACCAGACAATTACTGACACTTTGGAGATCAATAATTAAAAAAACTAAAGACCCCAAAATATACTTACAGTAATACAAAAAAATCACAGCAGATCCCAGATTCGAACCAACCAAACAGGATTATAATTTTACAAGGCGGCATCAACAGGACCGTACCAGATTCTATCAACTGTATGAACAAGGGGTCTTTTGCCAATTCCAGACACTAAAAGAAAAGTACCATTTAGGGAAACAAGACTTTTTTAGATTTCTGCAGATAAGACATTATTGCAAGAACATATTAGTGAAAGACTGGGACCCAGGAGAGATGCACCTACTTATGAGAATAATAATTAATACAATAGAAACAGCAATACCAGAACATATAATATCCAAAACGTATCAAGCTTTAATTAACAACCAGAAAGAGATTAAGATGCACTCCCAACAATGGTGGCAAGAATAATTAGGCATAAGTCTGGAGGAAGAGAATTGGGACAGGATATACACAACAGTACACAGAATTACAAGATCTCCAACTTGGAGAGAATTTGGCTGGAAATGTCTGATAAGATTTTTTAGAACCCCACAAATAGTGGGGAAATATGATCCTCAAATGGGAATGACATGCTGGAGAAGATGTGGGGAACCTGTAGCTAACCATAAACATATATTTTGGAGCTGCCCAACTTTGGAAGCATTTTTTAGAGAGGTGGGGGAGGCATTACAAGAATTATTCCCTGAAATAGAGACTCTGACATCAGAAATAGCACTTATTTTAAATTTCACTAGTGAATCAGGAAGAGGTAACACAAAGCTTTTGCTAGCTATATTGCTCATGGCTGCCAATAAAGCAATAACGAGGAAATGGCTACACAAAGACCCACCTACCTCTAGAGAATGGGAAGATATAACCTATCAAATATACAGAATGGAACTTATGACAGCCCAGATTAATTTAAAAATCCAGAGATATACAGTTTTTTGGGCTAAATGGTGGCTCTGGTTCTCTGGGCATAGGCCTGATCTGATACCATAAGGGAAGATACCCATGGACAGACCTGGGACTACCACAAGAGAACCTATGAATTAAATATTAAATGTACTACTGAGAAAAGATAAAGTAAGAAAAAACTCCTGAGATCAATATGAAGGACATATCTATACAGAATCTATGAAAAATATGTATGAATAAATGATGTATACTGTACCTCTCCAAAAAAATAATGAAACAATAAAAAAATATTGAAAAAAAAATAGGAAACAGCAGAATTTTCTGTGCTGTTTCCCCAGGGATTTATGCAAAGGGATAGACACTCTCTTTGACTCTGGGACGTCCATCATTTCAACAAAGTCAGGTTCCTCCTGATCCTGTTCAGCCTCTTCCACTGGAAGCTGAAGAGTATCAGCCACTTTCTTGTAAAACAGGAAATGGTAGGGGGACTCAGAAAGTCTGGGAGGAGACACATTGGAAGGCCTGTCTGGGGAGATGTCAGGCTCTACTGGCTCATCTAGGCCTTCATATTTCTCTTCTTCATATTCTTCTTCTCCTTCCCAATCGCCCTCATAGAATACTTCAGGTTCAATTTCAGAAGCAACTATTTCCGACTGAACCGATCATCTTTGAGTCGGTGTCGGTTCGGTCGGAACTGGGCAAAGCAACTGAACAACAGTAATCGCTTTTGCAATTTCTTCAGCAGTCGGAACATGGGAACCAGGATCCGAACCAGCTGACTTGCGTTTTCTCTTAGACAGAACCGACCCCGCAGAGTCGGCTCTCCTTTTGCCCAAGGAGGTATCACCCAGGTCAATGAGCGCCCCCCCAGGTTCGGTCGGGACCGAACTGGGCTGGCCATCCGGATCAGCGGACTTCTTAGCCTCCCTTTCCTTCAGCCTACTTAAATGTTTTTTCAAAGTGGCCTTGGGAAAGTTTTTACATATTTGGCAGTCTTCTTTGAGGTGGTCAAACCCCTGACAATAAACACAGATGAGGTGAGGATCAGCCTTAGCAAAGGCCTCCCCAGACTTGGTGCAGTGCTGAAACCCAGTGGGACCGTTTTTGTTTTTGGGTTTCTCAGACATGCTGGATTAAATAAAGTTACCCTTAACAGCGTTCAAGCCAGGCAACTACACACCTATCGGTTCCAACCGTGTCACAGGTCAGTTAAAAAAACTGAAGAAAACTGTCGTTTTTTTTTAGGAACCAATAAGTACTGGAAACCACAATAATAATAATAAACAGAACATAAGAATAAACAGTTAAAGAATTTGTTTCGGTTCCCAACCAGACTGACCATGAGAAAACTGAAAATTTCTACTAAATAAACTGTAACTACCTACTAGCTACACTTACTATACTGTAGACAGAGATCTGAATACCAAATAAAACAAGAAAAAGCGGTTGAAAACTGACCGATTTTACTTAACCGAACCGAAGCGAAGGAGGGAATCTCCCTAGTGACTTCACAGTTAGGCAGAGTAAAAAATCTGACAGTTACACTGAGGAGCACTGGGGACAGAGGTTTGAAAACCGAGCTCGAGCTCAATGTTCTATGTCCTGGCACAGAGTTAACCCTTTACTCTCCGGAGCAGTTCAAGTGCTGGGGCTAACTACATATAGTCAGAATACAGCAAGACTTCATGTTATTTGAACAGCTTCAGCTTGGTGCTCTCCCTGGAGGTGAGCAGATCCACCGGAGGTTTGCCCCAGTGGGAGAACAGGCTGTGTACCACCTCTGGATGGAGAGACCGCTCGTGGGACATCTCGCCCACGTGGCTGAGAGTGTCCGTCAGTTGATTTGAGGCTCCTGCCACATGAATGGCTAGGAGATCTGCCTCCAGTCAGCCCACGAGGGTCCAGATGTGGAGTGCTTCCCTGCACAGCAGCCGGGAGTGCGTGCCACCCTGTTTGTTGAGGTAGTACATGGTCATGGTATTGTCTGTCTGGAGATGCACTTTTTTTTTTCCATTTATTCTTTATTCATAGAGACATGGCAACATACTTCAGTTCATACAGTACAGGTACATCCATTAGAGATAGGCCGTAGCCTGGCCCAACAAGGGCCTAGTACATAAAATATATATAGACAAGTGGATATCGAAGCAGTACATCATGGTTATAGGCAGAGAAGTGAGGGGGAAAAAAAAGAGAAACAGTTACAAGAATGACCTGGGGGTGTAAGGAAGCAGGGGTACATACACCTTAAAGGAGTTCTAGAGAGCATATTGGGGATCAGGGCACAAATTCTGGATCGTGAGCTAAATGGTGGATAACCCACTTCCGCCAACAGAGTTCAAATGCTTCTTTTTGATCTAAATGACTAGCTGAAAGGCATTCTAGGGAGTATATTACCTGAACAATTCTCACCCAGGACATCCTAGTAGGGATGGTAGTGGTCAGCCACAAGCGAGTAATTGCTTTATGAGAAGTGGCCACTAACAGGACCGTTTGCTTATAAGTAACTCTATCAACCTTTGTTCCCTGGGGAAGGGTGAATGTTAACAAAAACACAGGGTGATCCAAGGCTCCCATATCATTGATGTCCTGTAACTCTTCTATCACCTCTTTCCAAACAATCTGGAGCAGGGGGCAAGACCACAGCACATGGGTGTGTCCCACAAGACTAGGCCCACATCTCCTCCAACAGGACCCCGATGGGTCCCCACCATATTTGGAGGTCACCAGGAGTGTCCTAAAATAACAGGCTATGAGTTTCCAGATATACTTCCTCCAATATGAGGCCTGGACCACTCAAGTAGCTGGACCAGCTGAGCCCTCCCAGGCTGAAGTCAGGATATCAATTTGTATTTCCTTGGTCCAAGTTATCCTCAGGCTTTCCGTGGAATCAAGGGGTCTTTCACTGAGTGCCATATAAAAGGCACTAATTTCATGGGAGGGCAGGTTCCCCCTAGTATACTGCATCATTAGCTGGACCACTGTAGGGAAATTTTCAGCTATGTCCGTCAGCGAATTTTCATATCTCAATAAGTATGACCTTAACTGCATATACCCATGGAATTCTGTGGGCTGGAGATCATATGATATTTGCAGAACTGTGAATGGGAGTAGGCCAGTGGGTCCAACCATCTGGTGGACATATTTTAAACCCTTCGTCCACCATACCTGGGCTCTGCCACCAACTAGATTAGGGGTGAAGGATCTGTCCGAGGGGATTACCCTCACAAAAAGCAATTCTTGTTGGATGAAGTAGTGGGTATGCAACCAAATCCATAGTCTCAGGCTCCCCAGCATAGGAGAAGTATTTACGCAGTGAATTACATGCTAGAGGGTTAGCAAATAGCAATCCAGGGAGGGGCTCAAGGTAATTATAAACTGTCTCTATTTGTTTCCAATAGGCTGCATACAATGGATTAAGCCATCTTGCAAGTACTCATAGTTGTGCAGCCCTATGGTAGTTCTGGAAACATGGTAGGTTACAGCCCCCTCTCTGGACTTGCACCACTTGACCCCGAAGGAGCGGAGCGAATGCTGACTGTGCCATTCTGACTGCTCTGAGCTCCAGCAGGTTGATATGATATCGGGACTCCTCGGCGGTCCAGAACCCGTTGGCTCTGTGGTTCCCCATGTGGTCTCCCCAGCCCGTGAGAGAGGCATCGGTTATAAGAATGACCATTGGCTCGGGACAGACAAACGGGATCCCTTCCTGCAAGTGATCCAGGATGGTCCACCATTGGAGAGCATCCCACATCTGCTGGGTCACAGTGACCCGCTGGTTGAAGTGACCGTGATGCTGAGTCCACTGGCTGGCCAGCTCCCATTGGAGGGGGCACATATGCCACCGGGCCCATCGGACCACAGAGGTGCAGGCTGCCATGTACCCCAGAAGGTGCAGAAAGTCCCAGGCAGGGCACAAGTGCCCAACCATGCTGTAGACCAATGGGCATACAGCCGTACTGTACGCAGTCAGTCGGCGGGCGGCTGGGCGGCTTGCGGGTGAGGAGCTGCTGCCCACCGCTGACCGGGAGGAGGCGGGTGGTGGGGGCTCAGTGGGCGGGTGGGGAGGGGTGCCGCTGGACCACCAGGGATAATTTAAAATGTGTTCTTTATACCTATGCCCGCAATCAGGCTGTCAGCGGTCCACTGGACCACCAGGGATATGGGACGTGTATTTAATTATACTTATGCCCGCGATTGGGCTGGAAGCGGTCCACTGGACCACCAGGGATATCAATACTATTATAATGCCCGTGATCGGGAGTGGGGGGGAGCCCCATCAGACCCTGGCTCCGGAGCTCGGGTGGCCACCCACAGCTGGCGGCTGCTGTGTTGCACCCTGCGATATGGCAGCTCACCTGTGGGTGGCCAGCCCTTGCTCCTATTTCTTTTTGGCTCAGCTTTAGCACCAGTGTGTGGCGCAAGTAGGGGTTGCACCAGCATATGCACCGCACATCCCAGGCTGAATATCAGTATATGTGCAGAATATGCATGGGCACGCCCCCACACTTGTGCTGCATACATTACTGGTGCACCCCAGCGCATTGGGATCTGCATGGTGCAACATCCCCTTTTGAATATCATGCCAGGGTGCATCAGTGGGTTACGCATGGCGCAACACTATTGCGCCAAGCGCAACCCCTTTGAATATCTCACCCGCAGAGTGCAATGGGTATCAATTGATACTCTGTATCTTGAAATGTCTTCATGGGCCAACTGATTCTCCCAGGGAAGATAGGAGGAGCCAAGATAGCATCTGCCTTGTGTCAGGGAAGACATCATGCTATATGCACTTCAGCCCAGTTGTACGTGCACACAGCAAGTGAGTAAAGACTGAATCCATTCCTTGTAGAGTTATACTAATGCACTTGCCACATTATATGATTGTTCTCTTTGGCAGTGACCAATTTAATTCTAAAAAAAGTGTTACTGTACCTAAGTTTATATTTTGCTCTAATTATAGGACAAAGTTGTATACTGCAGTGTTTAAAGTTATGCATGTTGCAGTACACTGTTAGAGGTGATATGGGATGATCTTTATGGGGCCTGCCTTAATTGTTTGGAAAATATTACTATTTCTTCAGTTTCATGGGCCTGTTTAGCCACACAGTAGCTTTTCTGAGCACGTTTGCTATGAGCAGATTACTTGGATATATTTTTGTATAGTGCCCAGCTTCATACCGCTGATAGTCAATCTTGGATACTGAGAGACTAAAGTTATATTAAACATTATACAAAACCCCTGTATATCTGTAACGTAGGTAGCCGAGAATACTGTACCCTTGGTATCATGATTTGAAGTATCGACTTCTATGCCTCGACACCATAGTTGTAATTTATATTGTTTTATTACATAATAAATAAAACTAAAGTATAAAAAAAATAAAGGAAGATGAACAAAAAGCAGCTATCCTTAACAATAACTTTGAGGCAGCCAGCATTGACCAGAGAAAGGGACCAGAAGGGGCTTGAAGGTAGATAAAAGCCCCAGGGCCAGATGGGATGCACCAAAGGGTGCTCAAGGAACTGCCTGTGGAACTGGCTGACCCCCTAGTAGGGCTATTCAATAGCTCAACTCAGAAAGCAGTAGTACTGAAAGACGGGAAGGGGGGCAGTGTACATAGTCCCGCTACACAGGGTGGGGGGCAAGGAGCAACCGGGTAAATACAAACATGTCAGCCTTACCTCTGTGGTGGGTAAACTGATGGAGTCACTGATCAAAGAGGACCCTGGGGACTACCTAGAGAGTACCAGTCTACGGGACAGTAACAGCATGGGCTTGTGGCAAGGAGGTCTCGTTAGACCAATCTGATAGTTTTCTTTGACTAGGTAACAAAGGTAGTAGATAAGGGCCACACTGTGCATTTACTCTACTTCAATTTCAGGAAGGCTTTCGACCCAGTGCCAAACAAAAGGCTGCTTAAGAAGCTGCATGACCTGGGCATGGCTAGGGACACAGATGGGTAGGAAACTGGTTGAAAGAAAAACAACAGAGGGTGGTGGTTTTGGTGTGGTGAGGAAGCAGACTCGTCAGACACCCGCTGAGGCCATTAGCAGACAGCATGGGTTTCTTGCGTGTAGTGCACTTTTTAAACCCCACCAGTAGGGTTCACCTGCAGGGAGGCCATGACACTGGAGAAAACCTTTTGGAATAAACTTGACTAAAAATGAAAAAAAAAAAAAAAAAACTCTGAAAAAGTAGTAAAATTCAACATGAAGGCAGTGCCAGAACTGAACAGGAACAGAACAGAGAATGAGAACCAAAGCACTAAAATGATTAAGAAATCATAGATACACACAGCAGAGGCAGGTGCAAAAAAGCAAGATCTAACCATTGGGAGGAACCATATGGGAGAGGTGGTCATGCAGCTTGGGTCTGAATCCAACTTGACGGTACCAGGTTCTGGCTCCTTGAGAGTCGCAGTGAAGCAATGTGTTTGGATCTGGATGAATCCTCACTAGAACAAGGCTGTTCTTATAACAGCACTTCACTGAAAACAGAACCTCTATACATTGTAATATCAATGGTAAGCAAACCAAACTCCAACTAGTTTTTGTTGCTTAACCTAATCGTATTAGAAGACTTTTTAAAACACTTTTATTAATGCAAAAAGAATACTGTTAAGTTCACTCCAGCCTCACAGCTCATAGAGAAAAATTGTTCAGATATTCTGTCACAAAACTGTTCTCATAAGTGGGATGTTCCTATATCCAGAAGAAAAAATTACTCACCTTAGTAATGTTGTTTCTTCTAATGGAGTCTTGCTATATTATGACTATTGCAGTTTGCCCCAGCCTTAGAACTGCTCCGGAGGTGAAAGAGTTAACTTCCATACAGAGCATGGAGCTGAGAGCGCGAGCTCGGTTCAGAAGCTCTGTTTGGCTGGTTTCAAACCGAAACCACAGATCTTTATGAGCAAAACTCACTAAGGTTCTGTGTGGAAGCTGTAACCTACACTAGCCAACTGGCTACTAATATATTAACACATTTCACTGGTCCCAACACAAAGACTCAAGTCAGTGGACCAGAAAATTAAGATAAAATAACTAAATAAACACAACACCCAAACATGAAAGAGGGCATCAATAAATGCCAACAGAGGACTACCCACCCCATACCCCAAAGCAGGAGTTCTGAGAGGGCAGGTTGGGGAGGTCATAATAGAAGACTCCATTAGAAGAAACAACATTACTAAGGTGAGTAATTTTTCTTCAAACAACATGAAGTCTTGCTATATTATGACTATTGCAGACTACACAGCAGTACCTCCATGGAGGAGGGACAGAACCTACTTAGGAATAGGCTCTGAAGCACGGTTGTGCTAAACCGAGCATCCCTCCTGGCCTGAATATCCAGGGAGTAATGCTTGGTGAAAGTGTACTGTCTTCCAAGTAGCTGCCTGACATATCTCCAAGATAGGATGTCTCTAGCAGCAGCTAGAGATGCAGCTGTACCTCTGGTAGAGTGAGCCCTCAGGCCTGAGGGGGAACCTTACCCAGCTTTTGATAGCAAAATTGATACAAGAAACGATCCACCTGGCAATGGATCTCTTAGTGGCAGGTCTCCTTTCCAACCTCACCATAAGTGAGAAACAGTTGGAGGAGTCAAACCAGGACCCTTGGTACGTCTATGTAGTAACTTAGGGCCCTCTAACATCTAATGTGCAGCCTCCTCTCACCAGAGGAGGAATGGTCAGTGAAGAACACTGGAAGTGAAATAGATTGGTTAAGGTGGAAATCTGAAACCACCTTAGGCAAAAACTTCCTGTTAGTCCTGAGGACCACTTTATCCCTGTGAAAGGAAATAAAGTCAGTTTCTACTGATAAAGCCTGTAACTCACTTATACGCCTGGCAGAAGTGATGGCTACCAGAAATACAGTTTTCCAAGTCAAATACTTAAGCTCTGCCGAAGACAGAGGCTCAAAGGGGGGTTGCATTAGCTGAGCAATGCATACATTAAGATCCCAAGCTGGGGCAGGGTCCCTGAATGGAAGATTGGTGTGAAGCAATCCTTTAAAAAACTTGGAAAATACAGGATGAGCAGAGAGAGAAGAGGGCTTCCCTGCTGAAATGAAGGCAGAGACAGCAGCCAAGTGCACTTTCAGGGTGGCTGGTCTCAGTCCCAAAGAATTAAGATGGACCATGTAGTCCAATACAGTAGGTAGATCAGCAGATTCTGGGAAGCATGCTTCCCAGAACACCATATGGAAAACCTTTCCACTTGGAGTTATAGGTGCTCCTGGTGGAAGGCTTCCTAGCAGCCTTCAGGATTTCGAGAACACTTTGAGAAAGTTGCAAATCAGCAACTCTAACTGCTCAAGAGCCAAGCCTTGAGGTTGAGGGATTTGAGATTCGGATACCAAACTCTCCCTGAGCACAGGTTAACAGATTGTGGTTCCTGGGGAGACACAGGGAAGATGGACTGCTAAGGACAGAAGGAGTGGTACCAGGGCTGCCTGGCCCAGTCTGGAGCAATCAGGATCATTTTGCAGGGCTGAGACCTGATTTTGACTAGTACTTTGAACAGGAGAGGGAAGGGGGAAAGGCATAAAGAAACTTCCCTTCCCAATCGAGGAGAAAGGCATCCAGGGGAACTGAGCCCAACACTGGGGACCTGCAACAAAACAGTGGAAGTTGATAATTGTCTGGGGCTGCAAAAGATCTATCTGAGGAGTGCCCCATCTGGCAAACACTATCCCCAGTACTAGGGATCCAGTGACCATTCGTGTTGGCCCTGGGAAATCCTGCTGAGGGCATCTGCCAGGACATTGTCCTTGCCTGGGAGGTGAACTGCTATGAGGGAAGTGTTCAGGAGTAAGCCAAGACCACAACTTCATTGCCTCGTGCACAAGGTCAAGACCGAGTGCCCCTTGTTTGTTGATGTACCACATTGTAGTGGTGTTGTCTGTTCTGACCTGTACCACCTTGTTCTGAACAGATGCAGAGAAACCTGAAGTGCTAGAAAACAGCTCTGAGTTCCAACAGATTGATGTGGAGCAGAGATTCCTGAGGGGACCATAATCCCTGGATGGAGAGGCTCATGTGAGCTCCCATCCCAAAAGGATGCATCTGTAGTAAGGGCAAGGAATGGGACAGAGGGATGAAAGGCACCCCTGTCTCAGACTGCTCTGATCCTGCCACCACTGAAGGGCCTGGATCAGGTTCGAGTCACTGGGATTAACTTGGATAGAGGATCTTCTTTGAGACCAGAAAGCTCTCAAATGGAACTGAATGTCCTCATCTGAAATCTTGCTCCTTGCACCACAGCTGTGGAGGCAGCCATGTGCCCTAGGAGCTGCAGGAAATGCCTTGCTGGTCGAGAGACCTGCAGAGTGAAGGAGGCGGCCAGGGCCACTAAGGTCCTTACCCTTTCCAAGGGAAGGAAGGCTCTGGCCTGCTTTGTATCCAGTTCTGCGCCTATAAAGGTGAGTACCTGGACAGGTTCCAAAACTGACTTTGGAAGATTGAGAAGAAATCCCAGAGAGGTAAGCAGCTGCTGGGAACTAGCAGGTGTGATTTGACCTGGTCTGGAGACTGACCCACAATGAGCCAGTCGTCCAGGTAGGGAAAAATGGCAATCTTTTGCCTTCTTAGGTGAGCGACTGCTACTGCCAGACACTTTGTGAACACCCTTGGGGCAGAAGTGAGGCCGAAGGGCATTGCTCTGCCTGAGGGCAGTTCGAATCTGAGGTACTTTCGATGGGAGCTTCTGATAAGAACATGAAAGTAGGCATCTTTGAGGTCCAGGGAGGCTAGCCAGTCCCCTGGCCTTAGGGAGGGTAAAATCATTCCCAGTGTCACCATTTTGAACTTTGGCTGTAAAAGGTGCTTGTTTAGATATCTTAGATCCAGGATAGGCGCCACTCTCCTGTCTTTTTGGGTAGAAGTACCTGGAGTACAGACCCTGCCCCTGGTGAAGGGAGAAACCTTTTCACAGCTCTGAGAGCCAGGAGGTTGAGACTTCTGTTTCCAAAGCAAGAGTCTCTAAAGGGTTTGTAGGTGGAAAAGATCTGGCTCTCATCTTTGGAAATTTCTTGAAGCTGAGAACCAGACCCTGGCTCACTACTTCCAGGACCACCTGTCTGAAGTTAAAGACTGCCAGTCCTGGACAAAGTGAGCCAACACTCTCAGGTAGTGGAGAGCGACCCTGGGCATCCCATCAGGGTGCCTGTTTGGCAGGGGCTTTAGGCTGAGGGGTGGGAGCAGGCCTGTTCGAACCCCGCCTGCCTCTCCCTCTGAAGAACCCCTCTGTACATAGGCTGAAGAGGAGGGGCCTGAGTCTGGTAAAAGGCCTGTGAAAAGGCCTCACCTCACCCCTGGGGCTGCCTCTGAGGAGTGGCTTGCCGTTCCTTGGCTTGTGCACTCCTGTAAGTGGTTCTATATTCATCCATTTTTCATATAATTCTCTGTCTGCTCCCCAAACAGAGAATTTCCCACCACAGAAAATCCATAGCCTTAGACTGGGTATCCTGTGACAAAGTAGTACACCTGAGCCAGGCCAATCTCGAAAAGCCACAGATGTAGCCATGACTCTAGAGGATACATCATTAGAATCCACTGCAGCATGGAATTGCACCTTAGATGCCTCAATACCATCAAGGGCCACCTGCTCCAGCTCCTTGCAGCTGGCCAGGACCTGTTTGGCTAAGGCCATGACAGTATCCCATCTAGATTTCTGGTATCTTGCAACATAAGCCATATGGTTAGCTTGTCTGAGTCCCAAGGATGCTGCCATGTATTGTTTTTTGGCCATGGCATCAATCTTCCTGGAATCCTTGTCAGGAGGATGTGAAGCCAGTGGAATATTAGCTTTATCACAGGCTGCAGCCTGAACTACTCCAACATGACTGCTATATCATAATCCTGAACCACTGGAACCGAACGAACCGACCTTTTGCCAGACAGTGGCGGTTCGGAGGGAACCGGGGACAGGGACTGGACAATCTGTATTGCCCTGGCTATCTCAGCAGCAGTTGGAGAAGGAATTTTGGACTCCAAACCTGCTGATTTTTTAGATTTCTTTGCTGGAACTGGCTCCTCAGAGCCAGCTTTTCGTTTGCCCGAGGAAGTCTCACCCTGGTCAGAGGGCACTCCCTCCGGTTCGGTTGGCACCGAACCGGGCTGGCCATCTGGGTCAGTGGACTTTTGGCCTCTGCTCCTGAGCCTGCCCACCTCTTGTCCAGGGTGGCTGCAGGAAATTTTTCAAATCTGGCAGTCTGAATTGAGGTGGTCAAACCCTCAGACAAAACATGATAGTGTGTGGGTCAGCCTGGCAAAGGCTTCCCACAGGCACTACAGTGTTGAAACCCAGTGGCCCGGTTTTTCTTTTGGGTTTCTCAGACATGATGCCAGCCTAACCAACCAACTTGCCCTTTTGATGGCAGTGCCAGGCAAGACACCCTTATCGGTTCCAAACCGTGTCATGGATCGTGGAAAAAACGTAATGAATCCGTTTTTTAGAACCGATAAGAACCGGAACCGACTCTAAAAAGCCTTAAAGGCTTTAAACTTATATTCAACATAACTCGATCGGTTCAACCGAACTGATAATACTTTTACAAGTTCCACACAGAAAAACCCTATCTATTACTTACGATTACCATAGACAGAGCCTGAACCGATCGGTTTTGCGGTTAAAATAATGAAATCGCTTAATTCAACCGAAATAGCGCTTAAACCGAAGAAATGAACCGAGCAACAGGAGGAATCTGAGCGACTGTTCAGTGAGGCGGAGTAAAGAATCTGACGGTTTCAGTTTGAAACCAGCCAAACAGAGCTTTTGAACCGAGCTCGCTCTCTAAGCTCCATGCTCTGCATGGAAGTTAACTCTTTCACCTCCGGAGCAGTTCTAAGGCTGGGGCAAACTGCAATAGTCATAATATAGCAAGACTTCATGTTGTCTGAAAAATATGTTCTTATATTAGGAAAGAATAATACTGGGGTGAAAAAAAAAAATTGGGAGTTGAAAAATTATTTCTGAAAGTGGGATTTTCTTATCAGTAGTTTTTTTAAGTGGGCTTTACTGTAGTTACACACGTTATTTTCTGCCTTCTCCCCACAAAACAGGCCTGGAAGCATTTCTGCAAACCTAGAACTACTGTCTGAAGGATGCTAGCTGTAGCTACAAGAGCTGCTCCCAGCCCATCGTCCAGCCGATCAGCTTGAGCTCTGTCCCATTGGGCATTCGCCACCCACACCTGTAGCTGCAGGAGCTGCTCCCAGCCCATCGTCCAGCTGTTCAGCCTGAGCCCTGTCCCGTTGGGCATTTGCCACCTGCAGCTGTAGCTGCAGGAGCTGCTCCCAGCCCATGGTCCAGACAATCAGCCTGAGCGCTATCCCATTCGGCATTCGCCACCCGCAGCTGTAGCTGCAGGAGCTGCTCCCAGCCCGTCGTCCAGCTGATCAGCCTGAGCCCTGTCCCATTGGGCATTCGCCACTGCAGGAGCTGCTCCCAGCCTGTCGTCCAGCCAATCAGCCTGAGCCTTGTCCCATTGGGCATTCACCACCCGCAGCTGTAGCTGCAGGAGCTGCTCCCAGCCCGTCGTCCAGCTGTTCAGCCTGAGCCCTGTCCCGTTGGGCATTTGCCACTTGCAGCTGCAGCTGCAGAAGCTGCTCCCAGCCCGTCGTCCAGCCAATCAGGTACGCCCTCTGAACATCAGCCAGCTGTGCCTCTGAGCAACAATTCACCTCCCATTCAACTTACTAATTTCTTGCAAAAAAAAGGATGCCTACTACCTTGGGGTATGTACCGAATCTCCTTGCACTTGTCATGTAGGATTAGCATAAATACCGTAGGCCTACACTTCTTAAAGTTAACTCCAGCTGTACACTTGTCCCTACTCCTTCTTCTAGCTGGTGACATAGAAGTTAACCCTGGCTCTCAAAGTCCTCTACCTGCTTCTGCCCCTTACACGTCGAGGGAAAAAGGCATCAAATTTGCTCATTTAAATGCTCAAAGCCTCCGGCCTAAAATTGCTGAAATTCAAGCATGGGCAACTAATCTCAAACTGGACATCCTTGGCATAACAGAAACTTGGTTGAAGCCCGGTATACAACAACATGAAACTGATCTCTCTGGCTACTCCTGCCACAGGCATGACCGTTTAGGTAGAAAGGGGGGGAGGTGTCTTAATATATGTTAAGTCTAAATTTCATGTCACTTTGATCTCTTCTCCCCTTGGCATGCCTCCCAATGCAGAATCTTTATTTATCTCACTAACTTTAGGCAATGTTAAGAAACTACTTATTGGATGTATTTACCTACCCCCGCAGGATGCCTCCAAGGAACTGCCTTCCCTTATGTCGGCATTGTCAGCTCTCCCTCCTCATGACACGGTAATCAGTGGAGACCTCACCATTGATTGGCTGTCCCCACACAAAAACAAGGCCCATACGCTAGTCTCTGACACAAAGTTCACCCAACTTATCTCCTTGCCCATAAGACAGAACTCCAAAACAGGTACCGCAATGCTGTTGGATTGGTTACTATCTAATTGCCCATATAGGATCAAAACAGTCAGTGTTTTACCAGATTGTATTAGTGACCACTCTCCTACCTACTGCGTGTGGCGTAATAATTTTGATGCCCCACCACCCATAATACATGAATCCAGGAAAATGTCTCAGTTTAATGTAGACCATTTCTCAATGTCTATTAGAAATGCTGATTGGACACCGATTGCTCGCATCCCCTCAATAGACCAGGCACTCGATTATTTTATCCTTACCTTTAAAAACACTATCAAGAGACATGTTCCATTTACTAGACATAGATCTAAGGGTATTAAGGCACCCTGGCTCTCTACTGAAATCAGGACTCTCATGAAGAGTCGTGATGCAGCCTGGAAAATCTATAAACACAGCCTCCTTCACTCTGATTGGCTATATTATCGACAGCTGAGAAATAAGTGTAAAAATAGGATACAAGGTGCTAAATGTACCTATCTCCGCTCACTTCAGATTGAGAATCTCAGCAAGCCCAAAGAATTCTGGAAACATATCAATTCTTTGATCAAAGGTAAATCAACCCAATGTCCAAGCTCCATATTGTCCGGTGGCCACCTCCTTCAAGATCCCCCGTCCATTATAGAAGGAATTAATCAGTTCCCTACTGACCTTGATAGGTACACAGCTCACCTACCGCCAGTCTCGGATTTCTCTATCCCTACTCAGCATCACGCCGCTCTTGGCTCCTGACCCCCTTTCCATCCAAAAACAGCCACTAGAAGAGAAGTCCTCAGGTTGTTATCAAATCTCAAGTCAGAGAGCTCCCCTGGCCGTGACACATTAGAACCCCGGTTTCTCAAACTAGGGGCAGCAGCACTCGCTGCACCTGTCTGTGATCTTCTAAATAGATTCATCCTCTCTGGTAAAGTGCCAAGTCTTTGGAAAGTGGCTGTGGTGGTCCCCCTCCATAAGGGGGGGGGACCCACACTGTGGACAATTATAGGCCTATTTTAATTCTCTGCCCACTGGCTAAGATCCTGGAGCGGATCCTGCACACTCAGCTACAGTGCTACCTAGACCTACATCATCTTCTCACAGACTTCCGGCATGGCTTCAGGAAAGGCCATAGTACTACCACAGCCCTTGTCAAAGTCTCGGACTGACATTCTTAATGCAAGTGATGCTGGTCTTCTAACCAGTGGAGTATTCGTCGACTTGACTAAAGCCTTTGATCTAGTCAACCGTCACCTTCTCCTTGGTAAACTGCATCAATTAGGTCTAGATCACTTAGCACTCACATGGTTCCATGACTACTTCACTGGAAGATCGCAAAGGGTAAAATGGTCTGGTTCACTCTCCTCTTCAAGACCTGTCTCACACGGAGTACCCCTAGGTTCTATTCTTGGCCCGGTACTTTTTTCGCTTTTTAATCAATGAGCTCCCTAACTTCTATGGCGGTGTGTCTGTGCAATTATATGCTGATGATGCAATCTTATACCGCTCATCTAACAATACAGTCTGGCTTAACCAAAGCCTTAACTCTGATTTCAATGCTCTTGAGACCTGGTTCTCTGACAATCACCTAATTCTAAACATGAAAAAGACAAAAGCTATGCTTTTCCATAACCCGTCCCCCAAACCTGCCAAACAGCTGCAGATCAGTACACAGTCAGGAGACCCCACAGAGGCAGTACTTTTAAATACCTTGAGGTTCACTTAGATGACTCCTTCTCAATGGAGCATCATGCAACTCAGCTTACCAAAATGCTAAACCAGAAGCTTGGGTTATTATACCACCATCGCCCTCTTTTATCCATTGCTGCCTGTAAAAAGATTGCGTCAACATCCCTTCTCCCTATTTTGTTCTATGGTGCTCCTCTACTACTCTCCACCCAATCCGATTCCCTTGCACAGGTACATCAACTCTATCATAGGATTGGACATTTTGCCCTTGGTGCAGACTCCAGAAAACACCATTGTGAGGCCCTGCATTCTCTTCAATTGCCTACCTATGATTTAAGGTTACAGTTTCACACCTTATACCTTGTATTCAAACTTACCAAGCTCTTTAATCCCCCTTCCCTAACGGGAATCTTCCACAAAAAAGCACCCACACACATGCTCAGATCTACTTCCTTACCCTTATTAGCAATCCAGAAGACGCACCGTCTATCGAGTAAGCTCTCATTCGCCTTCTCAGTTCCCTCTGCTTGGAATTCCCTCCCTCGAACTTACTCTCCTGCCCCACCCTATCCTCCTTCAAAAAAAGAGCTTACTTCTTTCCTACTAACCCCCCTCCTCTGCAATTGCTTTAAATAACCCTTATAGCGTTATTAATGCCGTCTATGTACTCTGATAGATGTACCTTGTAATCCACCTGCTCTCGTGTTCCTGCTATGTATATATTGTAAAATATTAGTTATCCTGTTTATTTATATATCCCTAATGTCTGATCTGTTTAAGTTACTTACCTGGCTTTCCACTCTAATAATTTTTGCAACATTGTTAAATCTCTTTATATCCTGTATATTATTATTGTATTTATCTATTGTACTGCGTTCGCCATTGTCGCCCAGGTCGTCACTGAAAAAGGGACTGCATGGTCTCACTGGACTTACCCGGTTACCAAAATTCTAATAAATAAATAAAAATATTCACTGCTTTATCCTAAAAAAGAAAGTAAAGAGCTGCCAGAATGCCATATATCACAGTTCATTCAAATACTGCTTCTGTAAGTCTTACCAGCATTCCCAGTTGCACCGCAAGCATAGCTACTCTGGCATCTAGTTCTGGTTCCTGCTCCGCTTCCCGCAGAGCTTTGGCTCCTCTTGCATGGCCCATGTTCCCTAGACACACCTTGGCAACGTCCAGTCTCCGTGTCTTCACACACATCCGGGCCATATTCTCCCATACTGCTTCGCTGCAGATAAAAAGGAAAGAGGGACAAAGGGAAATGGTCAGGGTTCTGTTCAATTAGCTCTCAAAAATGGATGACATCTGAAGGATTAAAGAACATGAAGAAACCTTAGTTTGGTATAATGCCAGCAGTCTTGCAATCAAGTCAATTTTACTTTATATAGCATATTTTGTACCAGATATCAAAAATGCTTTACAGTGAGCTTATTTTGTCAGTCTATTTTTTCCCCCAGCTTGCTACATGTTTGCCTCTCCTGCTCTCATTCAACCTGACCCTCCACTCCAACTTTCCTGTCCAGGACGTCTACTGGTTCTGCAGGTCACTATACGAGATCCTCTCTGCTTCTGAGACCCTTGTGGCTTGCTTCATGGCAGTTGCCAGTTCTGCTAGGTAGACGCTTCCCAGCCTATGAAAGGGAAATGCATCCAGTGGGGAGGCAGAGAGGAGGTATCAAGGGACCTTTGACAGCTTCACGGCAGGCAGGCTGATGTCTGGCCTCATCTATGTGGTACTGGCATCTTCCCTTCCACAAGTAAAGACCTCACACCAGTACAGAGGCCCTTGATTGGTGGGCAATAACAGATGACATGTGGTCACCCATGACGTCAACTCCCATCCGACCTGTTTACTTCCATAGGACCAGTGCATGATACCGCCACATCACATCTCAAGTCTCAGAGCCTCCATTCCCATTTTATGTAAACAGCAGTGATGTGTGAGCTACTGAGGCATACTTCAGAGCTACAGGGAAGCTCCTGGGAATCCCTCATTATTCCAACACTGGTTTCACTGGACAAATGTCAGGGTGGTTGCAGGCAGGCCCATAACGCAGTGGTAGCTTTGCTGCTCGCAGCTGCAACAACCCAGATTTGGGAATAAGCCTGGGAAGTCGGAGGACCAGCCCAGGGGAGGAGGCTCGAACATCTGAGAAAACGCTATCCTCAGAGGTTAAACAGAAACCAACTCCAACATGAAGATCTGCTGCCAGCTCCACCAGTGTGTTCCCTCTTTCCGACCCTCCCTCACCTAACTCTCATCACTGCTGCTGGTGTCTGGTTTGTGGGAGGCCAAACTGGAGTCAATCGGCAGGCGGAGCCAGGTGCTGGACCCCTGTTCCTTTGATCAAGCTCCCTAACAATGGGATTAGCAGAAGCTCTGGAGTGTTTTCATTTATCCATCCAAAAAATACATCTTAAGACTTTCATCTTATTTCCAAGGTGATAGAGGTAAGAGTACAGTCAACAAAGCAGACCCATTACATTGTTCATATAGTATGCATCAGTAACATACAATTGAAACAAACTATTATTCAAACGTGAATTATTCTAACTCTATACCATGATGTTTACTCAGTCAGGCCTGTTTTTTTGCTATGAAAGCCTTCAGTTTTTGACTCTGAAACCACAGGTGCTAAGAGCAATTCACTGGTGTATGCTTCCATACATGAGGTGCAGTGTATACACATGTTTCAGAGTGTCTCAGCCCCTCCTGGGGAAACAAGAGTTATGTCATCTATTGCATGGAGTAAAACAGAGAATCCCAGACTGATTAAAGGGACACTGTCAACTCTCTTGGGCCTCAAAGTGTCTCTAGTTTAAAAAAAGAATAGTTACCTACCATAACAGTAGATCTTCGAGAGAATCTCCTTCATTGAGACACATTATGGAACTGTAAGCCATTGGCGTCAGGATCATCCAGAAATTTTTGCTTGCTGGGGCCACCCACATTGACGCACCTCATCAGCGCCTATATAATGTGGGTGTTCGCAGCATGCCAGAGACAAGCTCGGAGGGTCATCGGACTGGCAGAGACCAAAGCAAACAGGACTACATCAGGCACACAGGAGAGGACATGGAAACCTGAATACAGCTGTTGTATAAGGCAGCAAAGGAGAATTAGCTTGTGAGAGCAGACCAGATATTCATCTGTCATCTGAAAAGGGGGGAAGGAGGGATGGAAAGCTGTGGCTCAATGGAGATTTTATCAAAGCTCTACTGTTACTATAGGTAACTATTCTACCTTCTCTGAGGCATCTCCCTCCACTTAGCCACACTGTGGAATGACTCCCAAGCAGTATCCAACCACAGAGGGAAGACAGTGGGACTCAATGATCCTGAGTAAGGAGGCCTTGCAGAACACTGAAGCCAAAGCCGACATGTCTATGAGAGAGAATGTCCAGATAGTAGTATTTAGTAAATGTAAGAACAGTACTCCAAGTGGCAGCAGCACGTGTCAGCAGCGGCCACATTCAAATCAAATCAATCTTTATTTGTTTAAAAGGCACCTTTCCGGTGATCAAGGCGCCTGTACATAACATAATACTTCAACAGTTAACACACTAAAACCATTACAAAATGTTAAAATAACAGTTGATTCATAAACAAATGATGATCCACACTAACATTAAACCTCTTCTGAAAATGCCAGACTAAAAAGGTATGTCTTGAGTTCCATCTTCAAATTTTGGACGGTCAGGCACTCCCTTATCTGACGAGGTAGAGAATTCTACAGGGTCGGGGCCATAAATGCAAAGGAATGGGCACCAGATGTTTGAAGTCGCACCCTGGGAATCTCTAGCAATCCCTCATCGGTGGATCGGAGTGGTCGGGAGGGGTAATAGGGAGAAAGGAGATCTTGCAGGTAACGGGGTCCCTGATCATGTAGGGCTTTGTAGGTCAGCAAACCGACCTTGAAAGTGATACACCATCTCACTGGCAGCCAATGCAGTCCATGAAGCACAGGCATTATATAACTGGTCCTAGACTTAAAAAGTCAAAAGCCTGGCAGCCACATTCTGCACCAGCTGTAGGTGACGGATATCAACCCCCGGTAGCCCTAGGTACAGGGCGTTGCAGTAGTCAAGGCGAGTGGTCACGAAGGCGTGGACCAATGTAGGAAGATCGTCAGAAAGAACCAGGTGTTTCACCTGGGCAATATTCTCTGGTGGTAAAAAGACGTCTTGACAACGGCCAACACCTGTGACTTGAGGGTCAGACCTTCGTCAAAAATAACACCCAGGTTTTGCACCCTTCTGAGGTGGTAAGCTGGACACCCCCAAGCCAAAGACCAGAGGGTTGTCCTGCCAACACACCCACCTTCCAACGATCAGGGTCCACCAGCAACACCTCAGTCTTATCCGGGTTCAACCTCAGCCAACTAACACTGGACATGTACAGCTGAGTATCATCTGCATAGTAGTGAAAACTCAGATCGCACCGCCTAATAATGTCCCCCAATGGCAACATATACACAACAAACAACATGGGTGCCAAAGTGGAGCCCTGCAGCAGCACCCCACAGGATAGGGAGAGAGGATCAGAGGAGTAAATTCCTGAGATCACTCTGAGTCCTACCACCAAGGTAAGATCAAAACCACCTGAGAATGGTACCAGACAGTCCACAGATGAACCGCAGGTGCTCCAATAGCACACCATGGTCTACAGTGTCAAATGCTGCTGAGAGAGATCAAGGAGGAACAAGACAGAACAAGTTCTCTGATCTCTTGCTATTAGGAGATCATTAAGCACTCGAACAAGGGCCGTCTCGGTGCTATGCCTCTTCCTAAATCCAGACTGGAGAGAGTCATAGACATTGTGGATAGACAAATGATCATCCAGCTGCAGCGCAACCACCTTCTCAAAAACCTTACCCATGAAGGGCAGGTTAGAGACCAGTCTGTAGTTAGCGAGATTATCTGGATCAAGGGAGGTTTTTTTCAGGAGCGGTCATACAACCGCCTCCTTTAGGGGATCTGGAAAGATCCCCCTCTCCAATGATTGCTGGACTATTTCAGCCAGAACCGGGCCGATTTCTTCAACGCATCCCACAAGGAGACGCATTGGGCCTGGGTCCAAACTACAGCTGGCTGGCCACAGAGTCTAAATGATCCTCACAATGCCCATGATATCCAGTCGGTCAAAGTCAGACCAGACAAGCCGGGTGCTCGTAACCTCCCACTGACCTCTGCCACACCCCAAAGAGGGGGCTGGACAGATACCGGACATGATGATGGTGACAAACTTATCTGCAAAAAAAATCGAGCAAACTCATCACATCTTTCTTGTGACAATGCTCCACCAGACTGCAGACAGACTGGACTGCACAAATCTGTCTATAGTCTGGAAGAGCTGAGCTGGTCAATTTTGCGCAGTGGCAATCTCCCTGGACAGGAATTCTGCCTTCTTATGGGGGATTGTCAATTGAGAGACAGTATAATGATCCATCAGTCTAAGCCTGTCAACCTCCAGGCCGGACTTCCGCCAAGCCCTCCCTAACCTTCGACCCACTCTCCTCAACTCCTTCAAGGCCCCATCAAACCGTGGGGACCTTGGATGAAGGGTGAGTGGTCGAACACGAGCTGGAGCAATGAAATCCAGGACACCCATTACCACTCTATTATAGGTGAACACAAGATCCCCTGGATCCATGCATTCACTCGATAAGCCTGATAGGTCTAGGCCATTAGACCCTCTGGGGTCACTCCCCTTAAAGGGTGGTACCAGACCATCTCCGTAGGGGGCAGGTGCATTAGAGGGAGCCCCGAAACTGAACCTTATGGTGTGATGGTCAGACCAACTGACTGGTTCCACCGCCAAATCAGAGATCTCCATCCCCAGAAGGAACACTAGGTCCAATGAATGGCCACCAATGTGAGTTGTGGAGGAAATAACCTGTGTGAGGCCCAACATAGCCATTAGCTGGAGGAGATCTTGACCAAAATACGAGAGTTCATTGTCGACCCAGGCATTGAAATCCCTCAGAATTAACCATCTGGGAGATCCCAACACTGTGTTGACAATGAAGTCCGCAATCTCCTGTAAGAATTCTCTCCCATCTCTGGGTGGACAGTAGATGAGCAGAATCCTATACCCCACGATACATTCAAAGAATCTAGTGGACCCCACTGGCACATCCACAAGGCCTAGTTCAGTTTTAAAAGAAATGGCTACACCCCCGCCCCTAGGATCCACCCTTGGGAGGTGTATCACCAAGCACCTGGCCGGAACAGCTGAGGCCAATATAGGGCCAGCATTCTCATCCAGCCAGATCTCAGTGATGCACGCCAGGTCAGATGTCTAAAACAAGATCTGTTATTACAGCAGTCTTATTTTTAATAGACCTGGCATTGCGCAACACCGCCCGAGTAGGATAAACCATCGAGGGAGACTGCGCAACTTGCCTGCACACAGCAGAGCCCTTGGGTGTGGAAACCAGACAGGGAGGATCCCTATTCTGGTCCCATTTCGCCCCAGGGTGTCTCCTTGTCCCTACTACATCTATCCGGCCACGCTTCTCCATTCCCCCACCAGGCCAAGTTCTCCCCTGCTTCTTCCTTCTCCTGACTTTTCCCAAGGCCTGGCAATTCCTATAGGTCTCTAACGATAGAGGGAGGACAGTCAAAAGGGCGGAGGTCCCTGAGCCTGGTGGGGGAATAACACCTGACCATCTTTATACCATCCCAGCACATCATAAATAGCAGCAGCAATCACCAAACAAACCAACCAAAACCAACTGAACACTTGACAGTCATTCACACACTAGCAGTCACACTCTTTTTTTAAAATTCTTCTTTTTATTAAGTTTTCAACATATATACACATAAGTCACCAATATTTAGATATCTGTAAAATCTTCAGAAAATTCATACTTTACAGTCAGACAGTAGTGATGCTGTAATATTCAGTATAATTTATCCCCTGCGTGGTTCTTTATCTAATTTGCAGTTACACTCTTAATTCATTGTAATAATACAACCAGTCGCATCCCCAAACTCAAGGCCCGGACAACTAGTAATAGCAGGGCGATCTTACCCCAGGCCTGGGGGTTAGGAGATATTCTCCATATCACCCCTCTGTTAATGATCTCAAGCATATAGGTATCCGCCCACAGGGAGCGCAAGCACACTCCTGTAATAGGCCATTCCGCCCTAATGTGATGATGCACTGGGTCAACCCCCAGACAGTCTCCCCCCCATCAAGTAAAGGGTTGGGTATTCTAACGTAGCCTTAGTTTGACCTATCTCCCGTTTCGGGTTACATTCTGGCTATACTGAGCGCCTGATCTACCCTTAGGTCTTTTGTCACTAATTCGTTCCTTTAGGAGTCCCTTCCTACCTAGCCCAGTTCCAGGGCATCTCCTTTATGCAGGTGTCGCTGCTCTGTGGGGGACCAGGAAGGCCAGGAAGGGTGCAGCAGGATGCAATCCACCACCATCCCCACCCAAGAATCCCAGCCAGCTATCACATTTAGATTCCCTAGGGTGCAAAGGTAGGGTCCTTCAGCATATAGTATATCTGCCAGTGTGTCCATCTAGCCCTAAATTTCTCCCCCTGTTCATTTAGGTTATGTGTGATTTTCTCCATGTTATAAATTTGCAGCGTGATATCCCACCAATCTTGGACTGTGGGAATTTTCGCAGTTAACCACTGCCTGGTGATAGCTTTCTTTGCAGCTGTTAAGAGTAAAACAAGCAAATATCTGGTGTTGGGGTTTCTGAAGGCTCTAGGGAGATCTAGAAATAAAAACATCTCCAAGGACAGCCGGAGTTGTGTGTCAAATAGTTCTTGCAGCTGGGCCTCGAGCTGTACAAGGAAACCTCGGAGAGCCGGGCACACCCACAGAACATGGGACAAGGTGGCATGCGGCTCCCCACACTGCCTCCAGCATTCCGCTGTATTGCTTGAGGAATAATGCCATGTAACCACCGGGGGGCGAAAGTATCGGACCAAGACCTTCCAGGCGAATTCTCGCCACTGGTGTGAGCTAGTGACTCGGCCTGACAAACTACACGCCTGTCTCCAATCCTCCAAGGAGAGCTGATGTCCTGTCTCCTGTGACCATTGTGAGCGAATGCCCTCAGTGAGGGCACTTCCTTGTGAGTTAAGTGCCTGATAATACCACGAGATCAGGTGTTCTCGCGTCCTTGTGCCATTTAACTGTATCTGGCAGTGAATCAATGCCGGATATCCCTCAGGATCCCACATCATTCGTGGGAGACCCTCTATATAGTGTCGCAGCTGGAGATAGCGGAAGAAATCCCCATGTGGAAGGTGAAACTTTCTCTGAATCTCAGCGTACGACCAGATATTGCCCTGTGTCATTATTTGTACCAGGTATTTTAACCCCTGTCTTTCCCAGTGAATGAAGCCATTATCCATGCTGTTAGGGGCAAAATCCGTTAAGCTTGAAATCGGGCAGATGAGTGCCTGATAGGACGCCAAGCGATGTGTTTTTTTTAGTGCGTACCAGTTTCTAAACTGCGCCTCCAGCCAGAGATCAGGACTCCATGGAGCTCTTTCCCCCCGGTCCTGTCGGTATAGGGTCCTGAGGTATGCCGGATCGCTAATAAGGGTCCTTTCTATCTCAAGCCAATGCGATGCATGGACCCCACTCTGCCGGGTCATTATATGTGTGAGAGTAGTTGCCTGTTGGTAAAGCCTCAAGTCCGGGAGAGCTATACCCCCTTCTTGGCGTGGGAGGGAAAGTATCCCTAACCGAATTCGGGGTTTTTGAGAGGCCCATATAAAGTTCCGTATGAGACGGTTTATGTCCTTAAAAGTTTTTAATGGCACATAGAGGGGAATATTTTGAAATAGGTACAGAGCTCTCGGTAGGATTGTCATTCTGACTAGGTCCACTCTCCTAGAAAGGCTAAGGGGCAGGGTGGCCCAAGCTTGCAAATCTTGTTTTAATTGGGAAATAAATGGTGTATAGTTTTGTTTATAATATTTCGTGGGATCTTTTGGAATGTATATACCGAGGCATTTCAATTTCTGCAGGTCCCACCTACCTGGGAGGGAATCTCGGATGCCCTGCATGGGGTGTAGTTAAATGTAAGGATCTCCGTCTTTAGCAAAGTTAAGCTTGTATCCTGAGACTGCCCCATAGGCATCTAATATCTGTCTCACAGCTGGGATTGTGAGATCGGGGTCCGAAGGTACAAAAGTATATCGTCCAGGATAAAGCCACACTGTGCTCGGTGTCTCCTATTCTGATCCTCAAATTCGTTGGGATTCCCTGATATGTTGCGCTAAAGGCTCGATAACTATGAACAATAAGGGATAATGGACATCCTGACGGTACCCCTTTGAAGTTGGAAAACCCGAGTGGTGCCTGCTCACTTTGACACAAGCCCTGGGGCTGAGTATATGTTTTGAAGGGTTTGGATGAACAGGGGATCCAAATTTGTTTAGAGTATGATACAGATAAGGCCAGGCGAACCTATCAAAGGCCTTTCTGCATCAAGACTTATTAAACTACCGGATCTCTAGCCTCCTGCATCCGCTGTACTACATACAGGATCGCTTAACTGTCTGTGGTAGTGCGAGATCTAACAAACCCCGCCTGGTCTTTGTGTATTAGCAGAGGTAATACTCTGTCCAAACGATGTGCCAGAATATTCATAAATAATTTATAGTCCTGGTTAAATGGATATCGGCCTATAGGAGGCACAATCTTGAGGGTTCTACCTGGCTTAGGTATTACTGAAATGTGGCTATGAAGACCACGACTGGGGCGGGGTTCCCCTTCAGGACTGAATTAAAGACCAAGAAGTAGGGGAGCAGTCCGGGCCCTGACCGCCTTATAGAACTCTGGGCCGTAGCCATCCGGCCCTGGGGCCTTCAAGGATTTAGCTTTGGTCACTGCCTGAGCTACTTCCAATTCCATAATGGGCTTCATCAGGTCCTCCCTATGTGCCTCAGTAAGAGAGGGAAGAGAGACCGAGTTCAAGTGCCCCATCATTTGCTTCACAGAGGCCGTAGTCTCTGGAGTATAGAGGGCTTTATAAAATGTTGCAAAAGCATCCACTATATCGTGTACCCGGGACAGCGGTTGGCCTCCTCTAGGGTGCCTAATAGATGCAATAGTGGCCCCCTTCTTCTGTTTACGCATTTGGTATGCGAGCAAACGTGTTGCTCGTGGGCCTACTTCGTAGAATCTTTGTCTCAGGAAGGTTAAGGCTATTTCAGTTTGTTGCTGAATTAGCGAGTCCAGCTCCCGCCTAGTTTGTTGTAGTTGGGGTAAGACTGACTTGTCCCCTTGCTGGTGCGCCATTTGGAGAAAGTGAAGGGTATCCTCCAATTTACTCCTACGCTCTTGTCGCTGCCTCCTTAATTCCGCCGTGTACTTAATTATATGTCCTCTGAGGACAACTTTAATTGTGTCCCAGTGTACTGAAGATGTGGAGTCCTGTGGCAGGTTGTCCGCCATAATTTCTGTGATTCTGTCTGAGAGGAACTCCCGGAATTTTTCCGATCGCAGATGGAAGGGGTTCAATCGCCACTGCGTGTTTCTCGGTTGAAGGCCCACTTCCCAGTAGGTAGTCAGGGGCGCATGGTCTGAGATGGATATATCTCCCAATTGGGCCTCCCGCACAATGCCTAAGTTTTCTATTTGGGTATATGCATGATCTATACGGGAATAAGTATGATGCACCGGGGAATAATAGGAGAAATTTTTTGCATTTGGGTGTAATTTCCGCCAAACATCACACCACCCCACCTCCGATATAAACTTACTAAAAAACTTCTGGGTAGATGTTTGCTTTTGAGGTCTCTGACTGGTTGAGTCATCCCGGGGGACCATAATCAGGTTGAAGTCACCTGCCAACATGAGAATACCCTTGGTCTTCCGAATTACCTTATCCAACAGGGGTCTCAATCTTGAGACCGTAATGCCCGGTGGTAGGTAAGCGTTTGCTAATGTTACTTCCGTGTCGTTAATTTTCCCTTGGGCAATTACCAATTGGCCTTCTGGGTCAGACCAAGTGGTCTCTACCAGAAGTGGGGTGTGTGGAGACACGATAATAGCCACTCCGCGCTTTCTACCCTCTTTACAGGACGAGTGAAATACCTGTCCCCTACTCAGTTTAGCTAATTTGTTATGTTCAGCAGGATTCATATGTGTTTCCTGTAGGAAGGCAATATCTGCCTTAGACTTTCTAATATAGGCCAGTGCCCTGGTTCTCTTAATGGATGAGGCCAAGCCCTTGATATTAAGGGATAACAACTTCAATGTGTGGGCCTGCATTGTACACAACCATTGTGGTGTTTAACACCCGGCCTTCCCAGTCCCCCGCAGGGTCCCCCTCCGGGGTCCGACACTACCCATGACTGTATTCTGCGTTGCATAAATTTGGTGACTCCTAGACAAACAGAACAATACCAACATAACAAGAAACATAGACCAACAAGAAACAGGTACACAACATACCCCATACTGGCCAACCTGGCCAACTAAACTACTACTGGCACTTCCACCGGTCTGGGCGAAGCCCTGACCTGAAGGTGGGTGTATGACCCAACCTGAAAGGCCCTTATTTCAGGGCTCAAGGCACCAAGGTACCTGTTCGGAAAAGGTAATAGGGATAAGTGTCCGTCATGTCGGGGTCGTAGGCTCCCCCGGGAGCTATAATGAGAACAGAGGGACTACCGCTGTGTATTCGGGGCAGCAACCGTCCCCCCACCGTCCAGCTGGGTGTCCCTGCTTGTAACCCGGCCTTCCCCACCCAGTCGCAGGACCCCCTGGGTCGAGTGAGTCCTCGACCATGAGAATACATTTCTCTGACCTCATGGCGTCTTCGCTCTTTTTAAGCTCCGTGGTTGTGCAGCCTGTTTTCTCCTCTATGGGTTACTCGATAGGGGTCATCCATCCCAGAGCGGGGGGGGTCCCCTATTCTGCCCTCCCAGGAACCAACCCCCCTCCCATCCGCCAAGGTCACCCCAGGCGGGGAGGAACTCCCCCACCCCAGATCCAAAATCCTCACGTGGAGGAGCTCCTCTTCCATGCTTATGGGCTGAGACCGTGGTCCACCGCCCGTAAAGTTCTGGCTAGCGAGCTATCTACTCAGGACTAATTCTGGTCTGTAGATAGCCCCTCCTCTAAACTTGGTAGCTTTGGCGATCTTATGTCGAGTATCCCCCAGACACGCCTCGGTGTCTAAATCTTTTTGCCTCAATCTGTAATTATATTTCATACAGCACAGATTCCTTTGTTCCCAGCTGTTTATCTATCGCCCTCCATCTATTTAATTTCCCTCCCACCCCCTTTATCGCGCTCCCAGTAACACATTGCAGGCTATTTGCCCCACTTTACCAAGAAGAACAGCTTGTATCCCCCCCTCCCCGAGTCTCCCCACCATCCTCCCTGACTGCCCACGCAGGCACGCCTCTCCAGTTGTAAAACGTGGGAACAATAATTGCTGTGGCATCTCAGCTGGCAGTGGGAAACAGAGCTACAAGGTGACTGTAGGGATGAGTGGAGATGTGACCCTCGGGCCCACGCGAGGCAACCCTGTCCCCCCCCGCCCAATCGAACCTTCTCCGGCTGGCTGCTCATCTAACTTCGTGCATGCCTCTGGTTTGAACCAATGTCCTCCCCTCCCCTTACCTTCTCCGCCTGTTACAACGCGGCCCCCTGGACCCTACCAGAGTTAACCTTTAAGATGCAGCCACTGCTTTAGCGAGACCGCGCTACTCTTCCCCCTCCCGGTCTCATAGCTGCCGCCATGCAGAGTACCTTCTGCCCAGGCTCTAAGGCCTTTCCTCTCCTCGCTTCAGCGAATCTGCTGTCACGACCGATTGGGTGTAGCACCAGCGAGGTCTCCAGCCAGGTCCTAAGAGGCACCAAGCACCAAGAAGGTGCACCCCCTAAGATCCCCCTCTTCCGGGCTAGTCCCCGCTACCTCCTCACCCCCTCTTCAGAGCTTCCAAAGTGGAAATCCTAATATATTGCGTGGGCCCAGCAGAAGTCTCGACCCCCCATCCCCATTGTGACACGTGGTGATTCTTAAATACGCCACTGCTGACACCATGTTTGCAACCTCGTGTTCCAATGTCCCCCCTTGGAGCTCCCCACGAATGCCTTCACCACGCTCATTTGCAATTCGGGTACCTCTACAGTCCCCCATACTCATCCAACCCCACACTGAAACTTGCCCATGTTACCCCATGTAAACCCATCCTATTACCCCCCCACCAACTTCCCACCCAGGACCTGGTAAAAGGGAAAGGTTCAGATTCAAACACAATGGTGAATTGTTCTATCTATCAAGTCCACATTTAGTTAGGCAGAGTCCATGCAAATACTTGCGGCCGGTTCAGGTGTTAGACGCTGGAGTGACTCTCTGTTGGGGCACTGGATCTGGACTTCAGGGACTCAACGATTGACTGAATGGCTTCCAATCCCTGGCGACGTCTGGAGTCCCATTGGCCAGCACTCCAAACTTTCTGGGCCAACCTAGAGGCAGGGGTGGTTGCATTTCCTCGTTGCTGCTGCACGATCTCCATTTTCCTCTTTTTAAGCTCAGCAATTGCTTCCGCCGCGTTGTCAAATGTGTGGGGCCCCTCCTTAAAGTGGATCACCATCCTCGATGGATAAAGTGTCTTGAAGCGCACTCCTGCCGCTTTAAGCGCCCTCACAATAGGGATGTAGGCCTTCCGGTGCGCCATTACTTCGGGGGCAAAGTCATTCTCAAAGAATAGCCTGTGTGTGCCATAGAAGACTGCTCCTTGCCTCCAAGCCATATGTAGCACCGTTTCTTTATCTTGATGCCTCAAAAATTTTATTAGTAGAGTGCGGGGCCGGGCGCCTGCTGCTGGCTTGGGGCCGAGAGTGCGATGTACTCTCTCCATTTCCAGCGATATCTCCTCTGGTAATTTCAAACTATCTCTCAGCATTTTTTGGATGAAGGAGATAATTTCGGTGCCTTCTGTTCCCTCAGGAAGCCCCGACAGCCGGATATTGTTTCGGCAACTCCTACTCTCGGCGGCGTCCGCACAATCCTGCAGGCATCTTAGCGGTGCATGTAGCTGGACAATCGCGCTTTCCGTCTCCCCCACTCTCCTGTCTGTGGCAGTCAGTTGCTCTTCTTGTTCCTCCTGCTTCTTCTCAAGCTTGCCCATATTTGTACGAAGCGCTGTAACCGTAATCCGCATTTCTTTCCGAAAGTCCCGTATTTCTGACAGCATTTGTGTCATTTGCCTCTGTAAAATGGATAGCGGGACTTGGTCTGCCCGCGCTTTGCCATGGCGGGAGGTCAATGATGCCCGCGAGTCCCCGCTTTCTGAATCTTCCTCCTGGGATCCGTCTCCATCTAAGCGCTTTGGGGATCCACGAACGGAGTCACCTCCTTTCCTTGGCATTCTGCTACCACTAGTTTACCGTTGATGGGTTCTGTTTCGTTGAAAAGCAGTACTAATAGAGGTATTTGTTATTTTCCGCAGGGAGCCTTACAACCCAAGCTGTTGTTCAGTGCATGACGTCACCGGAAGTCAGCAGTCACACCCTTAAATATACCAAATACACCAATACACACAACATACAACTTCCCCAAACCCACAATGACACAAATTAATCACAACCCCCCCCAAAAAATAACACAATGTAAAATAGCCAAATGTTTATGGCAGCAAGAAAATAATAATCAAATATGGCAGTCACAACAATCTTCGGGTTGTTGCCCCGGTCCTGACGAGTATGTCAATGAAAGGTATAAAATTTTTAAAAAAGAATTAACCCCATGACTCCTAAAGCTGTTCAGAGAAACGGCCATGGGACAAGCACCCCTCCCAATCATGGGACTATGCTACAACCGCTGCTGTTCCTAAACCCAATGGAAATAAACTAGACCCCTCTGCCTACCGACCAATTTCAATACTAAATTCAGACTACATGATTTTTATGGCCATTTGGGCCAAAATATTAGAAATAATCCTCCCAACAATAATACATCCGGACCAAGCGGGCTTTATAAAAAATAGATCAACAACTGATAATATCAGAAAAACACTAATACTTATGGAATACATCCAAACACAGAAGATTCCATCTGCCTTTTTAAGCCTTAACGTCGAAAAGGCATTCGACAAGGTATATTGGCCCTTCCTATGGGACACATTAAAAACATTTGGTTTCCCTGATTCATTGCTGCATTGGTTGACCCAAATATATCTCTCGCCAAAAGCCTATATTAGAATAAATGGAGGACTATCCTCCCCGATCTCTATAGGCCAGGGCACAAGGCAAGGATGTCCTCTCTCCCCTCTATTGTTTGTATTATATCTTGAACCATTAGCTAGCGCAATCAGAATATCGAGAAACATAGAGGGCATACCAATGCAGCAGTCTGAAAACAATATCTGTCTTTTTGCAGACGACATACTTCTTTCCCTTTTATCCCCTACAGAATCGATTACAGAGACATGGAGAGTGCTGACCCGATTTGAAAAGTTGGCCGACTTTAAATTAAATGTCACAAAAACAAAGGCCCTCTTATATAACTATACTCCCCCAAATACTCTAAAACGAAGTCTTACAATTAAATGCCACTCAACCAAAATAAAATACCTAGGAATACACATCCCCCATAATCTTCACTTAATTGAATTAATCAATTATGAACCCATTTCTATAGAAATCAATAAAGATTTGGACAAATGGATCCATCTTCCATTATCCTTATTTCAACGAATAGAAACCATTAGGATGAACGTCCTACCTCGCCTATTGTACCTATTCCAAAACATTCCATACTTCCCATCTCAATATTTTTTCAAGTCTTGGGACAACATGATATCAAAATTCATATGGAACAAACAGAAACCACAAATTCGCCTTTCTATATTAAAATTATCACTAGTTCAGGGTGGAACTAATCTTCCGGACCTTAAAAAATATGCCGAGGCCGCCTTTTTAAAAATCCTTCTACTATGGCTCTCGGACCAGTTCAATTCCCAATGGAAGAGGCAGGAATTCCATTTGAATGACATGTATGATATTAAAAAAATAATTTTTTCACCTCCGGGGAGAACCCCTCCTTTAAAAGATTTCACAGTCATTACCTCACAGGTCTTAAAAATATGGTTCAAAATGCGTGAAAAAGCACCACTTCAATTAATTAATGAATACTGTAAGTTAATTTCAGAAGATGATCTCTTCGTCCCGTCCCATAACGACTCAGCTTTTTCCCGTTGGCGTAGACTGGGACTGGAGCAGGTTTTCCAGTTTCTGGGCCCAAACGGAATCCTATCATTTGAAGAATTAAAATCAAAATTTAATCTCCCAAATGTTGACCAATTCAGATACTTCCAAATTAGAAACTATCTTCTATGTAATAGAATTATCCAGGTTAAACTGAAGTCTCCCCTCCCCCCTCTCCTAAAACTATTCATTGACCACTCTCGGGGACAACATTGGAACCATTTAATTGGTAACTTATACAAAATGATGCGAAATCAATCAAAAGAATCAACAAACTCAATCCTAGAAAGTTGGAATAAGGATTGGACCTCGTGGGGTCTAACGAAGAATGGTCCTCTTCATCTCTGAGAGTGGTCAAAATCACCAGATCTCACGTTTGGAGGGAATACTCCTGGAAATGTAGATCTAGATTTTTCAGATCACCGGCTAGCCTGACTAAATATCTTCCAAGGGAATACGGGGTCTGTTGGAGGAAGTGTGGAGCAGAATTAGCTGACTTAGCACATATAATGTGGCTATGCCCATGCTTAATGCCTTTCTGGCTAAGTATACAAAATGAAATCAGTGAGGGCCTAGGTGAATATGTCGAGCTCACGGCTGAGATGGTGCTCATGGCCGTCTATCCGGATCGCTCCCCCCCCGGACTAAGACCCTGCTTCCCATTCTGCTGTTGGCAGCAAAAAAATCTTTGACAAGGAAATGGATGACGAAAGCAGTACCAAGTATACAGGATTGGAGACAAATTGTGTATGCTATATACCAGATGGAAAACATCACAGCGAAACTAAACAACCAAATAGATAGTTTTACCTCCCTATGGAGGAGATGGTCAGCCAATCAGGCAAGGGTTCATCCTGATTTCTGCCCTTAAGGGGTAGGTTTTCGGAGAGGGGATGATAAGAGAAGTGAGTTGGGGCATGGATTGGTCCGACTCTATACAAGACAAGGATAGTTCAGTTTTGGTCTAAATCTGTAACCAATGTAGAAGATATTTATGCACTGTTCTCTTTTCTAACAACAAATCTGAAGTAATCATAGAAAATCCACTGTTTGTAAAATGTCTCCTTGATGTAAAAGTAAGAGAAAATCTAATAAAAAACAAATTAAAAAAAAATATATATGTGGCAGTCACTAAAAGTCTCAGGAGCTTTGTAAATTGAGCCTGAGGAGCTCCCACCTCCTCCAGAGTTTTATATGGAGCAATCTTCCAGGTGATACTTCTAACGTATCCCTCAGAAGAATAACAGATTTATTTTTGAAGTTTAAACAGTCAGAGGGCACTCTCACTGCCCACACAACACAGTAAGGCCCAAAACAAGAAAATATGAACGTCAAACCATGTCCCAGGCTCCAAGCCGATCCAGGTTAATCCTCCTCCGATCTTACAGTTCAACAGGATTCCAGACCTCCAACCTAGGGACTGGGACAAATTTTTTAACAAAATACAGGGTCCTACCAGTGCTCCAGAGACCACCGCCACCTAAGATTTACCCACGACCCACTGCCTTGGCTCACATTCGCACCAGACCACCGGCTGACCCTCAAGACAGCCTAGGAGTGCAGGAAACAATGGGCTCACCCTCCAGCGAACCCAGTTCCCAACCCCTACGTGGAGCGCGGAAATGGCAGCGGTCACCCCAAAGACCAGCATACCCCCACAACCACCAACAAACCCCGGGATAATAAGTCCCAGCTCACCAAAAACCAGGACCCGCAAACAGATGTCCCTAGTTCAAATTTCTAGCCTGAGTCCATCTGCCAAAGCAGTCCAGCCACAGCGGTTTGTCATCCAAATAATCCAGCAGACGCACGCTCTACCCTGGTCCTCGGCTGACAGTTCCATCTTAGAGCACAGTCCCGCTTGGATCCACAGCTCCTCCGTTGTCTCAACACAGGACATGTACACTTTCTGTTTTTTTTTTTTAAATATAGCTCCACACCACCTCTGGACAGAAGCCCAAGGCAGGTAAGAGACCTTGGCTCTGCAAAGAATCAGTATTTTGGGCCAAAATGCAAAATGATAAAAAGAGCTCCTTCATTAAGATTGCAAACCAAGAAGCCACTAGATAAAATGTAACATATGGTGACTCTGGGACTCCAAAATACTTTCCCTACTCCCTAGCTTCTGACATTCTGGAAACAAGCCACTGAGGTAGCCACCCCATGGAAGAAATGAGCACAAACAGGACCAGGAAGCTGCTTACCACGCTTTTGGTAACAAAACATAATACAAATGGACAGACATTTGGACACACCCCGTTTCAAAATCAGGGAGCCCACCATCCTGGGGGCAAATGCTACAAACAGTTATGAGGATTTTCTACAATCCTTGGGACAATCCAAATACCGATGCAATGTCCTGCGGATGTCCAGTGTATACAAATGATATTCCCACCATCTGTGGGAGATGAAATATAAACAGAAAGGTCAATTGTCTGATACAGTGTTCTCTCAGACACTATCTTTGGAAGGAAGCAAGGATTAATAAATAATGTAACCCTATCCTTGTGAAACATAATAAAAGGAGGGTCCACAACCAGAGCCTGCAACTCTGAATGCATCTAACAGATGTCATGGCCACTAGGAACAGTGTGGCAGCTAGCTCGAAGGGAGGTGCACTCAGGGTCTCTAAGATCAAATTAAAGTCCCACGCCAGAACCTGATTGTGGACTCGGGGTACACATGAACATATGAATCTGCCAGCAGATAGAAGCCCATAAGGTCTATCAAGTCTGCTTGAGTGTGCAGCTAGCAATCCCTTATTCTGCAGCTGCCCCTCCCTGCCCTTCCCCCTCACAGTGACCCTCCCCCTTGCTTTGTCCCATCCTCTTTTGAAACTACCCACCGACTTGCAGGACACCACCTCTTCGGGGCAGTGCATTCCACATAGATACCACCCTTTCAATGAAAAAGTGTATTCTCATTTCTCTCCTGAATTTTCCGCCCTCTGACCTCAGATCTTGCCCCCTTGTGGCCCTCCCTCCTCTCAACTTAAAAATCCCCTCAGTACCAGTCCTGTTTATACCATTCATGTATTTAAAGGTCGCAATCATATCTCCCCATCCCTCCTCATCTCCAGGGGGTACATGTTAAGCTCCCTCAGTCTCACCTTCTAGGGCCTGTCTTCCAATCCCAGGATCATTCTCGTAGCTCTGCACTGGACCCTCTCCAGCAGTCTAACATCTTTCTTTAAGTATGGGCGCCAGTACTGCATGCAGTACTCCAGGTGTGGCCTCACCAGTGACCTGTACAGAGGCAGGATCACCTCCCCCCTCCTGGAGGTGATTCCTCTAGCGATACACCCCAGCATCTTGTTGGCTTTAGCTGCTGCTTTCCTGCACTGTGCAGAGTGGTTCATTTGCCCTGTTATAACCACCCCAGGGTCCTTTTCCTCCTCTGTAGTGGCTATCTGCACTCCTCCCAGCTGATAATATCCCCTTGGGTTCCTTGCTCCGAAGTCTATGACTCTGCACTTTTTAGCACTGAAACCTAGCTGCCATGTGTCTGACCAATCCTCAAGTTTAGCCAGGTCATCCTGCAGCCCCTGCCACCCTACTGTGTCATCTACCATTGCCCCGATCTTGTTGTCATCCGCAAAGAGACTTATCTTGTTCTTAATGCCATGTGAGATGTCGACGATGAAAAAGTCAAACAGCACCAAGCCCAGTACCGAGCCCTGCGGTACCCTGCTCATTACAGGCCTTGGAGCTGAGAGTTCCCCTTCCACCACTGCCCTATGTTGTCTCCCTTGCTCTTGATCCAATTTACCATCTTTGCCCCTGCTTCCTGGTAACCCACCTTGCTGATCAGCCTCCCATGTGGCACCGAATCGAATGCCTTGCGGAAGTCCAGATACAGGACATCCACCGTATGGCCCTTGTCAAGTTCCCTAGTCACCTAGTCATAACAGCCCACTAGGTTGGTCTGGCAGGATCTGCCCGAGACAAACCCATGTTACTTATCATCCTGGAGACCATTATCTTCCACAAAGAGTTACCAACCTCTCTTTAAGGATCGTTTCCATTAACTTTCGCATAATGGATGTGAGGCTTACTGGTCTATAGTTGCCTGGTTCATCCTTGGGTCCGCTCTTGTGGAGGGGTACCACGTGAGCCATCCTCCAGTCTTGGAGCATGCACCCTGTATCCAAAGAGGTGCTGAACCAAGTTTGCTAATGGTTCTGCCAGGATCTCCACCAGTTCCTTCAGAACCTGGGGGTGTACGTCATCTGGTCCTGGTGCCTTATCCACACTCAGTGCCTTTAAACCTTCTAATACCCTGTCCGCTGTGATTTCCCCATCCGCCACCCCTCCCCAGAGGCAGTGACCCATCCTTCTCCATAGTAAATACAAAACATAAGTATTCATTTAGCACTTCCGCCTGCTCCGCCCCTTTCTCTGCCCACCCCCCCCCTTCCTGATCCTCACTATTTGATCCTTGCAGGTCCTCCTCTCCCTTATGTACCTGAAGAAGTCTTTTTCCCCATCCTTGATGTCCTGTTTAGAGTAGACTACGTCTTAGGAATCTACAGGTAACCTCCCTCTGGGCCACTGTCTTGCCTTTTTTGAAGGCATAAAAAGCTGACACTGTGGCCAGGTGGACTTTATATAGGAATACCTCAGTCCTGAGTCCTTACGGGACAAGAGGTAGTGCAGCACTTTAGGAAATGGAAACGTAAAGGTATCCAGGGTACGCTGGGTACATTAAACTGTAAAACAGTTCCATTTTTGCGAGTAGATGCACCATGTAGATGGCTTTCTACCCACCAGCAGAACATCAGCAACTGCTGTGGAGACTCAAGAGCGGGAGAGCTTTGTCCTCAGGAGCCAAGCGTGGAGGTGCAGGGATTGGAAATCAGGGTGCACCAGAGCTCTCTGCTCCTGTATCAAAAGAGCTGTTCATAGGAGGAGCAGATGGGCAGTTCCACTACCAGATGCTGGAGCAGAGGGAACCAAATTTGTCAGGGCCAGTAAGGGGCCACAAAAATCAAGGATGCCAGTTCAGCCTATAGCTTTACCAGAACCCTCTGCATCAGAGGGAATGGAAGAAAGCGTACTGAAACCTCCCTTTCCAGGAGAGAGACAATGCATCTCATCAAAAAACTCTAGGCCCTGAAGTGAGCAGAAACGTGGCAGTTTTACATTGTACAGAGATGCAAACAGGTCTATTTCTGTTAGACTCCATTTTTCAAAGAGGTCATCCATGACCTGGGCCTCACACAGGTTGTTACCTCTGCAACCCACATTTGTGGTCACTCATTGGACCTGATGTTCCTCCTGGAGATGGAGACCTCTGACTTGGTGGTGGAACCAGTCAGTTGGTCTGACCATCACAACATAGGGTTCAGTTTCGTGGTTCCCCCTAATAGACCTGCACCTACGAAAATGGTCAGGTACTGCCCTTTAAGAGGTGTGAACCCAGAGGGCCTAATGGTGGTGTTGGACTGCTGGACCTATCATGCTTGCTGAGGGAATGCAAGGATCCAAGGGATCTGGTACTGGCCTATAACAGGGCAGTGACAGAGGCCTTGGATTCTATTCCTCCTGTTCGACCCCTCACTCTTTGCCCAAGGTCCCCATGGTACGATGGGACCTTGAAGGAGTTGAGGAGAGTGGGGCGAAGATTAGCGAGAGCTTGGCGGAAGTCTGGCCTGGAGGTTGATAGATTTAGACTGATGGACCATTATATGGTCTATCAATTGACAATCACCCGTAAGAAGGCAGAATTCCTGTCCAGGGAGATTGCCGCCATGGAAAACCGACCAGCTCAGCTCTTCCGGACTGTCAACCGATTGTGCAATCCAATCTGTTTGCAGCCTGGTGGGACCTTGTCTCAACAGAAGTGTGATGAATTTGCTCAGTTTTTCGTGGATAAGGTTGCCAACATCAGGTCTGGCATCTGCCCAGTCCCCTCTTTTGGGTGTTGCGGGGGTCAGCAAGAGTTTTCGAGTGCCCGGTTTACCTGGTCTGACTTCGGCCAGTCGGACATCATGGATGTTGTGAGGATTATCCAGACCCTGTGGCCAACTAGCTGCAGTTTGGATCCGGGCCCGATGCATCTCCTTGTGAGGCACATTGATGAGATCTGCCCGATCCTGGCCGAGATGATCTGGAAATTATTGGAGAGGGAGGTCTTTCCTAATCCCCTGAAGAAGGCGGTTGTACGACCGCTTCTTAAAAAGCCTTCCCTTGATCCAGACTGTCTGACCAACTACAGATCTGTCTATAACCTGCCCTTTGTGGGTAAGGTTATTGAGAAGGTGGTTGTGCTGCAGCTGGATGATCATTTATCCACCCACAAAATCTATGATTCTCTCCAGTCAGGATTTAGGAAGAGGCACAGCACTGAGACGGCCCTCGTTTGGGTGCTAAATGATACCCAAATAATGAGAGATCAGAGGACCCATTCCATCTTGGTCCTCCTTGATCTCTCTGCTGCATTTAACACTGTGGACCACAGTGTGCTGTTGGAGTGCCTGCGGTTCATCTGTGAACTGTTGGGTACCGTCCTCACGTGGTTTCGATCTTTTCTCGAGGGTAGGACGCAGAGAGTGGTCACTGGAATTTAGTCCTCTGACCCTCTCCCCCTATCCTGCGTGGTACTGCAGGGTTCCATGTTGTTCGCAGTGTATATGCTGCTGTTAGGAGACATAATTAGATGGTAAGGTTTGAGATTTCACTGCTATGCAGATGATACGCAACTGTACATGTCTTCTGTACCTGAACGGGGAGATATTCTCTCGGTGTTTAACAACTGCCTCACAGAGATCCAGGACTGGATGAGTGCTAGCTGGCTGCGGTTGAACCCAGCTAAAACCGAGGTGTTGGTAGTGGACCCAGAATGTCGGGAGGTGGGGCTGTCAGCGGGACAACCCTCTGGGCCTTGGCTTGGGGGTGTCCAACTGGCTGCCTCAGATTGGGTACGTAACCTGGGCATTATCTTTGACAATGGTTTGACCCTTAAATCTTAGGTGTCAGCTGTTGTGAAGACCTCTTTTTACCATCTGAGGAATATCGCCTGGGTGAAGCACCTGATCCCCCGATGATCTTCCAACACTGGTCCACGCCTTCATGACCTCACACCTTGACTACTGCAATGCCCTCTACCTAGGGCTACTGGGGGTCGATATACGCTGCCTGCAGTTGGTGCAGAATGCGGCTGCCAGATTTGTGACCAGTGCTTCTAGGACTGATCATATTACGCCTGTGCTCCTCGGACTGCAATGGCTGCCAGTGCGGTGGTGTATCATCTTCAAGGTCAGTTTGCCGACCTATAAAGCCCTACATGATCAGGGTAGTGACCTGATGGGAGTCTGAACCTGAGGTACTTTCTATGAGACTCCCTTATGGGGATGTGAAAATGAGCGTCCTTTAAGTCCAAAGATGCCAACCATTCCCCTTTTTGGAGTGTTGGCAGAATCAGTGACAAAGTTACCATTTTGAACTGTGCCTTTCTTAAGTGCCTGTTTAGTACCCTGAAAAGTCTTAGATAGGCAGCCACTCCCCATTTTCTTTGTGGTACCTTTTGCTGTACTAGGACAGGCTCCACTGCCTTTGACAGTAACAGGTTTTGAACCTCTTTTTCCCAGGAGTTTTCTCTCTACATTTGTAGATGGTTTGAAAACATTTGTTTTCAATGCTGGAAGGAATTTGAACTCTGAGATAATCCTGGACTCACTACATCCAGGACCACTTGTCTGTGGTGATTTGTCTTTTGCCAAGACTGGAAAAAGTGAGTCAGCCTGCCTCTCACAGGTAGTGGGGAGGCAGCCTGGGGAGACACGTCAAGGTGTCTGCTTTGTTTGAGGCTGGGCCTGGGAACCTTGCCTGGAATCCCTTATGCCCCTGTCTCTGAAGTACCCCTGCTGTGGGAACTGCTGATACTGAGGCGCAGCCATGGCCTGATAAAAAAGGCTTGCTGTGAAATGATCTGCCTCTGCCTCCCCTTCCACAGGTTTTAGTGGACGGGGAAGCCCTTTCTTTTGCAGAACTGCTACTGTAGGTGGTTTTGTATTCATCCACCTTTTTCATGTAAGCCTTTATCTTTTCCCCAAAGAGGGAATTACCCTCAACTGGGAAATCCATAGCCTTGATTTGGGTATCCTGAGTGAGGTTTGTGGCTCGCAGCCAGGCAAACCTCCCTCTGAACCACTGTATTTGCCATCCATCTGGCAGCATGTCATTAGAGTCAGCAGCCACTTGAACTGGTATTAGGCTGCTTCCAAACCAAATTTAGCTGTTTGCGCTAGATCACCTAACGGGAGTCTGGGCCTTGACTGCCATAGCAAGGACAGACTGCCACAGTGATTTTTGGTACTCAGCAGCACAGGCTTGAAAGTTTGCCTGCCTGATGGCCAAGGAAGCTGATAAATATCCCTTTTTTGCCATGTTGTCAATTTTCCTGGAATCCTTGTTAGGAGGATAGGATGCCGGGGTATCTTTGTCTTGTCACAGGCTGCCACTTGTACCACTCCCTGGTGGACAGGGTGGGAGAATAAAAAATTCAGCCCCCTCCCTATCCAGCTGATATTTCTTATCCAGCCTCTTACCAAAAGGGGGAACAGAGCTTGGAGTTTGTAAAATCTTTAAAGTACCTTTCTTGAAGAATTTATTTACAGGAAGGAGAAGCTCTTTAGTGGGTGTCAGCCCAATTATTTCTCACAAATGTGAAGTGTGAGAAATAATCCTCAGATGCTCTGTGGGGAGAGCAAAAACTCCTGTTCAGGGGAAACCTCAGGTTCAATGGGTTCCCCTTCCTCCACTGCATCATAAATAACAGGAAGACTGAGCAGAGGAGACAGACTGCTTTGCAGGGGTCTGCTGCTGAGAGGCAGATAGCCCTTGTAAGACTGAATGACCTTAAAGGCCTGTGCAATTTCTGCAGGAGTTGGCAAACTTTATAGCAGGCTCAGAAGTCCCCAAATGCTGTCCAGCAGGGGGTTCTGTTTGCTTAGTTTTCTTTGAAGGAAGCGGAGAGTCAGCCAGTTCAGCAAGCCTCTTAGGAACTGCTTGTATACCCGTCTCAGGGGTAGCAGTTACAGTAGCAGTTGTGGTTTCACCCACAGTAATTTAGGGTGTCAGCTGGTCAGAGCTCAAGGGACCCTTCGATGGTGAAAGTTTTTTTCTTTAGCCTTATCCAGGCATTTTTCAATAGTTTTCTCAGAACATGTATTGCAGATTTCACTCTGCTTCAAATGTGCATGCCCAGGCAGGCAAAACAAAAAAGAATGTCTGTCTTAGCAAAATTTCACCACACTCAAAACCTTGATTTGAAACAGAGATCACCAGTTTTTCTTCTCGCTTTTTCTGACATTCTCAATGTAAAAATGGAAATTACGTACTTACTGTAATTATTGATCTTCTTGGACAGTCTCCATCACTCATTCACACTAGTGGGATAGCACCGAAGGTGCTAGGACCAAGCAGGAGCCAAAAATGTTCAGAACGGTCGGCGTCGAGACAGGACCACGCATGCGTGGCACCACGAGACTAGCTCATGCCTGTGTAGGCTATCTTGGCGTCGACCCTCCAACCGCCTCAGTACCTTTTTCGACCGAGGAGGTGCAGCGTAACTAATGAGAATAACTCATCCTGAGTTTCTGGGCCTGAAAAGGCCCAGATGGCCTTTGCAAGCAAGATCAAAGAACAATGTCGTCACAGTCTGAACCATAGGACAATGAAGAACAGGAAAGAAAACAAGTGAACCCAGGGGATGGTGGGTGGGTGTGTGAATGAGTGATGGAGACTGTCCAAGAAGATCAATAATTACGGTAAGTACGTAATTTCCATATCTTCCTGGACTAAGTCTCCATCACTCATTCACCCTAGTGGGAGAGTACCGAGCTAAAACCAACAACCCTGAGTAGGGTGATAGGAGATAGGATTCACTCAGAAAGGACAGCCAGGACTGTCTTGCTAATAAAAAGAGCTGTCTTGTAAAGAGCATCTAGAACATAGTGCTTACAAGATAAGTGCTCGAGCTGTAACTCACCACTTTGCAGACGACTGCAATGGGCACAAAATGAAACTCTGACAGGAAGCCGCAACCACTCTAGGAGAGCGGCGAGAACCTGGCATCACAATTTGGTCTAGGACCAAAACTAATAGTGTCAAAGACATGCACCAATCTAACGTAAAAAGACCTTAGGAACTGAAAGAGCTGGAGGTAAAGTCTACTGGTTCAGGGTAGACCGAAAAGCGCAGATGGAAACTCCCCACTGCCAGGTATGGCTGACCTGTAAACAACAGGTCCAGGGGCACTTGAACCCATTACTTGGTAAGCAAAAGAAGGTGCAGGTGGTGTTAGCCCATCAAGGAGAATGGTTTCCACTAAGTCACTGAAAGGTTCCTGATGACAGGCCAAAGCACGACTTAGAAGCCTCTTGTGATGGTCTAGTAGAACCAGATTCTATCCACTTCATATTCCAAAAAGGAATCATCCTGCCCCTGTGTGTACAACTGTAGTAGCAGTCTCTGGATTAGGGAAGAGAGGAAAAATGTACAGGAGGACATGTCCACTGCGGAAAAACATTCCGACAGCAAAAATGAGCTGGATTTCTAAGGCAAATAGAGGTTGATGTGCGTCGAGGAGGGACGCAGCAGGAACAAGTTAGGACTAACCCACTCGTTGAAAGTGACTGAATAGCAGAAGAAGTGACTCAATGCAGTGAGGCACTACTCACTCCGGCCTCCCTGAAGGGAGTAGGAAAGAACTCTAGTTTGTTTGCTGAAAAACAAACATCACAGCTCCGTCATGAATATTTGAGAAGCCATCTCAGAAAAAAGACCTACTTGACTCACGGTCAAGAAAGGAGTATGTCGTCTGTTAAGTTGAAGCAAGCAAGAAAGCAGGAACCTGAGTTCTGACTCGCTGGAGAGTCACTTCTGTTGCTGCGAGGCTCTGCTCAAGAGAAGAAAGCCTGATAAAAAAAGGGGGATTAACAGACTGGGCAGTCACCTAGGTCCAGGAAATGTCTCTGAATTAAAGAAATCTCTCTTGGAGAAAGAGATGACCGATACCGCCGCTGGATCGGACTCCCGTGGGAATGAAAGTCAGAACTCTTTACCGTATTGTGGGCAGGCGCCTCAGGGGCTGAGGCAGAACCTGACCTGATCCAAAAGGTGGTGGTGGTGGTCTCGCTAGGGCCCTGTGCTGTGACAAATTTTTTTTTTTTTTTTACCAGCAGTCCGAGGCTAACAAGGCTTTCAGTCTGCTATTTCGCAAGGATTGCATGATACAAATATGACGAAGATGTCCTCCATCTGAAGGTCAGGAGGAGCTTCAGCATCCATGCTGAATCATGAGTGGAGTAATAATCACAGCTGGAGAGATGATAACCACCTGTGCCGAAGAAGCCACCGCAGGGGCAATATCACAAGGGGGCTATATACCCATATCAAAGGAGTGGAAGAGCCAGAGCGGCTCTCGACCATTGAGTTAGAATGTTCCACAGAGTGTAACTGTCTTGACGACTGAAAAAGTCTAGACGCAGAAGTGTTTGATCCACGGGTGCAGTCTGAAATACTATAGTGGACCCTATCACTGAGGAACTACTGAAAAGATCTTCCATCACGGACTCTGATGATAGAGAGGGCGTGTTCTTCAGTATATAAAATGAGTCATCCGCTGTATTACTGACCAGAAGGACAGGGAGAGACTCATCTAGAAGCACTTCTACCCCAAAAGACCCCTAAGGGAGGTCTAGGTCAAAGCCACTAGTGACTCCGCCACCAGGAAGGATGTCGAGGAGCTTGGCCCCACATAGGGAGCCGGGAAAATGCTGAGCAGAATGAGAGATTCCGCTGGCAGAACAGTAAAAAAGAGTTCCATCAGCGGAAACCGCTGGATGTCACACGATCCCACGTAGACCGCCACTCACTAAGATGTGGGGAAAAAATAATCCACAGAACAGGACTTCATTCTGCGGAAAACATCCCGCCACAAGTTCTGTGGAGAAGCAGTCTATAGAAAGAAGATTTGTTACTAGTTCTGCCAGACAGCACCCACTAGCACCCCTGCGGCACCAGCATCATTCATGGCACAGGAGGACACCAAGTAGTGCCTATGCCAACCTGGGTGACACCTGAGGGCATCCGCGGCGGTACCCGCAGACACCCCTGGCACCCATGCAGCAATGGCATCCGAGGGCACCCCTGACACCCATGGAACCCAAGGCAAGAATGGCACTTGAGGACACCAGCATCACCCAGGGCGCCGGCGGTGCCACCAGCGGCACCCGTGGGTGCTCAGTGTCACCTGAGGGTGCTCGGCACCACCTGTGGCTCCACGAGATACCCGCGGCACCATCAGCAGCGCCGACAACCAGTGACAGCAACAGCAGCACCTGCGAAGCCGCAGAGAACGATGGTGCTGACCCACAGCACCAACCAAAGGCACCAACCATGGCACTGAGCCATGGCGCCGACCAAGGCACCGAGGCACTGTGCCAATCATGGTGCCCAGCACATTGCCAACCATGGCGCCCATTACGGTGCTGACCACAGCGCCTAGCACGGTGCCGACAACGGCACCCAACACAGCGCCAACCACGGCACCGACCAAGGCACCGAGCCACAGCGCCGACCCGATGGAAAATGCCACTGGAAATCCTGAGGAGGGGAGAAGGAAAAAGGTGGTGCCTGTGCCGGCCCCTGCATAGAAAAGGAAGAGGGGGGTAGGCACGAGGGGTAGACACGATGGTGAAGGCACCAAGAGGGCATCGCGCTCATCCTGATCCAATCGACCCAGCTCCGGTCCAGCAGCTCCAAGGCCCGGAGGCCCCGAAATCAGGAACACAGCCAGGAAAAAAGGAAGAAGTCAAACCCCCTGCTCCACAGGAAGGGCCCAGAGGTGAAACTGCTCACCAGAGCTCCAACAAGGACCGAGATGGAGTCTGGAGTTGAGAATGTGGCCGTTAGGAGCGGGGCCAAGGGGAACCCACCAAAGTTGGTTCAGACCTATCGCCCCTCCCAACAAACAATCCTCGTGCAGATGTACCAAAGGGCAACCTCGAGTGGCACCGATTCTTCTTCCCTGAACCAGGAAGAAGAGCTCGAGGTTAAGTGAAGCCGGATCCCCGGAGCTGCTAGATTTGTGCTTCGGTGGACTGTCCTCCCCCCCGAGCACAGGACTGTCTGTAGTCAGCTACCCCTCCCCCATTTCTCAAGGGCAGCGGACTGCACAGCCCCTCTGCCATAACAACTTTTCAAACGTAAGTCTTCCTACCGGCTCAAGGACAACCCGCTGATGGCAGGAAGAATTTATTTTCTTCATAATCTTCTTTTCTTGTTCATAAATAAGAAATTGCTACTAAAAGTTAAATTAAACACTAAAAGCTGCTGTCGATAGACGAAAATTTTGACTCGGCAGACGCAGCAACGTCAACATCCAAGCGTACTCGACGGCGGGAGAAAAGGAACTGTGGCGGTTGGAGGGTCGATGCCGAGATAGCCTACACAGGCGTGAGCTAGTCTCATGGTGCCGCGTTTGCGTGGTCCTGTCTCGGCGTCGACCCTTCTGAAAATGTTTGGCTCCTGCTTGGTCCTAGCACCTCCGGCGCTACCCCACTAGTGTGAATGAGTGATGGAGACTTAGTCCAAGAAGACCCAATAAAAGTTGCAACCGCTAAAAAATGTTTTAATTTAAAATTTATTTAGCGGTTGCGGTTGGTTCCGGAACTGATGAGGAACCTATCGGGAACCGGGATAAAAGTGAACCGAGGCTATCAGTTCAGGAACCGGTATTAGCGGTTCTTAAAACAAGTTAAATTTAATAAAATTAAATATAACTAACAGAGTTTTTAGTCAGAAAACTCCGATAAAGCCGGCCCAGTGGCGCTGAGGGTTGAGGCACTGGATGCCACACTTCGCAGCACACCAGTGACCTGGTTTCAGGAATGGACTCGGGCCGCCAGGGGCTGACAGGGGAGAGGGTGGATTGAGTGTCCCAGGACTGCTCTCTTCCCTCTGGGGTGGGTCTGGGGAACACGTTGTGCTGGAGCGGCCCCTGGTGATGACCAGGGGCAGAACAGCTGTAGTACCAAGCAGGGAGGAGCACGGCAAGACATACGCGTATGCGCAGTATGTCACTGCACTGCCGGCTCCAGAGAAAAACATGGAGGAAAAGGCTGGGCGCGACCAAGCAGCTTGATGGCGCATTCCCCGCCACCCGGAGGACTGTCGTGAATCAGGCTTGGGGGGTCCAGTCCAGCCCAATGTGAAGAGGTAAAGGAGACCCTCCTCATGGGTTGGGATGGAAGCACAATCTCCATCATGCGTGAGCCTGCTGCTCTGGGTCAGTGGGGGCCAACGGCTGGATGCCCCTGTCGGTAGCGCTGCAGAGACGCAAAATTAAGGAGGAGATAAAAAAAAAAAAACTCTGATAAATATAAAATACACCTTGGTTTACCTCGTTATACAGAACCAGGAGAAACCGAGAAAACTTACAGTTTAAACACTAAAACTATGGCTTAACTTAAAAGGCAGCAAATGAAATGTAAAGAATACTTATATGTATTTTGCAAGTTTTCTCACATCAGATGATGAGGAGAGGATCTCAGAGCATCTAGTCTTGACAGGCAGAGAGAGAAATCTCAGGGGTTTAGAACTAAGGCAGTTAATAGAAGGCAGCATTTGAAAAAGTGGCTCATGCAAAATATTCCATCATTTGCATATGTTCCATCTCTCTGGGCAGTTCCGTCTTAAAGGGACACTGCATAAAGTTAGGAATACCTGAGTATTACTGGGGTTAGAAGAAACTATTGTATCATGATGAGTGGTTCCACTGTTTGGGGTATTCTTAATGTTCAGAAAGTATGCAATAAGAGTAGATCAAGGATTGAAAACAAAACAAGGTTGAATACTATTACACAAGAATTTCTGTTTTACTAAGAGAGGAAGCAAATAAGACAACATGCAACACCAATGACTTTTAGAGAAGGTAAGCAATAATAATAATAGTTTTCAACTAGAAATAATCCAAACACTTAAAAAAAGGTTTTTATTGAAGATTTCAATCTATAAAAACAAAGTATAGATAAAAGCAAGACTGCTACAATGCAAATGCTTGATCATCCAGATCCAGAGGATGAGTCTATTCCAGATGTACACAGCTGCAGTAGTTTTCCCCCTCAACAAGAAGGCCAGGATCTCCTGCCCACAAACCCTTTATCTCGTGCAGACTGGAGTAGCAACAACTGGCCACCAAATATTAACTGCCAGTCCCTCATATATTGTCTCGTATTTATGGCTGAACAAACCTAAAGAGGCCAACAGGGAGTGGGGTGGGCCAAAGCCACCCAAAACCCCTACTGTGTGGAGTTCCTCAGGGTTTGATCCTCTCTCCCCCATGCTGTTCACGGTATATATGCTGCCCCTGGGAGAGATCATTAAACAGAATAGCGTGGGGTTTCACTGCTATGCAGATGATACTCGGCTGTATATCATATGTAATTTGCGCCTGGGACACAGGACATGGTGGAAGTACTAAATGCGCACCTGGCTGAGATCCAGGACTGGGTGACCCCTGACTGGAGGAGGCTCAACCCGGACAAGACAGAGGTGTTAGTGACAGAACGTGGTCGTGGGCAAGATGCAATTGTTACGGGGGAGGGGGTGGTAGCTTGATTCTGAGTCCCACCCTGCTTGCAGCATCTGCGAAGGTGAAAAATCTGGGCATCATCTTCGATGACAGAGTGACATTTGAGGCTCAGGTGTCATCTGTTGTCCGGTCTGGTTTTTACCACTTGAGGAATATTTTCTGGATTAAAGCCTTAATCCCTGCTGATGACCTGCCCTCACTGGTGCATGTTTTTGTAACATCCAGACTTGACTACTGTAACGCTCTTTACTTCGGGGTCAGTGGAGGAGTCCTGCGTTGCCTGCAGCTAGTGCAGAACGCAGTGGCCAGACTACTGATGGGTCTTCTGAGGTCCTGTCATGTGACCCCAGTCCTGCATGATCTGCACTGGCTGCCGATGAGGTGGAGAATTACCTTCAAGGTGGGTTTGCTCACCTATCAGGCCCTATACGGACTGGGTCCTGGTTACCTGAGTGACCTTCTGACTCCCCACTACTCTCCGCACTCTCTCTGTTCCTCCTCCAATTGCCTCCTTGCGATTCCCAGGGCCCTGCTGAAAACATCTGGAGATCGATCATTTGAGGTAGCAGGACTGGCCCTGTGGAATTTGCTTCCAAGATCTTTGAGGGAGGTCCCCTCATTGAAGGCTTTTAAAGGGGGCCTGTAAACACATTTATTTAGGGAGGCATATGGGACTTAGTGGTTCTTCCCAGTTTAGTTCCCTGACCGTTGCATTATCCTGTTTTACTCTTTGCTTTATTTGTGTGTTTTATATATGTCGTTACTGATTTTATTGCCATTGTCTGTACTCTGTACAGCACCCTGAGCCTCAGGGATAGGGCATTTTATAAATAAACTTTTACTTACTTACCGTGGTCGCAGAGGTCAAGGCCATAGGAGAAGTGGCACCACCTAACTGCCACAATCATTTCCACATGTTTTTCATTCCCTTATGTTCCACTTTGCACCAATAGGGCACAGCCAAAGCAGGAGACCTTTCTGTTCAGCCAAAAGGGACTGGGGCCTGGGAACAAGACACCTGCCACACTCTGACTGGAACAAGACTGCCAATGCACTATATTTCAGCAACCTGTGTCTAGAGTCCCCTTCCCTGCTTTCTTCCCTTGGGTAAGAAGGGAGGACGTGATCCTCTGAAGTAATACTGCCTCTTGGAGTTCCAAAGGCATCAGTGCAGGTCCTCTGTGGCAGAAGAGGACAGCTGCGGTAAGCGGAGTCTCACACTTCACTTGGGGGTGGGTAAAAGGACAGGTGTTAGCAGAGGAAAACAAAGCAGTAGTCTAGGTGAATGATGCAACCTCCCCCATTTAGGAGGCACTGACCCTATAGGGTCTCACCTCCTCTCCTCATTACATCCAGTCTCAGACAGCTAACATGAGAACTGCCTGCTCCACCAGGAATAGGTCATTGTCCCGGAAGGAATGGGGAGGCCAGCAGTGGTTCCAAGGGAGAAGTTGCATTTCCTCCGCTACAGATGGCTGGGCAGATGAAAGGCCCAACCCTCCAGGTAAAGAGCTAGAAAAAGAAAAATAATTAAGAACAGCTCAGTTCCCAACCAATCCATTCTCGACTTGAAGTGGGTAATAATGGAAAATCCTGATTTACCCCCATGGAGAGGAAATGGTTAGAGGCTATATTGAATGAGTTTATTACATTCTCCCAATAATGTAAGACTTGGACACAAAATCCCTGTCTGTATAGAAGGATTATAATGCCTTGTTGAAGCAAAGGCAAAGCCTGGAGGGAAAGAGGAACAATGGATCAGAACTGTGACAGAACAGATGGGTTTCTATGTGTAACAGATACGCCCAGTCAAATCCCCTGAATGCTATCCACATCTACAATGGTTTATTCCTTTAATGAAACCAATATGTAAACCACAGTACAGGTAATGAAATAGGTATGTGAGCTGAAGGCATGAACCCCCCGCCAGCCCTGAAGAGCAGATCCTTGACAGATTATAAATAGTCACATGCTAGGCATTTAAGCATTGTAAAGAATGTTAGATTGGGTCATGCTTTAGAGAAAGAACATATCTGAGCCCTTTAGTTCATTTCTTGGATTTGTGCTTCCCATAGGCCCTCTTATCCCCCCCCCCCCTCCAGCACACATTCCGCAGGCCAACTTCCTGTATGAAAGGGCTCCCAGCTGGAGCTGGCAGTCTGACTGGCTCATTACTCCACTCTGGAAAACGGACTCGGTAAGGATGCTCACAGCCTGCTTGCAGAGGAGCCTGTGAGCCACTGCAGGAGCAGCCATTCCCTTGTTGGCGAGTGTGCACTCTACTTGAGGCTGCACTGGTGGCGAAAGGGAGCCCCCAGCAGAAGCTAAGGGAGGAATGCAAGTGCGTCTGAAAGCACTGCTGAGAAACTCACAGCAGAGAAGGCTCGCTGGTAAAGCCTGCAGCTGCTAACAGCATAAGAAATCGTAGATTTAACAGCCAATTTCTTACAAATTTCTCCTGGCTCAGGGGCTGACACTTGAATAAAGGGATGGGGTAAGTATCCTTATTTTGAATGGTAAAAGGAATAAAGGGAAGAGTCTAGCTTCTGACCAGAGTTGGCATGATGTTATCATGTTTGTATTCATTTAGTATCCCACAGGTGCTTAACACTAGCTCTGGTAAAGGATAAAGGTAGTAAGATACCTCTGCTGTAGTCTGTAGCAATACATATTCTATGCACAGACAGTACAGTATACAAGCTGTTAAAGCTACACAGAATGCTTCATTATGCAGACTACCTGGAGAAACAACAACGCCAAGCCCTACGCCCCAAGACTTTTCATATGAAAAGGTCAGAACCAAAGTAAGGATAGGAAGCAGTGGAATCTTAGAATTATTACAATTATTGTAACAGGGACAATTTTTTTTTGTGCTGAAGACATAACCTTGATACAAGACTAGACAGCCCCTTCAGCTTCTAATCAAGGGAGCTAGTGCACGAGTAATCCCTCACCTCTCCCTTTCTGACAGATTTTAATTCTTGTGTACTGGGTTTATAATTGCCAAGAATACCAAATCTGACTGGGAGACAGTCTGCGCAAAGCACAGCCCTCCTCCAACTGAACTGAGAGAAATGGAGAGAGAGACAGCTTTTTAACAAGGACTCAAGACTCCTTTGCAGGGCTACGGCTATTCTTCAACACACTGGACCACAAAGGCATGTATTTAATCTTCATTCCCGGCCCTCTTGAGACTACAGGACTCCTCTGAGCCCACACAAAACAAAACAGTGTCAGAATAGGACAAAAGTGCTAGCATGGTTTAAGAATAGGTCAGATCCAAGTCTGTTTACTGTGTTCCTACAGTTAATTGTTTTGTTTAAATGTTTTAGTTTATTAATCACTAATTTTTAACTATTTTATGTAATGCACTTGTCAATCTGGTTTACAGAATTAGATTAACTGTGCTGTGATGTGCATGAAACTTCAGTAAAATGTTTAAAAAAAAAAAAGAATGGGACAGGGGCAATGAACTCACGCGCATCCCTCATGGACACAACAGCCAGATTACCACGGCCATCAGAAAACTGCTATAATGTCCTTAAATTCAGATTACTTTGGAACGTTTTCAGATTTGAGTTTCTGCTAATAACAACTGTAAGGGGTTTTGGAAAAATCACTTTAATATCCAGCTGGTTGGAGCACCGAGGGGCTATTGTGACATCGTGGAACTGCAAGTGTGAAGCTTGAATGGTTCCATGGTGTCCCATTAGCCCCGACTGGGGAACCAAGAAAAAAGACACAAAATGACCAAAAAATGATAAAAAAAAAAAAAATCTACAGAGGGATAAAAGAACAGTGAGTGACACAATAACCAAGTAAACTATTAAATAACCTTTAAACAAGATTTAGTTCCTTTTAAAAAATGTAACTTAGTTTCTGAAGTAGTGACATCTGCGGCAACCCCCTTCTCTTCGGCGGAGGAAAAACATCTGCCACTGAAAGGTCAGGGGGCTTGAGACTAGCAAAGTGCAAAGGGCATTCTTTGAAAACACAATAGATTTTAACAACTGAACTGGCCCACTCACAACCTGCATTTGGAAACATACGTGGGACGTTGGGGTAGACAGGATTAAGTGTCCCATGGACTGCTCTCCTTCCTTGGGGAGGGGGAATACTGCTCCCGCTGCATGACTGCCACCTGGTGGGGACTAGGTGGTAGCACAGCTGGGAACCAGAAGAGAGTGGAGGGATAACCGCCAGATGCCTGGCATACGTGCATGCATCAATTCACACCAACACCCCTGGAATAAACAAGGAGGAAGGGGAAAAAGCCCAGTTCATCTTGCATTGATGCCCTCCCCACCCCCTGCAGCCTCTTGCATGACCAATACAGTAGGCTACCCACCAATAATATATGGTCCTGCGTAAATGGCGGATAACCAGTAAGTCTGGAAGGTCGGTCGGTGATGGAGTCAGACTGCGTCATTGGGCGGAACTGAGGAGCAAGAAAAAGTTCTGTGGAAAAAAACCGATAACTTTCTTCAGGGCACCATGCAACAGAGGGACTTGATGCAATTAGTGTAACATCAAACAATAATTTCTGTTGTTAGAATGATACCCTGTTTACTATTATCAGAAGCTCTTGGTCCATGACCGACAAAAAGATCAACCCCCACCCCCCAAATAATTAAACAAAAACTCTTTCATGTTTGTTTTTTTCCCTCATAGTGACATACTGTTATGTAACAGAAACAAAATCAAACTAGGCAGCTGAGAAGAAGAAAACAACCCTTGTTCAAGATTTTCAGTGCAAATCATGTGCAGCTGAAGCATGCTGTCCTCTGGGGATTAAAGCACCATCTAGTCTAAGCCTTCCGTCTGCTTCACCCAGCAGGATTCTGGTTGGCCCAAATAGCAGAGAAACATAGCTAGTAACAGATCAAAGTTTCCAGGCACTATAACAGCCAATGTAACACACTCCAACAACAGTAACTCTTGGTAGCTACCGAAAGCTGTAACTCCAGATCAGGGGAGCTGAACAAGAGAAGGGGTGAATGGGTTTTCATCTAATCCCGTTGCCTTGTGCATCCACCCCCCCAAAAAAAAAAAAGGCAGTACAATGTGGTGCCTTTAACTCTGGATAAGAAGGACATCATGCTTGTTCCTCCAGGCCACTGAGCCCATGCTACTCTGGAGTCTGCCAGCAAAAGGGGGTAGGAGTGTTCCAGTTGAAGGCAGTCAACCCTCACCCACTCACCCCTGTCATGAAGCATTTTTGTGAGGCCACGTGAACTCCAATGACCTAAGACAGACATCCCACAGTCAGATGGCAACCCAGGTCTCCCACAAGGCAGTGCAAAAAACTGCAGTCTGATCTCAGGTATCGAACCTGACGTTCTCCTCAGGATAGCTAGCAGGTTGCAGATAATGTCAAGTTAGTGTGCACACTGCTGAAAGAACACAAATACCACACTTAAAATCTGTTAAAAAAATGCAAAAATCAAGCATGCTTAAACACCGCTATTACATACTGATTTGCAGAAAGAAGAGGTTAAGAGCTTGTAGCACCAAAATTAGTAGGAATAAAATGTTTTTAATTTTTAAAAGTAATCAGTTGTTCCTTTTTTTCTGATGTATTTTTCTTTTTCCATTTGCTAATTAGGTTTCCTACCCGACTGTATTAGGTGTGATGTGAAGGGCAGTACTTCACCTGGCAGCTGACATTACTTGTTCTGTTCCTCTTCATACCTCATCAGCATTGTGACTGTGCTTGTTGTGACATGACAAGTGATCAGTCTCGCAGCAAGTGATGGGCTCTTCTTGATCAGCTGTGATGTCACAGACAGTGAAGTCACAGGACTGAAGATGTACAAGGAGGAACTGAATGAGTTATATCTTCCTCCAGGCAGAGTACTGTTACATACATCACGCCAACTATTCGCAGGTAGAAAATCTAATTAGCAAAAAAGGAAACAAAAATACTTCAGATATCAGAAATAATAGTGGACTACTTGTAGAAGTGAATATTAATTTCAGGCCATGCATCAGCTCTTCAAACAAAACTTTTTAGCAACAATGATCTGCCTGTTGAGTATGATGTATAACTGTGTTTACACAGCCACGCCACTCCCTCCAGATCTCCACCCCGCCGTGGCTCCCACCTCGTGAGCCACTGTGGTGTCCTATTTACACGGCCCCTCTGCGTGACAATGCAAGTTGTGCTGAAGAGGGGTTATGACATGAGTTCAGGAGACAGGGGCTAATTATTAAAAATGAAATAAGCAAAGCACACAGTGGATGCAACTACTTGAGCTATATTCTTTAGGTACCAAACGACTCTACCTAAGGTATTATCTGATGTATGGATGCCTTTAATCTAGAAAACTGAGCTGTTTATAATGGGTCCCCAAACAAGTTAGCCAACAGTTATTTTCAAACTCATGTGGAAGAACTGGGAGCAACTGCTGGTATAGTCCAGTCCACCATGCAAGGTATACGGATATGCGGTTTGACCAAAAGCCTTCTCAATGGGGCTTTTATGAAGGAGATGTCACGTTGCAGTGATGGGAGCAGTGCTGTCAGTCCACATGGCAGTTTACACCAGTCACATTGTTGTGTGCTGGTGCAGAGTAAGGATCACCTTACCATGTTCTGGTACGTGTCCACAATGCGCACTTGCACCACAGCTACCCAAGTGCTCGGGGTTCCTGCGGTGCAAATGTGGCAGTGTACACAGGCCTTTTGACAGCACTCTGCTCAAGAAGGTGCTGTCTTCTGGAGGAGCATTGCTGGGTCATAAAAAATGGAAAAAGGAAGCTGCTATGAGCAAATGAAAGCTTCACGCTCCCCTACAATGTTCGCCTGGTGCACTTGATTGCCTGACCTTCCCCCTCCCTTCCTTACTGGATTCCGTCTCCCTTTTAGACTTGGGGAACCTACTGAGCCTTCAAAAGAGAAGGTAAGGAATGGTTATGGAGAGGGCCAGTCGTCGGTTACCATGATGGGAGAAGGAGCAACAGGCCGTGAAGAGGACCCAAAGCAACGGCCTCCATAATAAGGGAGAAAAATAAAACATAGATACTACAGTTCTAGTTTGATTTTGTTGTCTAGGAACTGACTCTTTGTTCCCCAATCCATCACGTAGCACTCACAGAGCACACTGTGCCACCCAACATCTGGCAGGAGCAGTGACCACCTCCAAGAACCAGCCAAGCCCTGCTCACTGATCATCCACAGAGGGGGGTGCTACAGAGCAATGCCCTCTAGCCCTCTCTCCCAGGCGAACAAGGGCATCACACCTCTATGATCCACCTGCCCACCACCATGCCAACAAGTGAGTGGCCCTGGGTCACTCCCAAACCTGCCCCCCCCCCCATGGCAGCAAGCACAGTGCCCTACTACCAAGCTTCTGTATTGGCTCTCCTTACAGTTGTATGTATCGTAAATTTGTCAACACTATCGTGGACTGTCTGGCATTATCAAGCATCCAAACTAGTGAGGATGAAGCCCTGGCAAAACATGTAGTAATAATACTACTTACAAATCCCGCAAAATACCTCTGAAATGTAGTTTAATAGTGCTTCCCCAGAGAGAATGGAAAGAGGGGTGCCTTTGTCAAGCAAGATAGACATGCCATGCACTTATTTTCTCTCTGTCTCATTTCCTTTGGCTTCTTCCTGTCTCTCTCTCCCACCCCCCCAATGCTGTGGCTGTGTAGCTGGGAACAGGGCTCTGCCTGAAACCTGGAGGACGCATGGGTGCTGCAAAAGATGGGGGAATCACTCATGCAAAATGCTTTAGGGGAAACACTAGTTTAAACTGGAGAAAAAGCAAAAAAAGTGTCTGCCCTTGTTTAGTGTTCCCCTTAATGAGAAAATTATGACGACTGACTAGATTTCTTTCTTCTTCTGGGCTTTCACCAACAACAGGTATCCAGTAAAAGACGACATAAACAAGTGTGGCCCAGACAGTAAAAAATAAGTCTTGCTTTGTAGCTTTAACTTGTGCTGGCACCCACTGAGACCTGTTTGCATTGGTGATTAGCAAAGACAATTTTCTCCTGAGTGAAACTGATCTCAGCCCCATAACCTGCATATTCTATGCGATCTGGCCGTTTCACCTCCTGGCAAAAAGAGTTGTTTTACATGCATAACATTCCAAGAACGAGACCTTCCTTCCCCCCCAAGAATCTTAGAATTTCCTGTCCTATGACATTTTGACAGAAAAAAATTAAGAAAACATCTGTATTTAATCATCATTATAGGACTGGAAATAAAATGAGGCCCAGAACAGCCTAAAACTGAACTGAACTATAAAAATGCAGGTTTGATTTTCAGGGGAAGGGGTCTGTTCCCAGTTTATGCACATGGCTGGTATTTAAGTGACTTTTCAAGTCCTCCTGCTGTCCCACTCCAGGCCTGGGACTAACACTTCACAGGCTGGCAGCTGCAGGGAAGTACAGCACTGCTGAAGTTGCGGGGCCGAGTTTTACTTATTTATTTATTTCGGGGTTTTGGATAACACTTTTGAGCATTGCTCATTTGTAAAGGTTCCATGTCAGTATAATGTTACAGACAGAATAACAATACTAAAATAATATGACAACAATATTACAAAATAAGTACCAGTAGTGTTGAGGTAAACAGAGCAGCAGCACATGGGACTGTCTTGGAATACACAAGGTGGTTCACAGTGAAAGGAGGTGTGAAGGGTAAAGTGAAGTAGCCAGGGGCATAGGGGAGTAGAGGCACAGTGGGAAGTAGTGAAAAGGTGGGAAAGGCAACTATGCCTAACGGTGAAAGGGGAAAGGTTAAGGTAGGTTGGGGAGGTGGTAGGAGTGGGAAGGTTAAATATGGATGGTGGGTGGCTATAGAGGGAGGTATAGAGTGAGAAGCTGAAAGGGGGAAGGTAGATGGGAGTGGTGAGGGGAGGTGGGGGTAGTTGAGAGGTGGAAGCAAAAGGAGAGGGGGAGATGGGTAGGGGAGGCAGAGAGAGTGATAGGAGGGGTGGTCTATCTTGTGCATGGATATGGGGGGGTGTGATGTTTTCTTAGTTCCCTTTTAAACTGCCCAATTTGGGGTAGCTTAAATAGTGCTGGAGGAAGTTCATTTAGCCAAAGAAGTGCACGTTGGCAGTAGGATCCCATAGCCTGGCTGGTTCTGCAAAATGGAACATGGAGGGCATGCCTGCTCACATTTCTTGTCTGGTGTGTATTGGCAGTTTATCGGAAGAAAGACTGCAGTGTTGGAGGAGTGAGTCCCATGAGGGCTTTCTTTCCCATTAGGCAAGACTGGAATGTGATTCTTTGCTCTAGTGGTAGCCAGTCAGCATTGGAGTACAGACTGCAGGTATGGGTATATCTATCAGCATCTAGGGCAAGGCAACAGGCCTTATTGAGCAGCACCTTGATTCTATTTAGGACCCTATCTAATGCTGCTCCATAGACCAATTAAGCCATCATCTATGACCAGAAGGATGGACGCAGAAACTGCAAGGTTCCTAGCATTAGGAGGCATGTATGCTTTATGCCTGTATAAGGTTCCTAGTTTTCTGTTGGCCACTTTTACAACTTGGTCAACATGATGGGAGAATGTTAATGTATCATCCAGGTGGATCCCAAGGTATTTGAAGGTTTCAACTTGATCAAGAACTGTACCTCCCTTGCTCCAGATTTTGAAAGTGGGGAGCTTCTTCTTTTTCTGGGGGCAGGTGCTAAGCATTGATTTGGTCTTTTTATAACATAGAAACATAGGATTTGTCGGCAGATAAGGACCGCTTGGCCCACCTAGTCTGCCCATTTCCCTACCTAACGGATAAGCTGCAGATCCTAGTTAACCAATACCCTACTTCATCCTACCCCCCACTAGAATTGCCTTATGTCTGTCCCATGCATTCTTGAATTTCCCCACTGTTTTTGACTCTACAACCTCCTCAGGAAGGCTGCTCCATGTATCCACAACCCTCTCTGTGAAGAAATACTTTCTTTCATTACCTTAGAGCCATCCCCCCTCTATCTTCAAATTGTGCCCCCTTGTTTTTGCACATCTCTTTTTCAGAAAGATGCTACCCTCTTGGACTTTGTTGATTCCTTTGAGGTATTTGAAAGTTTCTATCATGTCCCCCCTCTCCCTCCTTTCCTCGAGGCTATACATCTTTAGTTCCTTTAGTCTTTCTTCATATGTCTTGTGATGCAGACCCTGCATCATTATAATTTGGTATGAGTCGACTGTTGGGGAACCACAATTCAAGGGAGAGAAAGACTTGTTGTAGATCATGGGTAAGCTCAGAATGGATATTGCTGCCGAGAAGAAGACTGCATTGTCTGTGTACAGTAGGATCTGGGATCTTGTGCAGGCCGTGGGTAGGTCATTAATAAATATGCTGAATAGTAGTGGACCCAGAATGGATCCCTGTGGGACCCCAACTGTCACTGGCCTTAACTCAGATAGTGCATCATTGATTTCTACTCTCTGAGATTGCCCTGAGAGGTAGCTGGCAAACCATTTGGTGGTCTCCTGTGAGAGGCCTAATTGGGAGAATTTCTGGAGTAATAGCCAGTGGTCGACAAGATCAAATGCTTTGGTTAGATCAAAAAAAAGATTGATGCAACCAGAGCTGCAAAAGGCAATTACCACCGTCAGATTCTCAGTACCTCTGCCAGTGGCGCTCGTGGTTTTTGGAGTCACGTTAACACTATTCTGGGAAAAAAACAAGAGCAATGCCATCTCTGAAATGGTCGTGGATGGTTGTAGCTGCAATAACCCGCTTACTATCGCCGATGCTCTTATCTCCCAATTCATTGACCTCTTATCCTACAACGCACCCCCTGGACCCTCGCCTGAGCCTCCTCATGACAACATAAAAACAACTAACCCTCCGAATCTGAAACCCTGAGCTTACTTAGGTCCATCTCTCCTGCTCTGTAGGTAGGGGCAGATGGACTCCTACTGAAATTCCTAAAAAACATTGCCCATTCCATAGTCTCTCCTGTGACTCGACTCTTCAACCTGTCCCTTGCTCACAGGTTATGTCCCTTCCCTCTGGAAGACTGCTTGAGTAGTCTCTGTCCACAAAAAGAGTGACACCACTAACCTTGACAACTACCACCCTATTATAATCATTTCCACCCTATCTAAAATCCTGGAGAAAATCATTGCTACCCAGATCTTGGATCACCTTCACTCGTTCAACCTCCTCACCCCGGATTAACATGGTTTTCTCAAGGGCACAGTACATCCACTGCACTCATACAGTTCACAAATGATGTCAGACTTGCCATGGACAATGACTCTCTCACTGTAGTGACTTTTGTTGATCTTACAAAGGCTTTCAATTTAGTTGACCACCCACTGTTCCTATCCAAGTTGTCATCTCTTGGTTTCTCCACCTCTGCAACCACCTGGTTCCAAAATTCTCTCTCGGAGCATCAGCAATTTGTCCAGATCGAAGGTGCTAAGTCCTCCCTCGCCCACACCTGGATCGGAGAGCCCCAAGGTTCGATTCTCGGCCTGCTCCTGTTTACAGTCTTCATAAATGATCTCCCATCACTTACCAGACCTTGCTCAGCCCTGTTATATGCCGATGATCTGGTTCTTTACTCTGTATCACCAAACCTATCAGACATTAACCAGAACCTCAACCATAATTTCAATACCTTTCAACACTGGCTGTTGCAGAACAAGCTTGTCCTCAATAAAAATAAAACCGTGACTATGCTCTTTGGCTCAGGATAAAAAATCTGGACCTGCACTCAACCATTATGTACCGGAGTGCTTGATGGTGCTCCCCTCAACACAGTTACCTCCTTTAAATACCTAGGAGTCACCCTAGATTCCACCCTGGACTTTGACCTGCACTTAGCTACAGCCATCAAATTGATTAATATTCAACTGGGACTGGCATATAAGGTCCGACATAGCCTTACATCAGCGGCAAGTTTGGCCACTGCACAGGGGATCTTGAGACCCAAACTGGAGTATGGGTTATTCGCTTTCCCGGCAACAACAGGAGAGCTTCTCCAAAAGTGGGACATCTGTTGCAACTGAAAAAATTACTCACCATAGTAATCTTGTTTCTTCAAAGGAATCACTCATTATGATTAAACTGATGCAGTCAGCCTCCTGTGTTGAACTGCCCAGAGAGATGGAATTATATGCAAATTATGGAACTCTCAATTGGCTCATGCCACTTTCAAACTGCTGCACTCTGAGTGCTTCAGATTCTTACGGAGCCTAACTGGGTATAAGACCCACTAGCTAAAACTAATACCAATAAAAATAATATTTTTTGTCCTTTCAGGTCAAAACATCCTTAACAAACAAACCTAAGAAACTCGAGACCACCAGGACACCAACTGGTTAAACAAAATGAGTGTCTACCTTAACCTATATAGAAGAAAACCCCTTAATGCAGGGATGCAGAGCAACTTCTATAGGTTCTAGTAGGGGAGGCAGGGAGGGTCTTTAATCATAATGAGTGATCCCTTTGAAGAAACAAGATTACTATGGTGAGTCATTTTTTCTTCTAACCCCAGGAATCTCTCATTATGATTAAACTGATGCAGACTACCAAGCAGTACCTTTGGAGGTTGGGCAGAGAACCTATTTTGGAAACAAACTCTGCAGTACTGCTGTACCAAACCTAGCATCACCTCTGGACTGCAAGTCCAGGCTGTAATGCTTTGTGAAGGTGTGTACTGTTTTCCATGTAGCTGCTTTGCAGATTTCCAGTAGTGGAATTTCTCTTGAAGCTGCCACTGAAGCAGTTGTGCCCCTGGTGGAGTGTGCTTTCAGGCCCAGAGGTACCTGTTTACCTACCTTACTATAACAAAACTGTATACATGCCACTATCCAGTGAGCAGTTGTACATTTTGTTGCAGCTCTGCCCTTACCAACTTCACCATAGGTGAGAAAGAGCTGTGTTTGACTTGATCTGTAAGACTTAGTTCTGTCAATGTAGTGGCTAAGTGCCCTTTTAACATCAAGGGAGTGAAGCCTCCTTTCTGGAGAACTGGAGTTCTCTGTAAAAAAGACAGGTAGAGTGACAGACTGATTTAAGTGAAAGTCAGATACCACTTTGGGAAGGAATTTTCTATTGGTCCTGAGAACTACCTTATCCTTGTGGAAGGAGATATAGTCCACATCTGTACACAGGGCTTGTAATTCACTGATCCTTCTGGCTGAAGTAATAGCAACCAGAAAAACAGTTTTCTAAGTGATATACTTCAAATCTGCGGTTGCCATAGGTTTGAATGGTGCATCCATGAGCTTAGCAATGCAGATATTGAAATTCCAGGATAGGACCGGTTCCCTCAGGGAAGGGTGCAGAAGGTTAAGGCTTTTTTTTTTTTTCCTCCTTGGGCCCTGGCGGCCGTTCCTCCCGTCGGTCTCCCAGCCCCGTCCCCCACTCGCAGCTCAACCCCCGGCTACCCCATGGCTTTCCCCCCATGGTGAGGCGGAGGGGATCCCTCAACCCGCCTCACACTAGGATTAGGTGCCGGAGGTGTGTTATTGCCGGTTGCGGGGCAGCACCTGCGGGGACTGACCATCATGAAGCACGCCAGGACCATTTTTCCACTTTTCCCCCCAAACCGAGGACGTGCAATGACGTCCGAGGAGTGAACGCGCACACTGCCGTATGCGTTCCTCCGAATGTCTGCCTCGGCTTCCCCTATTGTTGCCTTCAGCGCCCCTAGCTCCCAGCCACCACTAGGAGCCAGTAGTGCACCGAGAGCTGGTATCCCCCCTCCCCGGAGAAGGAGAGCAGTCCTAAGGACGCCGATCCTTCCTCCCTGTCGACTCCCAAACGGCCCATGCTCGTTCCCGAACATAGGTCGCCGGCGTGGCGCAAGGTAAGGCATCCAGCGCCTCAGCTCTCAGCGCCACTGGGCTGGCAAGGTTAAGGCCTTTAAAATATTTTCTGAATACTGGATGAGAGGCCATGGATCTCTCTTTACCAGCTCACAGATAAGCAGAGACTAAAGCCAAGTGGACCTTGAGGGTCGAAGGCTTCAGGCCTAAGGAATGTAAGTGTGTAAGGTAATCATGGGAGAATAGCCTAATCAGCCCTGGAGGGGTTCACACCTTTACCTGTACACCATATGGAGAACCTCTTCCACTTAGAAGAATATGTTTTCTTAGTAGAAGGCTTCCTGGAACCCCTAAGCACTGTCAGCACCTGCTCTGATAGCTTAAGGATAGCAAATTCTAAGCCCTCAAGAGCCATGCCTTGAGCCTCAGTGATCTGAGATTGGGATACAGGATCCTGCCCTGAGAGGAGGTTAGCAGGTTGTGCCTCCTGGGCAGATGGATTGGGGGAACTACTGACAGAGTCCGCAGAAGAGAATACAGTGTTGTCTCGCCCAATCCGGAGCCACCAGTATCACTGTTGCTGGTTGGGACCTCAATTTCAGTAGGGTCCTGAATATCATAGGAAAGGGAGGGAATGCATACAGAAATTTCCCTGTCCAATCCAGGACCATCGCATCCAGGGGAATTGTGCCCCATAGAGGAGGCCAGCAACAGTACATTGGTAGCTGGTGGTTTTCTGTGGAGGCAAAGAGATCCACCTCTGGAATGCCCCATCTCCTGAAAATTGTACTAAGTATCTGAGTATTCAGGCACCACTCTTGGTGGTCCTGACTTATCCTGTTGAGAGAGTCTGCCAGTACATTGTCCTTCCCTGGAAGGTGTATGGCTGACAAGGATACTCCCATGGAGTATACCAGGGACCACAGTCTCATTGCTTCTGTACACAGTGGGACTGACCTGGTACCCCCTTGCTTGTTGATATAATACATGGTTGTGGTATTGTCTATTCTGACTTGCACCACCTTGTTTTGAAGGTAAGGAGAAAATGTCTTTAGAGCCAGGTAGACAGCCCTGAGTTCCAAAAGATGTATGTGCAACAGAGACTCTTGGGGGGACCATGTGCCACTTGCTGTGTGCTCCAACATGTGTGGCCCCCAAATAAGAGAGGCATCTGTTGTGAGGATTACTGAGGGCTGTTCCCTTAGAAAAGGTACACCCACTCTAAGGTTGTGCTTGTCCAGCCACCATTGTAATGCCTGGACTAAGCTTTTTGTGACTGAAACCAGTTTGGACAGAGCATCTGTCCTTTGAGACCAGTACTATCTGATGTGGAACTGGATATATCTCATTTGCAACCTGGAACCCATTACCACTGCAGTGGCAGATGCCATGTGGCCCTTTGGGTCTCCCTGACACGAAGGATCTTGCAATCTGCAGAATGCTTGTCACCCTGTCTTGTGGCAGGAAGGCTCTGTCCTGTCTGGTGTTTAGTTCTGCTCCAATAAACTCCAGCACCTGAAGTGGCACCTGCTGAGATTTCTCTTTGTTTATAAGAAATCCCAGGGACTCCAGTGTAGATTTTGTTAGTGCCAGTGACTGCACTGCATGCTGCAGAGACTGTCCAACCACTAACCAGTCGTCCAGGTAGGGGAAGACTGTTACACCTCGTTTTCTCAAACACTCTACCACCACTGATAGGCACTTTGTAAAAACCCTTGGTACCAAAGTTAGTCCAAAAGGGAGAGCTGCAAACTGATAATGGCCTGAAGCCAGCCTGAATCTCAAGAATTTTCTGTGAGATGGTCTGATGGGAATGTGAAAATAAGCATCCCTTAGATCTAGGGAGGCTAGCCAGTCTCCCTTTTGTAATGAAGGAATGATTATTGCAAGAGTGACCATTTTGAACCTTGGTTTCAAAATGTGCTTGTTCAGAAGTCTTAGATCCAAAATAGGTTGCCAATCCCTGTTTTTCTTCCTTATGAGGAAGTACCTGGAATAAAAACATTTGCCCCTGTGTATTAGAGGCACTGTCTCCACTGCTTTGATTGCCAGGAGATGCGTTACCTCTGCTTCTAACAGAATCCTGTCTGCAGATGTTACTGGAGCAAAGGTTCTTGTTCTCAGCTTTGGGAATGCTTTGAAGCTGAGTGCCAGGCCCTGGCTCACTACCTCCAACACCCACTTGTCTGTGGTGATGGAATGCCAAGTGTGAAAGTAGTGAGCCAGCCTGCCACCCACTGGTGGTTCTGTAATAGGGGATGTGACCTGCACTAGCCCATCAGGGGTTCTGTGTGGGTTGTGCCTGAACTTGTGATGCAGGAGCCACTCTTCTTATGGCTCTCCTGCCCCTTCCTCTGAAGTAACCTCTGGCCTGACTTTGAGGCTGAGAGGCCTGAGCTTTAAAGAAAGGTTTGGAGTAAAAACCCCTACCCCTGCCTACCTTACTCTGGAGTCTATAAGAGGTGGAAGGTCTATCTTTGTAATTGCTCTGATAGGTAGATTTATATTCCTCCACCCTCTTCATGTATGCATCAGTTTTATCTCCAAACAAGGAGTTGTTCTCAAGGGGAAAATCCATTGCTTTGGCTGGGTGTCTAAAGTCAAGTTAGTGGCTCTAAGCCACACAAACCTCCTAAGCAAAACAGACAAAGCCATTAATCTGGATGCAGTATCATTGGCATCCACTGCCATATGAAATTGGTACTTGGTAGCATCAAGTGCAGCCCTTGCTGCATCCTGCAAATCTACAGCCACTTCACCTGGGACTTTATCAGCCAGAGCTAGCACAGTGTTCCAGAGAGCCTTCTGGTACTGCACTGCATATACCATGTAATTGGCCTGCCTAACTAATAAAGAGGCAGCCATGTACCCTTTCTTTCCCATGGCATCCATTTTCCTTGAGTCTTTGTCTGGTGGGTGGGTAGCCAAGGAGATGCTGGCCTTGTCACAGGCAGCAGCCTGTACTACTCCTTCAGGATCAGGATGAGTAAACAGAAAGTCAGCTGTAGTTCTATCCAGCTGGTATTTCTTGTCAGCTTTCTTATCCACACCAGGGATTGAAGTTGGAGTTTTAAAAATCTGTAATGCAGCCTTTTTTAAGGACTTACCATGGGCAGAAGCAGATGTTTCGTGGGGGTTAACCCCATCATATCCAAAAAGTCTGCCTCCTCCATAACATCTTCTGTTTCCTGAACAGGAAGGTTAAGGGTTTCCACCATGTTCTTAACAAAGGCATAATGGGAAGAATATTCCTCAGGACCCCTGGGAGGAGACCCAAACTCTTGCTCTGGGGAGACTTCTGGATCTATAGGCTCCCCTTCGAAGTCATCCTCATCCTCCTCACCATACATTTCCAGCAATTCCTGCCTTGCAGGAGCTGGAGGAGGAACTGGGGAAGCCGGTGTAGGAACCGGGATTGCACCCTGTAGGGCTTGTAAAACCTGTAAGGCTTTAGCAACGTCTTCAGCCAAGGGCATACTATGCTTGTCTGCTGGGAGCTCCTTAGCCTTCTGGGCTAGAGGCGCAGCAACATGTTTTTCTTTACACTTTTTCTTTAATGGAACAGGTTCAGAGCCTGTCTCCACAGCCCTTTTTGTTTTACCTTGTTCAGATTTTTCTGAACTCCTGTCAGGATCCTTGGCTTTACCTCCATCCTTTTATGGGAAAAGGAAGAAGCAGAATTATCCACACTAGAAGCAGAAGCCATCTCTTCCAAAATCTTAGACCTTTTCTTTAATGTTTTAGGACAAAAGGTCTTACAGATATCACTATTGGCAAAGATATGACTTGTACCCAAACAAGAAATACACAGAGAATGCCTATCTGCTTTTGCTATAAGTTGCCCACAAGACTCACAACATTTAAAACTAGTGGGTCCTGTGAATTTATAGGTTTATCCAAATGGACCTCTGACATTGAAGCTAAACGAAAAGATAAATTTCATAAAATCATTATTCAAAATACCTCAGAACCGGAGGTTTCTTTTTAAATAACTACCGCTAACAGTTCCTGGAACAGAGCGCTATTTGGTTCCCGAAAGAAAAGGGAACTGAGAATTACACTAAATTTAAACAAAACTAAAGCGGTTCAAGGAACCAACCACTAAATATATATTTTATAAAGAAAACTGAGGTAAAACTCTCACAAATAGACGCGGAACCCTCGGTTCCAAGGAACCATGAGGGAACCACAAATAGAAATAAAAAACTACTATAACACTAAATAAACTATATTAAACAATGTTCTAAGGCAGCAATTTAAAATTAAACTAAAAATGAGTACTTATCAACAGATAAACTTTAGTCTGAAGACAGTTCAAGGAGAGCTCTCTGGGACGTCCTTACTAGGCAGGCGGAGTAAAGAATCTGAAGCACTCAGAGTGCAGCAATTGCTAGGGCAGCAGTTTGAATGTGGCATGAGTCAATTGAGAGTTCCATAATTTGCATATAATTCCACCTCTCCAGGCAGTTCAACACAGGAGGCTGACTGCATCAGTTTAATCATAATGAGTGATTCCTGGGGTTAGAATAACATTTGCCAATGTGCTTTGTCATTACCCAAGCTTACTCACTGATGCTTGCTATATTTCAGTCTGGACAGGCTTACCCACTTCAGCTTTCCATCGGTATACCTCCTCCTGTTTCATTAAGAACTTAATCTCCTCCCAGATACATGACAAACTGGCCTTACTGCTCATACCTGCAATCTCAGCCTATCCCCTAAGATCAGCTGATAACTCCCTACTTACGCAACCAAGGTGAAAAACTAAAATGGGTGAAAACGCTTTCACAGTCAGTGCTCCAGAATTATGGCATTCTCTTCCACTGAATCATAGAAACTCCCCTTCTCCACGTAGTTTCAAGCAGGACCTCCGTAAGGCTCTTTACAGCTCTGAACCCTGCTCCTGTAGTGGGTCTATCCACTCACTTACTGGTTCCTCCTAGTTGCTTAACTGGCACCTATCTCTCCTAGTCCTGAATCTGCCCAGGAAATCTTGCTACCCCCTAGCACTTACCCACTAGTTGTTGTTTAAAGACTGTAAAATATTTGCACTAGTATCTTGTATCTGTTATGACATATTGCTCTTGCAACTGTACTGTTATTGCTCTACTGGTTGTATTGCTGCGCTCTTGATACTGTACTGTGACTGATCTCTAGCCTGTTTTCTGTACCGTTTCTTGTTTACTTGATTTATTCTTTTGTATTTTAGTATTGTTTTCATGCCCTCTGTTTGTAACCTTTCGTGTCGTAACAGAAAATAGGCAGCCATGCTGTATAGTGTACCTTCCCGGTCGGCAAAACTAACTAAATAAAAACCAAGTGGCCACAATCAAGTTCACTTTGTAATGCACTAGTGTATTCTAAAAGGTACTGTGGTTTCTTCTAAAACCACGCTGTTGAGGGTATTGATCTAGGTAGTCAACCAACTGGTTTGAGAAAATTCGCTCCAGCGCCTTGGAGAGAGGTGAAAGTATTTAGATGGGTCTGTAATTAGAGAGGGAGTTTTTGTCGCCACCTTTATAAACCGGGGTGACAGTTGCTACTTTTCACTGGGTAGGGAAGTGAGCATACCTTAGGAAGTGGTTGAAAAGGGCGGTGAGGGGTTGGGCCAGGATATCAAGGGTAGAGGCAACTAATCGCATGTCAATGGAGTCACTTCCCATTCTAGTCTTACCAAGAACCCGCTTCAGGTATTTGAGGGATTCAGTAGCTGTTGCGTACTTAAAGTAGAACTTGTGAGTCTGGGATGAGGCCAAGGGAATGTTGTCTTGCTGTGCTGGACACTGTGCCTCTGTGCAGGCCAAACTGTCACACAAACTGACGAAGGCATGTAGGTGATGAGATGTCTGTAAATCATCTACTCTCTGCAGGAGATCAAAGCGTAAAAAAGAACAAGCTGAAAATTGAAAATTCTCAGAAAACAAACAAACAAAAAAATGTACTGTGCTATAAATTACAGCACATTTCCTTTAAAAATCCAGCACCAGCTGTCAATAAGTTCCACAAAGTCTATCTGCTGCCAGCCCCCCACCACCACCATTCAAAGTACTCTCTGTGGTACATCTGCCTGTCTATTCCCTACTCCCAGTCCTTATGTCAAAGGACACCCCCTGCCTATCACCCCATCCAAATGGTCTTGTTGCACATCTACTGCCTGCCTCCCCCCCATCCATGGGGCTCCATGGGTGACATCTGCTGCCTGCCCACCCCCGGCCTTATTTCTGATGTCAAACAGCTCTCTCTGGAACACCTGCTGCTAGCCTACCTCTTACCGCCACTCCAGGTGTCAAAGGACTCCCTGTGGCACATCTGCTGCCTGCCAACCCCCTCGAATCCAAATGGCTGATTATGGTGCATCTGCTGCCTGCCTACCCCTTCCCCTGGCCTCACGATCCAAAGGGCTTCCACTGGTACATCTAGTGCCTGCCTATCCACTCCCACCTTGTTCCTGGTGTCAAAAGGCCCCCCAGCAGTGTCAGTGACTCAGCAGGTTGCACACTCGCTCCTGAGGCCGGAAGATCAGAAGGCTGTGGGTTCTATCCCCACACCAGACACGGGTTAAATTCCAATACTGACACTGTAATGCAGCATGAGGGGGGTGCTGCTCTCCTGAGGTGCCGTCTTCTTCCAGATGAGATGTTAAACAGAGGTCCCGTCTGCCTGTTCTGGTGGTTGTTCAGGTGATCATTAAAGATCCCATGGCACTTCTCGAAAACAGTAGGGGAGTTTTTATTTCAACAACCACAACAAAAAGACATCTAATAATAATCATACATCAAAAAACAAAGTATTAATACATATTCAGATACTGACAAACCAAATCCCACCTATCTAGTAACCCCATTAATCTAAATTTACCCTTACTCTATTGTCCTCCTCTTTTCTCGTCCTTTCCCCACATCCCCCTTCTTAATGACCTTTGCTTAATTTCATCATTTTCCCAGTCCAGGCATCTTCCACTTCATTTAAATGAAGACTCATTCATATTTCACAAAATAAGTTAAACCCTTCCACCACATTTCCACTTTTTCCCTTGGGTGGTATTTACAATCATTATTATATACTATTTTAAGCTCTCTACTGCACATTTTCTCAATTCCCTCATACGTAATTTCTTTTTGCCATAGATAGTACTTAATACAAGCAAACAGGACATGTACCGTAGCCCAGTGATAAGAGTCCAATAACTCGGGGAAAATTCCTAAAACCACATTTTTATAATTTGTCTTAATCAACCACGGCAGCTTCCACTTTTCTGCCAAAAAACTCCATAGGCCTTCCGCATGAATGCACTGAAATAAAAAAATGTTCATGAGTTTCCAAATCACACCCACATTCTGGGTGCAAACAATTTCTTTCTTCTACTGCCTTATGTTTATGGTTCCCTTTTACTCCTACTCTCCCATGGGCCATTAGTCATTGTAAGTCCTTCATTTGTCTTGGCACACTTGGGTTGTTTAACATTTTATACACATACTTATTTTCTCTTATTGTACTTCCTTTAAATTCTATCTCACCAATCTCTGTTTCCATCACTATTTTCTTATACATTATTTTCCTTGGTAAGTTTAACAGTTGTTCTTTTGTTATTTTCCATTTCATAATCTTTTTCAAAGTTCCCTCATAATATTTCGATATCTCCTTCCTTTTAAACATTTTAGGAACACCTTCACTCCATGCCTCCCACCAACTTCCTAATATATTTTCCCCCATTTCTCTATCATATTCTCTTTACCCTGTAACATTACCCCAACATTTTTATACCCAAAAATCGTATGAAAAAATATTATTGGGTTTATCATCTATAATCCACCTTGTTTCACTGGTTTATACGTTATTTCTCTATCGGGTTAAGCCTGCTACCCCACAATAACTGAAAAAAAAATCCCCAGTATTCTAGTTTCTAATATTGCAGGCAGGGGAAGGACCCCTGCTACGTAGAGAAAACAAGATAATAAAAACAGTCTAACAACAAATACTCTTCTGTATTTTCACATTTTCCAAGCTTTCCATCTAACCACTTTCTTCTCTCCCTGGTCTATTACTTCCTTCCAATTTTCCATCCCCATATCTCCCTTTCCATATGTTATTCCAAGAATTTTTCTGCTATCAGATGAAACTCTGATATTCCTACATATCTTTTCCCCTTTACTGATTTCTCCTATCTACAAACCTTTACTCTTTTCTAAATTAATTTCTGTCCCCGAAACTTTGGAATACCTTTCCAACTGAATCATTACCGTCTCTATCCCTTCCTGTGAACCTATATATATATATATATACATATATATTCAAATCATCTGTGTAAACCATTACTTTAACCTCATCCTACTCTTGATCACCTTTAATACCTATTATGTCTTGATCTCCTATAGTCTTCCTAATTAATGGGTCCAAAACAAAAGTATATAGTACTGGGCTCAAGGGACATCCCTGTCTCACCCCCCTCTTTTTCATTACACCCTTACCCTGAACTCCTCCTATTTCTGTTTTTAAGACTGCATTTTTGTATAACAGTCCTATCCATCCACAAAACTCTTTTGGTATCTGATACCTCTCCAATACCTGCAGTAAAAAAACATGATCCACTAGATCAAATGCTTTTTACTGATCTAGTGTTAAAATACATGCTTCCTTTCTCTGTTGCTGACAATATTTAATTATGTCTCTAGTTATTATAAGATTTTCCTAGATATTCCGACCCAGAATAGCGCATGTTTGGGCTGGTTCAATCAACACCCTTGCCACGTCTCTTAATCTTTTCTGTAAAATTTGTGCCAATATTTTAAAATCAGAATTTAGGAGACTTATTGGTCTCCGATTTGCAAGCTCTTGCTTGTCCCCATTTTTATATAAGAAAATCACAATTTCTGTTGTGATCTCTACTGGAATATTATGTTCTTGTAATGTAATTAAATACTCTTGTTAAAAGAGCTGCCATAATTTCAGGGAATTCTTTATACAACTCGTTTGAAATCCCATTTTCCCCTGGTACCACCCCACCTTTTAATTTTTTGATTACCTGGTATATTTCTATTTCTTCTCTCTCTCTTTTTAATGAATCTATTTCAGTCCCTTTTAAAACAGGACTTTCCAAATCCTGTAAGTATTCTTTTATTTCCTTTTCCTCCCTTCTCTTATTCTCCTTCAGTAAAGTACCTAAATATTCTTCTACCATTTCATTTATTTCTATTGATTTTTAACAATTTCTCCATTGTTATCCTTTAAAGACATTATTCTAGATCTATTTTTTTTTCCTCTAATGCCTCATATGCATCCAAAAATGGCCTCTTCTGAGTTCCATAATTTAATTACTTAATTAAGGTTTTGTCTCTATTATATTGTATTGCCTTCATTTCTTCTTGTACTTTCTCAATCTGTTGAGACATATCAACCCTACTTACATAGGAAGCTTCATATAACTTCAAAAGCTTATTCCGTAGTTTTAGATATTCAAAAAACTGTTCATTCACCCTCCTTTTTCCAAAGTTTTTTAAACAAGTGCTGACCTCCTTCTTCACTTCTAACCACCATAGAACTAGATCTTCATATAACCCAATTACTGATGCACTACATACAAAAATATCCATTATTTGAATTTTAATAATATCTTCCCTTAAAGCTGCTGTATTCATTTTCCATCTCACTTTTGGCTGCATTATACCCGACTCTGTGTTAATTACACTTCTTATACTCAGATGATCAGAAAATGCATTAGGATTCACTTTTGCATTTAATATCTCTACCCGTTCTGATATAAAAACAATCAATCTTCGTAAAGTGTTTTCCACATTTATATGTAAACTGGCATTCTCCACCCTCTTTATCAAATACATTCTTTAACTCAGCTTGTTTGACAGCTTTTTCTAAGGCAAAGGAGTCATAGTACCTTCTTTCCTGCTTTTTTTCTATCAATCGTATCTAACGTACAATTAAAATCTCCCCTAAAATATATATTCCTAGCTGTACATAAATATGGCTGTATCTGTTCAAATAGCTGTACTCTCTCAGATTTAATCTGTGAAGCGTATAACACAACAAACCTGCTTGGATCTCCATACCATAGCCCGCCCACTATAAGAGCTCTTCCTGGAACAATGTCTATTATTTCTGAAACTTTAAACCTTTACCTGAAAAAAGCATGCCTACTCCATCCGCCCTTTCTAGCCCAAAAGAAAAGTAAGCAGGCCCTCACACCCACTCCGTTTGGGCTACCTTAACTGATTCTATAGAATTAAGCCATGTCTCCTGTATCAAAATCACCTCACAGGCCAGTTTCTTTTAATTCATTCCATGCTTATCCCCTTTTCCTTCCATTTAAAGTACTGTTCCCATTCACAGATGCAATTGAAAACAACATTATTTAATTTAATTTAAATATATCTCCATCCCTCCTTCTCCCTTTTCCCTTTTTTTTTTTTCATATCGACTTCCTTCTTTTCTTCTTTTTTTTCCTTAACGTATTTCGGTGTTCCATACTGTCCTCTTTTCTTTCTTGACTCTCCATTCCCTGGAGTAATTTCTTGTCCTTGTTCTGGGCTGGGTTGTGGGGGGTCCTGTTCTGCCTGCTTTCTTTCCATCACCTTTTGTCTCTCTACCTTTTTCTTTATTTTCTCTTCTTGTATCATCTCAGTCTGAATTTCCACTCTACCCTCATTTGTTTACTCTAGAGAATCCTGTGCCTCTACAGTGGGAGTGATATGTGCAGGAGGGGGGACTTGAGGATGGGGGGGAGGGATCTCTCATTCCTCTAATACCACATGTGTTTCCCTTTCTCTCTCTCTTTTGGCATCTTTTGCTGTGCCTTATTTATCAGATCCTCGGGATCCATGCTACGTGAATTATTCTTAGCTGCTCATGGACAGACTTTTTTTTTTTTTAATTTATGTTGATTCACTTTTTCATGAACGTATCATAAAAATCACAGTTAGTGGAAACATGTTACATTATACTTCATTTGTTAGCTTCAGGATTTTGTTATTCCAATAAGTTTTGATACTTCACTTGGGGGTATAAACAAGCTATGTAACAGTAGTCATAAACCCTAGGAAGGTTAACCACACCACAATCTGTGGGGTAAGAGGAGTTAAAATAATAACATTTTTCAACATGGCCCTAACTAAGCCATTATCTCACAAAACAGATTTTATTTAATAGGTGATCTCTGGGTTCCCTCAGCCCTGCTCGAGTCCCAACAAAACTACCACCAGTGTAATGTCTGTAATAATCAGGTATTTCTACACTTTGGCTCCTTAGTACAATTTTACTTTTTATAAGGACCAAACCTAAGATAGAGCCTGGTAAACAACAGGTAAAATACAAGATAGATACTAGAGTATTCTAAATTTTCAACCAGCCTGATATATATACTAAGCTAATATAATACTGGTGCTGCTTTAACTATTGGCCAAAGCTGAAAATCTACTTTAAAACAGGCAACTTGCTTGAATATTCCTATCCAGAACTGTTAGTCTCAGATCAAACCAAGCCTTTAGACATTGAAGTAATTTTAAGTTTAAAGTTAACTTTTTAACCAGCCTATCGAGGTTTATCGACTTAATATGGGAAACAGGAGTATCGAGTCCATCTATCATCTGTCCACATTGCACCGCATGTTCAGTGCCATTTTAAACTAAGCAAGAAAAAGAAAAGGAAACAAAAAACTTTGCTGCATCGTCCCGATTCAACTAGTCTTTCTTTGCTGACCAGCTTATAGGAATCAGCCACAAATATATGTTACTTTTTCTGTTTAGCACTCACTCTGGTGACCCAAATGTCCCGCAATATCTCCACATGAATATCAACCCTCGTCCTCGGATTCCTCATCCCCTGATAGCTCCAATGGTGGAACGTGATGAAATTCAGCTGCAGTTTTGTCCACCTTTTTCTTCACTTCCTCTGGATTGTTAAATTGAAAAATGTTTCTACCATATGTGATGCGGAGTCGTGTCGGAGCAAGTAAAGAGTGTGAGACCCCAAGACTTTTGAGCTGCTGCCTTAATGGATCGAACAGCTTTCGACTATTTCTGGTCGCATATGACCAATCCAGGAATAGTTTGACCTCCTGATCTTCGATTGTGATCGGGAATTGGGCTCTTGCCCATCCTAGGATAGCATCCCAGACTTCTTGCCCCTCGGTTACTAATAGGACCGTCCTGCTGGCCTCCCGATTTAATTGAGCCCTGCGAAAGTTCACCCGGTAGGCCCTCTTAAGAAATGCTGCAGCTGGGCATATTTCTTCTGGTATTTCATTCTGAATCCAACTTCTGAGGAAGCATAGTAAGTCTCCACCCTGTACACCTCCCGGGAGCCCGACGATGCGGATATTCATTGATCTATTACTATTCTCTAAAGTTTCTAAGCGTGCTCTCAGGTGCGCATTTTCAGTCGTCAGCTTTGCAAAGCCTGCCTGTGTGCGTTGAGATCTGCTGTCCGCCTCAGATACTACTTTTACTGCACTTTCAATTTTGATATCTTGTGCGGTGAGTCTATCTAATACTTTTTCAATTTTGGTGTCCATCTCGCAGACTGCGTTTAACACTTTATCCCATGGAGGCGGATTACTATCTCCACTGGAGTGGGCCCATCTTCTGATCTCTGCTGAGGCTGATATATCAGTCCAGATTTTTGTCCCACTCCTGTAGTTGGATTTTTTGTTCTACCCATGGCAAGTTTAGTATCTATAGGTTCCACGTAACATAGTCTACTCATCTGGAGCAATTAGAGACCTTTTATATGATATTACAGATTTAATAAATCAATTTTAAGTAGTACTCGATGCTGAGCTGAAGCAACCACGTCCTGTCCCAAGTGTGGCTCACTAGCACCCCCGCTCATGGACAGTCTTGATACATATGTCCATATTCCTCACACAGGTTGCATCTCACATGATTACAGCACTGTGAGTTGCTATGCCCAATTTCTCTACACAGCCCACACCTGATGCTGTCACACACATTTGATAAGTGACTTCTTGACCCACATCTATAACATACCTTAGGCTGTCCTGGGTAGAATACAACTCCCCTGTCCCTCCCCAAAAAGAAACTATTGGGAATGTGCTCAATGCCTGCTTCACTTTGATGGAGTCATACCTTGAATTCCCACCCTCCTGTCCATAAAAATTCAGAGTCTATAATTGCCTCTGGGGTCCCAATACTTCACATTTTGAGATTAACCACTGTTGAATATCACCCACATGTACACATTCATTTCTAAATAAAACTGTAATACATGTAATAGTTGTCTTTGTAAGAGGTACTGCCAAAAATGGGGTCCATAATGGGGAAAAATTTAACAGACTATACTTCTGCCAGAGCCTCTCTAATCCTCTCTTTGTCCTAAAACTGATATCAAAAACATCCTCCCCAGACACTTGAATTAAAGCATAAATTTCAGTTGAGATAAACCTCACAGAATCTTTTAATAAAGTTTTGTCCACAAAATATCTATCCAGAAAGTTCTCCATCCCTCCTTTATATCCAAGTCTTACTGCAAAACGCCTAGGTGGGGCTTCTGTATAGCTTGGTTTTGGGGGAGGAATCCCAGTACTTCCCTGATTTCCCGAGGTAAAGTTTTTATCTCCTTGCCCATTTCTCCTTCCTCTGACTCTCACTATGTCTGAGAATGCTCTAGTATCTCCCCCTTCTGACCTCCTTAGTGTCTCCATAGGAGTTTTTACCTCGCTTTCCCTTCCTGCTTCTCTATCGTGTGTTGTAGACTGTGCATTTTTACTTCCTCCCTCCGTATCCCCTACTTCAGTTCTCACACCTCCTATTTGTCTCATGCTCCCCATAGACTGATATTCATTTGTTTTTGTCCTTATTTCAGGCTGTTCTGTTACCCCCAGTTCAGTTTGTAGCAATACATTACCGCTACCGTTCCCAGAATTCCAGTCTTCCTCTGGTTCCCAAGTCCCATCTTGCCATTGCTTCCAACCCACACCTTGTAACACTGGCCCCGGTTGCCATTCTACTCCGTCACTTAAATCAAATGGTAATCCAAAAGCTCTCACCATGACTTTCTTAGTCGAGAGCTGCCTGCATCCATCCAAATCTACTATCCCCCAGGGCGCTTCCTGTTGCAGTCCGTCACTCCTTCTACTGGTACTTGGTTCCTCGTTTGCACTTTTCCTACACTCACACCTTCTCTCCTCCATTCGTCTTTCGTCCTCTTCCTCCAGATGCCTCTGCACTGACTCTTTTTTCAACAGGATCTGTTCTAGGTGAGCCGATGCTCCGTTTTTATCTTTTTCTGTAGTCGGTCTTATAACCCCACAACCACTATCTGGCTCCTCGGATAAATCCACATCTAGGAGCTTCTCCGATATATCTGTGGCTGGGGCTGACTCAAATATTTCTTCCTCTCCTTCTGAAATCCTGCCATCAGCAGGGCCTTCCTTTTCCACCTCCATTAGCCTGCTCTGGTCAGTCTCCTCCATGACCTGCTCCTTCTCTCTCACAGACTGTTCTGAGCTGACCATCCTTCACAAGTTCATGGGAACCCCTACAGCACAGTAAGGGAATTTTCTTGGTGTCCTGGCCAAATTTCCCCAATTCACAAAAAAAAAATACCACCAACAGCTTAATCTGGTTCAATTTCAGTTGGTTACCATCTGTATCCCCCTCCCCCCCGGCCACCCCTAAAAAGGGACTTCTAGTCTCAGTGGGCCTACCGGGTCAACAAAATTAAAAAATGAAAAAAAAAACTGCACATCTGCAGTCTGCTTACCTATTATGTGCTTCCTACAACACACCTGTCTCCTTTCCACCCCCAGCCTCCCAAGTCAGAGCTGGAAAGCTCAACTGTAAAGTGTGCTGCAGTAGATGGAGTACCCGGGTGCAGATATGGGGCCAATGTGCAGCAGGTAGAATGACCGACTGACAGTGCCACCTGTGGCAGACAACATACAGACACCGGTAGAAATAGGTCCAAAACAACAGAAGCTGCAGCACATACCATGGTGCTATTATGCCTGAAACTATTTACCTTTAAAGAGCCACTGACGCCGCACAGAAAACTCTGAAAAACTTAATAATTAGATACATTTCTGCTTGCATTCCATATATAGTCTATATGTCTCCTCCCCCATTGTGTATTACTGAGGAAATTTGTATGGGAAGCATGACAATTTGCTCCCGACAACTCGCTCCAGGACAAATCGCTCCCGACAATACGCTCTGGCATCATTACACTCCTGTAATTACCCGCCCGCAACCAATTCGCTCCTAGTATAATTTTGCTTAACCTGACAGAAGGGAAGTCCAGTAGCAGTGAGCTGTGTGATCCAGGGGGGATTGGGGTTCTGTGTGTGCACCACGGACTGAGCTGGCATAGCATCACAATTTCTTTTGTAACCCCACCAACTGCTAACTGATATTTACAGATATCATTTACCTGACCCTGTAGTCATTTATTGTGGTTCTGTGCTTCATCTTCACCTCACAATTACTGTTCTCTGTCCAAAACCGCCATAGGCCAGCAGAGTGCGTGTGGGTTTGCTATTGGCTATCAGGGTACTTGTGGGTACAGACAATGGCAACTAAAGAAGCCAGTGTTTGAAGATTGGCAGCCTTATAGTAACTGTTGATATGTAAAGCTGCCGATCTGTAATTACAGTGCTGTTGAGGGATGTTGTCGAACTCTATATTAAGAGTGTTGAAACTCCATGAGTTCGAGGACCCACTGGTCGGAGATCACTTGACTCCAGGCTTTTAAGTAAAGAGAAAAGCGACCCTCCTTCCGGCTCCCCTAGCGAGGCATCTAGGGGAGGTGGGTCACCTAGATAGTCAGGTTGTGGGGGGGGGGCGGCAACTGTTGTCTTGTCCTGTCAGGAGGTAGCAGCCAAGGTACCCCTGGCTCCACCTCTGCAACCAAAGCCACCCTGCTGTTGCCTGTGCTGATAGCGGGGCTGCTGAGGTTGTTGGCCCCCACAGCCACGAAAACAAGACTTCCGTGATAATCCCTGTTTCAGGTGGCACATGGACTGCACGGTTTGGATAGCCTTGCCACAGTCCTGTAACTTAGTGATGATCTCCTCTGTGTCTTCTCTGAAGAGCATGGAGCCCTTAAAGGGCGCATCCAGAATGTTCGATTACACATCTGGATTGAACTGAGAAACCTGAACTCAGGCATGACGTCGGAGGCAGATGCCAGTAGCTGCCGCCCTCGAAGAGGTGTCCGCAGAGTCGGGACGCAGAACATGGGTCCCCACGTCTGAGCCAGACTGTAACAATCTGGCAAGCTCGGCCCGTTGAGGGCAGTCAGACAGGCTTTGCACAATGTCAGACCCTGTTCCCAAAGGGCGTTCTGGTACTGGACCATGTGTATCAGGAAGTTAAGGCTCCTGATACTGCAAATGGCAGCAGAGTACACCTTGCGTCCCATAGAATCCAGTTGCTTCGACTCCCTGTCAGGCAGCTGGGAACTCAGGTGCTTGAGCCTCTATGAATGGTCATGAGCGGCCAAAATCACCACTGAGTCCGCAGCGGGTGGTTCAGACAAAAAGGTGTGGTCCTTAGGTGCCTGGTACAGCCGATTAGCCTTTTTGGGCATGGCAGAGGAGGAATGAGGAAGCCTCAAGGTGGCGTAAGCGACATCCTCAAAGGTGTCACTCATGGGAGGGATGACCACCGGTTAGGGTCTTTGGCAGAGGTGAACAGCCAACTGTGGTGCTCGGGGTCCAGGGCTCTGTATCCCAGCCCATGTTCTCCTGATGCCTCTATTACCTCCATAAAGCTGGGGTCATCAGGAGGGGATTTAGGGTGCCCCTCCTGGTCCTCAAGATCAGGGCCAGGGTCGACGTCCGAGTCCGGTACCGAGGAATTGGAGTCGATGTAGGACTTGGAGGAGGAAGAGGAGGGAGAATGATGCCTTCTCCTCTTGCGCCTCTTATTGGGAGAGGGAGAGTGGGAGGAGCTTCTGGATCTGGTCCTCCTGTGTCTCTTGTCCCTGTGCTTCCTGGGTGCAGTGGGCTCCTTCCCTGATTTATGGTCGGTGGGCTCCAGAATGGGAACTGAGTCTGGTTTGGGCTCCCCTCGAGGGTCCGGAACAGGAAGCGTGGGAGGAGGCACACCCACTGGAAGATCCCGTTTAATGGTGTCCCACCAGTGGGGAAAAAAGCTCCTTTACCTGCAGGAGGCCTAACTTGGGGAACTCTGGCGTAGGGGGAGCAGGCACACCAGAGCCGGCACCAGTGCTGTCGTCAGGTGGTGCCAGCGTCAGCTTAGAGCCACCAGTGCCAGTGTCTGGGGGTCACCGGCATCAGTCTAATAGGTGACAATGGGGGGGGGGGGCGTCGGTAACCCCGTCGTCGGGCTCCGACGTCTGATGGACCAGCATCTGTTGTGGAGAATGGGTCCCGGAACTGACAACGGGTTGGGCCGGCATAGCCAGCATTGGGACCACTGTCACCAGAACAAATTTCGCCGGCGGGGGGGGGAGGCCAGTGGAGCAACAGCAGGATGTCGGTCCTGTGCCCGCTTGTCCCCGGACTCTGACGGGCGTCCCTCTGCGGCCTTGGCACGGTCGGGGTGCTTGTGCTTATCATGTTTCTCCGATGAATGCCGATCAGACGCTGGGGGCTGACAACAGTTGGCGTGCTAGGTTTTTGGCGGCAGAGACGATGCCCTGCTGCCGGAATGCCCAGAGGCCTTGCTCAATTCCTGGAGGTCGGCCGTTGAGAAGGAGATCGAGCGGGAGGAGGACTTACCAGTAGCCGCCGAGGAAGCCTTCTCGGTAGGCAGGTGCACCTTCAAGGGCATAAAGGGTGGTCCCAAAGGACTTAGGCGTTGAAGGCCCGGAGGCAGCAGCCAATGGCTTGAGGGTCGTAAGGCAGAAGAAGCAGACTTCGAGCCCAAGGACCTGGGCCTAGATCAGGACCTCTCTCGCTCCTTGTCCCGATGCTTTTCCTTCCGGTGCTTCTTGCAAGCGGGACGATTCCCCCAAGGAAGATCTCTCCATGGCGGCCAATCTGGACTCCACAAGGAAGGCAGAAAGTGACTTTTGTCACCTAATACGCATCCAACTACTAAAAGCCTGGCAGTGGGGGCAGGCGTCGGTGTCGTGGTCGGGCCCCAGGCAATAGAGGCATGCGGAGTGGCCATCCTTAGAGGGGATTTGTTGCCCACAAGAGCACTTGTTGATGTACCCTTTTGAAGAAGAGGATATAGGTTGAAGAGGTTCTGAAATTCGGTGGAGTGAAAATTAGACGAGCCGCCGCATTGATTACGGTAGCCAAAGCTTTAACTAACCCAAGCCGTGTGTTGGGAAAGAACTGGAGCATGTGGGGAACTCCCCCTTTATGTAGGGTGATGTCGGGGGTGGAGCAGACGTCAGTGGGGGCATTCCCACATCAGTACTGCTAGAAAAAGAATTGCCGAGAACAGTCACCAGGTTTGATGTTTGAGTTTTTATTTTAACACCAAGCATTGGATAATATACCACGAAGTAAAAACCTATGATTTTCATGTCAGTTTCCTGTCAATTCTGTTGTAATGTTGTAACTGCAGGAGTGTAATTACGAGAAACGTATTGTCGGAAGTGAATTAGTGGGGCAGCGAGTTGGTAAGGGAGCGTAATATCAGGAGTGAAAATGTCAGGCGTGAATCATCAGGAGCGAGTCGTCATAGACCCATTTTTATGAATACATGGTCTTTATCACTTAAGGTTACTTTAAAGTTCATCTGTCTCTATTGCTTACTCCCTACTTCAGGTCATAATCCTCTGTTGTGACATCACGATCTGTTGCCATGGTAGTAACTGTGATATCACAAGTAGTGCATTATGACCTCAGGTAGGGAGACAGTAATAAGAATAGATGAACTCTTTGCAGCAAAAATCCTGTTTTCATGCAAACAACCTCAGTAATAGGTAAAGAAGAGGAAGAAATATAAACCTAATTTGAAATATAAGCTGAACAGTGTTTAAATATGTTTTGTTAATGTTGTCCTGAAGGTGTCAGCTGCTCTTTAAGCAAAAATAAGCTACCACTGGATTGCACTTGGTTTATTGATGGTGAAATTTAGAAACTTACTAATTTACTGTTTTATTTATTTGAAATATATTTTACCAGGTAATGAAACCAAGTTCAAGAAGGGCTTATTTCCAGTTTCAGTCGGGGATACATGTGAAAAATCAGGGAAAGCAGGGTGAACAATTTACAATACACAGAATGCAACATATACACAGGTGGGCCAATGCTTCCTAACCTGTGCCACTGGCTACTAGTCATGCTGCAGACATCTCCCTTAAGAGAGGTTCCTAATTGGGACACTAGAGATATCTGTAATTTCCGATCAGGAAATTTACACTAAGCTGTGACAGCTCATTTCCAGGTATGTCCTGAGGGTTGTCTTGATACAGTACTGGAGTGAAAGGGTTTTAACAACATCTTAAAAGTATATTGTCAGTGTCAGTGGCTCAGTAGGTAGCACACTCGCCTCTGAGGCCGGGAGATCAGAGGGCTGTGGGTTCAGTCCCCACATCTGGCACTTGGGTTAATATCCCAGTACTGACACTGTAATGCAGCATGAGAGGGGTGCTGCATTTGTGATGTGCCGTCTTTCGCAGACGTTAAACCGAGGTCCCATCTGCCTGGATTGGTGGTAGTTCAGGTGGATGTTAAAGATCCCATGGCACTTATCGAAAAGAGTAGGGGAATTTCCCCGGTGTCCTGGCCAAATTTCCCTCATTCACTAAAAATACCACCAACAGCTTAATCTGGTTCAAGGTCAGTTGGCATTCATCTGTATCCCCTTCCCCCGGGTCGTACCAGAAAATAGGCAGGATTTGTCTAGTGCACTTACCCGGTCAACAAAAGCTAAATAAAATAAATAAATAAAAATATTCACTACATGCACCGGGAGATATTAAAATACACTCAGAACCACAGGCTGTCCACGTACTCTGGAAGGACCTGGTGTGTACCATTCACTTATATGACAAAATGGTCAGCCTTTTAAAAAACCCATGAAAAATGGCAAAATGTAATCTAGTTGTTAAAAGGAATAGTGGCACACAGCCAAGCCTTTTCAAAAATAACCCATCAGTCATTCCTGAGCTAGCTAGCTCAGACTGCAGTCGATCACTGAAGGGGTTAATGTACAGTATGCCTTCCCCCAATTAAAACTACTATTCCCCATACGTACCATTTCTTGTTGTTTTCAATGGAGGAAAAGTACAGGCAGTACCAGGAGCTACTTCCTAAGGAAAAGTATTAATATTGATTTCAAAAATAATAAAGGCCTTGAAATAGGAAACCCCAAGAGGCGATTTTCTGGAGTCTCAGGTCTCCAGCAGTTCCTAAAGGTTGATATGTGCCATAAACTGAAACAGCACATCTGTGCAAGTGGTCTTTTTCAATGGTGACTGGCCCAGTATTTTTGATATTGGTAATGTAGAAAGCCTGACTGTTTTGTTTGATATGTACAAAGTGAGGACAAGGATTTGATGTCTGGGTGGAACTAGTGGTATCATGATCCTTCTAGTGAATTACACGTTAGCCTGTAATTTTCCACAGATTCCTACTATCCCTGGTTAGAAAGCTTTTTTTTTTCTTTTCTTTTTTTTTACTTGAATCAAATGGTCAAGTAATGTACCTTGATTCAGTGTTTGCCAGCAGGGACTTCATGTGCATGAACAGAACCCCTGACATCCCAAACCTCAGACTGGAAAATACATGGGAGCCCCCACCCAGAAGTATGACAAAGGGAGGGAGCTGAATCAGCAATCCCAGGTTCTCTAGACTTAAATTCTACTTTCTTAGTGTGCGACTGTGTTGATGTTTAAACTGATTTCACAAGTAAAGTAGAAGTGCTTGTACACACAAAAATAGGGAGGCAGTATAGTGCAGTGGTTTAAGGCTCTGAGCTGCAAATTTGGAGACCTGGTTTTGAATCCCACAGCCCCCACTTGCATACTGTGTGACCCTGAGCAAGTCACTTAACTTCCCTGTGCTCCCAGGTTGCACCTGTAAACAAGCTTTCAGCTTGCTTAGTGTGTCTCGCCTGGTTAAACAATTGGAAAGAAAAATACTGGCACTAGATAAAGACCCTGGTAACATTGGCTTTGTGGTGTGCTGGTACATTTCATCAAGCACTCACTGTGCCCCCTCTTAAGGCATCCCATTATCCTCCTTACCACAAAAAAAAAAAAAAAATCAGACAGGTTATTAAAGCAGAATTGTACAGTAAAATCATGTTCATCTTTGTTTGACAGGCTGTGGGAAGAAGGATGGCGACTCTCGTTAGCTTTGCACTAACCCTTTGGGCTTCCTACAACTGAGTGACCTTGCCTCATACCACCTTTCTGTTCAGTTGAAGCACTGCTGCAGGGAGCCACAGAAGAGAAATGTAGAGAGGGGGAAAAAAAAAAAAAGACTGATTGCCGTCCTGGTCCTTTTCCTATCAGGAAACACATCCTGTTAATGTTTGACTCTGAAGTGGCTGCGCTGAATGTTTGTTGCTGCTGACTACGCCCTGAGGCTCGCCAAAACAGCCACAAAAACAACCGTTTCCTCTTTATGAAAAAAAAAGAGAGAGAGAGAGGAAGAGGGACTCATTCCAGGACTGTTGCTTCCAAGTATCCTCAGTCACTTGCTACTTGGATTTCTTAAGAGCTACATAATGGAATGGGTTTCAATGCATTGTTCAGGTTTCAGTGAAATCCAGGACTAACTTCCTACTTCCCAATGCTCCTTGTGGCTTGTTAGGAATTGCCGAGTTTCTAAACCACATTATCAGCAGCTGGAGTGCTAAACTACTGTATGTCAGTGTTTCACATTGCTCTCTCGCGCTCTCTCTCTGGTTAGATGCCAATTTTCAGAGGTGTTTTGCCTCACCTATATCTGAATCTGCATTTCTGAGGGAAAGCAAAAGGATTGTGTGTTAGCCTGGATAAGTCTCTCTCATCCTTTCATTTCACCGCCATAGGAAAGGAATGGACCTACATGCATTTCGACTCACCATGGGCCACTGTTCGATTGACAAAGCACAGCAAGAAGGTGGATAAGCAATATCTCAAACTTGTTATTCTGGGTTTTTCTTGGGGGGTGGGAGGGCTTTTGTGTCTGATTTGGAATCTAAGTTCACAGTGGACCAAGAACATAAGACTCTGAACTTGGAGAATGAATGGAGATGTCCTCTAGCAATCACTGAGATGCTTCTTGGGTACATTCTGGCAAATCTCTCTAATGTTACGCAGCTGATAAGCAACTTCAACTTCGGACAGCTGGTCATCATCTAGACACTGACACCTGAAGACCGTGGACTGAGTGGCAGTATTGCTATGACTGTCCAAAAACTGGTGGCCGTAGCAGTAGCGGTGGCCTTTATTTCACTCATTCTGAACAACACAGCAGCTTTTACCCATAACTGGGTCTACCAAGCACTGGAGGATGGGCGGAAGCGCACAGTGGGGCTTTGGAAGATGTGCTGGGTGGCTGAGAAGGGAAGAGGTGCTGGTGGCACCCGGCAGGGGACAGAGCGGGAGTGTGAGACTCAGAGCTGGGGGTCGGAATACCCTGGGCTTCAGGAATTTCGCCACACAGGCAAATGTAAGTTTAAACACAATTTTGCAATACACGTGAAACTCAGTTCTTTTGCAGGAAGGTGCCCTTGTGAAAATGTGAAGGTTTCTTGAAACAATTGTCCTACATCCAGGGACACCTTTTACAATGCAATATTCAAACACAGTCCGAATTTCTTGAATTTTCTGCATGTATCTCCCCTTTTCTTTTTTACTGAGGGCATTTACATGAAAACAGGATCTTTGCCTTTCAGACTTCATCGCATTCTCCTTTATCCTTCACTGACATCATAAGCCTCTGTTCACGAGATCATTCTGCTTTCCTCGGTAACAGACTGTGACGTCACAAATGGAAAATTAAGACTTCGGCAGAGGAAAAAGGAAAATGATAAGCTAAAAGCTGAGCCACAGCGATCCTGTTTTCATACAAATTGCTTTTACTTTCAGTTAACTTTTCAGGGGAGAGGAGATAATAAAGAGTTTAAAACTTAATTCTTGATAAAATGTTAAGGGTCCTCATGTTTGAATTGAAATGCTCCTCTGTGAATATTTGTATTTATTTATTTTGAAAAGTTTCACCAGGAAAGACATACTGATACAATAGCTTGTTTTCAGATGCATCCTGGGGAAAGGGAAGGGGGTACAATATTGATTTGAGTACAGAGACAGATACAATAAACATAGACACAGAATTAATTCTGTACAGAACATTAAGGCAACATAAAACATTTTGTGGGATAGTCAGGCAGTACTTGCACACATAAATAATATACATATAATCATGTTGCATATAAACATACATGTTAACATTGTATTTATTCTTACAAATCTATTTACACATGCATGCATTTCTGCTCAGTTACACAGTCAGATATTAACATGCTGATCTAAAGCGGGGACGAATATTAGTCATGAAGAGATTAGATGCTACCAAGTTCCAAGGTGGTTTGTTTTCTAAGTGATGGTATACCCACGAAACACATTTATTAATGGTGTCCTGCATAAGCTGAGGTGAGTCTGTCAGCTACAGCCAGGCACAGACCTAATTCCGGTCTTTATTTACAATATGTAAGTAGAAAGACACAAGTAGGTAAGAAACTACACACCAGATCAAAACTGGCAGAAAATTACTGGCTCTTAGTAACAACCTCGTAGATTGATATAGCTCTGCTGTGGTACAGAGGCTTGTCAGTCAATGAGATTGTTACTAAGAACCAGCCAAAATGTAAGTGAATACCATAGTGTGCTGCTTCACGAGGGGCTACTTGAAGGCAGAAATGCCCCAGCTAGCCCCACAGCTCAGGGCAGTCCAGTTTGGCAAGTGAAGTGTTTAGACTTGAAACAAGTCTTCCTGGGCAGCTGTCCATTTTTCCGTGCTGAAAACTACTAAAATCTGTTCTTGAAGTGGAATGAGCACACCATACTGTCCACAGTGAGACAGATGCCACACATACACACACACACGCACACAGTTTATCTTGAGGAAGGGCACAGTTTAATTAGTGGCATGAACACTAAAAACCTGTGGAAAAGCTATGCTGAGTTGTTGCCAAAATGACAAGGTAGGGTGCAAACACCCCTTTTAGATGAAACTACAAAAAGAAATTTGTGGATGAACAGGGTTGTCTGCCACTGTAGTACAGCATTTCTGGGGTTTGTTTATCAAGATGCAGCATCTCCCTATTAGTGGGATCCTGCTTCTACATGATGTCACTGCTGTGAAAGAATGAGGCACAGCATGGTAAGGTGCATTGCTCAAGGTCACAGAGTGAACTACTGGCTGTGGTAGGATTCAGGCTGGGGATCTCCTGTTTCACTATTTCATCATCATCATCAATCAATATTTATTGGAGGGAAAATTGAGAGAAACTCTCATTTACAATTGCGTCCAAGAACAAAAAACAGAACATCTCAGTTGCAGTTATACATACAGCACATGAATCAAGGAAATCTAAAAATACAAACACAACATCACATGCAATAAAAAAAAAAACACACGTATTACTTAAGATAATTAGGAATATAACATTCAACCATAACAATCACACTGGCTATACAACAACCTGTCAATAAAAATGTGGAACACATTAACCACTGCACCACACTTCCTTCTCAGTTTCATAAATCGATTGCATCGTATGCAGATCAATTAGCAAATCAATTTAAAAACCCAGCATTATTTTGCTATTTGAACTGCATTTGAAAAGACAGAAAAAACAGGTTACTCACCTGTATCCATAGTTCTAGGAGTGGTATATGGTTCATATCCACACTCCTGACAGTTTCACTGGAACATACTAATATGCCGGATGTCTTTAAGCTAAGCTCCTCCCACCATCTGGGCAGTATATCCCCCAACTCTACTCCTTGATGTCAGATCTTTGCATGCTGGAAGCAGGGATCCCATGTGCCACTTGCCAGGTGAGGCCAGGTGGGTTGTGAGGATGTGAACCATATACCACTCCTAAAACCACAGTTACAGGTGAGTAACCTATTTTTCTAGGGGCATGGATATGGTTCACCATTCACACTCTGGCAGATCCCTAGCAGTTCTCTGAGAGGAGGAGGGGGCAAGGCGTGCACCCTTATTTGGCGAACAGAGACTGGAGAATCGAGGTCCCAAAACCAGCATCTCAGCATGACTCGTGGGAAATTAAGGTGTGTGCTGACTTCCAGGTAGCAGAACACGGTCATGGTGTTGTCCATCTGGACCTGCACAACCTGACCCCTGACTAGGGCCGAATTCTGTCAGTGCAAGTCGTACTGCATGGAGCTCCAGCAGGTTTATATGGTTGCAGGACTCCCAGGATGACCAGAACCCGTGGGCTATGTTATCTCCCAGATGCACTCTCCACCCCACCAGAGACATGTCCATCATGAGCATGACAGTCGGTTCTGGGCAGACAAATGGGATTCCTTCCTCCAGGTGTTCAGGGATCAGCCACCATTGGAAGACATCCAACATCAGCTGGGTCTCTGTGACTGGCTGGTCCAAGTGGCCTAGGCACAGAGACCACTGACTGCCCAACACCCACTGGAGGTGGTACATCTGCCAGTGAGCCCAAAGGACCACAATGGTGTAGGACGCCACGTACCCAAACAGCCTCAGGAAATCCTGGGCAGGGCGTGACAGCCCAACCTGAAATGATTGGGCAACAGATGTAAGATTCAGTGCCTGGTCCATGGGAAGTAAGGCCTTGGCCCAGAGGGAGTCTAAGGAGTCGATGAACTTGATGCATGGGTAGCAGTTCGGACTTTTCCGGGTCGACCAAGAGGCACAAGTCTTGACAGGGCCGGAGAGTCAGATCTCTGGACCTCTTCATGGCCTCTCTGGATGGACTAGCTAGCGGCCAGTCATCCAGGGGAGATGTCCCCTGACACCTAGGCACCTCAGCTATGCTGCCACCACTACTATGCACTTGGTGAAGACCCTGGGTGCTGAGGAGGGGCCAAAGGGCATGATCTGGAGCTGGTACAGGACCCCCTTCTGCTCAGAGCTGGAGATACTGGCGGTGAGATGGACAGACTGGGATGTGGAAGAATGTATTCTGGAGGTCTAGGGAGCAAAAACACATGCTCTGCTCCAACGATGGAATAAACTGATTCAGAGTGATCATCCGGAACTAGCATTTCTGCATGAACTGGTTCAGATCATGCATATCCAGTATGAGGCACCAGCCCCCCCGATCCGTTTTGGGTCCTAGAAGTACCTGGATACATAACCCTGACTGGGCAGGGCATCTGGGACATGGGTTATTGCCCCTTTTGCAAGGAGCTGAGCAGTGTCCTCCCAAAGGGCAAACAGCGTGTCCTGTGACACCCTGGACTCCCAAGGTGCATGTAGGCAATAAGGCAAGAGAACCTTGAAGTCCAGAAGCAACCCACTGCCCACTACGTCCAACACACACTTGTCCGTTGTGATAGCAAACCAACACGGCAAGAAGTGATGTAGTCAACCTCCTACTGGGAATGCAGTCAGAGGCAGGATGGGTGGAGGGATGACACCCCCCAACCCTTCACTGGGCAGTTTTTGTGGGGGCACCAGCGGCTGCATCCAGAGGGGCACTACCAACCCTGCCCCCCCTTTGTAGGACCCTGGCCCCTGGACTTTGGCTTGAGATGCCAGTCTGGGTACTGCCCCTGCAGGGGCTGCTGCTGAGGAGGCTGTGGCTGAAAAGACTGATACCGGAATGCCTGCTTCTTAGGCTTCTTTTTTGTGTCCTTCTGGGACGATGCCACCCCAGGGTCAAATAGGTTGGTGACCAAGAAAGGGACATTGACCAGTTTAAACTCGGTGTCTGCCATGAAGGTGGACAGATGCAGCCAGGCCCTGTGATACATGAAGACAGCCGCTACCATGTCACAGGTGTATGAATCACCCATGTCTGAGGCTGTTTGAAGCTGGTGTTTAGCCAGCAGTTGACATTGGTCTCTGATGACCATCACCGCTGACTGCTGAGCAGCTGGGAGGTAAGGGAGGATGGAATCAAAAACTCCTATCTGGAAGTGACTGAAACTGGCTATCAATAACTAGCCTAACGGAGACCCAAGGACACTACAGTGTACACTGTTTTCATGGTGTGGTCAGTCTTACGGGACTCCTTGTCCAGAGGCTTGTCCACATTCCCCTGTGTCTGGACTTAGGGAACACCAAATCAGTCACCAGTCGAGGAAACTGAGGAAATAAATCCAAGACACTAGAAAACTTGGAAAACAAAGTTCACCGATGGTGCACTAAATCCTAAGTGAGATCAGCGAAGGAGGTGACCTGTTATTCCAGCAGAAAGATCTGATGTCACGTGGTAGAGTCTGGAGATATACCACCCGAGTGGTGTGTAGGAACTTAGCTTAAAACCTTCCAGCATAGTAGCATATTCCACTGGAACTGCCAGAGGGCAGATAATGAACCGTATCCATGCCCCTAGAAAAAATATACAAGACTTGGCCTGTGCCACAAGGCTGGTCTTATTTTATTATGTTATCCCACCAGTCTCACTGTTATAACTGTAGTTATATGAGCATCATATTCAATGTCAGTTTTACAATTCCCACAAGGAGGGCTATGACGCAGGGGTACTGCTTTTCAGTAATGCTCCCTATACTGTATACAGTGGTTCAAGAACACCCAACACCAGGCAGTTAGTTTCATCCCCCTAGCACCAAACTCACTTACAGTCCCCAGCCATATCACCTTTTTTTGTATTCTCTAATGATCCAGGTTGGGTACCAGACCTGTCAGGTCACTGGGGAACAGGGCCAGATATTTTTTATTCCCTGATGAGCCAGGCTGAAGACCAGAACTGTCAAGTACTTAGAGGGTGGGTGACAGATTGTTTTTCCTTGCAGACAGGCTGGGTAGGGCTTTGGATTCATCAAATTGTTAAGGGGAGGGGGATTTTTTATTCCAGGACGGTCTGGGTTTGGCTGTAGACTCGTCAGGTAGTTGGGTGGAAGACGAGGGACAGATATTTCTATCTCTAACAGATCATGTTGTCACTGGACCAGTAATGTAGTTGGGAGAAATGGGCAGATTTTTTTTTATTCCCTGACAAGCCGAGTTGAGCACTGGACCCATCAAGAAGCTTGCTGGAGGGTGACCAATTTTTTCTATTCCCTAAACAGGCTAGGCTGGGCACTGGACCATTCTGCTGTGTCGCAGGATAGGCTACAGTGTACATGGCAGTGTGATCCTATGTGCATCTTGGGGCAAGAGCAGAGCTGAAGTTGAGCACTGAGAGAAGGAAAGAGCAAGAGAGGAAGAGTGGAATGGTGGAGTCGGGATCACAGACACTTTGCATTACAGCCTTGGAAGTGCATACCATCAGTCCCCCTCAGCCCAGTCTCCCACACTAGTGCACTGTGGGCCAGAGAAGGTGGAGATGGCGGAACAGGGTGGGGGCAGCAGTAGCCCTAAGCCTCCTATGCAGTATTTGAGCCCTTCACTGTGACCTGAGTGGATGGGCATGGGGAGGGCAGGGTTTTACAATCCCACCTATTTCACCTGCAGCTCACTGCTTTGCTACTGCACCTTCTTTTGCTAATACACACACTGTAGGTTTAGCATGGGACCCCACAGATACTTGGAGGGACAGAGACAGATTTGTATTATTTCCTAATGGGCCAGGTTGGGCACTGGACAGGAAAGATAGTTGGGGTAAGTGATGGCCAGATTTTTTTAAATTCCCTGGCAGGTGCAGTTGGGCACTAGACCTGGCAGGTTGTTGAGGGGGACAGCCAGATATTATTTTTATTCCCCGATGGGCCCTTTTTATTTCCAGACAGACCAGGATGGGCACCGGACCCGTCAGGTTGTTGGTGGGAGATGTTGGTGGGAGGGTGACAGTTTTTATTTATTCCCTAATGGGCACAGTTGGGCACAGGACCTGTCAGGCAGTTTGGGGAGGCGGACAGATTGTTTTTTTATTTCTTGACAAGGCCAAATTGGTCACTGGATCTGTCAGGTTGTTGGTGGGAGGGGGTATATACATTTTTATTCCCTGACAGGCAGGGTTGCATACTGGATTCATCAGGTAGTTTGGGAGAGAGGGACATATTTTTTTTATTCCCTAATAGGCTGGGTTGGGTATCAGACCAGTTAGGTAGTTGGGAGGAGGGCCAGATTTTTTTATTCCCTGATGGGTCAGGTTGGGCACGGGATCTGTCAGGTTGTTGGGGAAGGGGACAAATTTGTTTTATTGCCTAAAGGGTTGGGCATTAGAACATCAGGTAGTTGGGGAAGAGTGACAGATTTTCTTTTTTTATTCCCTGATGGGTTGACCCACTCACTGGACCATCAGATAGTTGTGAGAGAGGGGCCAGATTTTTTTTATTCCCTGTGGGGTCAGGTTGGGCACCAGAAATTATTTTCTAGTCTGCATTCCCTGTGCTACCAATATGGAACTCCTGTGCCTTGTAAAACACTTTGGGATACAATGTTATGAAACCCATTATTTAAAACCTAATTCTATTATACAATCTCTGTGCCACCAGAATCTCACTCCTGCGCTTAGTAAAGTACCGGACTTGCCACAGTTGGAGGGAGAGAGACAGATTTGTTTTGTCCCTGACAGGCTGGGTTGGGCAGTGAATCCGCAAGGTTGTTGGGAAGTGGGGCACAGATTTTTATTTATTCCCTGATGGGCCGGACTGGTTACCAGACAAATCAGGTAGCTGGGAGGGGGGCCAGATTTTTGTTTTTGTATTCCATCAGGCCAGGTTAAGCACTGGAAATTCTATTATAGTCTACGTTCCCTGCATTACCAGTATGGAACTCCTGTGCCTTGTAAAACAATTAGGGATACAGTGTATATGGAAGTCATTATATAAAACAAAATTCTACTATATTCGACAGTCCAACACTACCAGATTCTCAAGCATCGGACCTGTCATAGTTTGGGGGGGGGCAGAGTTTTTTTCCCTGACATGCAGGGTTGAGCACAGCATCCAACAGGTAGTTAGTGGGAGGCGGGCAGATTATTTATTTATTTGTTTCTTTATTTAAATAACCTGGGAGAGAAGTATGGTAAACTGATGACGCCCACACCCGCCATTTTTTCCCCAAAAGGCTTTGCTTCTGAGAGATGCTGTCAGGCAATGGTGATGGCCCAGGGGCCAGTGCTCCATTGCTCAGCATGCTAAGTAGGACCATGCATGGCAATGTGAACCCTGTGCATGTGTCAGGGAAAGTGCAGGGCTGAGATCGAGTACCTGAGAAGGAGAGCTAACGAGAGAGGGAGAGTCGAGTGGTGGAGGTGGGATCACATGCACTTGAGATGACAGTCTCTGAAGTGTGTACTGTCAGTTTCCTTCAGTCCAGTCTCCCACGCTAGTGGACTGCAGACTGGAAGTGATGGAGAAGCCCAAACTCTGTGGTAGCACTAACAACGTGGTGGCAGAGGGGTACATATCTTTTTTGATCCCTGACAGGCTGGGTTGGGTACTGGTCCCGTCAGGTGGCGGGGGGGGGGGCATATTTGTTTTCTTTTCTTCTCTGATGGACTAGGTTGGTCCCTGAACTTGTTAGGTAGCTGGAAGAAAGAAGGATACAGATTTTTTTGTTCCCTGACAGGCTGGCTTGGGCGCCAGACCCTTCAGACAGGGGCCAGGCTGGGCATCAGAAATGTTATTGTATTCTACATTCACTGTGCTTCCAGTGTGTAATTCCTGTACCTTGTAAAACACTTTAAGATACAGTGAGTATAGAAGTTATAATTGTAAACTGAACTCTTGTATTACAGTACAGTCCATGGGCAACCAGAACTTAACTCCTGTGCTTTGTACCCTGTCAGGTCACTGGGGTGGAAGGACAGATTGTATTTATTCCCTGATGGCCTGGGTTGGGCACCAGATCATCTTTTGATTTTTTTGCATTATCAAACGAAAGACATACAAACATTTCCTTGGCTCCAAGGCATAGAAAATGATATAAAAGCACTGATACACGGAGTACTAATCTTGTCATCCAGAGTTACAACATATGGAGGGATTCCAGTTGATAAATGTGTAAACACGGACATTTATATTATACATTTGTCCCCAAAAATGTTAACCACTGGCTACTTGCGGCAAGACCATGGACTTACATGTGAAAATGTAATGCCAGGAAGTGTAGGGTAATGCATCTGGGAAAGTGGAACCCAGAAAAAAGGTACGTACTAGAAGGGCATCAATTAGAGGAGACAAAGATGGAACAGGATCTGGACATGATCATTACCAATGAGATAAAGGTAGGAAAACAATGCAAAAAAGCAGCGCAGAAGGCAAGTGGCATCCTCAGATGCATAGGAAGGGATATTACGAGCAGAAAGCAGGAAGTTATCATGCCCCTCTACAGATCCTTGGTGAGGCCACACCTCGAGTACTGTGTCCAGTTCTGGAGGCCTCACCTAAAAAAGGACATTGACCGTCTGGACGGTGCAGAGAAGGGCCACAAAGATGGTGCAGGGACTGCATTATGAGCTATACAAGACAAGACTCAAAGAATTGAGTTTATTCTCTCTGGAACAGAGAAGAAACAGGGGGGACATGACAGAAACATTTAAGTACGTCAAGGGAATTATTACAACTCAAAAGGAAAACCTCTTCCAGGAAAACAGGACAGCGCGTACCAGAGGGCACAACTTGTGTCTGGTGGGAGGCAAGTTTAAAAGCAACTCTAGAAAGTACTTTTTCACTGACAGAGTGATAGACCCATGGAACAGCCTGCTACCAGAAGTGGTGGCATCAAGGACAGTAGGGGAATTCAAACTCGCTTGGGACAGACAATGTGGACAACTTAGGAAAAAAATATAATTGGGGGGGTAGCCACCTTGGGCAGACTAGATGGACCCCATGGTCCCCATCTGCCAACAGTATTCTTATGTTCTGTGTCTTTCTCAATAATAGTCGGGAGTGCAGAGCACTCCTGAAGTGTCTCAATAAGACTTTCAAAAGTTCATGTAAAAGCAAAAAGCTTGATAGGTTCTCCAATAATCAAGAACAGGTCTGGAGGAACCTTCACCCCCCCCGACTTCTTCAAATCAATCACTGTTATTTTTACAGTTCTCAAGCACTCCCTTTTTTTTTCTTCACTTAAAATTTAACAGGTTAGAACTCAAAATTTGCTAACCACGAGATCAAACTTTATGCAAACAGAAAGCATAATTTCTGCATGAATATACTAAGAACTAGTTAAGCAGGCACAGTGATGTGAATCTTTCACTAAATATGATTGCATGAGGCATCCCTTGCCCCACAGCATAACAAGAACACTGGGTGGCAACCATCGCGTTATGAGGTGAATGTTTCATGCAGTACCTAAATCCAACCGTGTGGCTGACGTCATTTTAAAGAGAAAAGTCTTCACTTCTCTCCACGCCAAGGCACTATACAAAATATAAATTCTGGTAGTTCCACATTCACATACAATGTGCTTCATCTGAAATTAGTGTACCTCGCGTGCTGTGCCCCAGCCAGAAACCATAAGTAACTGAACAGCATTTGGAAACCTAGTACTAAGATCCAGGAAGCAAACACACTAGTACCATTTGTGGTTCCATGTCGTCGCAGCAACAGGAAATTCGATGACCGTCACTACAGCGACGGCACAATGCCGCCAATTGGAACTGTGCTGTCGCTGCACAAAAGTGTGTTTTGCAGGGGCCTTGCCCCTCAAGACATTTGCAGGGGGCTCTGCCTCAAGACTTTAGATAACCAATTCCAAACTGGAGTTGGTTCGGGGGAGGAGGCAAACTCCCCAGAGACAGCAGCATCAGGAAACCAGCAGACCATCACAGCGAACTGTTGATTTTGTTGCTGTGATGGTGTTCGCTGTGTTCCCGTCACTGTGGGAATGGTATACCCCATTTGCTAATACCATGATATCTTTATTTTTAACCAAAGCCAGGATGGACCACTGCTCTTTTTCTGCCGTCACTGTCTGTTTCTATATTTCTAAATCTGCAGGGGAAGTTTTAAAATGTAAAGTTAAAGTCCAAAGAAAACAATAAGTTCAAGTGGCTTCTGCTTCACCAGCTGAATCTGGGCTAGCCTTCTCAAAGTCCTCTTTAATTTTGGCCACATGTTTCCCTGCCTCTATGGGACTGTTGAAAAGATACGTCTTCCTAGAATATATCAAGCACAGCTTTGCAGGGAGCAACAAAGTATGTGTAATCCCCATCTGTCTTAAGTAATTTCTGATGGCATCAAATGCCTTCCATCTCTGCCAGGTAGAGCATACGAGATCCCGGAAGCAGAACACTTTAGTACCATCTGCTGATACCATATAATGTATGGGAGAGGGCTGTATGTATAGGATTCACTTGAATCCCAGTGCTGTTGTACCATCAATGTGATGTAAAAGGTTGTCATACCATCATGAGTATATCACACATCAATGGTACAATGACACAGAACATGTTCGTACATGCACGTTCCGCAAACTGGAACGGGTTCGCGCATGCGCTTTCCGCGAACCCCCCTCTGTCTGAAACAGCCGTGGCGATGACAGATGAACACAGAATAGAGTGACGCTGACTAAATGTGAGTGCGATGGACTACTTACACTTGTTAATAGTGGACCATACACTATAAAAGACAATGTATGGTCCACTATCGGCACCAAGCGTGTGTAGCCATCTCGGGGTAGCCATGGTGACCAAAACCTCTCGAGCTTTGCTCTCGAGGTTTAAATGGTCACCGTGGCAACCTCTCAATGGCTGCACATGCTTGTTACTGATAGATGAACATACATTAATCGCTATGTTACCTTTATTTTTTAGCCAGGACAGAGTCACTCGTATGCATTCCCACTGTAACAATTAACAAGGTACAGGAAGTATTTGGTTCAGTCACTCGTTTCCTAGGATTCATTCTCTATATTTTGTTGATTTGCCCAAAGAAGTCAATGTCCAGAAATAATTTTAATAGTTCTATGGTGAAGGTAAGCGACTGTCTCGTTCTCTACCCTCCGGGATTCCTAGGAGACAAACATGTGCCTGCCTCGTGCCATTTTCCAGCTGCTCCAGATGCGTTCATAAAAGGTCGTTTTCTTGCAGCAGCCCTGCCGATACCACCGTAGGCTTTTCAGCTTGTGGTTTGTGCCTGTCTGGCATCTGAGGAGATCACTTCTCGTTTTGTTTCAACCTCTGCTGTCCGAGTAGTAAAAGTGTCCTGTCCATTTTTCTGTCAAGCCTTTTCACAAAGCACTCAAGGTCTTTCACGGCCCTCAAGACCTTTCTATTAGAGGGCTCAGTCTCCCCGTCTTCTGCTTTGCCCTTACTGGAGTCTTGCATGGCTGCTCGCTTTGGTCCTCCCATGGTGCGAAACAAGCCCAAAAACACACCAAAATCATTGCCTTCATCTGCTCTGTCGAATGTATATATTTGTGTGCAGTAGAAAGCACTATATTTTATAGACAATAAGCAAGAAGTTGGGCAGAGACACAGAGCTCAGTCAGCACATGTCTTGTCTCGTCGGCCACTAACCACGCCCCCTGCACTGGCAGTTTTCAATGTAATAGTAGTGTGAGCATGCATGGGATTTGATGGGCTGAAAATAATATCTCCTTGTAAGTAAGTATGACAAAAAGATTAAAACTATTTTTATGTTGGCTAAGTGTTGTTTTTCAAATTGCCTCTCCCGAGCACCCTTTTGCTCCAGCAACTGATCCTCCCACCCCGTGCTACTCGGAGTCACTGGAAACTCAGCAGTTTTTTCATTGACCGAGAGGCTGGAGGAGATAATTCCTAGTTCCTGCACGCATCAAATGACGCCATAGCTCTATCTGTTGTCCTTTTGCATTTCGGTAATTAAGCAGCATGACAACTCTGTTTTAAATAGACAATTTCACTTTTTTCAGTAAATAAAGGTTAGCTTTCCGTTCACAAAGTTATGTAGACCGAGTTTATTACCACTTCCTCCGAGCTCATTCACTGTCATTCTTGTCATCACACCAAGGGGGAGACCAAACCTGAGGATTTCTTCGATGTTATCACCCAGGTCACCTGCACGTGCACAAAACAGTGGTCACTTGCTCAACAGGCTCTCATGCACTCTCCTCCTCTGCAGCCAATAGAAAGTTAGCAAAGCATTGCAGGCAGTTGCGAGTGGCAGTAATAAGGCACAACTCGGTCACCGACGACCATAAAATGGCATACCCCAGTCCCCCAACGCATTTCAACCGGACATCTACAAAACCCTTCCTGACTTCGATCCCAATAGGAACTGGTCTGCTATGCAGACCAACCCTAATAAAACAAATCAAGTCGTTTGTCTTTATGTTTATTTACATACCAAAAAACGATGGAGGGGACAAAACAGTTCAAATATTGGCAGTCAATTTAGAAACCTTTTAAGTTACATCACACTCTGCAACATGCAACATAGCACACTGCTGCATAGTTCTCAACACACATGCACAAATTCCATCAAAACGTGCAACACAACACACTGCTACACAGTTCTCAACACACATGCACGCATTCCATCACACCCTGCAACATAGCACACTGCTGCACAGTTCTTACACATACACAGGTGCACAGTCTTATATTAATGCTTGACTTGCTGACCTGCAGGTATCTACTAAACTAAAATAATTAAAACCATTATCTGTAAAGTGATTGCATTTTATTTTTGTATTTTTATGAATTTTACTTTGTTTCATTATTAGTCTTATGCCGGTGACTAGCTAGATAAACTATGACTACAGTAAGGGAAATAACTGCCTCAATCCTTTCACTTGAAGAAGGCACATATTCTATACCATACGGAGATAAACACTGTGGGAGTTCCGTTGTGTAAAAATCAACTTCCCTGTGCTCAACTTCCTCTCTTTCTCTCCCTGTCTGCTTAACTTCCCTGAGCGTTCCTTAACCTGCCATTCTCTCAGCTGATGACTGCTCATGGCCAGGGTTACCGATTTAAGATGATTCATTTTCAAGAGCTGAAACTCCACAAATTATAATGATAACTGCTGCACTAATTTCCAGATTTTATCAGGATTCTACTGTCTAACATTTTTAAAGTGTTCCCCCTAACCTGATCTCCTATTATCTACAGCTTTTGACTACCAAATCAGTTTTATCCCATATCCAAGCTGACCCTTACCGTGCTTCTTACATTTTTCCTTTGGCCAACCTTAGAAGTACTGGCTGGCCTGGCTGCTTGGTGGTAACACTTTGTGCTGAGACACAGGAGAAATGGGCTAGGAAGCAACCCCGGGGGCTGGACTGCCCCATTGTTTCATGAAAGTCACAGCAGCTACCTTTTCATTTGACTTTTACTCCAATAATGCAGGCTGGCGATAGTTAGGCAGGAAAAAAATACCATGAGTATTTAGATCTTAACAAAAAAAAAAAAAAAAAGGTTAGATCGGATCAACTGGATCCCTGTTTCTTAAAACTGGGCAGCCCCATTCTCACAGCCTCCTTGACTTATTTATTTAATCTATCCATGATCAACAATGATATTCCCACAATATGGAGAACTGCATACATAACACTGCTCTTTAAGGCAGGAGATAAGTCCAGTCGTAACAATTATTGTCCCATATCTAACCTAAACCACGTAAGGAGGAGCACTTAGCCACATATAGCAACCTAGTCCATTTAATAACTCATCAGAACTGTGCTTATGGGCTGCTGATGGCCCAGTGGGTAGCACTACATGCTCCCACGCTGGTGACCCAAGTTCAGAAGGGAGCTCAAGAAGATGGACGAGCGGTCGCAAGGGTGGGGGGGCACTAGGTCAAAGCACTGACTCAACAGTAGTGCGGTTGAAAACTGCAAAAGCAAACAACAATGTGGTGCATCAGCAAAGACGCCGACCGCTATATATGAAGCAAAAATACTTGAACTGACTATCTGCAGGGGGCTGTGCCCTCGCACCTCCCAAACTATAAATAATCACCTGTGGGGAGGGAGGCAACTCAAGGATGGGGAAGAACCTCAGGGGGATCGTATTTGTGTTGGGGGCACGGGGAACTGACCATGACAACTGGGGTGGGGAGGAACAAATTAAAATAAAAGTTGGGACAGGGAGTAAAAAACAAGTCAGGGATCAGGAACTGAACTCTGGTCATCGCACATTCCATGTGCTTGCTTGCTTCTCGTGGCCTAGCTTCAGTGTCCGCGGCAGCTGCTCGTAAGGCAGCATGCAGGGGCGTCTTATCGTGTTAGTCGAGTGACAACAGCTACAGGGATAGTGGTAATGTACTTGCGCTGCGCTATCCTTGTTGCTATTTTGCTTTATAAAATGGGTCTGAAATGTTCTTATTCCTGATTGGCTGAGAGGTAACTTTGCCCGTGTCCTTATCAGGGCATATTTTGCCAACCGGTACCTCTTCACCCACTCGGGACTCACTACACCACAAATCATGCTGCCAGGCTCCCAACTTCCTAGATCTGTGAAGCTGAGCTGGCACCCCTGCGACACAATCTGCTACTGCAGCCACAGTCTAGAGTCCACAACACCACCCGAAGTTATCAACCCATTTACTTTAATTTAACCATAAAAATAAAGTATAACCTGTTTCTTTCTTTTCAAAAGGCCTGTCCCCGATCAAGTCAGTGTCCCATGTTCCGCCATGACGCAACATTTTCAACTATATCAAAAACAGGCATGAGCAGAGGTCCTCTGCTGTCTCAATCCTAAGCTGTGCGGTATTAACAGAAACTATGAAATAAAAAATAAGAGCCAGCTTTCCTTTTTAAAAATAAAGATCTGCTGTCTTTTCAAAGCCGGAGCTATCAGTTCGGCAAACTGTCACTAAAGAAAAGCGCTACATACGACAGCCGATGTCAGACATACTCGCTCCCGCTCAGTCTCGCTGCGCACTCCCTCGCGCAACAAGTAAACACTGGCAAAGTGACAAAAAAAAAAATATATATTAAAGTAAATGTAGTGTGTGGGATTATGAGTGTGTGTGTGTGTGGGGGGGGGACACTCACTCCTGCACAAAATGTCCACATCATTTGCAACAAACCACCTCCTTGCTCTTAATGTCTCTTGTAATAAAACCACGATAGTTATGGTCCTCTCACTAAAAGCAGCTGGTATATTTAAAATACATATGGGGGGTTACATGTTCAAAACACTGCTATAGAGAGACATGACATGAGCTACTCTCACTGTACTGTTGTGGGGGAAGAGCATCCTCTAGTGCCATCATATAGTTGTACAGGGAACTATTTTAATTATTACTGCTCTTAAAAAGCTCCTTTTTAAAAAACAAAATTGGATTTTTTTCTTTTTTTTATTTAGTGCTGGGACCCATTTTATAAATGCAATAACACACTACGAGGTGTGGGTTATCTCCTGATAAGAGCACGGCCAGGTGCATAAGGCACTTGGCGTAAGTGCCTTGTGCCTCATAACGCACCTGGGCGTGCTCTTATAAGGAGATAACCCACACCTCATCGTGTGTTATTGCTTGTTTATGCTATTTTTGCCACATGGATTATACCTACGCTATAATCCACACAACATATTTACCGGGTACCCTGTGGGGGTGGGCACTGCCTCCAGCCAAGGAGGAATGGTATAGTGTCCCGTTGCACTAGCAACCCCTGCGGTGGACCAGGGAGCTTGCCTCTTCTGCAGAGGTACGCTTGCGCATGTAAGCTCTCATGGAACAAGGTCCCACATTGGAAAGATGGACAGGGTCCAGAGAGAAAACAGGAAACAAAACCCCGTCAACAGGATGAAACTCCTGCCCGCTACAGGTCTTGCACCACGAGCTGTGCCTGGGATGCACTGTGTCAGGATGTGGAGCCCATGGGGACGACCTCCCTCCACTGGCCATACCACAGGGGGAAATCCATGGGTAATTCGAAGCCAGGTAAGTCCTGGACATGGAGGGAAATGGGGCTGAACGGGGGAAAGCAGAAGGGGTCCAGCAGAGAAGAAGAGGGCATAAACATAGAATGAAAAAAAATGGATTCTAGCACTAGTATAGGCATCAGAAGAATTGATACAATACCGTGAACAAACTCCTTGGTGCTTCGAAACATAACCAGCCTCTTCATCAGAGGGCAGTCAGCACAGTTTTGATTCATTATTAAACAGACCGAGTTGCTGTATGTGGCTGAGTGCTCCTTTTCTGGTTTTGTTTGTTGAGATATTTGGGGAGCAACAGATTTACCGGCCGATGTGTCCTCTCCTCTGTTGTTCAATATCTAACCCATCAACCCTTGTCAAGCTGCTGGAAAGTTGGTTAATTAACAGCTGCATTACTAGCTAAATCTGTGTTTAACTTGCCACTCACCAATTGCATTTTACTATTCAGTTCTGGATTTGATGATTTTTAAAAACATTTTTTATGGGGCTCTAAATTGTGCTATTGATGGCTGCAGTGGATTTGTCTAACTAAAGGAAATGTTTGGGTTCGGCTACAGATTTGGGGAATTCACTAAAATATTTCAGCAGCAGTTTGCCAAAAATCTACAAGTTTTAAATTTCCAGCTGATAACCTGCTAAACTGTAATTATATCAGCAGTCCCTTACAATCAGGTCTCAGACCAAAGCATAGTACATCCACAGAGCTAGCTAATGTCACAAATGACTGGCTGACCTCACATGACCAGAAGCTTTTTTGTGGTGCCATCTTTCTAGATCTCGGCAAGGCATTCCATATGGTTCAGACCACGTGTTACTAGCCAAACTCTGAAGGACAGGTATCAGTCCCCAGCCTACACCTGGCTCATAAATTACCTTACTGGGCAACAACAACAGATAAAACTTGAAGTCCTCATGCTCTTGCTTAAGCAAAGGGGTTCCACAAGCTTTTGTGCTCGGATCCTTACATTTCATTATCTACAGTACAAAAATGATCTTGGTGCACACATAGTGGTAACCAAGTTAAACTGTTATGCTGATGATACTGCACTGTATGTAGCTTGTCCCTCAACTGACACCGTAAACGTGATTTACAGCTTGCTTTTGACTTCCATGCATTTTAATATTCTTGAATCTAAATTGTTGCTCAATGCTGCTAAAACGAAAGTGATTCTATTTGCCCCAAATAAGACGAGACCATTGAATTCCTTGGATATCACCATCACCATTGTGATGAACAATAAACAGGAACCAGTGAATGCTTATAAGCACCTGGGACTCGGGATATGTAGTAAACTGTCCTTTGCCAAACCAACTGAAATCTTCAGCTCATGGCAGGAAAAGTTTAGTACAGGCAACCTTCTTGCCACGACTGCATTATAGCAGAAAAGGTAAAGGCTGCAGCACTTCTGTGCCCAAAGGTGCAACTATACAATTAAACTGGAGGTACAAAATAAAATAGTGCACACACCACATAAATTAGGCTAGGATATTTATTGGTGCAATATCAGGGTACCACAACCAACCATCCTATGTATTGCCACACTCTGTAGTTTCTTCAGAAACACAGCTGGATTGTGAGCAAGTGTGTCAAATAGTGTCAGTAATTTTATTTATTTAGTTTTTGTTGACCGGGTAAGTGGACTAGACAATACACTGCCTAATTTCAGGCACGACTGGGAAGTTACAGAACTCTAGGACAACAGCAAAACAACCAGTCAGCAGAAAACAATTACAGTTACAGAAGAATATTTTGAGTAGTCCGAGTCTATGTGTGTAAATAACAATGGAGAAAACTTGTAAATAAGGTTATTCATCCAGGGGAATTCAGAGGTAGAGGACACCTTTATCAATAAGAAGAATTCATCAATCAATCAAGACAAAACGATGAAAGTACATAAAAACATATACTCCTGCTCACATTAATATGTGCCAACAATTAAGTAAGCAATAACCCACAATAAAGTATGGGGTTACTGGGGATTAATCAACAACCCGGGTGTGTTGTGAGGCACGAGGCTGCAGGCCGAGTTCCCTCATAGCACCCGGGGTGTTGACTAATCCCCAATAACCCCATACCCTGGAGTGGGTTATTGTGCTGCTAACATGGGGTGTGGTAAAAAAGGAAAATTAATGAACAGAAAGTGTTTTATAACATTTAAAATACAAGAACTGTTATTGTATCCTGCCAAGAGGTAAAACAGTCCCCAACAACTAATGGAGAGAGAGAGAGAGGAGACTGTCTGTTGGTCCCACTGCATCTCTCTCTTGCTGTGACACGGAGACTACAGCACCATGGCTCGTGCTCTCTCTCCCCCCTCCACACACTGTCTCTTGTCATGGGCTGGGACACAGCACAGAAACTTGACTGGACACAGGGAAGAACTATGACCTGCCAGTCTGTAATCTCTTCTGTTGTGGACTGCCTGGGAAGAATTAAGAGCTGCCAGTCTCTCAGAGAACGATCGGGGGGGGCGCCAAACCCTCTGCCTTGTGGCTCTCTTTCTGTCTTCTGTGCACCGAACATTTGCCTTATCGCGGCTGCAACGTCCCGCTCTCTCCCCTGATACCTCACTGTCCTTCTCTCCCTGCTGCTCTCTGATACATCAGGGAACATTTACTGGCTCTGGGATGGGGAGCAGACATGTCGGGGGGGGATGTGCAGAGCAACTATCTGTCTCCCATGCCACAGATGACCAGGAAATGCCTCTACTCCGTCTCAACACTCGCTCTTGTGGGGGGCTGGGGGCAGGTGAAGGAAGGAGACTGTGTCTTGCTGACACTGAGACTGACAAAGGGCACTGTCTGTTGCTCCCACTCTCTCCCCCTTTCTAACGTAGGCTCTCTCTCTCTCTCTCTGAGTGCTGCACACTAGTGTTGTCCTGCTTGATACTTTTTATATGGTTGCCATTTTCTTTGGTGCAGCAAGCAGTTCCGATGGCCCTTGTCATGCCCAGGGATACTGCTGCCTGACGATTCACAGCAACTGTGTGTGTATCAGGCATTAATGCACAGTCAGCTGATGGTGTTGTACCAATGAGCTGAGTTCTTTTCAGTACCCCATGTTATAATTAAGCAATAATGCATAACAGGGTGTGGTATATCATGCGATATCGTCACGCCTCAGGTGGATGGGCATGAGGTCACAGGCTGAATGCATCCAACCACCCGAGTAGTGACGATATCCCATGATATACCACACCCTGGAGTGCATTATTGCTATTATGAACTGGGTTAAAAGTTTGTTTTTATTTAATAAAAAAATACAAAAAACTAATTTTAAAATGTTTTGAATCTGTCTTTGGGGTGTTGGAGGAGTATCTTTCAATAAAATAGTTATTGGAGGGGTCTGGGCTGCAGGTGGCGCTGTTGGTGGTGGAAGTGGCACTCTTGTGACTGTGTGACCCTCTTCTTCCAATTGTAGTTTGCTATATAGTTCCTGCAAACTTCACTTTATTTACATTTTTTTTATTTTGTACAGAGTTCTCCCAGCACACTGTGTTTTATTTTTTTTCCTTCGTACTGGGAGAAAATACTGAATGCCTTGCTTTTCATCAGCGATGGCAGTAGTACAGGTCATCCAACACTGACATTCAGTCTCTGTGTTGCGGTTTCAGTTGAGGGAAGTGGTTTTAGTCCCGAGTTGTTTTTACGTTCTCCCAGCAGTTTGCAGCACTTCAATTTGTACCAGGGGAGCAGAGCAGCACAGTACTTATTGAGGATGGCACTCGGGAGGACTGGTAAGGTGAACAGAAGTCAAGGAGCTGATAATGTGTATACGGCCACGTGCTTGAATCCATTGTTTAAATGTGTAAAACAAAAAGACACTTGCGGTGCAATTTGTTGGGAAGGGGTCATTAATTTGTTATCCTGATGGGAAGAGTACAGTTCTTTTGACTGCAGTGAGGGGATTCAGTGTATGTGTTAAACTTGTGGCACTTTGTCCTGCAGCTGTGGGTACAGTTGTGTGAAGAGTCGTGAGGGACGAGAGAATGCTAAGGTCAGAGGAAGTTTTAGAGAGTGAGGAGGGTGAAGGCTGGAGGTTTTTTGAAGCCGTGATGATGTAGTCCAATATCATCACGGCTTCAAAGAGCTGTCGGACAGTCAGCTTCCTAGATTTTTGGCACCAAGTTAATAATAAAACATATACAATGATACAATGTGAAATAATGTGAAATCCTGTGAAAAGACATTAGAACATTTATGCAAATGCTACAAAACATATGCAGTCAAAAGCTGTCAAAAATGCCAAACAAGAAGCAAAATTTCCTTTTTCTTTCATTTGTCTTGTTACTCTCTGAATTCCAAGCTCACCTGCAAGTCTTATGAAATAAATAATTCACCCCGGGAGCATGGACAACAGGACAGTGTCTTCATAGTGTGGCATAGTTGGCAAAAACTGATTAAAGCACTGATGTCAATGTTTAGTTCAAAGATTTTAAACAATGATGTACTGACCAATAGCATGACAGCTTTTGCAATCCTATGTAACAAGGCTCGAATAACTTGTGCATTAATCATAGTCAGAAAGAAGAGTCTAAAGCTGTATACCGCTTATGAGAAGGCAAGGATGATGACAACAATACCCAGAAACTATAAAGAATTCAGACCAACTACAAACATGACTGAAATGTTACATTCAAAAGAAATTTTAAAAATTATCATAAATATATACAAACAACACCGAAGCTGTAGACGGTGCAATAACCTTAATTTCTAACTACTCGGGGTGAGGAAATTGGACTGGGGGGGGGCAAGATTTAGGTAGTAATGTAAACTTTAATTTGAATACAGAAAAAGCAAAATAAAGTCAAAACAGGTGGGGTGGGGGAGCAGGATTTAAGAACTAAGTTCTCACAACAGATGCTGAAAGAGATGAATTTCAGACAGTAATCTGTTTTATAAGAAGGCCTTGCTGTCCAACTGGTCATTTAAACCACTGGAAAAAGACCATCAAATGCCACTATCCAGCGTGTCTTCTTTTGTAATAATATTTTCACACAGTCCCCACCTCAGACTGAACTTGAAATCATGTGTTCTAGAGTTACGAGTTGCCCCAAAATGAGATCCCAACGCATGGTTTTCGTTGCAATTAATGCTCCCTTGGTTGTGCTCCTGTATTCTGCACTTTAGGGGCATATGGTATGGCCCACATGAGAGAGACTACAGGAGCACCAACACACATAAACCACAAAGCTAGTCTGGCAACCAGTGTGTCTTCAAAAACTACTCCTTCCCAGTCTGTGGATGATGGAACATGTTTCCTGTCTGCAAAACAGCAAACACTGCATCGTTTGCACTTCCGAAACCCCTCTGTTGCTTTTCCATTCCTGGTTGTCCTGGGAAAAAGGACTACTTGTAGCAAAATACCCTATTGTTCCCTTCTGCAAAATGAGTGTCTGGGTCTGAGCCCCACTAAAGGTCTCAATATATCATCTGTGGTCAAAATTGACCATCTGTCCTTTATAACCTGTCTTACTTTGTTGCTTTGCGATGGTAATCTGTCAAAAAGGTAATGGCTTGTACATTCATAGCAGCATTGTTATTCCTATATGGTTTTTGAATATGCTGATACTTTCCTTTTTCTAGCACATTCAGAACTGTATTGTACCCATAACCCCTTTGTTTAAAATGGGTTACTAATGTCTGCTTCCTTTTCAAGACAGCATGATCTGTAAAACTTCTTTTCAAACGTAATAGTTCTCCATAAGGGATGCCACCAATCAATGATTTCAGGTGTGAACTGTCTGCCTGAAGAAGACTGTTACCAGCAGTCAGTTTCCTAAATTGGATTCTTTCAGCTTTATTATGCTCACTGACCTTCAGGATTACATCCAGGAAATCGCTAGAGGTTTTATCAAATCTATAAGTGCATTTTAAATTCCAGTTACTGCAATTAAGTCACTTGACCAGTTGCTCTGCCAACTCTGAACTCTCACCCCAGACACATATGATATTGTCAATAAAACAATACCATTGAATAATGTGTCTGAGGTGGGGGTTGTGGTCAGAGAGAGAAAACTGTTCTTCCCAACAGGCTATATATAAACTGGCATAGGACATTGCTGAGGCTGCTCCCATGGCCATACCTTGATGTTGCAAACAGAAGTCACCATTAAAAGTAAAGTAGTTTTGCTGTATTGCATACTCTCAGAAGCTCACAATAAATTATTTTGGCACAGTGTCAAAATTAGTTTCATCTTCCAAAAAATGCTGCACTGCCTTTGCCCCTCTCTTGTGCTAAATACTGGTGTACAAAGATGTTATAGCTATGGTTATCCAGAATATACTGAGAGCCCAGCTGAAACTCTCCAACTTCTCCAATAAATGAGTAGTATCCCGTAAATTTACTAACATACTAATTGCCAGTAGATTAGGCCTTATAGTCTATCGAGTCTGCTCGAACCTCAGATCCCCTGTTGGGAACCGAGGCCATCCCCCCTTGTTTGATACCCCTTTCTGTATCTGTCTCACCCTCTCTTGAAGCCCTCCACATTGGAGTCTTTTCCACAATCTGCTTTAAAAAATTATCCATAAATCTGGAGGGACCCTCACTGAGCAACCCATTGCCAGAGGTTGCCCAATGGGTTCCCCCACAGACTTGTAGATTTTAGGGAGGGTGTAAAAGGTGGGACAAATAAGGGAATCCTGTTTCAAAAAATCTTACTCTGCATCACTGATCCACCATTTATCTGATGCTATTTAGAGAAATTCATATAGCATATTTTTAAATGGCATAGTCAGATCAAATGTGAGCTCTGATAACAGTGGATGTCTGGTAACTGTCTTTCAATCTCCGCTAGATATTTATCTGTGTCCTGTACCATTACAACACCACCTTTGTCAGCTTGCTTTATAACTATGGGTTTCAGCTGTTTCAATTCTCATAATGCTTGCCATTCAGTAGCTGACATACTGTTGTGCTGTGGTGGATCTGGACTATCACAGAGTTTCTTAAGATCTTCCTGTACCACTTTTTCATATATTGTGACTGTCAGGTATCTGGGAGGAGAAGGGCAAAATGTACTTTTACTCTTTTGATTTGCTTGTGCCCTTAATATCTGACCTTCACCATCAGACTCTGAGAAGTACTGATCAATGATTAAGCAATAAGGCACGACAAGGTGTGTGTTATTGTGTAATAACGTCACTCCTGGGGTGGGTTGAAGCACGAGGCTTTGCCTCGTGCTTCCACCACCCCAGGAGTGATGTTATTACACGATAACACACACCTTGGAGTGCCTTATTGCAATTATACAATGGCTCGATGTTATACAAAAATAAAAATGTTTTTAGTAGATTTTTAGTGATGCAGTATATCTCTGTTTCTAAAAAAAAATCCATATAATCATCCAAAAAATCAACACAGTGATGTTATTGTGTAATATCTTCACTGTCTCAAGCACACACTGACCAATCAGAGTCCAGGAAATTTTATTGCCATTGTATAATGTCAGTTAAGTAATCAGTATCCTGGGCTTTCCTGACTGGCATCCTGAACTGAACTCTCCCCAAAATTAAATTCCCCAACCATAACAACATTATCAGATAGTAAAGAGTCATTGTGGTTTACAGGTAAAAAGCCCATTTTTGCAATATTGTGATCAGTCAAGCCTTTTTACCAGAAAAAGACCTTTAAGTCTATTTTTTATAGAAGCTTGAACAGATCTATTTGGAGGTAAAAAAAAAAAAGTCCAATTTGCTGGTAGGAGCAAAGGTCAGTCCTTAGCACTTTTAACTGAATGTCCGATAGGGGAACAGAACTATGAGGCAGGAGGACTTTTTAGTTGTGACAGTAGTGTGAGATCTCGTAGCATGGGAGGTCCCTGCTTTATGGCTGGCTTAAACCTCAGAACACATCATTGTTCCCTCTATTCTGCCTTAGGCTGGACTTCTCTAGGTACAAGAAGGTTACATTTTTTTTTATCTATGGTCCTACAAGGCCTTGCCGAATGATTTACCAACTTATGTTATGGATTTCTTTCAAACAACTATTTGCTTTTACGGCCTCAGAAGCAACAATGTGATGTATGCTGATAGCCAAAGGTATTGTACCTCAGAGTAAATCAGCTTTCCGTTGTCTTGCCTTTACTGTCTGGAACAAGTTGCTGAATACCCTTAGATTAGGAGAACTTGTTTGCTACTGCATCTGTAAATCATTACTGAACAGTCATTATACGGGTATCTGGAGGTACCACTAGGATTAGCATATGGTCACAATGTCCATGGTATTCTCATCTTCTTTCCCCGATACATGATTGCCATGCAGATGTATCTGTGACTATGTAAACATCTGCACCACATTCACGAGCTGAATGTTACTGGTTGTCATGAAGACACTGGACAATGTGTAACTGTCCCCGCAGGTTCTAGAACATTTCCCATGATTTTATAACTTTGTCATTCTTGATCTGACAATACTGTCCTACATTTATTGCTGTAAATGATTATTGCTTGTCCTAACCAGCACCTTCTTGTAAATAAGCATCCTTCAATGGAGCTTCTTCCTGGTAAAACAAATAAATATCAATTGCATTTTAAAAATACCAGTGTCATGTTTAGACAGTAAATGTCTTTTCTTAACTGTCGATCAACCACCACCCCACCTTTGCTACTCTGCAAGAAGTACCCCCAAATTGTTATTTTGACAAACACTAATAATTCCATAATTGACTGCTGACTTTCATCTATGACTCCGCTACTGATACCGTCCTCCAGTGTATCTCCACTGCTCTTAACAAGGCATGCCATCTCGTCTCGTCTCAGGAGCCTACCATCTCACCCACACATGACCTCTATGCCCAAACCATTTGGCTACAGCTTAAAAATCGCATCAAATATCAAACATGCCTGACGGCCAAGCAAATAACTGCAGGCCTCTTGCCTCCTGGAGTACAAGATCTTTTAAGCACCCCTCGTAATACACGCCGTACCCGAGGTTCTGTATCTCAGCTCTTACAGGTCCCTCACCGCTGAACCACCCAGGGGAAAAGATCGTTTGCCTATACGGCCCCCCTCTGGATGAATGCTCTCAACAGTGACATCTCCTCCAAAACTAAACCGCGCACTTTCAAATCCAAGCTTCAGTCACTACTCTCTACAGGTGGCACCTGTGATTGTCTCCATTAACCGTGTTTTTCCTCAAACCTCGACCTTAGCTCTCGTCCTCTTTTAAAGTAACTTAGCACTCTTGACTCCTACCCTCCCCCTGCACCCCTACCCCCTCTCCCCTTCCTCCCCATGCCCCACCTCTCCTCATGACCTCCTTTCCTACCCCCTTTACTCTTCCCAGCCCACCCTTCCACTTGCTTTCCTCACCCTGTGCAGTTTGTCTTGACAAAGCCTTCTAGCCGATATTCAGTGTACTGTATGCATTTTCCTGTGCTTGAAACTGTTTAGCATAATGTGTCTCCATTGTATTACATTGACTGTCAATTATGATCTTGTGTCCATTTGATTTTTGTACCTCCGATATTTACTTTACTGTACTGTACCATTGTTTAGTGTCCTGTTTAATTTGTTGTACTTTCTACTGACATGGAACCTTTGTAAAAGAGCTCAGAAAAGACAGAGGTTTTGGTAGTGGATCCGGGTTGTCGGATAGAGGGGCCGCCTGTTGGTGCACCCTCAGGAATTTTTCTTGCGGGTGTGTCATTTCCGACCTCCGAACGGGTACGTAACCTAGGGGTTATCTTGGATGACAGGCTGACACTACAGTCACAGGTGTCAGCAGTCGTCAAGACTTCCTTTTACCATCTTAGGAATATCGCTAGAGTGAAGCACCTTGTTCCATCTGACACATTACCAACGTTGGTCCACGCCTTTGTGTCCTCGCATTTGGACTACTGCGACTCCCTGTATTTTGGGCTTTCTGGGATTGAAATCCGCCGCCTTCAGGTAGCGCAGAATGCGGCAGCCCGGGTTTTGACTAGGACAAGCCGGTCTTGCCACATCTCCCAGGTGCTGCGCGATCTGCACTGGCTTCCTTTTAGGTGGCGGATCACCTTTAAAGTCTGTTTATTGACTTTTAAAGCCCTACATGATCAGGAACCAGCCTATCTGAAAGATCTTCTAGCTCCTTACTGCCCGGGCCAATCGCTCTGCTCGGCCGACGAGGGGTTACTAGAGATTTCAAGAGTGAGCCTAAATTCATCTGGTTGTAGAGCTTTCTCTTATGCTGCTCCCACTCTTTGGAATTCTCTACCCCATCGGTTGCGGCAGTGCACCTCCATGGAGGAATTTAAGAGGGGTTTAAAAACTCATTTGTATCAGTCTGCCTTCTTGGATTATTGACTGTGTTGTATTATTGATGAGACTGAAGTTTTATCTGTGTTTGTACAGCGCCTTGAAAATTTGAAAGGCGCTTTAGAAATAAAATTTATTATTATTATATTAAAGGTATATGTAATCCAAGACTTCAATAAATAAAAAAATAATAAAATTACACTCATACAGGAAAATCATTTTCTTGTGCAAAATGCTGGCAGATTTGTGACTGTTGGCTAGAATTTGCAGGCAACATGAAAGTTTGGCTTCGGGTTCCTTGCTCCCTGGACTGATTGACAGGAGTCACATCAAAGAGGCTACTACACTGTCACTCTTTGGGGGAAAGAAAGAATTACTCACCTTAGTAATTATGTTTCCTCTGATGGAGTCTTGCTGTACTCTGACAATTGTAGTTAGCCCCAACACTTGAACTGCCCCGGAGAGTATAGGGTTAAATTTCTGTGCCCTGCAATTGTCAGAATACAGCAAGACTTCATGTTGTTTGAAGACTACAGCATATCAATAAACGCAACCCCCACCTCCCCAAGCTGCTGTCTCACAAGTACAAGCTGGTGCCAGGTTTGCTTGCTCCCCTCACAACTGAAGTACAGTGTCATGATGCAGCTAGAAAGAGTGAGGGATAAGAGGGAAATGTGATGGGTAAGAATGATTAAAAAACTTGGAAGTGTAAGAAGGATAGCTAGACAAAATTACTTACCTTGTAACTAGGTGTCTTCTCACGTGTATACTATATGGGTCACACTTTTAAAGGTTCAGGATACCTTTTCAGTCACTCCTCATGAGAAGCCCTGACATAGTATTGCAGAGGAGTACGCTTTTTTGTTGAACTTTGCCTTTGTAGATTGTCAAGGAGCAGCAGGCCATGGCTTCTCACAAGAAGCTACCTGTATTAGGCCTTCTGGTGAGAGGTGGCTGTAAAAGTATCCTGACCACCGCCCCCCCTGCCCAAAATAAGGGACCCATATAGTATACTATGTTTTTAGAAAAATAATGCAGTACCTAAGAAAATATTTAATTCATGATATATCCTGAGTATCTGGCAAGAATGCATTTTTTTATTATCACTGCCTATTACTTGGGTGGAATAAACAGGTACTAGCTAAAAGCAGAAAAGAACAGAATACTGAAGGTAAGAAGTCAATCTCGTGATTGGCAAAAGCCTACATGATTACTTCATAGTAATCGCACATGTTGCACATGTGCCGCATCATTGAATGAACACCAGTACACACACCTGGAGGAGTGGGTTATGTTTTCTTTCATTGTATCACAGTGGTAAGGCACTCTGAGGTTGGGATAGGAGGTTACCTGATGTCAGACTTGAACATATGACCCTCTGGCCCAAGACTGAACCTGATATCACTACCACCTGCACCTAGCTGCTCAGTAACCACCCACCTGATGCCCCAAACCATATCTGGTAAAATAAGTTTATGTTGTTCACTTGTTAAAACGGTCACCGTTGGGTGCCAACTCCTCACTGTAACTGCGTCCATCTCCGACTCAGCTCAGTCAGATGGAAGCAGAAAACTTTCATAATAAAACCAATAAATTTGTGTTGAGGGGGTGGTGAGACTTCTGAAAATGTTTCTATTTATTTTAAAGGATACTTAAACAGGGCATCTTTTGTAAATCAAAATGGCAATATCAGAAAACATAGGGCTGTAGGTTCAAACCTTATACATGTCATGCTATGCTCCAGTTTGTAGAAAAATGTTGTTTAATATAATTGCATCAGCTTTACAAAATGTAGACAAAACTGAGTAAGTCATTCAAAAGCTGCACAGCCGAAACAGCCTAAAGTGGCTGTAACGTCCTTGTGCAATGACGTCGTCAGAGTGACAGCAGTCCACAGCGATCACTGAATGTGTATGAGGACCTGTAAAATATAGGTTTTTTTTGTTTGTTTTTTTTGTCGCCTCCCTCTCCTCCCCTGGCCGGCCACTCCTTCAGGCCATCTGGGCCCCGTGGCCACCCTCCTCCACCGGTTGCCATCCCACTGCTCCCATAACCACCAACTGACCCCCGGGTGACCCAACATAACCCTTTATCTGGAGGCCCCCCAGGGGAGAAGTGCCCAGAGGCACAACTTAGTAAACCCTGGGGTCGGTGGTGGGGTAGTCAGCACAGGGCTATCCCAGGCTTTGTGGCGTGTTGGGGACCGGTGGCCATCATCTGGCTGGCCAGGGGGCATTTTCTTGGCCTGACCACTGCAACCCTGATTGGGCCTGTTGGAGCGGCGACCTGCGGTGGGGACAGGCAGGGTGTGTGTTGAGGCGCATGTCTCCCAGCCTGTCACCATTCTGTCAGTAGGTGCCAAGGCCCTGCCCCCCAGAAGGGATACATCCAATGGATGCTCTAGATCCCCTCCTGTTGGTCTCTGCTCCTGGTAGCTGGGTTCGAGGAGAGAACCTTGGTCGCCAGATATAGTTTTTTTTAATCACCTTTAGACTGCATTTATCAGCAAAATCCTTTACTGTGCATTTGTGATAATCTTTTCAATTACAAATGTTGCAAAGTGTGATAGAACACTTTGTGCTAAACAGAAAGATACATTTCCGAAGATGGTACACTCAAATAAAGGTGGAGGAGAGGGTCCTAACAGCCAGCCACAGCAAGGGAACCAGGCCACAGCTGAAGCCAACTTCAGTGGCTGGGACAAAGACTAAACCCCCATGGAAGTCCCTCATGGTGTCAATGAAAACAATAGATGCTAAGGTGTAAACAATTCTGCAATGTTTGGGAGAGCAGGAAATTAAAACTGATGTGGCCACCAAGACTACATCCATGGCTGATCAACATGCAACACAGGCCTTAGCAACCTCGAGTAAGCTGGTGCCTAGAAGCATTGGAAAATGATAGAAGAGCCATTAATGTCTGCCTGGCTGGGCTGCCAGAAGGCAGCAAGGGGACTGATCTACAAATCCTGAAAGACTGGCTTCCCAGAGAACTAAATCTGGACCCTGAAACATTATCTCCCTATTTTTTTTTTTTTTTACTTTCTTTCTTTATCCTCCTTCCTACCTCCGGAGCCCCCTCCTTCCGTCCGCTCATGTCCCCCTTGCCTACCTTAGGGATCTGCCCCTAGAGTGCCCATCCTCCTCTCCTTGCACAGTGGGGTCTGTCCTGTAGGTGGTCCGGGTGGACTTAGGGCGGCCTTCATCTAGGAGCTGCGGAGGATTTTCCGTTTTTCTCCCTTTCGTCCCCTACTCTGGGGCGCCGAATGCTGGGACGTCGTCCCGGTGGAAACACTCATGCATCGGCGGCGTCCCCTCCCCGACTCCATTAGATGGAGCCGCCTCCATCCCCTCTAGTGGTGCTTCCACCGGCTACGAGGGTGATGTAGAACGCGGAAATGTTCTAGGTTCCCACCCCTGAGGGAGGAGAGCATCCGTTGGGACGCTCGATCCTCCCTCTCCCCTGTCGACCCCCGGCCACCGAGTCCGTTCCCGAACCCGGGTCGCCGACGCGAGGTGTGGCGTCTAGCGCCTCAGCCCTCAGCGCCACCGGGATGGCCTTATCTCCCTATTTACAGATAGTTTACTGGGTGTCACTGAGAACAGCAGTGGCTCTGAATGGTCTTCCGAGGACTATCCTTCTTGCAACTGTGAATACTGCCACCAGCGATGAGATTCTGTGAGCTTTTAGGGTGCCCGAGAACATTTCTCGCACCGGCAAAGCAATATATCTGTTTCCAGATCTCTCCTTCATTACGCAGGTACATCACAAGAAGTTCAATGCACTCCAGGCCCAACTTTGGGACCAGGGTATCACCCACTCACTCCTATTGTTAGCCTGCCTAAGGATTCTTTATGGCGAGCACACACTCCAGTTTCCCAGCACCTTGAAGGCCGGGAAAAATGGTGGAGGTGCTTTCCCATGAGTTTGAGCAGGCAGGCAGTGAGGAAACAGGGAAGCACTCAGATTGAGAGGACGAAGAGGAAACTTGCAGGACTCTGTAAAATGTTATAATTTGCTCCTGAGACTGAAGGAGATAACTCTGCTGCAATAGTTTAATCGGGACATTTTATTCTTATTTGCAGGTATGACTATAATATGAACAGTTGAGTTATGCTCTTGTTGGAGTATGACACTAACTTTTTAACCAGTTATGTTCTCCACTGTCATTTAGCCGAACAAGTTTCATTTTTCTAGACTATGGTGGATAAAGTAACAAATGGCCACCACCTTGTGATCAGTGGGAGGACCGTCACTGACTGAACTTGTGCTGGACTGCAGTTACAGTCCCCATATCTAAGACACACAGGTGTGATGATGATGATGATGATAATGATCTTCATTTTACGTTTATCAGTGCAGGACTCCCAGGTCTGCATTATTTTGTAGACTGAACTGGTTATCATAACAAGAGTTTTCTCCCTACAGGCTGCTACATTCTTGCAGAGTGTAGCTAAGTTTTTGCTATATATTGGAACTTTGTATAATGTATGGTTTTCCCCATATCCTCAAACCAGAATGTCTAGCTTACCAAAACCTTTTCCAGTAGATGATTCCTCTTTCTGTGTATTAATGGCTGTCATGAGAACACTTTAATGTATAATCTCTTAAAACAATAAAATGTAAGTTAAAAAAGTAGCAAGGGATGTCGATACAACAAGGAAAAAGCACAGAAATGCAGTGTAGTGAGGAGATTGGAAAGCTCCCATGTTATTTATAGATACAGTATTCCAATACTGTTTCACATCACCAGTTTTGTTAAGTAAATATCTGACCTAAAAACAAAATAGTTGGTGTGTGGGAGAGGGGGCCCGTGAAGCCTGAGCAAGATGGCAGCAGGGATTACAGTTCTACAAGTCCTGTCTTTAACATAGAAACATAGATTTTGACGGCAGATAAGGACTGCTTGGCCCACCCAGTCTGCCCATTTCCCTACCTAATGGATAAGCTGCAGATCCTAGTTAACCAGCAGCCTACTTCTTCCTAGCCCCACCCCCTAGAATTGCCTTATGACTGTCCTATGCATGCTTGAATTCCACCACTGTTTTTGACTCCACAAACTCCTCCGGGCCGTTCTATGCATCCACAGCCTCTCCGTGAAAAATACTTCCTTAAATTACCTCTAGCTGCCCCTTCTATCTTCAAATTGTGCCCCCTTGTTCTTGCACCTCTTTTTTGAAGATGCTACCCTCTTGGACTTTGTTGATTCCCTTGAGGTACTTGAAAGTTTTATCATGTCCCCCTCTCCCTCCTTTCCTCGAGGCTATACATATTCAGCTCCTTAAGTCTCTCTCTCATATGTCTTCGGTGCAGACCCTGCACCATTTGAGTGCCCTCCTCTGGACAGCCTCCATCCTGTCTATGTCTTTGCGGAGATTGGGTCTCAGAACTGCACACAGTACTTCAGATGGGGTCTCACCAACTGTCTGTACAGAGGATAATAACTTCCTGTTTTCTACTGGTGATGCCTCTCCCTATGCATCCCAGTATCCCCAGCCCTCCTTGCTGCCCTCTCCATTGCTTGCCCACCTTTAGGTCATCTGATATGGCTAACCCCAGGTCCTTTCCATTTTTGTTGTTGTTAGTATCTCACCCCCATTGTGTACTCTTCCCTGGGTTTTGTTACCCAGGTGCATTACATGCACTTCTTAGCATTGAATCTAAGCTGCCATACATTTGACCATTCCTCTAACCTTGCCAAGTCCCTTCTCATCCTTTCCACCCCACCTTGTGCATCAACTCTGTTGCAGATCTTTGTGTCATCTGCAAAGAGACATACTTTCCTCCAGTCCCTCTGCAATGTAAACATAAAAACATTGAAGAGGACTGGTCCTAATACTGAACCTACGGTACCCACTAGTACCCCCTTTCTTCAGAGTGGACTCCATTTACTGTTACTCTCTGTGTCCTATTCTCCAGCCAATTCTTTACCCAGGCTGTCATCTTGGGACCCACTCCCAGGCTGGCTAACTTGTATATTAATCTTTTGTGTGGGACTGTGTCAAATGCCTTGCTAAAGTCTAGGTAGGCCATGTCCACAGCCCCTCCCTGATCTACTACTTTGGTCACCCAGTCAAATAAATCTATCAGATTTGTCTGGCATGACCTTTCCGCTGTGAATCCATGCTGCCTTGGGTCCTGAGCCCCTCTGGCCTCTAGATACTCAACAATTCTTTCCTTCAAGTGATTCCATCATTTCCCCTACCACTGAGGTTAAACTAACAGGTCTGTAGTTTCCTGCTTCTGCCTTGCTCCCACTTTTGTGAAGGGGAATCACATCTGCCCTTCTCCAGTCCTCGGGTACCACCCCATCCTCCCACGATTTGTTAAAGAGGGTAGTCAGTGGTGTCACTAGTTCTACCCTTAGTTCTTTTAGAATTCTGGGATGAATCCCATCAGGCCCCATTGCTTTGTCCACCTTCAGTTTTAAGAGTTCTTTCAGAACCCTTTCTTCTGTAAATGGGCTGGTATCAACTTCTGTATCCAGAGTGTTTCTACTGTTTGTTTAAGTGCAGCTCCCACTTCCTTTGTAAGCACTGAGCAAAAATATTTGTTTAGTATCTCTGCCTTTTCAAAGTCACCCTCTGCCAACCCTCCCTTCCTCCTCTTTATTAAGCCTCACTAACCCTCCCTTGGTCTTCCTTCGCTCCTGATGTACCTATAAAGGTTTTATCCCGTTAACTCAGGTTGGCTATCTTTTCCTCGGTTTGGGCCTTTGCTGTTCTGACTGCCTTCCCAGCTTCCTTTTGCTTTAACTGATACAGTTCTCTGTCCTGCTCCTTCTGTGATTCCTTGTACTTCCTGAATGCTTTCTTTTCTCTTGAACCTTCACTGCCACTTCCTTTGAGAACCATAGTGGTTTCTTACATCGTCTTGTTTTATTTGCTTCACACAAAGGCTTGTTACCTCTGTGATGGCAGTTTTTATTATTCCCCATTATTCTCCCACCCCTCCTTCCTGCCCATTTGCTAGTGCATTCCTAGGCACTCACCCATTTTAGCAAAGTCAGCCCTCCTAAAGTCCAGTACTTTTGCCTTTGTATGCTTGACTCTATTGCTGTGTTTATTGTGAACCATACTGTTGATGGTTGCTGGTTCCCAGATGGCTACCCACTTCTACATCTGTGATCCTCTCTTCATCTCCATTTGAGAGAACCAGGTCTAAGATTGCTCCCTCTTGAGTGGGCTCCAATACTAGTTGTCTAAGACATGCCCCCTGTAGGGCATCTAGAATAACCCCACTCTTTGAAGTGACTGCTGCAACTGCACTCCAGTTAACATCTGGCATATTCAGATCACCCATCAGCAATATCTCCCCTTTTTCTGCCATTCTAAGTATTCTTTCTATCATTTCTTGTCCATTTCCTCCCCTGAGAAAGTCTGTATCTAACCCTGTGCGGATTGTGGTGCCATTGTCAGTCTCAAATTTACCCACAGTGCTTCTTCTCCTCCTCCCTGTTTTCCCTTTTGTTCTGTTGCTTTGATTCCTTCCCTTACGTGAAAGCTACTCCTCCTCCTCTTTTACCCTCCCTATCCCTCCTGTAGATAGTGTATCATGGTATGTTTATGTCCCAGTCATGGTTTTGTGTGTACCACGTTTCTGTGACTGCCACGATATCCAGATGCTCCTCCTCCATCAAGGCCACTAATTCAGGAAGCTTGTTACTCAGACTACGGACATTGGTACTCATTGCTCTCCATTTTTTGATGGCTTTACCTTCTTTTGCAGCATCCCCCACTGACCTTTCTACCTCTCTTTTTCTCATTTAGTAACCTGTTTTGTAGGGAGAAGTTGGGATTTTCCTGCTGCTTTTCAGTGCCTCCCCCCTTGACTAGTTTAAAAGCTTGCCAATGAAGCATTTAAACCGATTGCTCAAAGGACGTGTTCCCTTCCTGGACAGATGCAGACCATCCTGCCAGTATAGGCTAGTGTCCTTCCAGGTGGAACCCCAGTCCCCAATGAAGCCAAACCCCTGTGCTCCACACCATTTTTCAACCATTCATTAAACTGCATATGCGGAGTACCTTGCCTCACTCATGCCATTGACAGGCAGCACCTCAGAGAAGGATATTGTGTGTGCTACTTGTCTTAGGCCCCTCCCAATTCTACAAAGTCCTTCTGCACTGCTCTAATCTCATGATTAGCCAAGTCATTTGTCCCTAGGTGGACAATGGCGTCCAGCTCAGACTCCCGTGCAGCTGTTCTCGTGATCCGGAGGACGCTTCCTGTCTCTCAAGCCATGGCACCAGGCAGGCACCTTACTTCAGTTTCCCTGCTCCCCAGTTCTATCCCCTAATAATTGGGCCCCCACCAGGAGCTGCTTCCTTTCCTTCTGGTGTCCTCTGCCTCCTTCCTGTGAGCCTCCTTGTGACAGTTGTCCTCAGCCTCTTTAGTCTCCTCTCGGGTGCATCCATAGGGGCTATATGTTCCCCAGAATGGTGTATGGATTGTGGTGTGGAACAACTGACTGGGTGTGCCTCTGTTCCACCATCCTCACCCTCCCTGAGCCCACTGTGGTCCAACTGCTGTGCTTTCTTGCAACCTCTGAGGTAGTGGTGGTGGCTCTGGTGCTCCCTGGATGGGGAGATTCCCTTCCTACCGTCCAGTGTGGCCTGGGGGAAGGTTCCCTTACTACTGTCCAGTGTGGCCTGAAGACGGGCAACTTCCTCCCTCAGGGCAGAGAGTTGTCTGCAAACAGGGCAGCCTCTCAGCCTCCAGAAAGACTCCCAGAAGACTGCTGCCCCACAGCCATTACATTGCACTACTCCCCACATTTTTTTTTTGTGTGTGTGATTGGTTTGTTATATAGAAATATATATATATATTATACAATGTGTATGCTTATATTGTCAGTGCAGTGTGCTAGAGAGGATATGACAGTGATATGCCTTGCACTCTTGAGAAATGATGTCAGAACCCAGGTATAAAGGAACTATTTCCAGGGGTGGGTGGGGTGAGGGTGGGAAGGGTTGGGCCTAAACTGTGCCCTCACAAAACAATCAGCTAAAAGCTCTGACCCACCGCTGCAATGAGTGCCTTCCTGTCAGCAAGATGCCCTACACAACAATTTGACAGAGAAAATACCCTGCTAATCAAACGAGAAAAATCCACACATCCAAGTCAGACACAGGTAAACCTCCCCAGCCCCAAAACAGGCCTGGTGGTTCATGCTCTAAGCTTCAGCCCCAAAATAAGTCAGCTGTGCTTTAAACTCTTCCTGCACTGAAAATCTTAAGAATTGTAACAAACAAACGTAAACCTAGATCCACCTCCCTCTGTTGCTTGAAAGACTGTCTTTTCCTGTTTCACACTGCAGGTTTTGCTATGACAACTCCTTAACCACAGTAACTTATTTAAAATAGTTTAACTATCACAAACTCCTACGCACCAGTAAATTATTTAAAATAGTTTCTGTCCCAAAATCCTAGTAGTCAATCCAGCTACCCCCAAGTGACAACCAAAATGCAGTATTCAAACACTTGTGAAGTTACTTCCAAGATAAGCAGAGTTTGCAAGCTCCTTTTTCAAATCCTCAGCTACCTGCAATTTATTTAAAAATAGTTTAACTGTCAGAAAATCCTAGTAGACAATCTAGCTACCTCCAAGGATCTACCAAAATGCAGTATTTAAATCCTTCTGAAGTTACTAACAAGATAAACAGAGTTTGCAAGCCCCTTCTTGGTTAAACACTAAATAAATATGTGAATAAAAAGCAATTACCAAGGGTAGTTAGTTTCACCTCCCACAGAATTAAGCAAAAGTGCACGTTTGTTGCAGATATCAAGTGCAATATAGAATTTCTCATACAGCTCACAGCTGAATAAAGAAGTAGTGTCCTTCCAGGTCAAGAAAATGTGCTTTGATACACTTTTACCAACATTTGCTAATTTGCTTTGCAAGATGTAAAATCCTAAGAAGGACAACCTGCAGTTTAAAGGAACTAGAGGTAAAACAGTTGTAGGAGTCCCAATCACAAGGTCTGCACCAGGCCGAACTGCAGCCACCACAGAGGAAGTTGCAGAAGAGACACTAGAGCCCTGAAGTTAAGATAAACAGACTAATAACTATCGTTGCTGGCTTAGCAGACAAATTGAATAATTTAACTAGCAGGATTATGGTCCTAGAAACAGATCTTGACTATGTTAAGATCAAGATGGTGGAGGCAAAGACATGGTTTGAGAAAGTTATGGGAGTGGCTGTTTACCTGCTGAAAGAAAATACCCACTTGAATTCCAGATCTGAGTCACTTGAAAATCAAGCCCAAGCGTCTAACTTCCGAGTGGCAGGGACGCCTGAGGGCAGTGAAAGGGATCATCTACCCATTTTCTTTTTTTACCATGAAGATTTTTATCCTCCTTGGAAAGAGGGATGGCTTTCTCAGCCATGACCCTGCTCACTACAGCCGTCCATTAACTCCTGGGTCGGAGCACTTCACCCCCTGCAGATTCCCCTTCCAAGGCAGGGCCAGGGAGAGAGGGACGCCTCCCTCCCCCCCAGACATACATTAAGTTCCATCCTGGACCAGAGAAGCACAGCAGGCAGGGCTTCACAGAGCAAAAATTTGTAGGACTGATGCAAACACTGAGACTGGCAAGAACAACAAATTTCATTTACCACACAGCTACAAAAACCCCATGCACGGCTATAGCTGTGTGGCAAATACAATTTCTTGTTCGTGCCAGTCTTGGTGTATGTGCATCCATCCTTTGTATTTTTGTTTCAGTACTTTATGGACAGCATCTTTAGGAGATAGATTGTCTCGCTCTCTCTTTTTCCCCCTCTCCCTTGCCCCCCACTTTCAAATCACCGCCTGCCCACCTTCCTTCTTACTTATCCCCTTCCTTCCCTTGTGTTCCCCGGCCCCCTCTTCTCCCTTTCTACCTGGTCCTGTCCCCCCTTGTGGGGTTCTCAGCATCCTGAATGGGTATAGAGCTTGGCTGTCCCTCTCTCTCACTTCCATCCTCCACCCTCTACCCCTCACCCGTCCACTTCCCCACTTGTCTTATAACTGCCCTCCCTTGTGTATACAGTAGCACTTTGAATGTGTTATCCATCCTCTAACCTTTACCCTACTGGATCACCTGCTCTTGGGTTGTTGCAATGTATGCTATAACCGAATATGGTTTTGTTTACCCTGGCCGGTTGGCCTGGGTTATTTATGTTCTGCAGTTAAATTTTATTTATTGAATACAATTGGAATTAATACCTTTGAGTCAGAGACTCCTTTACAAAGGCTCCACATCATAGAAAACAATACAGAGCATACAGTGTACAGACATCACATTATAAATAGCGGTGTGGGAAATATCACACCTTACGAATGAGACATGGTAAAGTAAAACAGGTGGATGTGGTACAGGATAATTACAACAGTCAGACAATGCAGTAATGTGGCAAAATACAATAAATACAGTAACTACGGGGCAATCATACAGTACAGTAGTTGTTGTAGAGAAGTATTTATGACTGGAATGTGCAAGCAGCGCAGTCCAGTGAGTGTCAGCTAGTCTGAGGCTCCGGTAAGACCAAAACCAGGGAAAGGCACTCTAGAAGCAGGACCAAGTGGGTCCATTGTCATTGCATTTTTTGATCGTGGGTAGGTCAGGTACAGTCACAGGTGGAGTCACGCAAGATATTGGTAAGGAGAAGGGGTTTGAACAGTCCCAGGGTAGGAGCCAGGAGGACTGGTATGGACAGTGAGTTCAGCCAATTGGGGGCGCCCTTGTCACTGCTTTACCCACCTGTTCTGCCACGTATCTTCCCAGAATTGAGTTATGATACCACCAATATTCTCCTGCATTGCTGACACTTTTATTACACATGTATGCTGCTCACTGTTTCCATCTTTGTGATGTTTATTATTTTTTTTTACCATTGTCACTGCACTTTTTTTTATCTTGCTACTCCTACACTCACGTACACTTTACCTTGTACCTATGTATTGTTGTTCAGCTGTTGTACTATATTACTCCCCTTCCCCCATCTCCCAGGTTGCACCGGGAACAGAGCCTCCCTCAGCCCAGTGTGCCTGTCCCAGTATAAACCAATCAAATAAATAAACACATATATTTTCTTATGCCATCCTGTAAACAGCCTTATTTACTAAGGCAAGTAATTTCTTGATTTTCCTGTAGAAACAACTGACATCTAGACATGCTTTCCCTAGACAGACAGATAGATAGATAGATAGATAGATAGATAGACAGATAGATAGATAGATAGACAGATAATTAATTTAAAAACACCTTTCTAAAAACCATGGCACTTTACATAAACATAGCATAACAAATCAAATGTACGTTAATGGATAAACCAATTATACAACAACATTGCAGTGTAGTTCAATAACAATAAAACAGCAAGTTCAGTCTCATACAAAAAGCTCGACTGAACAGCCAGGTCTTAAGTTTACTCTTGAAAATGGTGACAGAGGGGGCAATGTGAATGTCAGCTAGTAAACTGTTCCACAGCAAAAGGAGCTGCTACTGAAAATGCTCTGTCTCCAGCCAATTTTAACCTGGATTTTGGAATGGTCAATAATACAATATCAGTGGAACGTAGCCCACAGACACTGGGGCGCGTTACAAAAAGCTCACCAAGGTGCTGGTGTCCCAGTCCGTAGAGGGCCTTCAAAGTAAGAAGATCCTGCTTTGTTGTTCTGTAAAATGTATTTATTTACCATAGGGATTACTAGCGAGCCCCACGGGATTTGGTGTCTTGCTTCCATTGGGGGGGGAGGGGGGAGTAGCTTCAATAAATTATAGATATTTCTTGCCTAGTTACAATCTGGCACATAGAATTCTTTTTTCATTTTCATTCACACACAACAAATCCCCAAAATTCTGGTAGATCTGGGATCCCTGATACTGTAAATTCTCAATGAAACAAGTTCTGCCTGGCTGATTTACTGATGAATCTCATTTGAACTCACAATAACCGCACAGTCCTTGTTGACAGGGGGAGAAACGACCACAGAAAATGGCAGATCTGTTGGCATTACTTTCAGTGTCTCCTTTGTGAGTGTGTTCTTGTTTGTGTTTCCACAGTGCAGTTCGACATGATGCGAGCCTGCAATATCATCGCCACCGTGGCCCTGGCAGCAGGACAGCTAATCTTTCTAATGGGACTAGTGAAGCTACCAATAACTACCACGGACTCCCAGTGGTGGGAGGAAGCCATAGCTGCTCTGTTTCAGCTAGCCAGTAAGTGCAACTGTTTTACAATCTATAGACATGTCCATGGCTTACTTGTCCTTCATTTTAACCGCCCCCCCCGAAAAAAATATTTTCTGTCATTGCTACAGTAAGACATAGAAAGGCTGGTTATATAAAATGGCATTTCATGGTTATTAAAAAAAGAAAAGTCATGCGATTGGTGGGTAATAGACATTACAAATACCTCTCGGACACTATCACTAAATTGAGGGTGTCTACCTTATACCAGTTGGTTGTATTGGTACCCATCACATTAAGCCATGTAACACAATACTTTGCTTGTTTCTGATTTCCTTCATACAAGACATAATGCAGTATTTTCCAGCCTCGCCTCCTTTCTGTCTATATTGTATTGTGTATACTGTAGTGGGTCCATCAGGACATGTCAGGATGTGACAGCCAAACCACCCTTCACTCAATTCTCAACTCCTCCAAAAACCACACCCTAAATGAAATACTACAGTTTGCATGTTTAACACCACCCTAATGTACAGATCTTAAACCAGCCTGCCCAGTGCTTGACCCCTACTGAAACTAAGATGGTGAACTATACGAGGTTAATGCATGACTGTGACCAACAAGGTGGTAATTTCATCAAGTGCAGCTGGAGGCAGAATAAGTCATGAAAACAAAGGCTAAGTGCTACACCCACTCAATCCTACTGCCTTCCATACAGTACTCAATACCATCGATCATGGCATGTTACTGCACAAACTGTCTGAGACTGCTTTTGGTAATTCCTTCTGTCAATGATTATAATAGTCTTGTATTTCAGTTTACGTCTATCATAAATGGAATCCCTTGAAGCTTCATTTGGGTCCTTTACTGTTCTCACTGTGGTAATAAAATTCTAGATTTGGTTCAACATTTCCCTCATGGGCCACCCTGATGGCCCAGCGGTAGTGCAGTGGTGACCCAGGTTTGGAAACTGACTCAGGTCGCCCCATCAGGAGGTAGTCCAAGCTCAGGCAGCTGCTGTGTGGAAGTGTGCCTCAGGTGGAGAGAGTTGGTGGTGAGTTCCAGTACCATAGCAACCACTAGAATTGGCTTTTTAGGGTCCACCATGATCAAAATCAGGAACACCGTCTTAAAACATGGTACTATGAACTCAGAAAGCTATTAGAGTAGTGGACTTAAGTATTAACATTTTCTGAAGGAAAACTAGACTGCAACACTATTAATTTTATGCTTCAAATCCCTACTCTCTAATGACAGAAATGCTAAATTTAGGACAGGCTGAGGAAATCTCTGAAGCAAAATCAGGGACACTTGAGAGGTGTGCTTGCTGGCTGTATTTAAGTCAGAATTAAACATCTGCGGAGTCTGGCATTTCTAGTCCTTACTTAAACTAGAAACACTGCCAGTTGTATGAACTCTTACTACAGTTGGTCTGCATGTGGCACTTTAGCATGCAGTGCTTTGAAGGTTTTATTCTGACCGCATTCGGTCTCTGGAATCTCTAATTTCAGCACTCTGAGCCCTAGAAGGAAGCTTAAGAAATACAAGCATTTGTTAATGCCAAATGTTCACTGATAGTACTGCTGTTCTACCAGGTCTTGCTTGTACACATTTTTACTATATATTTACCCATGATACAGCAGATGAAACGCAGTATCTCATTTTCAGTGTTGTCCTGCTCTGACACATTGTTAGATTGTAATTACCCTGGAATGAGCACCTGAAGTGCAATATCTACTTCATTAGAAACGAGTGCTGTAACAGAAGTTATTTCAGCAACAAAACTGGAGCAAGCTGCTGACATGGCACAAGCTGTCGGCAGGCCGCGATCAAAGACGCCGCTCAGTGACACTGACGGAGCGGCAGCATTACAGTCAACTGATGTGGGACAGATACATAAAACAAGTAAGGGCAAATACCTTTATCGAAAGTAAATGTGGACATAAAACCGATGGAGAAAGTCTCTAAACAAAATGAGAATTCAACCTGGTCAGCTCTTTGGAAGGTGGGCTGGGTTTGGAATTCCTCCAACAGCCCTTGGCATTCTCCAGGTAACATTTTAGTGGTTTTTGTTGAACTTGACATATTTCTGGCAGTTTTTTTTTTTTTTATGCGTTTGTATTCCAGCAGTAATGGCATGCTACCCCACGTTTTTCAGTCTCTTCTCCCTTAACCCTTCATGATCTCTCTCAACCCGATGTATATTTTAACACCCGCTTTTGCAAAGCTACAACCTTTACTTTGGTCCCTTTCCCCATACAGTACCTTTTTCACTTGATTTGATCTGAATTGTGCCCTTTCTGTTATCATGGTGACTTTCCTCACAGATTCAATGTTGCTGTAAATGGCACTGGAACGTTTCTCAACATTTCCCTACTTTACTGCAAGGACTGCCTTTTTTCCTGTAGCTGTTCATTTACAGTTTTTGTAGGTCAGCGGTGGCTTGTTTTACTCTACCATAGTCAGAGCTTACGTTGGGTCCCATGCCATGATCAAGGGATCTCATCCTGCTCCACTTTACATTTTCCACCTACAGTAATGTTTTAAAGAGGGACCCCACCCCCCAATCGTCAATCTTGAACTTACACAATTGACACATTATCGGCTCAAGTCTGAGACTGCTGATCCGGGAAGGGGGGGGGGGCACTTTAGAACATTAGTGCAAGTGAGATGGGACCAAACTTAAGCTCTGACTACTGCTGGTAGAGTAAAACAAGCCGCCACAGACATATAAAAACTGCAACTGAACAGCTACGGGAAAAAAGGCAGACTTTGCGGTAAAGTAGGGAAATCTGTTCCAATGCCATTTACAGCAATGTGAGATCTGTTATGAGTTATTTATTTATTTTTTTGAGTTATACCTTTGCGCTAGAAGGAGAGTCACCATGATAAGAATGCGGGCAGAATTCAGATCAAATCAAGTGACAAGGGTACTGTATGGGGAAAGGGACCGAAAACAAGGAGTAGCTCTGCAAAAGTGGGTATAAAAATATACACTGGGTTGAGAGAGATCACTAAGGAAGAAAAGGCTGAAAAATGTGGGATAGCATGCCATTACTGCAGGGATACGATCACACACAAAATGTGGGATAGCATGCATTACTGCAGGGATACAATCACACACAAAACATGGGCTAGCATGCATTACTGCAGGGATACAATCACACACAAAACATGGGCTAGCATGCATTACTGCAGGGATACAAGCACACACAAAACGTGGGATAGCATGCCATTACTGCAGGGATACGATCACACACAAAATGTGGGATAGCATGCCATTACTGCAGGGATACAATCACATACAAAACAAGGGCTAGCATGCATTACTGCAGGGATATAATCACACACAAAACATGGGCTAGCAGGCATTACTGCAGGGATACAATCACACACAAAATGTGGGATAGCATGCCATTACTGCAGGGATACGATCACACACAAAATGTGGGATAGCATGCCATTACTACAGGGATACAATCACATACAAAACAAGGGCTAGCATGCATTACTGCAGGGATACAATCACACACAAAACATGGGCTAGCATGCATTACTGCAGGGATACAATCACACACAAAATGTGGGATAGCATGCCATTACTGCAGGGATACGATCACACACAAAATGTGGGATAGCATGCCATTACTGCAGGGATACAGTCACATACAAAACAAGGGCTAGCATGCATTACTGCAGGGATACAATCACACACAAAACATGGGCTAGCATGCATTACTGCAGGGATACAATCACACACAAAATGTGGGATAGCATGCCATTACTGCAGGGATACGATCACACACAAAATGTGGGATAGCATTCCATTACTGCAGGGATACAATCACATACAAAACAAGGGCTAGCATGCATTACTGCAGGGATACAATCACACACAAAACATGGGCTAGCATGCATTACTGCAGGGATACGATCACACACAAAATGTGGGATAGCATGCCATTACTGCAGGGATACAATCACATACAAAACAAGGGCTAGCATGCATTACTGCAGGGATACAATCACACACAAAACATGGGCTAGCATGCATTACTGCAGGGATACAATCACACACAAAATGTGGGATAGCATGCCATTACTGCAGGGATACGATCACACACAAAATGTGGGATAGCATGCCATTACTGCAGGGATACAATCACATACAAAACAAGGGCTAGCATGCATTACTGCAGGGATACAATCACATACAAAACGTGGGCTAGCATGCATTACTGCAGGGATACAATCACACACAAAATGTGGGATAGCATGCCATTACTGCAGGGATACGATCACACACAAAATGTGGGATAGCATGCCATTACTGCAGGGATGCAATCACATACAAAACATGGGATAGCATGCATTACTGCAGGGATACAATCACACACACAAAACGAGGGACAGCATGCCATTACTGCAGGGATACAAGCACACACAAAACGTGGGACAGCATGCCATTACTGCAGGGATACAAGCACACACAAAACGTGGGACAGCATGCCATTACTGCAGGGATACAATCACACACACTGAACGTGGGACAGCATGCCATTACTGCAGGGATACAAGCACACACAAAACGTGGGACAGCATGCCATTACTGCAGGGATACAATCACACACAAACGTGGGACAGCATGCCATTACTGCAGGGATACAATCACACACAAAACGTGGGACAGCATGCCATTACTGCAGGCATACGATCACACACAAAACGTGGAACAGCATGCCATTACTGCAGGGACACAATCACACACGCAAAACGAGGGACAGCATGCCAATACTGCAGGGATACAATCACACACAAAATGTGCGATAGCATGCCATTACTGCAGGGATACAATCACACGCAAAACGTGGGACAGCATGCCATTATTGCAGGAATACAATCACATAAAAAAACAGCCAGAAATATTTCAAGTTCAATGAAAACCACCAAAACGGGACCTGGAGAATCCCAAGGGCTGTCTGGGGAATCCCAAACTCAGCCCATCCTCTGAAGTGCAGACTCAGCTGACCAAACTGAATTCTCATTTTGTTTAGAGACTTTCTCCATCAGTTTTATGCCCACATTTACTTTGCCCTTACTTGTTTTATTTATCAGTCCTACGTCAGTTGACTATAATTCTGCCACTCTGTCAGTGTCACTGCGCGGCGTCTTTGAGCGCCATCTGCTGACAGCTTGTGCCAACAGGGGTTCCAGCGACAGACATCGATGGACAGTTTTCTTTGTTACAGGGTGAAATTCCTCAGCAGGCTGATCTTGACAGATCAGCTGTGCTTGCTGGGCAGTGTTATGTAGAACAAAGGAAAGAGTCCAGTGGCGGAGCTGGGGGGGGGGCTGGGGGTGCGGTCGCCCCTCCTGGCTGGCCAAGTGTGAGTAGTGGTGCCTCACCACCATCTTTATTCAATGTTTAGTGCCCATTGTACAAACATACGAACATACGAAATATGCCAGCAGATAAAGGTCTATCAAGTCTGCTCGAATGTGCAGCTAGCACCCCTTATTCTGCAGCTGCCCTTCCCTTCCACCCTTCCCCTTCATTAACCCTCCCCCTTGTCCTGTCCCATCCTCGTTTGAAGCAGTCCACTGTTCTACTGCATACCACTTCAGCAGGTAACGTATTCCACCCAGCCACCACCCTCTCTGTAAAAAGTGTTCCTCATCTCCCTCCTGAACCTTCCTCACTCCAGTCTCATATCATGGCCCCTGTGGCCTCCCCCCTACTTTGAACAGCCCCTCTGTACCTGTCTTGTTTATTCCTTTCATGTATTTAAAGGTTTCAATCATGTCACCCTGTCTCTCTCTCCTCCAGTGAGTACATGTTCAACTCCTTCAACCTCCTCCGTATGATAAGTCCCCAGCCCCTTGATCATCTTTGTTGCTCTCGCTGCACCCCTTCCAGTAACTCAATGTCCTCTTCAGATACAGGCAGCCAGTACTGCCAGTACTCCAGGTGTGGTCTAACTAATGACCTATACAGTGGCAGAATCACCTCCTCCTCCTCGAGGATATACCCTTGCAATACAACCCAACATTTTGTTGGCCTTTGCAGCTGCCTTCCTACATTGTGCGAGTTGTTCATTGACCCTGTAATGAGCACACCCAGATCCTTCTCCTCCTCTGTCTGGGCTAGCTGCACTCCCCTAACTGGTAACTCCTCCTTGGGTTCTTCATCCCAAAATGCAGCACCTTGCACTTTTGGCATTAAAGCCAGTTGCCAGGTGTCTGACCAGGTTTCAAGCTTTGCCAGATCATCCTGCAACCCCTGCCATCCCCTAGGTCATCCACCACACGCCTACCTTGGTATCATCAGAAAACAGACTGATCTTGCTCTTGATGTCCCATGATATGTCTGCAATGAATATCCCAAACAACACCGGTCCCAACACTGAGCCCTGTGGAACACCGCTCGTCACACTGCCTTGGGTGTGAGAGCTCCCCACCCACCACCACCCTCTGTTGCCTTCCCTGCAGCCAGTTTCCTACCCATCTCACCAGCTTTGCACCCGCCCCTGTGCTACTAACTTCCTTCCCAACCTTCCATGTGGCACCAAGTCGAATGCCTTGCAAGTCCAGATACAGGACATCCACTGCATGGCCCCTGTCCAGTTGCCTAGTTACCCAGTCATAGAACTCGACCAGGTTGGTTTGGCAGGATCTGCCACGTATAAAGCCATGCTGTCTGCTGTCCTGTAGTCCTTTGGCCTCTGGGAGGCCACCAGCCTCTCCTTCAGGATGGTCTCCATTAGCTTACCCACGATGTATGTAGGGCTCACTGGTCTGTAGTTTTCCCTGGTTCATCCTGGGGCTACTCTTGTGGATGGGCACCACATGAGCCATCCTCCAGTCCTGAGGTACACACCCAATGTAGTGAGGCATTAAATAGGGTCTGCCAAAGGTCCTGCAAGGACCTCTTCCAGCTCCTTCAGTACCCTGGGGTGGATGCCATCTGGGCCTGGCGCCTTGTCCACCCTCAGTGCCTTCAAACCCTCTTGAACTCTGCTCTCCATGATTTCCCCATCTGTCACCACTTCCCCCTGCTTCTGCCATTTCTCCCACCTGGGTGTCACCCCCCCTTCTCTTTAGTAAATACTGAGCAGAAGTACTCATTTAGTGCTTCTGCCTTATCGCACCCTGCTTCCACCCAACCCCCCTCCTTCCTAATTCTTACTATGTGGTCCTTACAGGTCCTTTTCTCCCTTATGTACTAAAGAAGTCCTTCTCCCCCTTCTTAATGCTTTGTGCCAGCCTGAGTTCCGTAGATGCTTTGGCTCCCCTTACTGCCCTTGTCACCTCTTTCGATTCTGTCAAGTACTCCTCCCTGTTTTCTTGTACTTCCTAAATGCAGCTCTTTTCCTCCTTACCTTTTCCATGACCTCCTTGCTCAATCAGATCAGTTTCTTAGCCCTAGCCTTCTTGCTCTGGCTTTGCAGCAGGTTTTGGTTGCCTCCACTATCCCCAGCTTTATGAGCTCCCACCTCTGGTTAGTGTCCATACTAGATTGAATTCCTGACCAGGCCCCTTTACCACTTCCCCCATCCTCCCAAAAGTCGGCCCTCCTGAAGTCCAGCACTATTGTGCCAGATTCCACTCCTTCCTTGCCCATATCCAATGTGAGCCATACTGAGCGGTGGTCACTCCCTGACAGCGGTTCCTCCACTGTAAGTTCTCTCACAAAGTCCCCATTTGCCAGCACAAGGTCAAGGGTATTTCCTAACCTGGTTGGTTCACTGACCATTTGCAGCAGGAAGCTGTCCTGGAAGGCATCCAGCAGTACCTGCTCCCTTCTGTTCCTGGTTGTTGGGGTGCTCCAGTCCACTCCTGGCATGTTGATGTCCCCCACAATCACCACACTACCCTTTTCGCAGGTCCTCCTGATCTGTCCCGCTAGTTCCCTAACTCCTCCATCTGAGATGGTGGCCTGTACACCACTCCCATTCTAAGAATCCTATTCTTGGAATCCTGGATTTGCATCCAAAGTAACTCCATACTACCCTCCTCCCCTTACACACTTCAGTCCTTCCTTCACATATAGTGCCACCCCCCTCCTTTCCCAATCACCCTGTCCCTACAAAATAACCTGTACCCTGGTACAGACAGGTCCCAGTCATTGTATTGGGTGGCCCATGTTTCCGTGATAGCTGCAATGTCAACTCTCCCTCTGCCTGAGAACCTGTAACTCTGCAGTTTTCCTCCCAAGGCTCCCAGCAGTAAGATAACCACCTTCCACCCTCCCCCATCCTGCCCCTTTCCTAGCATCACCAATAGTACTTGCCATTTGTCCTTTGTCAGTGTTATAGGGGAAGCTCATATGGTTTCCCAGCCTGTGGTCTCTGCACCCTCTTCCCCAACTGCCACCCCCACTCCTAGTTTAAATTCCCAACTTCCTCTATGTACTCCTCCATCCTCTGTTTCAACACTTTCTTTCCCTCCTCACTCAAGTGTAGTCTGTCCCTGGCATAGAGACTACTGTCCTCCCAGGTCCCTCCCCACCCCCCAACAGCCCATACCCTTTAGCACAACACCAGGTTCTTAGCCATCCGTTAAATTCCTCTATTCTCAGCTTTCTTGTTGTGCTTGCCTTTGGCACGGGAAGTATCTCTGAAAAAGTTACTGATCTTCCTGCCCCCTCACATAATTGTGCTAGTTCCTCAAACCTCCTCTGGACTGTATCTACTGTCTTGTCAGCCAGGTCGTTTGTCCCAAGATGTATAATTAAATGAGGCTTGTCCCTACCCCTTCTAGCATATTTCAGAACAGACTGTCCCACCCTTTCCGCTGTCATTCCTGGCATGGCCTCCACCCAAATGCGACTATGCCTCTCCCCCTTGCTACCCCACCTAACTCCTTTTAGTATTTAGTCCCCCAGCACTAAGATTCCACCCCTCTTACTCCCTGCTTGCTTCCATTCATCTCCCTCTCTGATTTCCAGCTCCTCTTCTTCCTCCTGCACATTATTTCCCCCTTTTACCCCTGTTGCAATTCTCCCAGCAGAACTTCCCCCCGCTCCAGTTTGGTCCAGGCATTTATCAATTACTCCTCTAATTTCATAATTTCCCTCCTCCACCTTCTTCCTCTCTAGCAGTGCACAACTATTTTCTGAAGGCCTTCACAAATGCCGCTCCTCTCTCTTCATAGTAACCTGTTCTCTCCTTTCCACTCCATGACTTTTGCCACTTCTTCGCCTCCCTCACAAGTCCCTATCTCCTCCTTCCATTTGTCTTTTGTCTCCTGACCTGGTTTCCCGGCAATTGTTCTTCCTGGCCTGGGCCCTTTGTCTGCTTCCCTTCTTCTGACCCTCTCCTCACCACTGTTGGCTTAATCGGCCTCCTCATCTCCCCTTCTTCCTCCCTCCAGTATTGGGCTAAACCCACCCCCAATCTGCCTTGCCTGTCTTAGTTCGTCCTGCAGACCCTCAATCTCCTTTCTAAGTTTTTCTATGTGGTTGCACACCAAACATCCTCCCACACTCCAGGCAATTTTTAGAAAGATTGGTGCACCGCAGTTGTTGCAGCCTACCACCCTACCCATTGCTGTCGTTGCCCACCAGCGAGCCCCCACCCTTCCAGATGCAGGATACCAAACACTCTCCCAAGTCTCCCCTCTCCCTCCTCTATCAGTGCAAAACATTTTCTTTATTTCCCTTACCTCCTTTGTTGCACACGTTTGGATATATTGAGCAACTGCTTTTTATATTCCTATCCTTCCTATCCACACTCAAAAACAGACTTTAAGTAGCCATTGCACAACCTTCTTCAAACTCCTACTTCTCCTTTCCCCAATGCAATATCAATGCGAATAAGTAATAATGAAAGCTCCTAGATTTGCATTTACTGCCCTTCCACTAAGAGAGCAGTCACCTCTTCACTTGCTGCTGTTCCTTTCCTGGATGTCTGCTTTTGCTATGACAGGTGCATATCCTTTGCCTGTTTGAGGAAGTTATGTCAGAACCCCTGGTATAAAGGAAATAATGGACCAAGGGTGGGACCAGCCCAAGTCTTCCAGAAACAATCAGGTAGCTGAGGCCTCTGGTCAAACCATTAGCACCCTTCCCCCACTCTGCACTCAAACTTTGCAGCATTGTGAAGCCCATGATTGACTGAACAGCCCCCCCCACTGGCTCCCAAATGCTCCCAAACCTGGCTCCGCCACTGACTGGGTCAGCTCTTTCCTTTAAAATACACAAAGTTTATGCCAGCAAGCCAGAATACTGTCATGAGCAGCCTGTCTAATGATTGGTGTGACACTGATGAGCCCTTTGCAGACCACTCTGCATTGGATGAACAGTGCCACACCCCTCAAAAGTCACCCTCATATCAAGTAGTTTGCTGTGTGTGTGCACACGGCAAACATAACATGTCTACTACTACCACTGCTACTAATCAGACATAAGTGTTGCATGGCGGAAAATTCTGTGACCTAAAGCTTCTTTTAATAACCAATACAAGAAAATTATTGATATTTTCTAAACAGACACACACAGCTATTTGTGAACAACAGACTTCAGGAATCTATATTCTGAATTCACTACTATAATAGGAGGGTTTCTCAGAGAAATAAGTCTTCTTTTGCATATGTTGCTTCTGCTAAAAGACTGTTAGTGGGCAACTGTCCAGCAGTAGCCCACTGCCCTGCCATGCAGGCAACCTGGGTTTGGAAACTAGCCTGAGTCTCCACTCGGTCGGTGGCCCACAAATCAGGAGTACTACTGACAGCAATGCTGCCTGGCTCAGGGAGGGAGGAACCGCCTTTCCACTCTCAAAGCATCCCCGATGGTGGGTCAAGGTGAAAGCTGGACTTATGTGTCCCTGCCTCTTCCACAGTCTTGCTGTGCAGGGAGGGTGAGCTGTGGTGTCAGCTGGAGAACTGAGGGAGAAAAGGCAGGAAGAAAATGCCAGCAGCCATAAGAATGACTGTCCTTGTTACTCTCAGTCCCAGCCCGTTACTCAGCTAATGCAGATACCAGACTGGCGAACATCCCAGAAGGCACAGTCACAGAGGGGCAAGCTACTGGGAATGTCAGTCAGGGCAGAAAGAGAGGTGCTGGGGCTTGGAGGCTGCAGACGGCAGATGTGATGCAGTCATCAATGGAGAAAAAAACTTCTTAAAAAAATTTTAAAAGCTATTGGGGCCTGATGATGGGATTCACCCAAGAATTCTAAAAGAACTAAGGGCAGAACTAGTGACACCACTGACTACTCTTTTTAACAAATCATGGGAGGATGGGGTGGTACCTGAGGACTGGAGGAGGACGGATGTGATTCCTCTTCACAAAAGTGAGAGCAGGACAGAGGCAGGAAACTACAGACCAGTTAGTTTGACCTCAGTGGTAGGGAAAATGATGGAATCACTTCTGAAGGAAATAATTGTTGAGTACCTAGAAGCCAGTGGGGCAGAGGACCCAAGGCAGCATGGATTCACGATGGGAAGGTCGTGTCAGATGAATCTAATAGATTTCTTTGATTGGGTGATGTGACCGGGAGCTCCTGCCATTCTTGAGGACCGTCCTTTTCTTAAATCTGTTGCAACAGATCTTGCATCTCTAAGCCTAATCTATCCTTTACTATTTCTAGTCCATAAGGTTGGCCACCTATGGGCACCCCCTCCCTCTCTTGACTATGCTATAGTGTCCTCTTTAATTTTCCTTTTCCCTCTCAGGTCCTCGTACAGGAAGGTCATTGTGGTGACCTCCAGATGTATGTAAAATAGGTTGTATTTATTGTTGCTGGATTTAGTATGTAATAGCACTATGTTATAAAATACCTTGATGTATATACCTTGTGCTTATGAAACCTGTAAATGTTAAATACCATGGCACTAGGTGTTTTTGATAATGGTAAAAAATACTAGGTGTCTATTATAGAAATTAAGCTAGTTATACTATTTAAAATGCATGTAAATTGTTGTAAACTTAACAAGCCAGAAATGTCATGGTGATTTGCATATATCCCATGATGCACTGCATTGTGGAAGTATGTACAATGTTTGTATTTCCTTGAAACTTGATTTCTTGCCAATGCCTTTTGGGGTAACTGTTCTTTCAGTGATTCTGCATTGAAGTTCTTTGTTTATAGCTTGTTTTGTTTTTCTTCTTTTTGGGCCCCTACTATGTAAGCAAATGAGGGCTTCCATAAGGGTTATGGCTACACCTCAACTAGTAAATTGGATCAGAGATCAGTGGTAGTAGGTGCTGGCTAAGAGCAGAGAAAAGACATTCATAGTCTGTTGCTGCAAACTGATGTACTGAAGAAGAAATAAGCCATTGCGAAAGGTTATTTCTTGTATTTTGAATAAACATCATACATGGATTGTGTGTTGAACCTGAAGTTTGGTGTCTGGTCCATCTGTTATCCCACAACCCCACCACAGGTGACCAAAGTAGTAGACCAGGGAGGGGCTGTGGACATGGCCTACCTAGATTTTAGCAAGGCATCTGACAGAGTCCCACACAAAAGAGTAATCCAAGATTGGATGAATTCCAGCAGTCTAAAGTTGAACCCAGGAAAGACTGAGGTTTTGGTTGTGGACCTGGGTAGAGGGGTTGAGGACTGTGCTCCCTTCCGGTTTAGACCTGGGGGAGGCCCAGATTCTCACCTCTGAACGGGTGCGTAACCTGGGAGTGGTGCTTGACGATGGTCTGACTCTTCGACATCAGGTATTGGCAGTCGTCAAGCTGCCCTTTTTCCATCTTAGGAACATTGCCAGGATTAGGCACCTTGTTCCATCCAGCGACCTGCCTGTTTTGGTCCATGCCTTTGTGACATTGTGCCTTGATTACTGCAACTCCCTTTACCTAGGGCTTCCTGGGGTTGATATCCACCGCTTACAGCTAGCGCAGAACGCGGCAGCACATTTGTTGACTGGGGCATCTAGAAGATCACATATTACCCCCGTGCTGCGCGCTCTGCACTGGCTGCCAATACAGTGGCGGATCACCTTTAAAGTAGGTTAAAGAGGGTTGTGCATGCATGGAGCAGTCTCCCTGAGGAGGTAGTGGAGTCAAGAACAGTGGAGGAATTCAAGAATGCATGGGACAGACATAAGGCAGTCCTAGTGGGGGGGGGTAGGAGGAAGTAAGCTGTTGGTTAACTATTAGAAAGAATTACTCACCTTAGTAGTTATGTTTCTTCTAATGGAGTCTTGCTGTATTCTGACTATTGCAGTTAGCTCCAGCACTTGAACTACCCCGGAGAGTAAAGGGTTAAAATTCTATACAAGGCATAGAACGTTGAGCTCGAGCTCGGTTGAGAACTCTGTCTGCAGCACTTTGAAACCAAGCCATCAGATTCTTTCGAGCTAAAACTCACTGACTTTAATAGTGTGGAAACTGTAAAATTTCTGCTAGCCAATTGGCAACAAAAGTTTTTGATTCCTAGCCGGCCCAGTGGCGTTGAGGGTTGAGGTGCTGGACGCCACACCTTGCGCCACGCTGGCGACCAGGTTCGAGGGCGGACTCGGGCCACCCGGGTGCTGGCAGGGAGAGGAGGATTGAGCATCCAATGACTGCTCTCTCTCTCTGGGGTGGAGTGAGTGGGGCTTGCATCGCCCTGTAGCAGCAACTGCCGGAGAATGGCCGCTTTCAAGTGGTGTGCAATAATGCAAGGGGAGAGCAGCGTCAGCACTCGTGCATGGGCGCCATTGCACGCCCAGCTCTCCACTGGGGAGAAATGTGGAAAATGCAGAGGGCGATCTTGCGCTGATGGCCGCGCCTTTGTATCCCCAAGAAACCCGAGAGGGGCGCGTGCCTGGTGGGTGCAGAGTCGATAATGGCCGCCCACTGGGAGAGCTGGGATTTGTGTGTCCTCACACACGCATCGTCCAGGGTGGCGGCCAGAGATTGTGTAGGGCCGCCTGCCGAGGAGAATAAACAACAGTATGATACAACACAAGTTTTAGATTCCCAAAAGAAGACTCAAGTCAGGAAACCCAAAAACCAGGTAATAAAGCATAACAAATTCTTAATTAATCAACACAAAGCACCCACAAAAAAACAGAAAGTGTGCTGAATACACCCCTGGAGTGCAACACTGCACCTGCCCACCCACTTCACAAAAACAGGTTCTGAGAGGGGTGGCAGGGAGGGAGATCAGAATACCGCAAGATTCCATTAGATGAAACATAATTACTAAGGTGAGCAATTTTTTCTTCAAACAACATGAAGTCTTGCTGTATTTTGACTATTGCAGACTACCAAGCAGTACCTCCATGGAGGAGGGACAGAACCTACTTTGGGAATAGGCTCTGAAGTACTGCTGTGCCAAACCTAGCATCACTCCTAGCCTGGATATCCAGAGAGTAATCCTTGGTGAAGGTATGAACTGTTTTCCAGGTGGCTGCTTGGCAAATCTCTAACAAAGGAATATCCCTGGCCGCAGCCAGAGATGCAGCTGTACCTCTAGTGGAATGAGCCCTCAGGCCCGAGGGTGGAATTTTTCCCAGTTTCTCATAGCAGAACTGGATACAGGACACAATCCACCTGGCAATAGTTCTCTTGGTGGCAGGTTTGCCCTTACTTACTTCCCCATAAGTGAGGAACAACTGGAGGGAGTTAAACCTGTGACCCTTTGTACGTTCAATGTAGTAACTAAGGGCTCTTTTAACATCTAAACTGTACAACCTCCGCTGTCCTGAGGAAGCATGATCAGTGACGAACACAGGAAGAGACATAGACTGGTTTAAATGGAAATCAGAAACCACTTTGGGTAAGAACCTTCGATTGGTTCTAAGAACCACCTTATCTCTATGGAATGAAATGAAGTCAGGGTCAACTGACAGAGCTTGCAATTCACTGATACGTCTGGCAAAGGTAACAGCAACCAAAAACACAGTTTTCCAAGTCAAGTACTTGAGCTCTGCTGAGGACATAGGCTCAAAAGGGGGTTGCATAAGCTGAGCAATGCAAACATTCAAATCCCAGGCAGAGCAGGCTCCCTAAAGGGGATTGGTAAACAATCCCTAAAAATATACAAGAATACAGGGTAGAATGACAGGAAGAAGGCTTTCCTACTGAGAGAAAAGCAGAAACAGCTGACAAATGTACTCTGAGAGTAGCTGGTCTAAGGCCTAGGCCATTAAGATGAACCATATAATCCAGGACTGTAGCTAGATCAGCAGTGTCTGGAGATATGCACCTCCTGGCACACCAAATGCTGAATCTCTTCCATTTGGAGTTATAAGTTTTCCTGGTTGCAGGCTTCCGAGAAGCCTTGAGAATATCTAAAACCCCTCTGGACAGATGCAAGTCTGCATATTCTAACTCTTCAAGACCCATGCCTTGAGATTTAGGGATCTCAGATTGGGGTACCAAATCCTCCCGAGAGGAAGTTAACAGGTTGTAATTCCTGGGAAAAGACAGAGGGAGATGGACTGCCAGGGACAGCAACAGAGGATACCAAGGCTGCCTGGCCCAATCTGGAGCAATCAGAATCACTTTGCAAGGTTGTGACCTTATCTTGACCAGAAATTTGAAGAGCAGAGGAAAAGGAGGGAAGGCATACAGGAATCTCGCTTCCAATTCAAAATCAGAGCATCCAGAGGGAGTGAGTCCAAGACTGGGGGTCTGCAACAAAACAGAGGAAGTTGGTGATTGTCTGGGGCTGCAAAGAGATCTATCTCTGGAGTGCCCCACCTTGAACATATGGCTTTCAACACCAGAGGGTCCAGGGACCATTCGTGATGTCCCTGGGAAATTCTGCTCAGTGCATCTGCTAGCACACTGTCCTTCCCTGGAATGTGAACTGCCACCAGGGAGGTCTGCAAAGAATAAGCCAGGGACCACAGTTTCATGCCTTCCGTGCACAAGGCTGTGGACTGAGTGCCTCCCTGCTTGTTGATGTACCACATGGTGGTAGTGTTGTCCGTCCTGACCTGAACCACCTTGTTCTTGCACTGACTGAGAGAAAGCTTGCAGGGCCAGAAGTATTGCCCTGAGCTCCAAGAGGTTGATATGAAGGAGGGATTCCTGAGGGGACCACAGTCCCTGGGCTGTGAGAGCCCCCAGATGGGCTCCCAACCCCAATAGAGAAGCATCTGTGGTAAGGACCACAGAGTGAGTCTGAGTGAAAAAAGGAACTCCTTGCCTCAGATTGTCCAGGTCCTGCCACCACTGAACAACACCCCCCATGCCACGTAGGGTAAGCCACTGAGTTCATTCCAGATAAGAGTCATCGTCCTCACCACTGGATCTGACTCATCTCCCTCTACTCCAAGGGGATAGTACAAAGGAGGAGGTCGAAAGGGCGACAGTGCAAGTTGTGGTCTCCCTCAGGAATAGCAATGGTGGCATCGAGGACAGCCCTGGGACAGTCTCCGAAGGGAACAATCCTGGCACTGAAAGTCTGTGCAGTACAGTCAAACCAGAGTAGGCCCCGAGGAGCCCGACCCTCGTGCTAGACGCGGCACATTTACAGTGTTGATGAAGCCATTGGCCCCGAAGGAACCAGAAGTGGCACTGTGGCTGCCCCGTTCCCAGAGAGGACAGAGGTGACACCACAGGTGGGGCACATGTTGGCAGCACCTACAGTTGCCTCAGCCTGGAGGCTAGAATCAGACGGGAACCTAAGTCAAATGGCACCAGCTCAACAGACTCCAAGGGGCCAGAAGATGGCACAAAAGAAGGTGCAGTTTCACTGATAAAACAGCATCCAGTGCTCCATAACAGCTGCCCACCGGAGTCCCCTATACTGGACAGAGAGGGGCTCCAGCACAAAGGCCTCAACATCCCAGTCCCCAGTGCCCCTTGTGTTGGTGACAATGGTGGGGTACCCAGACACACATTAGTCAAGTGTCTCACAGTAGAATGACCAGAGGACAACCTCAACTGGTGCTGCTTCTTCCAGTTATGCCTTTTGTGGGAAAAGGATGAGGCCAAACAGTGCAAAGATCCTGATGTTGAGGGTGTAGGGGATCCAGACCATTTCTTTCTGCAACTCCCGAACGACTGTCCATCCTCCTGGTCACCAGACTGCCTATTTCCAGAGCACCCGCCCAGAAAGAGGTGGTGGCCAGACACAGCCCCCGATGCTGAAGCAACTGGCCTGTTCAGGCTCCCTACCTTCTTCCATGGTCATCAACTGTTACCAAAATGTAGGGCTGAGAGAAAACTGTAGATTTTCATGTGTTAAACTAACCAAACAGACACAAAAATGACAAACTCTAGTTTATTTTAAACTAAAACCGATGACCTGAACATTGTCATATAAACAGGGAGTTCTGGCCTGATATGAAGAGCAGCAATGCTGCTGCTGCGTACATGACGGTGCAGAAAAATGAGGTGGTTGGGGGCTACACTGTTGTATACCAGCAGGTGAGCACAGGGCCAACTCACGCCGCCAGCCCTCCAGAAAAGTTCTGGCTCCTGCAGGGTCCTAGCACGTCCAATACAGACCCATTAGTGGGAATCAATGGAGAAGAGTGATTCTTGGAAGGGTTATTTACATAAATAGTCTATTTGTGCAACTGCCTGGTGAATATACCTCAATATGTTATGCCATATATACATTTTTTTTAATGTATGCTGTGTGACTGTAATGACTTACTGTCAAACAGTAAGTACTTGACTTGAATGTAGTGTACTCCATAAGATGTAACAAATGTGGGAGAAGAGATATTTTCCTACTGATTGTACTTCTGCTGGAATTAAAACTGTATTAAAGTTGAGAAGCTCAATAAAATATAATAAAAAAATAAAAATAAAAATGGGGTCCCTTGCTGGGAAAAAGTTGCTCACAGTGGGATAAGCCTTTCCTAGGCATAACATCTAGTTCACAACTAACTAGAACGAGTTTTTTTAGGTGTTTTCCCTTTTTTAAACAGAACCTCACTTATTTAAAACAATAAATAAATACACACGCACACACACATCGATAATTCTATTCTGTGTTATAAATGTCGTGCCTCTCCCTTTGTTAGTGAAGGACAAAATCTACCTCTGAGGTGGGGAAGGGCTTGAGAGTAACCTTTAATAGACACGGGGAAATCTACAATGTGATAACACTTGCCTAATAAGTGATCATGCATGTCTAATACGTTTGTAACTCCAAGAAATGTTGCTACAGTACCAGCTTACTGTTTTTTGTTTGCCCTAGTAGTGTAATGATATTTCCTCCTGTCTTAAAAACGTTTTACATACGTACACACACTGTGCCACCGAGTCTCTACCTGCTCCAGTACACTGATCTGTGTGTTTGCTTTTGTGCAAGACAAGGGAAATGAATTCCTGCTTGTTTAGCATTGTTATTTCACAGACAAAAAATTTTATTTTGTAATTCCAAGAAATGTTGTCACAGTACCACCTTGTAAATAGAGTTTTTTTGCCCTAGTAGTGTACTGATATCTACTCCTGTCTGAACATAAAGATTTTAAGTACATACATACAACGTAACACTGAGTCACTGCCTGCCCCAATACACTGAATATGTGTGTGTGTGTGTGTGTGTGTGTGTGTGCGTGTGTGTTTCTGTGCGAGAGAAAGGAAATGCATTCCTGCTTGTTTAGAGTTGTTATTTCATTGACAAACAGCAGTGGGAGTGCACTGTGCCATTCTTCTGTTATGCCGGCTAATTTTAGACCCACTTTTTTTTTTGTTTGCTGCTCAGAGTCTGTTTTAAACATGGGGAGAGAGACTGAAGGACGCCAGGATATCCCGGCTCAAGAAAAGGAAATGCCTGTTACTACCTGTTATGCAAGCCAAGCCTTGACACCCCTGTGAAGGGGAGATGTGCTGGGAGGGGAGGGGACCAAGATGTTGTGGGCAAATGAGAAATAAAAGCAAAACTCATGTGGAACCTCAGGGACAGCCCAAGGGAAGGATAAACTTAAAATAAGTAGAATTCAGTTATTTGAAAGCATTTACCTCCCCCCTTTTGCCATTTCTAGACTCACTGATGTAGGTTAAAGGAATGAACTAATAATAATAATAAAAAAAAAAGTTACTCACTGTAACACTAAATCTTCAAGAGAATCTTCTCCAATAGGCCACAGCTTTCTAACTGTAAGCAGTCAGTGTCAAGACCACTTGGACACCGCCCATGATGACATGCAATGCTGGCACCTATATAACCATGGACGGCCCCACTGCTCCTCAGTTCCTCACCAGAGAAAAGCTCAGAGGGCCTCTTACCATGAGAAACCAGGAGACCAGACTAGTACTAAGCACATATGGAGAGGCATGGGACTGGAAATATAGTATACACAAGGCTCATGGACACCTCTAAACAAGGCAGTGGACACACCTGCCAGCTTATCCTTCAGAAAGGGGGAAGGAAGGTGGGTGCACTGTGGCCCAATGGAGGAGATTCTTTTGAAGATCTACTGTTACAATAAGTAACTGTTCTATCTTAGGATATCTCCTTAATTGGGCCACAACTTTGGAACAATTCTCAAGTAGTATTATCCCTAGTGACCTGAAGCACTCCACGCAGTGCAAGAAAGCAGCAGCAAAGGCAAACAAGATGCTGGGATGCATATTTTGGGGGATCAGTAGTAGGAGAGAGGAGGTTATGCTGCCCTTGTACAGGTCACTGGTAAGGCCGCATCTAGAGTATGGAGTTCAGTACTGGTGCCCACACCTCAAAAATGACATTAACCTGCTAGAAAAGGTCCAGAGGAGGGCTACAAAGATGATAGCCGGTCAGCAGAGTAAGGCATATGAGGAGAGGTTAACCTGGAATCCATAGGGGCACAGGATCCAAGACAGCATGGGTTTACAAAAGGAAGGTCCTGTCAAACTAATCTCATGGATTTCTTTGACTGGGTAACCAAGTGGTGGACCAAGGGAGCAGTTGATGTCGCCTACCTTGACTTCCAGCAAAGCTTTTGACACTGTTCCACATAGAAGATTGATAAATAAGCTAGGTAGGCTCGGGTGGGTCAGAAGTTGGTCAACTGGGTGGCAAACTGGTTGACTGGCAGAAAACAGAGAGTGGTGGTAAATGGTATACAGTCAGAAGAGATGCAAGTCACAAGTGGGGTACCTCAGGGATCAGTCCTGGGGCCAGTCCTATTCAACATCTTCATTAGTGACCTACGAGATGGACTAGAGGGTAAGGCTTGTCTGTTTGCAGATGACACCAAGATCTGCAACAGAGTAGATGATCCAGATGGGGTGGGCAGAATGAGAAGAGATCTGGATAAACTAGCAAAATGGTCAGAAGAGTGGCAACTGGGATTTAATGCAAAGAAGTGCAAAATCATGCACATAGGGAAGAGAAACCCTGAAGCCACTTATAGGCTGGGAGGGAGTTGCTAGCAGTCACAAGGAAGAAAGAGACTTGGGCATCATCATCACTGATGACCTAAAATCATCCAAGCAGACCTCTAAAGCAGTAGGTAAGGCTAGGGGGTGTTAGGGTGTATTAGTGGGTATCACAAGTCGTAAGAGGGAGGTAATAATCCTCTGTACAAGACATTGGTTAGGCCCATCTGGAGTACTGCGTGCAGTATTGGAGCCACACCTTCACAAGGACATTAACAAATTGAGGCAGTCCAGAGAAGGGCAACCAAAATGGTGCAGGGACTGCATCAGAAGACATATGAGGACAGATTAACGGAGCTCAATATGTATACCCTTGAGCAAAGGAGGAGAGAGGTGATATGATCGAGACATTTAAACACCTTAAGGGCATAAACAAGGTGAAAGAGTCTAACATGTTTAAATATAAGAAAAATTGCAGGACAAGAGGACACAGCATGAGATTAGAGGGAGGCCGATTAAGGGAAGATGAGGAAATTCTTTTTCACAGAAAGGGTGGTAGATGCATGGAATAGCTACCACAAGAAGTGGTGCTATGAATACAGTGCAGGGCTTCAAACAGGCATGGGATAGGCATAAGGGAGCAATACAAATGACTATGAATAGATAGGTCACTGACAGGGCAAAGGCCGATGGCACATTTATAAGGTAGAAAAAGAAATGGGCAGACTGGATGGGCCTTGCGGTCCTTATCTGCCGTCAACTTCTATGTTTCTATGTTTCTATGTTAAGGGCACTGAACATGTACTCCCTGGAAGACGAGAGAGAGAGAGAGGACGTGATTGGGACCTTTAAGTACTTGAAAGGGATAAATAAGGTTGATAAGGAGAGTCTCTTTAAGCTGAGTGGCAACCATAACACGAGGGGGCACAGTCTTAAGTTGGAGGGTGGCAGGTTTAGGAGGGATGTCAGGAAGCACTTTTTCACAGAGAGGGTGCTGGACACTTGGAATGCGCTGCCAGAAGAGGTAATCTCATTGAAGACAGTGGGCAGCCTTAAGAGAGGCTGGAACAGGCATAGGGGGAGGGTAAGGGTCATAGGTAGGAAGGATGGGAGGAGTGGGGAGGGAGGGCAGGGACATTAGCTCAAGCCATGGACCCTGCAATATGAGCAGATTTGATAGCCCAAATGGCCTTCTTCTGTTGGCTTTTTCATATGTTCGTATGTACAAAGTACCAAGAGAAGATGGCAAAGTCTGCCATGCAATCAGGACAGAAGGCCTTGCAGCACCTCAAGACCAAAGCCAGCATGTTAATGACAGACGATGTTTAGACTGTAGTGCTCAGTTAGAGTATGCACAGTGCTCCATGTGGCAGCAGCATTTATGTCAGCTGCAGAAATATTCTGAAAACAAGCAACAGAAGTGGCCATACCATGTGTAGAGTGGCCACGCACAGCACCAGGAAGTTCCTCATCATACTTCCTATAACAGAACACAGTACAGTTATCTAGCCATTTCGACAGGCACTGATTAGACACAGGGGAGCCCTCTTTCCTAGGGGCAAATGAAACAAAAAGCTGAAAAAACTTTCTCCAGTCCTTAGTGCAATGAAGATAGAACTGTGTTCTGTGTAAATCAAGTGCATGGAGCAATGCCTCACCTTTGTTATCATGCTGTGCATAATACACAGGAAGATGTATGGTCTGATTCAGTGTCAAGTCAGACACTGCCTTTGGCAGAGACCGAAGACTGGTCCACAAATACACCCTGTCCTTGTGGAAAATCAAATAAGGAGGCTCATGTAGTAGAGCCCTGAAGCTCAGAAATCCTATGATCAGAAGTCTTGCTGACAGAAAATGAAAATTACATACCTACCGTAATTCTTGAGCTTCTCTTGTATCTTCACCATTCATTACTGTTGGGTGTAAGCTGGAGGCGTGCACTGCATGGGAGTCTGTTGTGTTTTTTTCTTTTTTGGCGGGGGGCAGCACATTGCATGGCACATGCGGGTTGACCATTAGGCACCGCAGGCTCCTCCTCCACCCCAGTTTTGTTCTGCTGGAGAGGAAAGAAAAATTGGGGATAGAGAAAACCAAAGATGGGGCAAGACAGCCGAAGGATAGGAAAAATGAAAGGATATAAACTGAAAAAGGAAAAAGCCGACCAGAGGACAGAGGGTATAGAGCTTCTTCCTAACTGGCCTTAGAGCCCCAGCCCCTGGGCGGCAGCACAGGAAAGAGTGAGTGAAGGGAGAGGGAAAGGAAAGAGAGTAGTAGAAGAAGAAGAAGAAATAGGGGAGAGGGGGGAACCTCCGCCGTGCTAGCTGGAAGATCACTGGCCCATTTTAGCCTCAAACCCTGAAAGGTAAGAAGACATAGGAGCAAGGATCCTGTAAGCCTTCATGGATCACTGGACATAGGCCCAGAAATACATTTTTATATGGTCTTGGAAAATATAAAACATGGCAGACAGGCACTACCCCCACCCAACCCTAGACACATAGGGATCAAGTCCTGGAGCATGGCCCTCTCTAGCTTACCACCTGAGGGTTTAGCTAAAGGGGAAACACCTCTTAAACAGGAGAGGATTCTGACCAGAAATCACCCCCATAAGAAAAGGGAGACAACGAGAAAGGGAAAGATGGAGGGAGTCCCCATGGGTCCTCCCAAGAAATGCACTGACGAAGTCCCCACCCTTTAAAAAGCATAAAATGTAGCAACAGATCCATGCCACGTCATGTGAGGACCCCATAGTGTACCCCATTGAGAACCCTGAGGAGTTCCCTCCAAGGTCAAGGCGAGGACCCTACTCGCCGCCCTCATAGGTTGGGCACTCTGTGACTTATATAGAAGGAAACAGAGGGCCCTGAGGAACCAGGGGGACTCTGCCCCCAATTGGCCTCAAAGAGGGAGAGGGTGAGCAGGGTGGCGGCGCCCAGAAGCTGAGGCCCAAGAGAGGAGGGGGGGGGGAATCAGTAATGAATGGTGAAGACACAAGAGAAGATCAAGAATTATGGTAGGTACATCATTTTCATATCTTCCCTTGTCAATCTTCACCATTCATTACTGCTGGGTGAGCACCAAGCCCTCCGGAGGGGACCTGGCACTGCCCTGAGGGAACAGATTCCCTCAGCCTCCTGTGGGGGAGACACCGTAGCCCTGCTAGACCATACACGGCCTAAGGCTGGTCAGGTCGAGGAGGTGTCCCTCGTAGTCGGGGGGGGACAGAAGATGCCCCTGTAAGGTCCTCCTCGCCCTGAGGGAGAAAAGATGGGTCCCCCAGAAAGCAGAGGAAATCACCCTACGTTGGGCAACTGGTAGCAACCTGGACAGGTGAAGCCATGCCAGCCTGATGCAGATCGCTGTCCCTGCCAGTCTGGAAGCCACCTCATTGGCATCATATGATACTCTTGCTTGGTGCCTTGCAAGCTCCTGACCCTGAGCAGAGGGGGCAATGGCTTGCCTAGATTCCTCCAAATCAGGCAATAATGCCAACACTTGTGCTAGCACTGACCACAGATGCCTGTTGTAGGCGGCGTGGTGGGGTCGATGTGATCTAATGCAATGGCACTCAAGCTGAAGAGAAAACTCTTCTTCCCCACCGGTCGAACTCAGCGGAATCTGGATCTGGAGGTTGGTCGTGCACCGGGTGTTGAAGCCTGGAAGGAGTACCTAAGGCCATCAGCCCCGAAGGAGGGTGAGGCAGAGAATGCAGAGACTCCTAGGAAGCACAATACCTCCTCCTGCAGTCCGCTGGGGGTGAGGCGGCTAGTGACTGCCAGGTGCAGATTGATGCTTCCTGAAAGTGAATAGGCCAGGAAGGTACCACCAGGTGGTATGCACTAAACTCGCTCAGAAAGGAGCGCGTCTCTCGCTCGGTATTGCGCCTTACCACATGGGATATATAAAGAGTACCTGTACTAACCTAGAGAGGAACCACTGCTATTCAGTGAAATCAGCACTGGAGGAAAGGTGGACTGAACGTTCCTCTTCCTCAGATGAGGAAGTCGAGGAGCTTGGATGCTCAGAGTCCTCCTGCGGCGGTGGAGACAGGCAAAAGACCTGCTCGTCCATGGCTCTAACATACCTAGGGAAGGCCACCGCAGTGGCCCTGAACATCTTCCAGGTTAAGGGCCCTGTAGAGCCTACATGGCCACGGAGAGGGGGAGGTGTCTGCAGAGGGATTGGGGAAGAGCACCTAACTGAAAGTGCCCGACCTCTGAGACCTCGCAATAGATCCTCCAGCTCGAGGGAATCCAGGGGATGACCCAGTCAGCATACACTGCAGATGTGAAAACAAATCCTGGCTGAGCCCTGAGGGGGACTCTCCCCTGTGGTGCAACTGGGATTGTATGGATCCAGAAGGGCAAATCCCAGCGCCACTCACTAAGGGCACCTCAGAGGAGGGAAGCGAAGCTCTGCACTGCGATTCCTCCCAACCCCCCGCAGGGAAGTGGAAGAGGGCCGCCGTGCTTCACCCTGGCCTCTCAACCCCTTGGACTCTGAGGCCGCCCTCTTTCTCAACCGCAGTGCTAAGGGGTCCCCCGACTGCGCAGACCCCCCAAGGAAGGCCACAAAAGAAAGGGTCCCTGTCCCAGCTGAGGGAGCCAAGGCAGCACCAGATATGGCAGCTACCCTGCCTCCCGAGGTTGAGACTGCCACTCCAGACTCCCCAGAACCGCTATCCACCACAGGACCCCCAACACCAGAATCAGCAAGGGGGCCCACAGAGACCACAGACTCCGGGGAGCCCAGGAGGTGAACACTGGGTTGCTTGGTGCCACGTCCAGGGGGGCTCCCTGACTCCAGGGAGCCAGAACACCAGTCCGGATTGATCAGCGAGCCACCCTCCTCTGAAGAGGAGACCACGCATACCGCCAGACTAGTGACCCCGAGAGTTCCAGAACCGACGATGCCATGAATGGTGTCACTGCAGGACATGGCACCGCCTGCAGCTCCGCCCCAATCACCAGCACTGTGAACGGCACTGGGATTGGCGCCGAGGGTCCACTGGTGCCAGGCCCAGCAGCTGTGGGCCACAACACCAGGGTAGCCTGCACCTTCAAAGAGGTGACTGCCATGGCAGTGCTCCTGCCTTGGCTCCACAGGGAACCGAGACGTTCCTCCGGCACCGCGGAAGAAACCTTGATGGCAAGGCTGGAATCGGAGGAGGTCTCCTCCTCACCGGGCCATACAGACCCAGGAGGGGACCCGGAGGCAGGGTCAAGAGATCTTGCCATGGCTTCCCTAGAATGACATCATCCTCCAAAAGTCGGCGGGGCCCTGTCAACTTTAAACACGTAGATTACAAGAACGCGGCGGTCCATGGAGAAACAGGCATTGCAGTTGTCCATATCGTGGTTGGGACCCAGGCAATGCAGACAAACGTCATGTCGGTCCGTTATGGAAAAATGCTGGCCACAGGGGCACTGGTGCATGGGGGCATGGCCCACTTTGGATTTTCTCTTAGCTCCCGAACCAGACATGATGCAGAAAGCAATTTAACAAAACTCAAGAAAAAGGACCCGGCACCATTGGAAACAAATAAAAGGAATGGTCTTACCAGTTTTCAACAGCGTCAGGTGAATTCAGAACTAGGATGGAGACAGAGAAGCGGCAATGGCATCGACATTGGCGAAGGCCTGGTAATGCAGTGGAAAACTCTGGAACTCGCACAGCAGATGTGACCTCGACGGCAGGAGAAACAGAAATGGGGTGGAGAAAGGCACCTAATGGCCAACCGTGCAGTACACCACACAGTGTGGGTCCGTAAGGGCGCCATTACGCCGACTCCTTCCTCCTCCAAAAAAATACAAAACTCCTGTGTAGGTGCACACCGGCTTACACCCAGCAGTAATGAATGGTGAAGATTGACAAGGGACGATCAGCATTTTCCATGAAAGGAAACGCATCTCACAGATCACAGCAGGCTCAAGTGGAACCAGGGTCTGTTTTTCCAAAATTAAATTGAGGTCCCTAGGTGGAACCGGTTTAGGACTCAGGGAACAAATGTGCTAAATACCCTTTAAAAACGTACAGGGCACCTCTAGTTGTGCCATCATGCGCCCATCAATAGGGGCATGGACGTCTGAAATAGCAGCTAAGTGCACCTTAATGGACGAGTATTGAAGATCAGAGTCAGATAGGGACAGAAGATAGTACATTACAGTATTCACAGGTGCGTTACAGGGTCCACTGAATGGGAAGCACACCATATGGTTAAGCGCTTCCATTTCAAATAGGTATGGCTTGTAGATGGCTTTCTAGTTGCATCAGCCACCTGAGGGTAACCCCAAAATGGGCAATGGCTATGTCTTCAGGAGCAGTGCATGCAGATGCAGGGACCATAGGTCCAGATGGACCGGGGACCCCTGAACCCCCGTGACAGCAGACCGTGAAAAGGGGGACACTGAACAGGAGGCTCTACTGCCAGATGCTGCAGAACTGGAAACCAAATCTGGTGAGGCCAGAATGTAGCTACTAGTATTGTGGTGGCATGCCACGCCCGCAGCTTCAGCAGAACCCTGATCGGAGGAAAGATTTAAAGGAACCTCCCTTTCCAGGAGATGGGCTATGCGTCTTGCCAAAAATCTATATGCCCCGGAGTGAGTGAGCAGGAATGCGGCAGTTTAGCATTGTGTGGGGACGCAAAAAGTTCCAGCTCTGGATGGCCCCATTTTGCGAACAGGTGGTTTACCATGGAGGTCAGCAGTTCCCATTGTGCACCAGGGACTGAGACCTGCTAAGCCTATTAACCAGGAAGTTCTGGATATCTGAGAGAAACACGACTAATAACTGAAGGCTGTGAGACATCACCAAATACCATACTTTTATCACTTCCCTGCAGAGGGGATGAGTGAGTGCCCCCTTGCTTGTTTATGTAGAGCATGACACTGACATTAGTTGTCTGAATCAGCAAGGGATGGGGCTGTGGTGTTCCTGGAAAGCCTGGAGACCAAGAAGAACAGCCAGTATATCCAATTCATTGATAGGAAGAGCTGATTCCAGATCAGTCCAAAACCCTGGGGGTCTGATAAGATCCAAGATGGGCACCTCAGTCAGACCCCAAAGCATCCATTGTAAGGATCTGTACAGCAGTCAAGGAAAAGAACGGAATGCCCTGTAATGAATTCTGGTGGTCCATCAACCATACTACAGCATGGTAAAGAAGGGATGTGACAAAGACCATTTGTTCCAGTTCCTCCGTTCACTGATCCCACTGTATCCAAAGAGTCCAATACAGTATGCACATATGGAGACGGGCAAAGAGAACCCTAATGATGGCAGCAGCCATCAGCCCTTGAAGACATATCATCTGAACAGACACATGATGACTCTTGTGTGTCAGCTGGGCCTGGGCAACAAGAGCATCTGCCCTGCCTGCAGGCAGGAAGGTACTGCCCACCGTTATGTCAATCACCATACCAGTATATTGAAGGGCCTGACAAGGAACAAGTAGAGATTTTGGTATGTTTATCATAATACCAAATTCCTCGAACAATTGTCTCATTTTGGACAATGTGTACAACACTGCTTTCCCAGGCAAGGCCTTCAGAAGCCAGTAGTCCAGATACACCACAAGACATAAACTCTTCCCTCTAAAGGGCTGCTGCCACAACCGCAAAGCATTTGGTAAATACCCATGGTGCCCAGGATAATCCAAAGGGCAAGACATGGAACTGATAATGGCTGCCCCCGAAGGAAGCGGAGGTACTGCCTGTGGCATTTGCGAATCTTTATATGAAGGTAAGCGTCCTTAATGTCTAAGGCTCAAAGCCAGTCCTCTTTTTGCAACAGGGGAATGAGAGCCTGAAGAGACTTTTCGTATTCGGTGACAAGTTTAGACCTCTGAGGTCCAGTACAGGACACAGATCTCCTTTCCACTTGGGAACCAGTAAGTATATGGAATAGAACCCTTTGTTTCTCTCTTGGGGAAGAATGGATGTGATAGCCCACTTGTTCATGAGCGACTGAATCACCTCTAGAAGAAAGGACAAGTGGCCCACAGGATAATGACAGGGGGGTGGAGAGTGAATTGGAGGGGCAGACAGCAACTCTAGAGCATGTCCTGTTTCCACTATTTCCAGGACCCACTCGTCCATCGTGATCTCCCCCCACTTTGACAGATGAAGGGAGAGTCATCCCCCACTTACACTTCTGGAGACAACAATGGAGGGGGAAGAAGTGGGGAATCAGATGGTACCGGGGGCAGTGGGGGAGCCACCATGACTGATACTTTGGGTGCCTTTGCATGGGCACCAGGGGAAGGGGACCCAGGAGGGGATCACCACCATAGCTTTGTGTACAGGGCTGCTGACAGGAGGCACAGTTACCACAGACAGCAGGCCTGCGAAAAAGAGCCCCTACCATGCCCCCTGGTAAGCTGAGGGGGTCAGAGATCTGAGTGACCTTAAAGTCATTCTGGAGGACTGAAGCTCATGTACAGCATTTACAACATCACTCCTAAACAGCTTGGAACCTCTAAAAGGGGTATTCAGCACAACCTACTGTACATCAGTACCAAATGCAGCTTCCCTAAGCCAGAAATATCTCAAAGCATACACTGGAGGTAGCAGCCCTGGCAGAAGCATCATATGCAAAGCATAACAGATACTTTTCAGTATCCACACCAGATGAGGTGACTTTAAGAAAGTCAGTCTTGGCAGGACCATCAGGCAGAGCCTGAATGGTAGGCAAAGCAGATTTCCACAGGTCATTCTGATAGTTAGTCATGAATAACCAGTAGTTTGCTGTTCTTAGGCCTAAGGATGCAGATGCACAAGTTCTTTTGCCCATAACATCTAGCCTCCTTGCTGGGCTGCTGGTGCAAACTGTAGTATTACTGCTTGTGGCACCGATGACACGGGTCAGGGAATGAGGGTAGAGGATGCTCAAGCATCCAGCAGACTGCTGTCCTCCTCCAGGGAGGGAGGGTTGCGGCACTCGGCAATAACCCGACCCCTAGCATAGGCTGGGGGTTGGTGAAGTCAGAGACCACAGATGCACAGGGACTGGAAGGGAGGCAGACGCTAGTGTGTCAGGCATGGAAGCAAGCCTGATGACACCAGGACGTCATTGCATATCTTCTCTTCCAGGGTGGAACAGCTCAGTAGAAAACAGACTCTGGATGGGAGGGCAACGTAGCTCTTGCCCACCATATCCGCTGCCAAATCTGACCTGGCAGCTCCTGGCCTTCACCTCTGCCTGTGATCAACCAAATTTGTGGGAAGTTAGCTGCAGCGCTGAAGGCAACAAGCCGAAGGGGCCTAGCCACTAGGTGTATCGAAGGTGGACCAAGAGGGGTCTAGAGTCATGAGCAGGATGGACTCAGCTGGAGAGGATAAAGAGCGCTGGAGATGACTAAAGGAGTTCCAGTCTGATGAAAGCAAGGAGGGAAAAACAGAGTTGGAAAAAAAAAACCATCCAGCCTCCTGAATTCTTTGTCAGGAGGCAAAGTGTTCATGTGTCTAGGTGCTTCAGAGTGGTCATAAGCAGCCATAATAACCACAAAAACTGTTTCGGGCTGAGAAGCATAATAAGGCTTAACAGATGGAGCAGGGTACTGCAGGCAAGGTATTAGGCCTATGCCAGGCAGCAAAGGTAGCATCCTCTAAGCAAACAATAATACCTGACAGGGTGGGCGGTATTGGGCTATACCAGACCTCCCAGGGGCGTAATGAGGAGCCCATACCGTCCACCCTGAAGGGTACTATTGCGTTTAGAAAATGGGCCACTGTATTATGTACAGTATGTTTGAAAAAATGATTGTTTGCATGTAAAAACTCTTATTTTATAATAAAATAGTTCCTCCGCCTGTACTGTCTAAACTGTCCACCCCCCACTGAGATGTCCTTATTAATGATTGAGAGGAAGGGTAAACTTGGCAAACTAAGATCCCCCGGTCCCAACCCTACCCCATGGTAGCTGTTCGTTGTTGTTTTTCTTTTTTTTTTTTGAGAGACAGAGAAAGAGAGAGCAATAACAGAGAGCTGCATCAGCACTGAAAAGGAGAACGCTAATGAATTTAGTGGGACAGCTGGGACGCACAAGGAGAGACAGAGTAGTAGACTCTGGTATTTTTTTTAACTTAAATAATGAGCATGATCACGATTGTTAAACACATTCGCGCTCTCTGTCTGTCTCTCACTGTGATAGAAATGGAACATTCAGCAGCATGGCTGAGATGAGAGGAATCGGAGTGGCAGCAGTTTCTTGTTAAAGTACTGTGAATGTTTTTTTTTTACACTATTGCTGAGGTATTTATCTATGCAGCAGTGTCCGTGTGTAACCCCTAGATGGCGCTATCCCAGGGGCTACTACCCCTGCCTGATTTGCCACTAACAGGTTGAGGGGCCTGGATCCAATGGCGGGTGCCTCCACCCAGAGGTCAGGGTTTGCACTAGTTAAACTAACTTGGTCACAGCCCTCTGGGACACTGCAACTTCTTTCTTCCCACTAGTGGCCCACACAATATATCAGAATTACCTTCACAGTATACACTTACCCCCAGGTCTGGTTCCGCACTGGGACCTCCTGTGAAATGAGATACAGTGCAACAATCACAGTACAGTACTTTAACATAGACAAATACCTCAGGCAGTATAACTTTGCTGAAACAAGCAGCTCTGATTTATTTAGGGGGATATAACAAGGACAGGGGGAAATCAGGTTAATTAGCTTATCACTCTAATAATCTACCTATGGCTCTGTGCACAGGCCTATCCCTATCAGTTACTGTCCCTGGGTACCCAAGCCCTAGTGGCTAGTCCAAACCGTGGCAGCTGGTAGGGGCCCTTTCACACAGAGAAAAGAAGAATTAAACAGTCAGCAGTACAGTAATTCCATTTGGATTTAATGTGGCAATTCAACAGGAGCGACCCTGAATTAGTACTCACGACCTCCAAATAAGATAGGGTCCTTCAATGTCAGCAGGGCTCACTTGAGGTACACAAACCTCTTCACACATCCATATAAAGAAAGCACTATACCAGGCAGGCTGCATCTGTATCCCGATCGCAATTACTGCACAATACCGGGAGAACACACAGCAGATTCAGTTCCTGACAGACAGAGTGCAATTTTCAGCAATTCCTCCAGTCTTCTACAGGGTGAGCCTGGTTTCTACTCTTCAGAGATCCTTTGATTCTTTTCACAGGACAGTTCAGTCCTAACAAGCTGTTACACAAGCTGCAGACCCGAACTCTGGGCCTTACACACGTTTTTTGACTAAAACTGCACACTGAAAAAGCACAGGGTTCCTTCCTTCTTCACTGCCAAAGCTCAACTGAAACTCCAACCGACAAAACCGGGCACTTCCTTTGAGTTCCTCCCAGTTCTTGACTGGATTGGCTGTCACTCACAATAGACTGCTGCTGTTGGTCCAAAAAGGCACTGAAGTCTAAACTACATCTCCCAGAGTCACTGCCCATACAATCCTCTTGTGGCTGGCTCAGATTATGAGTCCAAGTTCTGATTAGTCAAGGCACCATTTTAGAGCTAGCTTACCCCACACTGATTGGTCCAGTTCAGCAGTTCAAAACTAGAATGGGAACTAGCAGACACAGTTCTGACTGCAAAGAAAGCAGGTTAGACAAACTGTAATTTCATTATTACTCTAAATAATTTCTGGCAAACAGTTACATCTTTCAGATAGGTTCCCTTTGCACTCTAGTGACTGCAAAATGAAGTGAATTGGCAGTAGCTTGAGTGGTACTCAATCAAAGAAACACACAGTCCCCATACAAACTAATTATGTCTGCAAGCAGACAGCTCTTAAAGACAGTACCAGAGGTTCTAAAACGCTCACTGATAAATGACTTAAGCATGCAAACACCATTCAGGCTTGGAGCATTCAAGCAAGCTCCTGGAAGTCTTTTGGGAACCCCCATTTGCAGGGGTTACACCTTCCTGGCCTGGGAAAGCTTGACGTCCGCGTCAAGCAAGTACCCCCATAAGTTTCAACTGCAACCATATACATTTGCATTAGGCTCGCACATGTAATCATCAGTCAATATATCATTTTGCCAAGAACACATTTCTGAAACATTGCAGTATGTCACTCTTTACACAGTATTACATACACATTGTACCATAACTCAAGTTATTACCTCTTGTACATGAAACCTGAAGAGAGGGGGCCCTTCCCTATCAGTTACCTTGGGGCTGGATGGGGCAAGGGCACCATATGAAGGGCAACACAAGTAACTTGGAGTTAGCACTGATGCTCAGTTTGGGCAATGAGCTCGGGGACACATACACTCCTTTATGGACAACATTGAGAGGCAAGTCCACAGACCTCCCAAGTGAATCATAACTGAGGTGCACCACAGGCTTTACAGCTCGACCAGTCTTTCTAGGGGAACTGTTATAGTCTCTGCACTCTGAGCCTCATTTTCAGCATTGTCCTCACTTGTCAGGAGTCTCCATGGGGTAGAGAGGCTAGAACTTGGGGCACTTTCAGCTCCAGGAGTTACAGTTTCTGAGTCCACAACATTTGGCTCACATGGAGAGCTTTGGACACTGGCAGTGGACTGTCAGGGCACTCAAAATACTCTTCTTGTTCGGTGTATCACCAGTCTGCCCCAATCTATCATTTCCTCCCTGAAAGCTCAAACAGTTCAACCATGCACAATGATTCCATTTCATCTGATCTGATGCTTTGCACTTCACTTTCTGGGAGCATTGGCTCCAGGGATGAAGCTGGGGGCTTAGACAGTCCAGAAGGCCCAGCTTCATCTCCAGTATTGACTAGGGATTGCCCGAAACAATTGTGGAGGGAACACTTTAACTTTGCTTCTGTAGGTGCAGACTTTCTTGATCTTTCTTAGCAGCAGCTCTAGTCACTGGTCCAGAGGGGCATCTTCTAGGGCTCAGACTCAATTAAGATTTGTCCAATGGGCAGTAAATGATTTCTATGCATTGTTTTTACATCTTTTGAATTATTCTCAGGCCTTACTTTGTACACTGGCAGATCATCTAGTTTGCCCACTACAATGTGAGGGAGATGGTGCCATCTGTCAGCAATCTTGTGCTTGCCATGCAGTCCCAGATTTCTTAGCAACCCGATCTCCTCCTGGAGTTCCTGTGCTTTCACCTTTTATCATACTTTTCTTTGTTGGCCAGATTTCTTTTGGCAGCCATGGTTTGAGCCAGTTAGTACGCATGAGTTAGCTGGGCCTTTAACTTTGCACATACTGTAAATAGTTGTCAGCTTGAACCCCATCAGGAGAGACCCAAAACACACATCTACTGGTAGTCAAGCTTCTCTTCCAAACATCAGGCGGTGGGGAGAATCCAGTGGCATCACTTTTGGTGCAGTTATAAGCATGTACCAGGGTGCTAATTTGTTGGCTCCATCTAGGCTTGTCCTTTGGGTGCAGGGTGCCTAGCATATCTAGCAAAGTGCGGTTGAAACGTTCAGGCTGTGGGTCCCCTTGGGGGTGGTAAGGAGTGGTTCTGGACTTTCGCACTCACCACAGAGAAAGCATCTCTTTGATCAGACGACTCTCAAAGTCTCTCCCTTGATCAGAATGGATTCTTTGTGGAGCCCCATAGTGAACAAAAAAGTTTTCTACAAGTACTTTGGCCACAGTGGATGCTTTCTGGTCTTTGGTGGGAAAGCTTGGGCATATCTCGTGGAAATGGTCAGTGACCACCAGCATTACTGATATTTCTTTGATCTGACTCCAAACTCAGAAAATCAATACAGACCAGCTCCATGGGTGCACTGGTGGTGATGTTAACAAGGGGGCAGCCCTCTGGGACAAAGCTTTCCTCTGTAGCAGCGACTACAAGTTCGAATGTGTTGCTCCACATCAGCCCCCATCTTAGGCCAATAGAATCTGGATCTCACCAAGTCAAGTGTTCTGTCTATACCAAGGTGCCCCATGTGGTTGTGCAAGGACCTCAGTACTGAGTCTCGAAAGGCAGTGGGCAGCACTAGTTGTTGTTTGTCTACTTGTCCCCTCTGTCTACTGTTTCTCTGTATAACAGTTTATTGATCAGTTTCAACTTAGGACCTTCTTTGTATAACAGTGCAGTTCTCAAATCAGTGGAGCGTAATTTGGACACATCTTTTCCTGCATAGAGGCTTCTAAGCTGCTTTGATCATGGGATCGTGAGTTGAGCCCGCCCGAATACTGTCATTGTCCAGCTGAGGCAGTGCACCAATGTCTATTGCAGAAAAGTGGCAATAAGCAGCAGGTATGCAATTCTCAGAGGGTCCCAAGCAATCCACCATGCAGTCCACTGCGTCCGTGGACATTTGTTCCTCCCTGTCAAACTCCGGCAGAGTGCCGAATGTCAGGTTCTGCCAATCGGACCCAATCATTCTGGGGAACAGGCCTCCGGAGAGAGCATCAGCATCTATGTGGTTCAGACCTGCTCGGTATTCGAGAGACATAGTCATATGTAGATAATGCAGTCACCTATGGCCAGTGGCATCCAACTTAGCTGAGGTCTGCACATAGGTCAAAGGATTATTGTCAGTTTTACTAGTATTTTAGCCATACAAGTACTCATGGAATTGGTCAACATAGCCCACTTCAAAGCTAGGAACTCTAACTTATGTACAGGATAGTTCTTTTCGGATGGGGTCAGGCTTCTACTGGCAAAGGCCACTGGTCTCAGGCCATTCTCGTGCTCTTGGTACAACACAGCCCCCAACCCTGCAAGCTAGCATCAGTGTGCAGGACGTAAGGTTTTCTTGGATTGGCATAGGCCAGCACTGGAGCATGGGTAAGTTGATATATGATCTCATGAAAAGCAGTCTCACAATCAGGAGTCCAGCGGCCCCAAATACTTCACTCGGATGAAATACACTCTTTCAGTCTTGAGGACGCTGACTTTTGGTATTTTTGTGGGTTGGGGATACCCTTGAGTAAGGTTAAGTAAAGGCGGATCACTCTTGAATAGTCCTTGATGAAGCGCCGATAATAACCACAGAATCCCAGGAATCTTTGCAGTTCTTTTAGATTTTTGGGCTGTGGCCAGGTGGTCAAGGCCTCAACTTTACGGTGGTCTCTATTCCTCGGTGGATACTATGTGTCCCATACTTTACTGATGTTTGAAAGAATTGACACTTATCAATGGACAGTTTAAGGCCAAAGTCCTCCAGTCGGTCCAATACCTTAAATAATCTGCTCTCATGTTCCTCCAGTGAGCTGCCAAACACAATAACATCATCTAGGTATACCAGGCACTCTAGTAAGTTCATGTCCCCACTGCACGCTCCATCAATCGTTGAAAAGTGGCTGGGGCACCTGAAATCCTTGAGGCATCCTCATGAATTCATAGAAGCCAAGTGGACAGATAAAGGCCGTCTTCTCACGGTCCTCTGGGGCCATCGGGATCTGGTAGTACCCACTGCGGAGATCCAGCACAGAGAACCACTTGCTCCGCTTAGGCAGTCCAAAGCATCCTGAATGCGGGCATTGTGTACTGATCAGGATAGTCCACCGTTTAAGGTGCGATAATCCACACACATCCTTACTGTTCCATTTTTTTCCTCACTACCACAATGGGGAAGCATAAGGGCTTCTGGATTCTTGTATTACACCAGCAGCTAACATCTCTTGCAGATGCCGTCTCACATCATCTATGTCAGCAGGTGCCAGGCGCCGAGACCTCTCACCGAAATGGTTCGTCATGCAGCCGGATATTGTGCTCAGCTCCCTGCACGCATCCTACATCCCATTCCTTTAAAGAAAACACCTGGTCTCTCTGGGCAAGCTTCTCACTGATCCTCACTTTCCATTCAGCTGGCAGCGGGAGTCGCCGAAATCAAACAAGTCAGGCGTACTCTGTCATTCTTCCTTGAACTCTTGCTGCTGGTAGCACTGCAGTGTCTGCACAATGCACATTAGCCAGGATCAACCTCTGTTTACTCGAATGTCTCTTTCAGACACATTATGAACTTGGACCATTACCCTTCTGGCATAAGCATGGGCTCTAGCGGGCAAAATACTAGGCTTGACCAGCAGTCCCTCTGGCAATTTTCCATCGCCTGGTGCATCCAACATTAATATTTTATTCTTAACATCCTTTCTGATACGGACCTCTCCTGTAAGGTACACTGGGCATTTGGCGCCAGGATCAGAGACTCAGGATCCTTCTTCCATACAATTCCGACCGGTTCCTCTGGTTCTGTTTTTCAGCATCTCTCTGTGCCTCATAGGCCTTCTTAATTAAAGCCGGAACTCTTAAAGCTCTACTAGTCTTTGACCCTGTTTTCATAACACAACTGTGCCAGCCTTCCAACATATGAGCATTTGTTCCAATCAACAAGGACACCATCATACAGTCCAGTGGGGGACACACTAAGGCTAGGGTCTCTACTTGTTCGGCCACTCCAGCCACGGAGGTGGGGAAAGACAGCCAAATTGGATATACCCGGAATAGGGTAGGCCTTCTCACTTAACCCCCATACATGCAGTCCTTCTAATGGTTGTAGAGGGCGCCTGACAAATGCTTCTGATACCAATCCTGGAACACAATTGTCACTTGGGAGCCACTGTCTAATACAGCTCTGGTAGACACTCCATTCACCTTTACAGTGGTCTCCATGGAGGGACCCACTATTCTGGACCAGTCTGGAGAGGCGGTAGTGGGGGCCTGGGCAACTGACCTTGCCACAAAAGGACGTGAATTAGCATTTTTGGTGCCCTCACTGGGATCATGTCGTGCACCTCTTAACCACTGATTTCTTCTCCGAAGCTCTCCTTGTAGCCTATATGCAACTTTGTCAGTGTCTTTTGGGGACTGGCATTCCCTTTTCATGTGCCCATCTTTCCCACAATTATAGCAAAACATACTTTCTGGAGTTTGAGCTGGCCGAGGCGCCACACTGGGAGCCAGGCGGGTATTACTAACTGGAAACCTGGGTGCCATCTCTGTCTGGGCGTGATAAGCATTTGGAGACATCTCGTCAGTTTCTCCACTTCCATGGTCAAGGAATTGAGTTTGGAGCTGTTATCAGCAGGAGATACATGGGTGGTTACCCCACCCCTAGCAGATGCAGTCGGATATAGGTCAGGGCCTACTTGCAGGCGTGGCCTTCATAAAGGACTGTTTTGAATTCCCGGATCTCTCTCAACAGTTGCCCCATTGTGGCATGTCTTTTCCTTGTCAGAGCACTCATTGACTGTCAACCTCTGCCCTGAACTTCACTTGATGGGTCACCCTCAGTCACTCGGGTCGTAGCCACAGCTGTTGGTGCAGGTACCTCCAGGTCGCCTTTCTCAACTCCTCGAATTTCTCTCATTAACTCATCATAGGAGGGTGGGATTCCAGTCGATTTGCCAGGCGAACTGAAGCAACAGCAGTTCTGAGAAGGGGCAGACTTAAGGATTCTGTCCAGTCTGGTTCGGTCCAGTTCAATCGCTGGCAAACTACCCTTTCTGAGGCATTCTTGCAACAATTTTTCCAGCCGAGAGACATACACAGACAACAACTCCCCTTGGTACTGTTGTGCATTTCTTACTCTCCACCATAGGTCCTCATCAGAATCTGGGCTCCCATACACATTCTCCAAGGCCTCAAGATAGGCCTGTGCAGTCGCTTCAGGGTTACTGGCCCGTTTAGCACGGATGGTAGCCAGGGCAGGACCTCGGAGGCTCTCACTAACCCTCTTTTGCTTTTCGCCTTCCCGAGCATTGCCATTCTAGCACTTGGGGGCAACATAGTCTATCCAGGTCTCCCAGTCATCCTCCCTTGGGGTGGGAGGTGCCAGAAAGATCCTCAACCTTCGGTAAGAGTCGTGACTAATGGCAGGTGCAGAAATAGGAGTCTGCATTGGTTCAGCCACCATTACGGGCACTGGAGCAGGAGAGGGTGTTGGGGAGGAACACCCCAGGTGGCAAGAATAGTTTCTTCAAGTCCTCCACAGTTTTCCCTTCTCCCAGCAACCATTCAGCAAATTTCTCCTCAAAGTTTCAGATAGTGGTGGGGCTGATTCCCCGGTCTTTACTGTCCTTAGTTATCACTCTCCAAGCAGTGAGGGCTCCCTCTGGGGTAATAGTCTGTGGCACTTTGGAGCTATCTATGGGATCCTTAAACTCTACTAGGGCCAGGAAAGTGTGGGTGAGCAGATTAGCATGCCACCCACCACCACAGGGTTTGTAAACCTTCCACCTTGGAAAGTACTCCTGCACAGTGTCCGTATTGATACAGGGGATGTCCAGGATAAGCATAGCATTTTGAGGTCGATCTCCTCCCAGTACACCACTCCACCAGCCGGTGCACAGCCACTTCTGTCGGGTACCATTTTTTTAACAGTGGTTCGTGAACATGGCCACTAGAGGACACACAATCCCAGCGGTGAGCCTCCAAGATGTAACCCCTAGATGGCGCTTATCCAGGGGCTACTACCCCTGCCTGATTTGCCACTAACAGGTTGAGGGGCCTGGATCCAATGGCGGTGCCTCCACCCAGAGGTCAGGGTTTGCAATAGTAACTAACTTGGTCACAGCCCTCTGGGACACTGCAACCCCTTTCTTCCCACTAGTGGCCCACACAATATATCAGAATTACCTTCACAGTATACACTTACCCCCAGGTCTGGTTCCGGCACTGGGACCTCCTGTGAAATGAGATACAGTGCAACAATCACAGTACAGTACTTTAACATAGACAAATACCTCAGGCAGTATAACTTTGCTGAAACAAGCAGCTCTGATTTATTTAGGGGGATATAACAAGGACAGGGGGAAATCAGGTTAATTAGCTTATCACTCTAATAATCTACCTATGGCTCTGTGCACAGGCCTATCCCTATCAGTTACTGTCCCTGGGTACCCAAGCCCTAGTGGCTAGTCCAAACCGTGGCAGCTGGTAGGGGCCCTTTCACACAGAGAAAAGGAGAATTAAACAGTCAGCAGTACAGTAATTCCATTTGGATTTAATGTGGCAATTCAACAGGGAGCGACCCTGAATTAGTACTCACGACCGCCAAATAAGATAGGGTCCTTCAATGTCAGCAGGGCTCACTTGAGGTACACAAACCTCTTCACACATCCATATAAAAGAAAGCACTATACCAGGCAGGCTGCATCTGTATCCCGATCGCAATTACTGCACAATACCCGGGAGAACACACAGCAGATTCAGTTCCTGACAGACAGAGTGCAATTTTCAGCAATTCCTCCAGTCTTCTACAGGGTGAGCCTGGTTTCTACTTCAGAGATCCTTTGATTCTTTTCACAGGACTGATTCAGTCCTAACAAGCTGTTACACAAGCTGCAGACCGGAACTCTGGGCCTACACATGTTTTTGACTAAAACTGCACACTGAAAAAGCACAGGGCTCCTTCCTTCTTCACTGCCAAAGCTCAACTGAAACTCCAACCGACAAAACCGGGCACTTCCTTTGAGTTCCTCCCAGTTCTTGACTGGATTGGCTGTCACTCACAATAGACTGCTGCTGTTGGTCCAAAAGGCACTGAAGTCTAAACTACATCTCCCAGAGTCACTGCCCATACAATCCTCTTGTGGCTGGCTCAGATTATGAGTCCAAGTTCTGATTCGTCCAAGGCACCATTTTAGAGCTAGCTTTCCCACACTGATTGGTCCAGTTCAGCAGTTCAAAACTAGAATGGGGAACTAGCAGACACAGTTCTGACTGCAAAGAAAGCAGGTTAGACAAACTGTAATTTCATTATTACTCTAAATAATTTCTGGCAAACAGTTACATCTTTCAGATAGGTTCCTTTGCACTCCTAGTGACTGCAAAATGAAGTGAATTGGCAGCAGCTTGAGTGGTACTCAATCAAAGAAACACACAGTCCCCCATACAAACTAATTATGTCTGCAAGCAGACAGCTCTTAAAGAGACAGTACCAGAGGTTCTAAAAACACTCACTGATAAATGGCTTATACGCCAAACACCATTCAGGCTTGGAGCATTCAAGCAAGCTCCTGGAAGTCTTTTGGGAACCCCCATTTGCAGGGGGGTTACACGTGGATGGTGAAAACAAAGACTGGGCAAGGGTATTCTCTAGTGACAGACACTGTAATGATCAATAACAGCAGTTTGCTATTAACAACAGAGGAGTTCAAGTTTATCTGACTTGCCAACAGCCCGGCACATCGGCTCATCTGCCCGTCTCTCTCTCTCTCACTCTGTGTCTTGCCGCGCATGCATACGCATATGTTTAAACTGCTGTTCGGGCCTCGGAAATCATAATTGGAACAGAATAAAAACAACACAGTAGATGTGTTGACTGGACTGCCGAGTGCTAGAGGTTAAAAGCAGCTTCATTATCGGGAGTGACCGGGGCTGACTAGAGGAGGGAGAAGTGAGAGCTTTCGGTCTGCTCTCGAAGAGTCAGGTTATCACGGTAGGCAGCAGCACCAACTACCAACTATGTGCATTAGAGTACTGTAAATAAAATTAAGAAAAATACAAAAGTGTGGTAAGGAATTAGATCATTGGAGGGCAATGAGTATTTTGTTGTTATCTGGCACTAAACTACAGACTGCTCTTACGTTACCAGAATCTCTCGCCAAGCGATGGAATAAAAATGGCAGTAATTTCAAATTCCCTGAGGTGCTTTGGGCCAGTGAGGCATCAGGGTTAGCACAAGGATAACTGAATGGGTCAAGTGGCACTTTTTATTTACCGGGCATCTATTGCCTGATAGACGCCCACCTTGCCAGGGTTATCAGCCACTCAGAGCCCTGGGATTTTTTCAACATTTTCTAAGGCAGAATGTATACAGGAGGAATCACAACGGTGGGCGAAAAGGGAACTTCCAAAAACTCCATTAAATTTTTCTTAGTACAGTCTCAGTTTCAAATTCCATGACATCCTGGATTTGAACAAAGCCTGAAAAGAGGGATACTCAAGAGGAGATCTGGGGGTATACACCCCAGAGTTCTCACTGCATGAGAGGGCAGACTGCAGGAAAAGGTAGAACTGGAAGGCCAACCCCCCCCCAATAAGGATCACTGTCCCTTCTATCATCCTCCAAATCCTCCTCCATGTTAAGGAGAGAATGTCTGTTTCTACCTCGTCTGGGATGATGGCGGGATCAACTGATGGAGCCGGCAATGGAGGCGGTGATGGAGTAATTATAGGTATGCTTCTGGATCCTGTCATCGCCAACAGGAGAGGCCCAGTCAACAGGATAGCCATCACCGTCAACAGGAGTGATAGTAACAGGCATCAAAATAGTTCAGAGAACGATGCCAGCATAATCTGGGAACTGACAGCACCCTGTAAAAGGCCTGGGACAACCAAAGTTGAAGGGGCAGAACCTGACGACTGAGGCTGCAAACTGTCCATAGTAGGTATGTCAGCGCCAGCGCCAGAGCTAGACCCTGACCTTGGTGTCACATCAACAGTTGGGGTATCTGCATTCGTAACTGCCACAGCAGACAACAACAAGGACTTACCCTCCTTTAAGGGAGACTTCAAGCTCACTGGAAAAGCATGAGCTTTATCCTTATGCATGTGGTGATGGCTGGAACAGGAGGACTTGGACAATGCCTGTCCTTATCTTTGTCCTTAGTCCTTGATGATCACAGTGTTGACAGCATTGCTAAACACTGGGGCGTTCCCTTCCTGAAAGGCAGTCGAGCAAAAAGGAGAAGCTGGCCTGAAACCTGCAGCCTTGGCTTGAGCTTCCATGGCCTTAATGGCAATAAAGATTTCTAGAGCCTCCTTTCAGGATCTCATTGTGGAGTGGTTGAATCCCTGGCAGATCTTGTAGGCCCTGATGTTGTGGGACAGGCCCAAACAGTAAACACAAACTGTGTGAGCGATATCCATGTAGCTCTTGCAACCACAGGTACAAAACCTAAATAAAGGTTCTTGTCATGGCAGCATAAAAGGACAAGGTCGACAGGTGAAACAAAAGTTGAAAAAATAATAAAGTTGAAGAAAATGACTGTGTTTCTCTGCAGGTCCGATTAGCAGTCGATGGTTGGAGAAAGTGCAGAGCAATGGGTCGCCCACAATTGTATAGGTGCCAACATTACACATCATCATGGGTAGCCCCTGGCTAGCAAAAATTTCAGAGTGGTCTTTACATCAATGGCTTACAGTTCCAAAGGTGTGGCCCAATGGAGGAAATGTCCCTGATGAAGATCTTGAGATCCAGGTCAAAATTTCACCAAAGTTACTGCCTTGCTGTGTGACCTTGAGTAAGTGACTTGGCCTCCCTGGAAAATAAACAGTATCCTTAAACAAAAACAAAACAAAAAAAAATGTAAAATTCACAAAAGGTGAGGTGCTGGGCTCTCAGTGAGGGAGAGTCCGAGGGCAGATTTTCAAAGTAGATGACCTAGCATGGGTGGCAGAAACTGCGTGCAAGGGGGGCTGCCCTTGCACACCCACAAGTCTTGCCGCATGCTCGTTATTTTCCAACATAAAGCTGTTTTGCACATGGCTCTGCGATTTATGGCAGCTTAGGTGGTTTCTATGTGCATCTGCGCCGAAATGGTATGCCTAGTATTACCACGCATAACAGTCTCAGCAACTGTGCCCACCGCCCATGTGCACCACAGGCTGAAAATAGTATATCCCCCAGTGCAGAGATTTTTTTTCTCCACCCCGGCTGGTTGAGGTGCAGGACTTTGTCCAGAGGCCTGTTGGGGCCTTTGAAAATCAGCCCCAAATCACCAGGAATTTGTACATGCCCTGTCAACTGACTATCAGCGTCACTGACTATGAAGGCAGCAGCTTCCCCATCCTCCTGACCAAAGAACAGTGCAGCAATGGTGACCCCAACTATCGTGGTTGAGGACGAGGAAAAACTGGGCAGCAGGGAAAAATAATAAAATTAAATAAATTGCAAAATTTAAAAATAAACTTTTAAGGCAAATCTACTCATTGGAGATGGGGGGGGGATTTTAGAGTTTTGTTCTAAATGTAGCCATAGGGGAGTGAGGTGAGCCAACAGATAGTTTGTTTAATGTCTGCCACTTGATGGTATGCCCAACCCCCTTTGTGTCCTGGACAGCGCAGCTTGGGTATCAAACATCTAGGCCTAGACCCCCAAAAGTAGGAGAGAAATACTCATTCCAACCTTTGGAGAGTTGCTTGAGGAATGCGTATAGTGAGGCTGTTTATGCAGAACAGCATTTTGTGGAAGGCCATCATTTTGTAAGCCACTATTTTCCCTCAGAAGGTAGGCTTAGTTTGGTACAATGAGAAAAATCTATCTCCAGATCTTTAAGGGGTTCAGATTAAGGTCTATAATCTGTTTTAGGTTTGAGGTGATAATTATTCCCATGTAGTAATTTGTTCAGAGACCATTTAAGGCGCCAAGGTCTTCTATGGTCTTTCTGGCATAGTGAGTTAAGGTGAGTACCTCTGTTTTCCCCCAGTTCACTTTTATTCCGAACACAAGTGTGAGAGTCTCCAATGTATTCAGAACATGTGGTAGTGTAGTTGCTGGCATTGACAGAGCAATTAGCAGATCATCTGCGTATGTCAGCATTTTAAAGGTGGCCATCCCCACTGTAATCCCCTCAACAGCCGGCAGCTGTCTTAGTGTCCTAAGCAAGGGCTCCATATCAGTCAGGAAGAGGAAAGGCAAGAGGGAGCACCCTTGTCTCGTTCCCGTGACTAGTGGCAAGGGTTGTGAAGCCAGTCCAGTAGTGGGGACTCTGGCAGAACAGGTGATATATAAGGGTTTTACCCAGCCCAGACAAGAGGGTCTGATTCCTACTGTAGTCATGGCCTGATACAAGTACGACCACTCGACAGAACTGAAGGTCTTCTCAGTGTCTACACTCAAGAGGCAGGCTGGTTGAGACTTTCTGGCACCCACCCATATGGTGCTGAATAGGGCCCACAAGTTGTCCATGGCCATACAGCCTTTCACAAAACTCATTTGGTGATGGTAGATTATGTGAGGTATAACCCACTGTAAGCGCAGTGGCAGTAATTTTGCTAAAATATTTACATTCACATTTATAAGGGAAATTGGGTGATAGTTTGACGTAGGTTGGTCATCTTTGGCTGGCTTGGGAAGCAGAGTAATTAAAGTTTCCGACACTGAAGGGGGAAGAGAGCCCTGAGCTTGTGCTATTTCATAAACTTCTTCAGTCTAGTGTCCAGTTTGCTCAGAGAGGTATGATAAAACTGCCAGGGGTTTTATCTTTAGGGACAGCTGCCCTTATTTCCTGTAGGGAGATTGGGCAGTCTAGGGTCTGAGCTCGTTACTCTGTGACGGTGGAGAGTACACTGTCTCCCCAAAAAGTAGGGAAGGGAAATGCCAAGCTGGGAGGAATATAGATTGACACAGAAGTTGCGAAATGCTTTGTTCATATCTGCCTTCACTGTGAGGAACTGCTCATTGGGGACAGCCGGATACTAGCAATTTGTTTAGAGGTTTGCTGGACCTTGGTGCAAAAAGCCAACAGTTTGCCAGCCGGCTCCCCAGATTCTCAGTATTTATGGGAAGTAGGCTAGATGGATTGTTTGGCTGTGGTGCAGGTGAGAGTATTAATTTGATATTTAAAGGGGACAGGACATTAGTGCTACTTGACAGCAATTAGTAAAGTTCCTAGTAACAGAAATGAAGGACTTAACAATACTTGACTAGGTACTGATGTGAAAAACTGTGCCTTCGATTGCTTTCAATTTATGGACAACATTCTGCATAGTTCTTTTCCTGGAACCTCTAATTTGGAGTTTTTGCTATGTCATGGTTTGTGTACAGAATGTTAAGCACATGCAACTGTCCTATCAGAATCATGCTTAGAGTTCTGTACACAAACCATGACATAGTTAAACTTCCAGATCATTGAATCTATAAAGACAGCTGTAACAGAATGTTGCCCATAAAAACAAAGCAATGCAAAGTACAGTTTTCCACATCACTTTTAATTCAGGCACAGTTACATATGTATCATTTAGGCTTATGGATATAATTTCTGTAAATGGGAACCTTATAAACAGCTGCCAATTAGAAATTATTTCCTGTCCTCATTAAGATTCAGCACCTGCCATTTTAGCTGCAGGGATGGAGGGGAGGCGGTGGAGCTGGACTCTTTTTCCTACTCTTTTTGTTTTTCCTCTGAGTGAGCTGCTGTAAGCGCTGGCATTTAGCATGCACTGGTTAGCTAATTATCCTCTTTCTGAGGCACGCCTTAAAGGCATCCCACAAGGTAGTCCTGGATATCTCTGGGGTGTCACTGGAGAAGAAATAAAGATCTATTTCTGCTTCCAGCCAAGGTTTGAAGTTGGGATCCTGCAATAATAGGGGGTTTAATCACCATCCGAGGGAAAGACAGGGCCCAGTACCAGAGGGGCTACGGCATGGTCAGAGATGAAAATTTATCCCATGGACAGTGTGTGGACAGAATGTAAAGCAGTGATTTCAATTAGGAAAAAATCCAGTTTACTACTGGTGTCATGTCTCGCAGAGTGAAAAGTAAACTCCCTGTCAACTGCGCTCGGAGCCCTCCAGGGGTCCAACAAGGAAAATTTGTGCACCAGCTGGGCAAAGCCTTCCAGGATTCAGTGGGGGTTACTGATTTGCTTCTTAGTTTATCCAGTATGGGATCCCAAACTTTGTTAAAGTCACCACCCAGCATAAGTTTGTCTCCTGCGTGTTGTAGGTATTTTAGGATTTACACTACCTCTGGGAAGACTATGTCAGAATCCTCATTAGGCCCATAGATATTCCCCAGGATGAACATCTGCAAGTTAATATGCAGTCTGACAATCATCCAGCGGCCATCCTTTCTATATTTGGTGTCTAGGACATGAATAGGGACGCACTTATGAAACAGAATAGCCACTCCTTTAGCTTTGGTTGTTCCAGAGTTGCCAATGACTTTACCAGCCCATTCCCTTTGAAGTTTTCCTGTCTCGAGGGGGAGCAAGTGGGTTTCCTGCAGTAGTGCAATGTTGCACTTCTGTTTGTGTAAGTGCATAAGGATTTGTTTCCATTTAATTGGTGAGTTACTACCCTGCACATTCCAGGAGATGAGCATAAGTTTATCATTAACAGGACAGGAGGAAGAGGGGGACCATGATTGAGACCTTCAAGTACTTGAAATGGATAAATATAGGTGGAAAAGGAGGGTCTCTTCAAGCTACGTGGGTGCCATAACATGAGGAGTCACAATCTTAAGCTGGAGGAAGGGAGGTCAGCAAGCACTTCTTCATGGATAGGGTGGTAGCCAGTTGGAATGCGCTGCCAGAAGAGGTGGTTTTATTGAAAACAGTGGGCAGCTTCAACAGAGGCTGGGATAGACATAGAGGGAAGGTAAGGGTCAAGGGTGGGGAAGATGGAGAGGATGGGAGGAGTTGGGGGGGCAGGGTCAGTCGCTCAAGCTGTGGACCCTGCAATATGAACAGACAAGATAGATCAAATAGCCTTCTTCTGCTGGCTTCTTTGTATGCTCGTAAGTTCGTATTAAAGGTACTCATGATCATTGTTAAGAGTAATTATCTTGGAGCCATGGGGTCTAGTACTTGGGGAATATGGGGGTAACATGCATGGCAAAAGTGTGTATTGTGTCTAGTAACCTCCTTCCTAGGTGAGTCTGTACCTGTATAAAGGAGAATGATACAAAGTGGTACCTAGCATTCAAGTCTCTGATTGAAGTCTGCAGAGCTAACAGTAGAAGAACTAACAAAACTACCATCAAAGCCTCAGAAGAACTGCTAACCAAGTAGCTGGTAGGTGTAGCACAACACAATAGCCCTGTAACATCAAATGAGAGATAAAGTGAGCTAAACTCCCCTATAAAAACAGGGAGAGTGAAAGATCTCAAACAGCATGTGAGTACATAAACATAACAGCCATAAATGGAACATGACAACCCCCATCCGGGGGAACTGGCAACCCTGAATTGCCTACTTGAGGCAGTGTGCCTCTGAACGAACGGCTGATTACCAGCTGCTAACAATTCTTATTGAAGACTTCTGTGGCTCCCCTCAGACTGGGGATCAGGAAGAAACATATAAATCCATTATACAGTTGATTTAGCTTTCAGGGTTCTTATGGGGGGTGCAATGAGGAGGCAAGTCACTACTGGAGTTGAAGGGTGCCAGTCCTACCAAGTTTTGCAACTGGTACCCAACAGTGTGTTTCCCTTACTGGTAGTGCGGACAAGAGAGAAATGCAATCCTTCAGTTTACAAGGTGTTGTGAGAGTGGGTTTGGGGGGTTGGGAAAAGGATGCAGAGAGGGGCAGCACATGGACCCAGGAGGCAGAAAGGATGCAAGCAGAGATCGGAGGACAGAGCAAAGGAAGGCGTTCCCACATAGCTGCCTGCTGTGGTGTGTATCACAAGATTTCTTGTTCCCTGCCAGCCTGTGCCTGGAACCATGCAGTAGTGATGTGATCCACACCTTCTCTGCATGAGGCAATATGATTTAGAGGAGAGGACACTGTTCAGCAGTCCCTGCATTTAAGGGAGCTCACGACGAGGCACCTTTCATTTTTATGGCAGTCACTGATTAGAATTTTAGTTAGCATGACATAAAACGTTTGGTGCCTGCAGGTACAGTTTAACTTCCCAAGCAGACTGCAGCTGAGGCCAGGGGTTACCAAATAGGAACCAATGATTTGCCTGTAGTTTCCAGTGGTTGCAGATGCTGCACACTAGTGTTGGTGCCCACTGAAAAATATTCCTCTAGGCATTTTCTTGGTGACCAGTACATGGGGTACTACATGCCAGAGGCTGTAACAATCACCAGGTTTCACTACAAAACATGGAACACTCCCAACAAAAAAATAAAAATAAAAAAATTGATCAGCACAAGTCAAAAGGTAAGGCAGGAGAGTGCAGGAGCAGAAGTACTTGTGAAAGGAAGAATGTTTAGTACCCAGTAAGTAAAGGGATGTCAGAGTGAAGGAGAAGTGATGCCATCCTCAGGATACTGTCACCGCATGCTAGATGATGGGGGGGGGGGGGTCATGATTTATAGGTGAAAGGCTTTGATGTCATATCAGTAACTATGATTTATGTGCAAAAGAGGGCCTCGCTAGCTCAGGTTTTCCAACCAGTTTCAAGCACATTGAGGAGTGCTTGAATGGTAAAATAACAGCTGGGGCTTCAGACTGGCATAGGTACTCCCAGAAGCGTGAGAAGCTCATGATTCTCTCACTCATTTACAAATTCTAATTGTTTAACCAGGAGAGAGACACTAAGCTGAAAGCTTGTTTACAGGTGCGACCTGGGAGCACAGGGGAAGTCAAGTGACTTGCTCAGGGCCATGCAGTATGCACCTAGGTGACTATGGGATTCAAACCCAGGTCTCCAGATTTGCAGCTCAGAGCCTTAAACCACTGTGCTATACTGCCTCCCATGTCCCACTGCAGATGAATAAGAGGTGGTAGCACAGGGAGGAGGACATCAGGGCACAAGTGAACAACACCTGGGGAAAAAAAAAAAACAAAGCTATATAAGGCCACAATTTCAAAGTGCCCGGGCCCATTTAGGTGGGCTACAGAGGTGACTCACAGTCAGGATCACTGTTCAGTGTGGGTTTTTTTTTTTTCAAACTCTGTTTTGTCCCCGCGCCCTGTCCCTGTACCCCACCAAACTCTCTCCGGCGACCTTCCATCCCACTGACTCTACCTCCCTGCATGACTGGACTTGTCTCCACTCCCCGGCACCAGGCACCCCCCAGGCCTACCCTTCGGGGAAGGGCCACCCACGCCCAGGGTGCTCTTTCTCTAAGTATTGAGCACCAGGCCGAGGAGGAGTGGCAAGGAGAGAACCTCGGCATCTACTGGGAGTGTGGTCCTTGGGTGGGAGGCGCCTTTGCCTATCGGAGGGAGGAGGGGAGGGTATTTTACTAGGTTTTCTCCACTGTGGAGCCCGGCTGCCAAGGCAATGCACGCTGTGGCTCCACCCCGTGGCATATGCCATGATGCTCTTTCGTCTACCCCCCAGCCTCCGCCAGAGGTTGCTCGTTAGGCGGTTGTTTTCTCCAGCCCTCCCCAGGGAAGAGAGAGCAGTCCTTTGGACGCTCAATCTCTCCTCCCCCCAGCTGACCCCCGGGCACCTGGGCCCATTCCCGGGTCGCCGGCGTGGCGCGAGGTGTGGCGTCCAGCGCCTCAGTGCCACCAGGCCGGCTCCTGTTTAGTGTTAAGTCAAGGAATTGGGAATGTAATCACTGGCCTCCGTACCTCCAGAGACATGCCAGTTTGTGGTGGTGGTGGGGCTTCAGTAAAACAATCCAAATGTGCAGTTACACATACCTGAGCTGCTGTACATACTAACACACTGTGTATTTTGCACCAATTCAGTTCGTAAGACAGAAAATTGTCCCAAATAGTTGTATTTGCCCAAGTTCAAGATGCCTCTCTGATTTCAGGGGTGGTATTCTTGGCTGGTGCAGTCCCTAACAGGAGGGTACCCTCTCAAGTTCGGAATTTGTGCAGTGATGTTTGGGTTGCCTCAGCCCAAGATACTGCTCTAGTTTTACCATTTACGGTCAGCTGCAAATGAAATGAGGTGATTGGCTGCTGGTCATCTTTCAGTATAAGAAGCAATGATCTGTCCGGAGGAGATGCATCTGAGGAACTGCTCTCTCCTGCTGAGGGTCATGATCCTCTGCTTCTGCATCAGTGTTGCAATCTGGAGGGGGGAGGGGGGGGGGCAGTGAAGGCTGTGAGTCTGATCCCTCTTTCTGCCAGTTCCCAGAGTGCTTGTATTGCCAGTGCTCAGGGGGTGCTGTGCTTGCTGAAACATGGCATACCCTCACTAAGTGACACAGATGGTCAAATAGGCATTTTGGATTTTGGGAGCCCTAATGGGACAACCTGCATAATACAGCAGACATTAAGGCATTCCGTATGCAACACGGGATTGACAAAGGCATTATGTAGTAGTATGATCTACAATATTCAACGTTACCTACCCTTAACTCAAGAAAGGGCGACCCCTATACTAACAATTCTGTGGCCCAGCCCCTAGGACAATTATTCATTTCAGCCCCTCTCCTCCTGCCTCTCCCTCAGGAGGCCCGTTCAACCCAACAGACTCCCTATTATCAACAGCTTCCTTCTCCCTTGATAACTGCAGTGTAGATTGGATGTGTGGAGCAGAACTTGGTATCTTTCCAAATCAAACATGTTACACTTTAATACCAAAATGGCTACATTTTTAGTTTTTACACTGGTTAAATGTGTCTCTGATAAATGCATATGTATGTCTTACCTTGTGTTATTGTAAATATCAATAAAATCTGTTTGGAAACGAACACATTTTTAAGATAATGCCTCCTTACCAAATTGCAGGGTATTAAACAGTTGGTATAGCATAGCAAAACACTGCATATCAGAGGGTACTGCTAACCAGTCTCTGAACTGCACAGCACTAGAATGCTAAATTGTTTATGTTTTTATTCAAGTTTACATATTCAACAGACATGAAAAATAACACTTTTTTTTATTTTGCTTATCAATCTGCACAGTGTGCTATGCATTTTTGCAGCTGATTAACACTTTAACATGGAAAACCGCTGATCAATATTTTTGGCTTAATACCATGAAATGTAAGCTCTACAGCCTTTTCTGGTGCACAGAGGCCAAGACCCAGCTCAGAATTCTCACACAAAGCAATGTGGCAGAGTACGGGAAGACCTCATCACTCAAGAGGGTTCCAGTCAGAATTTGTAACAGCTGTAGCAGCATCTCGGAGAAACGTCTGGCACACTACTGTTGTTTTTCTCCCCCACAGGTCTGTAATTCTAAGGGGTGGTTGCAAACCACGAATGCCTGTGTGGTAAAGCTTTCTGTGATCTAAGCTCTTGCTAGAGTCCAAATTGTTTCATGAAGGGCTAAAATTGAAGGCGTTAGAAGTTTAAAAAAAAAAAACAACTTTAAAGAAAGGTTGTGGGCACAACAAAGGTGTGGATGTGTGGGCTCTGAACCCAAGGGAACGTTCCAAAAAGCTTTGGCATAAATAATGTACATCAATCATACTACAAAACAGTAACCACTGTTCTGGTGGTTACTTTTTTGTAATAGAAACCCACTGCAGTAATTTTAGCAGGAATGCTCATACAAAAAAAGCAACACATTTAATACACGCTGTGTGTGTGGGAGTGGGGGTGTGCGTGTGCGTGTGTGTGTGTGTGTGTGTGTGTGTATGTATATATATATATATATATATATATAGTGCTACACATATACACAAAGAAAAATAGCAACTTCTTTAAACAAACTGCAGATTCAAAGGCTACAACATGTAAACTACTGTTGTATATATTGAATATACAATAGCCTGATGCAAAACAGGCAATTTATCATCACTTGTGAGTAGCCAGGACTTTCATAACTCACTCGTGACTTGTGATCCTACCCTCTCATACTTGAAGATAAAGTGCATATTGTGAGTCATCCCCTTGCATACTCCCCTATATATTCACACCACACTCATGGGTGTATTTTATAAAAATAAAAAGTATTATCCTCTGTGAAGTGCAGAAACAGCATGTTATTTTTACACTTTTTATGTAATTTCCACACCTCCTGCGTCCTTAGGCAGATACAGCAACTCTATTTTTATTTTTATCTTCTGGGTCTACAGATGTACAGCTCCTGTGCTTTATTTATTTCGTTTTTGTTGACCAGGTAAGTGCACTAGACAAATTCTGCCTATTTTCAGGCACGACCTGGGGGAGGGAGATACAGATAAATGCCAACTGACTTTGAACCAAATTAAGCTGTTGGTGATATTTTTAGTGAATGGGGGGAAATTTGGCCAGGGTACCGGGGAAATTCCCCTGCTCTTTTCGAGAAGTGCCATGGGATCTTTAACATTAACCTGAACTACCACCAGAACAGACAGATGGGACCTCGGTTTAACGTCTCATCGGAAAGACGGCACCTCAGGAGTGCAGCATCCCTCTCATGCTGCACTGTAGTGTCAGTATCGGGACATTAACCCAAGTGCCTGGTGTGGGAATAGAAGCCACAAGACTAGTGTCATCCCAAAAGTAACTAAAATGCTTTTGAATGAGGTAAAAATGGAATACATCAGACCTTCTCAACATACACACGATTTATTTTCACTAGTTTGCCTACACTGACTTACACACGTAGTCAGTCTGGGCAGACTCATGAAAATAAATCATGCATGTGTTGAGAAGGCATGATGTATAGGGTTACAAATGTTTTTTTTTTTCTTTTTTTTCAGCTCTTTTTATCACCTCCAGAGCACCGGAACTCTCTCAGGTCCTGACTCATCCCCTGCTCTATCGCCTGCTGTGGCCTCCACCTACCTCAGAGACATTACTTTCTCCTGTGGAGACCCGGGCCCTTAAGCCCTGCCAGGAGATCGAAGGGGCAGAGGTAGAGATTCAGCTTTCGGCATGTGGCAGGTGGACACCACGGGGCCGTTGTCTATCTGGGCTGGAGGGGTTTTTCCCCCCCTTGTAGTAGGTCCTCGCTCCCTCCTCCCTCCCCCCATGCGTGGTGCACCACTGATGCCATGGCACATGGCAACCCTGCTGGCGTCAGCCACGCTACCAGACGTGCAGTCCACATTCTGCAGCACCCCTGCTCTCCACCGGGGGTCACTGGAATGCTGGACTACCCCTTGCCTTCCCCCCAGGAGAGGAGAGTAGCCCTGCGGGCGCTCAATCATCTCCCTCCCCTGCCGACCCCCAGTGCCAGAACTCGGGTCGCCGGCATGACGCGAGGTGTGGCGTCCAGCGCCTCAATGCTCAGCGCCTCTGGGACGGCTACAAATGTTATTTTATGCTAGACCCCTATTTTTGTACCTTAATAATGCACCCTTTCCTGGACAGATTAACATGAAATCTACCACGTGTGTTCCAGATCCCAGGATTTCTGGATTCTGAAAATTCGGTACTGGTTTAAAAGCTCAAGATGGTTAAAATACAAAAAAATAAATTGCTCAATTACTATTTTAAAACAGCAGATATCTGAAACCTGAAACTTTCAGGTTCATTACAATTCGCTGTCATTGAACTCTTGTATACCACTCATGGCTTCGCCACTCATGGGATATCAAGAGTTCGGTGACAGTGAGTGAAGATATTTGTGCTATCTCACTTCCACCCATGTCATATCCCATATCTATACAACACTAGTTAAGATAACAATGACAGGATACGTAGGGAATACATAATGGGATGCAGTGGAATAACGCATTTCTCTCCACTAGCGAGCGGTAAGACCTATAACTCACAAGTGGCGAAGCCATGAGTTAGGTATGAAGGCCTCACCACTCATGTGGACATACATATATTATTCCACTGCAACCCATTATGTATGTGATTTATACCACACAATTTGTAATGCTTTTGTTAGTGGCTTACCATGTTTCTACTAAAAAGTGCATTTCATTCCACTGTACAATTTCTATCTGGCCAAATGCTCTCTGTTCTATTTCCAGACTCTTAGTGCAAAGGAAATATTCTACATGAAATAACATATGTTCCAAGTGAAAATAAATACTTACAAAATACTGAATGGTCAAGCTAAATGCAGTGTAGAATCGCCAGGATTCGGACACTATACTCAGTTGTCTGGCAGCATCACACTATGTTCTGCTTGCCTGCGTGCATTATGCAAGCTGCTCTGCTTGCTTGAGTGTACCAGAGTAGAACACGCTGCCGTTATGACTGCAGCTGCTGCACCAAGCACGCACATATCTCAGAATATCAGCAACAATGACTTCCGATTTTCAATTCATAACAGACTATGATCAAATGTCAAACAAACTCCCCAACTCTTTATTTTTTATTTATTTTTTTTTAAGAAAAAAATCAAAACTAAAAGCAACAGAATATTTCTGTACAGTGATGTGGACTGGGAGGGGGTAACAGGTGGAGCAGCTGTGAGGTGTGTGTGTGTGTGTTTGAGCAAAGGACAGACAAGCTACTGAAGGCACTGTGGGTTGTGTGTGTAGACGGGGAAAAGTGTGGATGAATGGAGCTACCTGACTATCAGCACTGTCTTGTCGGACAATGTAGAACAGTGACTCAGCAATGCCTGCGTAGTGGATGCCAATATTAGGGTAACGCTAACTCTGTGGCGCATGACTGTTCAAACCACAAAGAACACCACAGCACAGATCTGTCAAGGGTCCAGAGACTTTTGACTCTAATTTTTTTTCATTTTCCTACTTGTTATACTTTGTGTTTCAACTCAAATAGGTGCAGTAACATGTTTTTTTGCAATCTGTATTATATAACTATAAAGAATATGCAATGGTCTGACTCAAAATATGCAATTTATCTTCAAGTGTGAGGGGGCAGGACCATAAGCTACGAGTGAGTTGTGACAAGTCTTGCCCCCTCACAAGTGACGATAAACTGTATATTTTGAGTCAGACCATTGCACGTTTGATTTATACATCAGTTTATTAGTTTAACTTTTAAATCTGCTGTTTGAAGATTTAACTGTTTTTCTTTTATTTCAACTTCTGGCTTCAGTGCTACACGTGGCTACTGTGATGTCATCAACATTGTGAAAGCTGCACTCTGATTGGTTCACTGCCACTTGTGGTTTGGCAATGTCAGTGGCTCAGTAGGTAGCACACTCGCCTCTGAGGCCGGGAGATCAGAGGGCTGTGGGTTCAGTTCCCACATCTGGCACTTGGGTTAATATCCCAGTACTGACCCTGTAGTGCAGCATGAGAGGGGTGCTGCACTTCTGAGGTGCCGCCTTTCGGATGAGATGTTAAACCGAGGTCCCATCTGCCTGGATTGGTGGTAGTTCAGGTGGATGTTAAAGATCCCATGGCACTTATCGAAAAGAGCAGGGGAATTTCCCCGGTGTCCTGGCCAAATTTCCCTCATTCACTAAAAATACCACCAACAGCTTAATCTTGTTCAAGGTCAGTTGGCATTCATCTGTATCCCCCTTCCCCGGGTCGTACCTGAAAATAGGCAGGATTTGTCTAGTGCACTTACTCGGTCAACAAAAACTAAATAAAATAAATAAAACTATTTCACTGTGACAATACTAACCTTCAATACATCCATTGTGACAACAGTAGCAGCAATATACTGTATTTTTGACGTCTTCCTGTTAGTGTTGTCATAAGCCACGATATCACTGATTTTTCTTTTCACCACTCCTGATACATAAACTGTATACCTATGTGTGTATATGTAGGGCACATTCCATGGGCTGACTTAAGATATCATTTTTATCTTCACGAAAGGGTATTGGTCTGTTGATATCTCATGAATGGCCAAGTGAACGTCAGAGTGAGTCAGAGGTCAAGTACAACTCATGAAGGCTGCCTAGGACTGCTTCAGCGCACATTAGGAACAGCTGACGAGCTTCACCACAAAGTCCACCATACACTCCAGGTAGAAGAGCAGGGCCCTGGCATGCAGAGCCTTCATTCGGCCTCTGAAGCTTGAGGGTCTCCAAAGAAAAGGGTAGGATGAGTGCCTGGATTTAGGTAAAACTCAGAAATTACCATAGGCAGAAATCTTGCATAGAGGCACAGGGCAACCTTGTTCTTCTGGAAAACCAGATATGGTGACCCCACAAACAGCACCTGGAGCTCACACTTATCCATCTGGTGGAAGTGATGGAGACAAAAAATACAGTCTTCCATGACAAGTATGATGAGAGATCACATTGTCCAAAGGCTCAAAAGGTTTATCCATTAGCTGTGACAGCACAAGTGATAAGTCACCTGGTGAAGATGCTTCACACACCAGAGGGGATAGATGGTTCAGCCCTTTAAAGAAACAGCCTTGGCTAGCCCGCCAGCAGAGTGGTAGAGCTACCACTTGCGATGCTGAAGACCCCAGTTTAGGAATAAGCTCAAGATATCAGAAGATCAGCCAGAGGGAGGAGGACTGAGCGTCTGTAAGACAGCTCTCCTCCGTGGGGGTGGGACGTGAAGCCCAGCACAAGCCTGGCCCATACCATATGAACATACAAAAACACCAGCAGAAGCAGGCCATATGGTTTATTGAGTCCGCTCGATTGTGCGGCTAGCCCCTCAACTTGCAGCTGCCCCCCCTTCACACCCCTCTTCATCATACTCCTCCCTCTCACCCTATCCCAACGCATCTTAAAGCCACCCACCGTTCTACAGGACACCACACCCTCAGGCAGAGCATTCCACCTGTCCACCACTCTTTCCGTGAAAAAATGCCTCCTGAATCTTCCTCCCTCCAGTCTCAGCTGGTGCTCTCTCATCTCCCTCCCTCTTCTAAGCTGGAAAATCCCTTCCGTATTAACCTTATTTATCCCCTTACAGAATTTAAATGTCTCAATCATATCCCCCCCATCCCTCCTCTCCTCCAGGGAATACATGTTCAGCTCTGCCAATCTCTCCTCATAGGACTTCCCCTCAAATCCCAGGATCGTCTTTGTTGCCCTAGGCTGCACCCCCTCCAGCAACTTGATGTCCTTCTTCAGGAACGGGTGCCAGTACTGCATGCAATACTCCAGGTGAGGCCTAACCAGAGTCCTGTACAGGGGGAGGATCACCTCCCTATTCCTGAGAAGATTCCTCTAGTTATACACCCTAACATTCTATTGGCCTTTGCCGCCACCTTCCTGCACTGAGACGAGTTCTTCATGCTGCCCATTATATTCACCCCCAGATCCTTTTCTTCCTCGTTACTTTCCAGCTGTACCCCTCCCAGCTGATAGTTCCTAGCTCCGAAGTGCAGTACCTTGCACTTCTTGGCGTTGAACCCCAGCTGCCATGTTACCGACCACTCCTGTAGTTTGTTCAGGTCCTCCTGCAACCCCTTCCATCCTTCGATGTCATCTACCACAGCTCCTATCTTCGTGTCATCCACAAAAAGACTGATCCTACTCCAGACCCCGTGTGGGATATCAGCTATGAATATCCCAAACAACACTGGTCCCAGCACTGATCCCTGTGGCACCCCGCCCGTCACTTCCCTCGGTGATGACAGCTCCTCCATCACCACTCTCTGCTGCTTTCCATTCAGCCAGTTGATGATCCAACTTACCATCTTTGTTCCCACCCCTACATATTCCAGCTCCCCCACTCAGCCTCCCATGTGGCACGGAATCAAAGGCCTTGCTGAAGTCCAAATACAGGACATCCACCGCATGGCCCCTGTCCAGTTTCCTGGCCACCCAGTCATAATACTAAATTAGATTTGTCTGGCAGGATCAGCCACAGACAAACTCATGTTGATGACCGTCCTGGAGGCCAATGTCCTCCAAGAAGGTCACCAGCTGCTCCTTTAGGATTGTCTCCATAAGCTTCCCCACAATCAATGTGAGGCTTACTGGCCTGTAGTTGCCTGGCTCATCCCTGGGACCACTTCTGTGAATGGGCACCACATGGGCCATCTTCCAGTCCTGTGGCACGTGTCCTGTGTCCAGGGAGGTATTGAACAGGTCAGTCAGTGGCCCTGCTAGGATTTCCACCAGCTCCTTGAATACCCTAGGGTGTATGCCGTCCGGTCCTGGTGCCTTGTCCACCCTTAATACCCTCAATCCCTCCAGAACCCTGTCCACCATGATCCCTATTGTCAGTCACCCCCTCCCCTCCACTATCCATCCTACCCCCCCCCGGGATATCTGCCCCCCTTTCTCCTTTGTGAACTCAGAGCATAAATATTTATTTAATGCCTCTGCCTGTTCCACCCACCCTCTGTCCTTCCTAATCCTCACAATCTGGTACCAGTGGCTAAAGGACAGGCAGCTCATGATCGCACTGTGGGAAGGAGGAGGAGTGGCAGCAATTGACACACGCTGTGCAGAAGTGCGTGCCATACATTATGACGGCACTGCATGCTCGCTCCTCCAATGGGTAGCAAGCTGAAGAAAAATCCTGGCTGCCAGGATGTCTCTGGCCACCCACAGGCTCCGCACCTGATGATCCAGGTAAGGCCACCAAGCCAATCTGTGCTACAGTGGGGGTACAGGAGCCCAATCAACCCCACCAAGGAAGGAAAGCCCTGGGGGAACACGTGACTGCTATGTTTGTGAAAACGTGATGGTCACATGGCTGGGGTGGCCAGCAAGGATTGGAACCACTCGGAACATGGGGATAAACAGATAAAAGAAAAAATGAAACAGCCAGTCACTTTATCCTGTGCCACCACTGACTTGCCTGCCAGGGATGCTAGATACATGTTGAGGGACATGGCTCGCAACCCTGTCTGAGACTGGGACCACAGGCAGGGGAACAGATAAAGGGAGTCAATGAGTATTTTACAACCATTTTTGCACAATTTACTTCCACTTTCTCATTTTATGAATTTATTTCCCACTCTGCACATTCACAATATGCGCTACATATGCACACAACTGGCAGCACCACTGCTCAAGGTAAGCTTTGAGTACTGGCCTATTTTACTCCCCAATATTTATGAAATAGTCTTTAAACAAATGTTGATGAGCACCAATAGTCATTCAACACTTGAAAATGCTTTATAGGAGCTTCAAAACTGAGCTGTTCTTTCAAACTTTGAAACACTTTTCCTCACCAAAGTTTTACTTTAGTCAATGTCAAAAATGGTGAGTACATTACTCTTGTATACCAAAGTTATCTGGAGCACTGGCCAGTATCATGTGATGCTACAAGCTATGGATCCAGACACTAACAGAGTGGAAGCAGCTGGACTGGGGACACAAAACAGCATCAATAACAGTTGTGTACAGTGCAGGAGACAGTGTTAGGAGTTGCTAAGTGGCTGGCCAGAAGGGCTATTGCAAAATGGCAAAATGTTTAAAATAAGATAATAGCGAGCCAGCCAGGTGGCAGTGAGGGCTTAGGTGCTGGACGTCTTACCTCGCGGTAAGCCAGCGACCTAGGTTCGGGAATGGACTCGGGTCGGGCAGGATTGAGCAAGCCGGAAGGCAGCTCTCCTCTCCTGGGGGTGATCGCCATCCCCCCCCCCCATTGTTCCGCTGCCACTGGGTGGAGGTCCGGTGGTAAGCATAGGCAGCAGAGGCGACGAAGGGAAGGCACTTACTGAGATGCGCGCGCATGATGCCCCCACACAAGAGGCCCAAGGTAGGGGCCGGATCGGGAGGAAAAGACAAAAATACCATAAAATCTGTATGAAAAAAAAAAAAAACAGACAACAGCAAATTCCACACCAGTATCAGACAAAGATCATCAATGGCTGCAGATGCCCAGTCGGACTGAGACTTGGTTTACAGGTGGGGAGTATGAGACGTGTTAATGGATGGTATTACAGTACTACTATTTGGATGAAAATACTACCAAATGGAAAAATCTAGGAATTAATACTTCCCAGTCCTGAATCTTATCTGGATCTCTGACCACAGGTAGTTGAACATTTGCAACATGGAGCAGGCGAGGGGCAGCAATCCTCGCACCAACATGAGAATCACATCTACCTCTAAGTGTGTGTTGTGTGAGTTGGCTCCTTCTGACATGCCTCCAGTATGTGGAGAATAACCTTGGAAACTGGAACCCTCAGTCCTCTCCAAGCTCCTCCCCTTCGCAGCCCGAGCTCATTCCCCAACTTGGGTCACCAGCGTTGTGCAAGGTAAGACGCAACAGCGCCTCACCCTCTGCGCCACCGGGACGGCTGCAACAATTTTATTCTTGAAGCATTTTCTTGTAATTTCTTTATTTTGTTCTGCTCATTTCTGTATTACTGTATTATGTTTGTACATTACACTTTGTATTTGTTCTGTTCTCTACTCTTCCCCTCCCCCTCTAGGACACATCTGGAAAGTAGCTGATACCAGCTTAGTATGTCGTTCCTGGTAAAACTTCTGAACTAAATAAATAAACAAAGTTGGATCCCTTACTGTATATTCTAACTCATTCTTGTACGAACTGTCCTGCTTACTGCGTATGCCTTTTTGCACAACCTCCCTTATTAAGTTTGTACAGTTTCACTGATCGCTTGTTTGTACATGTATACCGGATGCTACTCCCCTTCATTTTTTTGTATATAGTTTTTGTATTGTGTCTGCACTAATGCTTTTCTTTTTATACCTTAATTTCAATCTTGTTTACCTCTATTACTGCTTTGTTCCCTTCCCCATTACACACTTAGAAAGCAAGCTGCTTGCAGCTCCGTATTCTCTTCTGGTGAAAGTATTACATACATACATGCAAACACAAAACTAAGGAGACGAGCAGGACATCACTGAAAAAGAGATGGTTCATCTCAGTTGGGCTAGGTTGAATATACTGACAATACTGCGTGAGACTGGAGCTGTACACTGTGTGGGCCCCAGCAGTAAAGTCATGGTGTTTTTGACACTGTCACTGAATTCACTGAAGAAGGTAATGTCTTGACCGAAACAATACAGCTCTCACAGTAATGGCACAAAACAATCTGTAGATTACTACATAAGACGCCTATATGTCTATTCTTTGGTATAATTAATGAGCTTGCTTGCGCCCTTGCAGAATCAGCTGCTATGGCTTGCCAAGGTCTAGTCTCTAGTTATACCACACTACCAGATCTTTATTCGACAGTTCAAAATTCATGTAATCCTCATTACGTATGTCATATTTGGTGACTCATCCAACAATGGACGGCTCAGAGACCATATTCTAGGATCCACTGACCAGCATTTTGTTACTGTGCCAAGCAGATAAATATATATATATATATTTTTTTTTTTTTGAATACTGCTTTTCGAAGTAGCAAAATGCAGAAACTGGCTGAATCACGGCTTCCTTTGAAACAGGAAACTTACTTTTGGTTTTTGAAATGAAATTTGAACAAGTGACAAATGACAATAACAACCCCCAAAAAAAAAACCTTCCCCAACGGATTCATTATCTGCTTCCTTCCCTGACGGAAAAAAAACTCTATATCCAGTGCCATGACTCCAAGGATGGGAAACAAGGCTAAATCAACAACTGCACTCTCTAAGCAAAAAAAAAAAAAAAATTACTGGTAGAGTTTTACTGCTTTTTTTGTTTGTCTAGTAAAGGAGGGGAATAAATGCCTAAACTCAGCAGTTCGCACACAGTCAGGACAGCCATGTAATTGTTTTCTATTATTGTGTTTTTCCTTCTCCTGCCAGTCCCATCAGGACTTTCTTTGGTGACCTCCAAGTCCCAGAGATCCCATCACCTAGCCAGTGTATTAGACAGTCTGCCCCCAAAGTGGGGTGCTTCACAGGTGTCTCCAGAGATCCCATTACCTAGCTGGTGTATCAGACAGCTTTCTCTCAAGGCGGAGTTTTCTTTTTTTTTCTATACATACTTTTTAATGCTTTTTGGTTTTTTTCTTCCTGATTCCCATCCCTATCTCGGACGTGCATGCGCATGTGGAGGCATGCACACATCGCGTTTCAAGGCACCCTCCTGACATATCACCCCTGCAGCCTACACCAACCACCTGACCTCCACCCGGTGGCTGCGGGACTACGGGGGCAACCACCCCAGGAGAGGAGAGCTGCCTTCCAGCTGCTCAATCCTGCTCGACCCCATGCTGGCTCCCGACGACCCAAGTCTGTTACCGAACCTGGGTCACCGTGTGGCGTGAGGTAAACGCCAGGGGCCTCAGCCCTCAGCACCACCGGGTCAGCCAAGGCAGAGTTTTCACAGGTGTCTTCAGAGATACCATTACATAGCTGGCATGTCAGACAGCATACCCCCATGGTGGAGCATTCAGGGGTGCCTACAAAGACAGAAACTAGTACATCAAGGCAGGGGAGCAGGGCTCAATAGTGCTATAATTCTGTGGGCAGCAGCATGTTTTTCTTCCTACCCCCTCCCCCCGGCTCTGCCAACAAGGGCTCCAAGCATGCACGCACACACACACACTGGTGTGCAAACACTGAACCAGTTGGTATCCCCCTTGCTCCCTGGGCAGCAGAGGCCAGATATGTAGAGAGCTAGCCTGCCTCCCTCCCCCAAGAGGCGGACAGCATCCTGGGGGATACCACCCCAGCCACCTACCATCCCACAGCCTAGAATGAGCTTAGGGCACAAACCTGGGTTAGCCACATTGCAGCCACTGCGCTATTTAGTCGGCCCAATGTAATTTTGTTTGGGGGGTAACTTTAGTGTAATTTATTTGTTAAAGTTATCTAAATACTAACACCAGTTTTGATATACTGCTGGTCAAAAATCTTCAGCTGTTACAAACAGGAAATGAACGTCGTCTCTGTGTTGCTGATGGGACTGCTCGGGCATGCTGGTGGCCCAGGTTCATGTCCCAAACCTGGGATGTCAGGAACGGAGGTCAGCAGGGAGGGCTTAGAGTGTCTGCACATTGATTCTCCTTCTGGCTGGTGTGGGTGGCTCTTCAGCAAAGTCTGGAGATGCGCAACTGTCAGTGTTATGAGCGGTGTAGTGTGAGCAGGTCACCACATGCTGCACCATCAAGGCTGTCGCAAGCACACACCAACAGGGCAGGCAGGTCATGGTGGGGGGGAGGGGCCCTCCTATAACTGAGCACAGATAAGGACCGCATGCCTACCCACACCCAGCAAAGCAAGTTGAATGGTTAGGCCCTCTCCTCTAGTACCAAGCAGCTGCACCTCAAGAATCGAGACTCTTTCTGATTAGGGCCTGGACAGGCTGAAAGAGCAGCCTTGCTCTGGGATGGTCAGATGGAGCACAAGGGCAGCCATCTGAGGTTCAGGTAACAGACAAGGAAAGGGAGCTTGAATCACTAGATGGTGATCAACAACAGGAGCTGGGAAGCGACTGACTGGGAGGTACAGTTCAAAATAAAGGGTCTACAAAGGGAATAAAATAATCAGAAAATGAAAATTAAAACAAGGCTAGACTAACACAAATACAAATACACACACACATACACGTCAAAAGCTACAAGAAAAAAATATTGCAGGCGTCTATGGAGGTAGTTTTTCTGCTGTACGCGAGCAATGTTTGAAAAACTGACAAATTTGCGACAGTCCTGTCTGCATTATGACAAATCATGGGTAAATAAATCTTGGGTGGCAGCGAGATCAACAAAAATACCAACCATGTTATAAAACTGATGATATTCTCAATCTCAGCACTAAACGAAAATCTGGATTGCGGAAACATGAATCAGTTTGGCAAATAATAGGCCTACCACCGGTATACCATGCCAGACCAGTCCATAATCGCCCAAGATGGAGAGTCAACAAGCACAATGTTTTTTTACTTTTTTTTATTTTAAAGTGTTCATGTTTGACTTTGTCATATGGACCTTAGTTAAACCTACTTTTAAAACAATGCTTGAAACACAAACAAAAGCAGTGATTGGCAGCCAAAACAGAAAATGTCATCTCCTATGCTGGCTGCCAGTCAGTGCTTTTGTTTGTGTTCCAAGATTCAGTGCAGGGGCGGAGCCAGCATCCAAAGCAAAAAAGGCTTGTATGCACTTAGCTCCTGCTTCAAGGTGGACTTTTATTAAAAAGTAAATATTTTTAAACTTAGAGCTGTGTTATCGCAGCACGTCCGCACTTAGAACCTGAAAAGTGGAATCAGGTTATCAACATTACTGCAGTGAAGGGGAAGGGGATGACCTGCCATACAATAGGGATCTCAGGATGTCTGCAAGCCATGCTCTTGTAATCAACATGACATTACTGGAGCTCGGAATACAGCCGAGTCTGACATTACATTGGCTACACTACAGCAGTCCATGCAACAGTTTAATAAAAATTGATTTACAGTATTCTAGATTAAGTACATTTTATCAGAGACTTTCACTTGTGGAGCAAAGATCAAAAGAAAAAATTACTCACAGCAGTAATGTTGTTTCTTCCCGGTAATCCATCAATGACCCAAATAAAAGTGCATCATCCCGCTAGGATGTGATGTTTTGCAAATAAAACTTTATGCTGATTATTAAAATTTAGAATACAAGTTCCAACTCTGTACTGCGGTCACGTTCCCCCTGCTGTAATGTAAAATTTGTTTCTATAGCCTGGAAGGCAGTGACCACTAAAACTGTCTAAATGGCTAGCAAGAATTTTCAAAAATGATCATAACATTTTACAGAATCCAACCACATTAATGCAGACATCACATAAAATTAAAATGATCACATTTTAACAACTGCTGAGAAACTGCAATAAGTAATGCTCAAGCAACCCTAAGAAATAAATAGATTTTTGAACCTGGGTTCTGGAAGGGGAGGCAGTGTCAGAGTTTATAAGGCTCATTGATGGATCCCTGAGAAGAAACATCATTACAGTGAGTAATTTTTTCTTCAAACAACAGGGATCCATCAAACATGCCTTACAAAAAGTGCAGATTCACTAGCAGTACTATGGAAGGATAGATCTAGAACTTATTTTAGAAAAGGGTTCTGTAAGACAGCAGTTCCAAAACTGGCATCCCTCCTGGATTGTACGTTCAAGGCAGTAGTGCTTTGTGAAGGTGTGCACTGTTTTCCGGGTAGCTGCTTTACAGATGTCTGAAAGAGGAATGCCCCTTGTAGCTGCCACGGAGGCACAGGTGCCCTTTGTAGAATGTGCCCGTAGGCCTCTGGGACTAGGGACTAGGGACTAATGATCTCGCCAGCTGGTCAGTTGTGGAGACCAAGGAACACCTGACCAGGCTGGATGACAAACTATCATCCATTTCATCCGGGATCTCCTTCTCTGAGATCCTGCCAGTCTGGGAGAGGGGAGCAGATGGACGGAAGGTCAGAGAAGGGGAGATAGGGGAGCTAAACACGTGGCTCAAGGGCTGGTGCCAGGAAAAAGGACACAGATTTGTAGGGAACTGGCAACAGTTCTGGGAGCGAAAGTGCTTTAAATTTGATGGACTGCATCTGACTAAGGAGGGAGTCAGTGCATTGGGGCAGAAGTTTGACGTCTTTGCAGAATATTTAAACTAGCAAATGGGGAGAGGGGTGCAGCACCCCATACGTCGAATGGGAAGAACACCCTTCCCCCCTCAGCTAGTGGTCAAACAGGGGTTCAGCATGTTTGCAGTTCATTTGCATTACCAGGTAAGAAAAAAGGTTCGTCTCCCCATACGACGCACGGGGGTAATGCCAAACCTCACCCAACAACTAACACACCAAAATCTGGCCAATGGAAAATCATGTACACAAAGAAAAAATTACTCACCTTAGTAATTGCTTTTCTTCTCATGGAGTCTTGCTATATTAGGACTTAATGCAGTATGCCCTTGGCTTTGAACTGCCCCGGAGATGAAATAGTTAACTCCAGTGTAATCTGGAGTTCCACAGCGCGAGGGCGCTATCCAAAGCTCTATCTGGGGAGTTTGAGCCCAAACTGTCAGGTTCTTTACGAAGCTAAACTAACATAGCAAGTCTGTGTGGAAAAACCCTACACTAGCCATTGGCTACCTACTAGTAGTAGAACAACAGAACACAACAACAAACACATAATGAGAACAATATTACCTATTATTGTTAGGATAACCCCTGACAGCACTCATAGGCCCCCTCCCAAAAGACTCAAGTCCAGAGAGGGCCCATCTACCACTCAACAAAAACAGAATTATCTAGTTCCTTAACCCAAAAGAAGAAAAGGGGAGGGAACTAGAAAGCTAAATGGCATGACACTGTGCTTACGCTTAAATTGTCAACCCCATACCCAAGTAGGAATTCTGAGAGGGTAGGGGGTTGTCCTAATATAGCAAGACTCCATGAGAAGAAAAGCAATTACTAAGGTGAGTAATTTTTTCTTCAAACACCATGAAGTCTTGCTTATATTAGGACTTAATGCAGATTATACAGCAGTACCTCCATGGAGGAGGGTCAGAACCTACTTAGGGAATAGGCTCTGAAGCACAGCTGTGACAAAACGAGCATCTCTCCTGGACTGGACGTCCAGAGAATAATGCTTAGTGAAAGTGTGGATTGTCTTCCAGGTAGCAGCTTGACAGATTTCCAAGATAGGAATATCTCTAGCAGCCGCTAGAGATGCAGCTGTACCCCTGGTGGAATGAGCCCTCAGGCCTGAGGGAGATTCCTACCTAGTTTTTGGTAACAGAACTGGATACAAGAGACAATCCACCTAGCGATTGTCCCTCCTAGTAGCAGGTCTCCTTACCCACTCTCCATAGGTAAGGAAGAGCTGAGGGATTCAACCTATGACCCTTGGTACGCTCCAAATAGTAGCTAAGAGCTCTTTAACGTCCAAATTGTGCAGCCTCCTCTCACCAGAGGAAGAGTGCTCGGTAAAAATACTGGGAGAGAGATGGATTGGTTAAGATGAAAATCTAAAACCACTTTAGGTAAAAACTTTCTGTTAGTCCTGAGGACCACTTTATCTCTGTGAAGGAAATAAAATCTTTTCCACTGACAAGGCTTGTAATTCACTTATACACCTAGCAGAAGTGATAGCCACTAGAAAAACAGTTTTCCAAGTTAAAACTTGAGGTCTGCTGAAACCAGAGGCTCAAAGGGGGTTGCATTAGCTGGGCAATGCAAACATTCAGGTCCCATGCAGGAGCTGGTTCCCTAAAAGGAGGTTAGTATGAAGCAACCCTTTGAAAACTTGGAAAACACAGGGTGAGAGGAAAGGAGACTGGTTTCCTGCAGAAACAAAACAGAAACAGCTGCCAAATGAACCTTCAAGGTAGCTGGTTTGAGGCCTAAAGAATTTAAGTGACCAAATAGTCCAACAAAATAGACAGGTCAGCAGATTCTGGAGCAATCTGCCTCTCAGAACACCAAATGAAAATCTCTTCCACTTAGAATTATAAGTGGTTTAGTGGAAGCTTCCTAGAAGCCTTCAAAATATCCAAGACACCTTGAGAAAGGTGTAATCCAGATTCTAACTCCTCAAGAACCAGGCCTTGAGGTGGAGGGAATTGAGGTCCGGATACCACACTCTCCCCTGTGCACAGATCAGCAGATCGTGGGTCCTGGGCAAGGTCAGGGGAGGGCGAAATGAGAGGGACAGGAGAAGAGGGTACCAGGGCTGCCTGGCCCAGTCTGGAGCAATCAGAATCACTCTGCAGGGCTGAGTTCTGATTTTTACCAGTACCCTGAAGAGGAGGGGGAACGGAGGGAAAGCATAGAGGAACTTTCCCTCCCAATTCAGCTGAAAGGCATCCAGAAGAACTGATCCCAGAACTGGAGGCCTGCAACAAAACAGGGGAAGTTGGTGGTTGTCTGGGGCTGCGAATAGATCTATCTGAGGGTGCCCCAACTGGCAAAGACCGACCCCAGCACTTGAGGATTCAGAGTCCATTCGTGATGGCCCTGAGAAATCCTGCTGAGGGCGTCCCGCTAGGACATTGTCCTTCCCTGGGAGGTGAACTGCTATCAGAGAGGTGTTCAGGGAGTAGGCCAGAGACCACAACTTCATTGCTTCGGTGCCCAAAGCTGAAGAGCGAGTGCCCCCTTGCTTGTTGATGTACCACATTGTTGTGGTATTGTATGTCCTGACTTGGACTACCTTGTTCTGGACAGCCTCCGAAAAAACCTGGAGAGCTAAGAAGACAGCTCTGAGCTCCAGTAGGTTGATGTGAAGCAGAGATTCCTGAGGGGACCACACTCCCTGAGTGGAAAGGTCGCCCAGGTGAGCCCCCCAACCCAGCAGGGAGGCGTCCGTGGTGAGGGTGAGGGAATGAAGAACAGGTAAAAATGGGACCCTATAGACAGGTTGCTTTGATCCAGCCACCATTGTAGAGCTAGGATCAAGGTCTTGGTCACTGGGACCAATTTGGTAAGGGGTCCCTCCTTTGAGACCAATAGGACCTCAAGTGGAACTGAATGTCCCTCATCTGAAATCTGCTCCTGGCACGACAGCTGTAGAAGCAGCCATGTGCCCTAGAGTTGTAGAAAATGCCTTGCTGGTCGGGAGACCCACAGGGTGAGGAAGATGCCAGGGCAATGATTCTGTCCACTCTTTCGAGGAGAGAAATGCCCTGGCTAACTTTGTGTTCAACTCTGCCCCTATAAAAGTTAGTACCTGAACTGGTTCGAGAACTGACTTTGGAACATTCAACAGGAACCCCAGAAAGGTGAGAAGTTCCTGGGTGATTTGCAAGTGGGATTTTACCTGCTCTGGTGACTGACCCACAATGAGCCAGTCGTCCAAGTAGGGAAACACAGCTACCCTTGCCTTCTTAGATGGGCACTACTACAGCTAGACATTTTGTGAAAACTCTTGAGCAGAAGTGAGTCCAAGGGCATTGCCCTGAACTGGTAGTGGCCAGAGGGCAGTTCGAACCTGAGGTACTTTCGTGAGAGGCCCTGATTAGGATATGGAATAGGCGCCTGAGGTCCAGGGAAGCTAACCAGTCCCCTGGTCTCAAGGATGGCAAAATCATTGCCAAAGTTAGCATTTTGAACTTTGGTTTTACAAGATGTTTGTTCAGAAATCTTAAATCCAAGATGGGCCGCCAATCTCCTGTCTTTTTTGGGGCCAGGAAATACCTTGAGTACAGACCCTTGCCCTGATGGCAAGGGAGGACCCTTTCTACTGCTTTGCAGTCCAAAAGAGAAGAAACCTCTGCTTCTAGCGCAAGGGTTTCTGAAAGACTTGAAGGAGGAAAGTGTCTGGCTCTCATCTTGGGAAATTGTTTGAAGCTGAGAACCAGACCTTGGCTTACCACTTCCAGAACCCATTTGTCCGAGGTTAGGGACAACCAGTTCTGGCTGAAACAAGCCAGTCTGCCCCCCACCGGTACAGGAGAGTCGGCCCCAGACACCCCGTCAGGGTGCCTGCTTGGCAGGAGCAGCTTTAGGCTGGGGAGAGGGAGAGGGCCTGCCTGTGCCCCGTCTTCCTCTGCCTCTGAAAACCCCCTCGCAAAAGCAGAGGATGCCTGAAATTGGTAAAAGGCTCTATGGTAAGGCCTGCCCCTACCCCTGGGGCATGCCTTGAGGAGTGGCATGCCTCCTTAGCTTGGGCACTTTTGTAAGTAGTTCTGTATTCATCCATTTTTTCATGTAATTTTCTGTTTGTTCCCAAACAGAGAATTTCCTATGACAGGAAAATCTATAGCCTTTGACTGGGTATCTTGGGACAGATTAGTGCATCTGAGCCATGCCAACCTACGGAGAGCTACAGAAGTGGCCATGACCCTAGAGGAAACATCATTAACGTCAACAGCAGCATGAAATTGAACTTTAGAGGCTTCAATGCCATCAGCAGCCACCTGTTCCAACTCACTAGCCAGCTGGCCCTGAGCCTGCTTGGCCAACTGCAATATAGTGTCCCATCTAGATTTCTGATATCTAGCCACATAAGCTATATAATTAGCTTGTCTGAGTCCCAAAGAAGCTGCCACATACTGTTTTTTCGCCATAGCATCAATCTTCCTGGAATCTTTATCAGGAGGATGTGAGGCCAGGGGAATATTAGCCTTGTCACAGGCTGCAGCTTGAACAACACCTACATGACTACACTGCTCAGTAAGGAAGGCTGTATTAGGGCCTGACAAAGTATACCTTCTGTCCATTTTTTTTATCTACAGGAGGGACAGAAAAAGGATTTTTTAAAATCTTAATGGTTTGCCTCCTAAATGACTTATGCAAAGGAATAGACAACCTCCTAGACTCTGGAATATCCATCATTTCCACATAGTCAGGCTCCTCTTGCTCGCCCACAGCCTCTTCTAAAGGGAGCTGAGAGTTTCGCCACTCTTCTAAAACCTGAAATGTGAAGGGACTCAGACAACAAAGGGGAGACTCAAAGGGTCTGTCTGGAGAAATGTCCGTTCCTATGGGCACTTCCAGACCTTCCCAATCACAATTACAATCATCAAAATCTTCCTCCCTCCTGTGGTTCATAAAATCCTCAACATCATAATCCTGAACCACTGGACCTGAACGAGACCCCTTTACCAACCATAGGGGTTTCACAAGTCCCTGAGACAAAGACTGGACAATCTGAATGGCTTTAGCTATTTCTGCAGCAGAAGGAGAGACAAAACTGGACTCCACACTAACTGATTTCTTTGTCTTTTTACTTTGACTGGTTCCTCAGGACCAGCCTTCTTTGCCCGAGGAAGTCTCGCCTGGTCAGAGGGCATTCTCTGGTCCAGCCAGAGCTGGACCGGCTGGCCATCCGGTCAGCGGACTTTTGGCCTCTGCCCCTGAGCCGCCCAATCTCTTTCCAGGGTGGCTGCAGGGAAATTTACACACCTGGCAGTCTGACAGGAGGTGGTCAGCCCCCAGACAACAGACACAGTGGTGTGTGGGTCAGCCTTGGCAAAGGCTTCCCACAGACATCACAGTGTTGAAACCCAGTGGGCCCAGTTTTTCTTTTGGGTTTCAGACATAATGCCAGCCTATCTAAACCTGTTCTTTTTCCGGCCTTGCCAGGACAAGACACCTTATCGATCCCTAATCAGTAACATTGGTATTGGAAAAACCCAGAAAATAAAAGGTTTTTAGGACCGATAAGAACCGGTACTCTACTCTAAATGCAAAGAAAATGAGTTTTTTAGAAACCGATCGGTTCAGAGTGAACCGATAATGAGTTTCCACACAGACTTAATTTTCTTGTACTTACGGTTACCAGATAGAGCTTCAGACCGAAACCGCGGTAATTTTAAAATACTTGCAGTTCAATGAACCGATAAAACTTAATAAAACCGCAAAACGAACCGAGCTGAAGGAGCTGGTCTCCGGAGCGACTGTTCAGTGAAAGCGGAGTAAAGAATCTGACAGTTTGGGTTCAAACTCCCCAGATAGAGCTTTGGATAGCGCCCTCGCGCTGTGGAACTCCAGATTACACTGGAGTTAACTATTTCATCTCCGGGGCAGTTCAAAGCCAAGGGCATACTGCATTAAGTCCTAATATAAGCAAGACTTCATGGTGTTTGAATGCTCACAGCCTGGGAAATAAGATCCCAGACCTGCAGGCAATAATGTCAGAGGCTAAACTGGACATAGTAGCAATTAGTGAGACGTGGTTTACCAGTAACCACACTTGGGAGACTTCAGTACCTGGCTATGTATTGTTCAGAAGAGACCGAGGTGCAAAAAGGGGGGGAGGAGTGGCCGTGTATGTCAATGAAAATATCAAAGCTACAGAAATTCAGAATACACATAAGGAGCCAGAAGAACTGTGGGTCACCCTGGAAACAGGAAATGGGACAGCCATAAGAACTGGGGTTGTCTACAGGCCCCCAGACCAGAGGGAGGACAGAGACACATTATTATTAGAAGATATACAAAACATGACAGCTAAAGGGGAGGTTCTGATAATGGGAGACTTCAACATGCCGGATACAGATTGGTCAATACCAGCAGGAACATCTGCCAGAACTAGACACATAGTGGATTCCCTGTAGGGGGAGGGCCTCAAACAACTGGTACAGCAGCCCACAAGAGACAGGGCTATCCTAGATCTAGTACTGACTAACGGGGAAGGGATCACAGATCTCCAGGTAGAAGGTCACCTGGGGCCAGTGACCATCACATGGTATGGTTCAATTTGACTACTACATCTAAATCATCCCATTCCAAGGCAAAAATATGGGACTTCAGAGGAGCTGACTTTGATAAGATGGCCAACAGAGTTAAGCTAGCCATGGCAAAAGAAACACAGGTGAGGGGTACAGGCAAAGTGGGCAAGCATTAAGGATGCAATTTGAAGCAAACATCCCATTGTGTTAGACAGAAAAGGAAGTGCAAAAGAAAAGGAAACCACTTTGGTTCTCAAATACAGTAGCAGAAAAGGTCAGAGCCAAAAGGCTGGCCTTCAGGAAATATAAGGGAACACAGCGGGATGAAGATAGGGAGGCATACCAAACTGCCCTAAGGGAAGCAGGGAAGGCAGTAAGGCAGGCAAAGTCCCAAACTGAGGAAACACTAGCACGAACAGTAAAAGAAGGTGACAAGACTTTCTATAGATAAATTAGTGAAAGGAGAAAGTCCAGAGGGGGTATTGCTAAGCTTAATGGAGAAAAGGGAGCATGTGAGGAGGATGACCCTAAAGGCATCTATCCTAAATAGATACTTTGCTCAGTATTTACTGAAGAGAAGGTAGGGCAGGGCCTACAGCCCAGCGCCATGGACACAGGGGGAGGGAGGTGAGCACTACTCCCTTCACAAAAGAAAGGGTCCTACAAGAGCTTGCTAAGCTCAGGGTGGATAAGGCAATGGGACCTGATGGCATACATCCCAGGGTACTTAGGAGCTAAAGGTGGAACTAGCAGAGCCATTAGCAGAACTGTTTAGTGAGTCTCTGAGCACAGGAGAGGTCCCAGAAGACTGGAGAAGGGTTTCATGTGATCCCGCCCACAAGAGTGGTAGCAGGGAGGAGGCAGGGAACTACAGACCAGTCAGTCTTACCTCAGTAGTGGCAAGATTATGGAGGCACCCTTAAGGAAAGGATAGTGCAACACCTGGAATCCATAGGGCACAGGATCCAAGACAGCATGGGTTTACAAAGGAAGGTCCTGTCAAACTAATCTCATAGATTTCTTTGACTGGGTAACCCGAGTGGTGGACCAAGGGGAGCAGTTGATGTCGCTTACCTTGACTTCAGCAAAGCTTTTGACACTGTTCCACATAGAAGATTGATAAATAAGCTGGGTAGGCTGGGTGGTCAGAAATTGGTCAACTGGGTGGTAAACTGGTTGACGGGCAGAAAACAGAGAGTGGTGGTAAATGGTATACAGTCAGAAGAGATGCAAGTCACAAGTGGGGTACCTCAGGGATCAGTCCTGGGGCCAGTCCTCTTCAACATCTTCATTAGTGACCTTGCAGATGGACTAGAGGGTAAGGCTTGTCTGTTTGCAGATGACACCAAGATCTGCAACAGAGTAGATGATCCAGATGGGGTGGGCAGAATGAGAAGAGATCTGGATAAACTAGCAAATGGTCAGAAGAGTGGCAACTGGGATTTAATGCAAAGAAGTGCAAAATCATGCACATAGGGAAGAGAAACCCTGAAGCCACCTATAGGCTGAGAGGGAGTTGCTAGCAGTCACAAAGGAAGAAAGAGACTTGGGCATCATCATCACTGATGACCTGAAATCATCCAAGCAGACCTCAAAGCAGTAGGTAAGGCTAGGGGTGTTAGGGTGTATTAGTAGGGTATCACAAGTCGTAAGAGGGAGGTAATAATCCTCTTTACAAGACACTGGTTAGGCCCCATCTGGAGTACTGCGTGCAGTATTGGAGGCCACACCTTCACAAGGACATTAACCAAATTGAGGCAGTCCAGAGAAGGGCAACCAAAATGGCGCAGGGACTGCATCAGAAGACATATGAAGGCAGATTAACAGAGCTCAATATGTATACCCTTGAGCAAAGGAGGGAGAGAGGTGATATGATCAAGGCATTCAAACACCATAAGGGCATTAACAAGGTGAAAGAGTCTAACATGTTTAAATATAAGAAAAATAGCAGGACAAGAGGACACAGCATGAGATTAGAGGGGGGCTGATTAAGGGGTAATGTGAGGAAATTCTTTTTCACAGAAAGGGTGGTGGATGCATGGAATGGCTTACCACAAGAAGTGGTGGCTATGAATACAGTACAGGGCTTCAAACAGGCATGGGATAGGCATAAGGGAGCAATACAAATGACTATGAATAGATAGGCCACTGACAGAACAAAGGCCGATGGCACATTTATAAGGTAGAAAAGGAAACGGGCAGACTGGATGGGCCTTGCGGTCCTTATCTGCCGTCAACTTCTATGTTTCTATTTTTCATAACAACTGTATGGAGACTATTCAACAAGAGATAGTTTTCCTAGCTGCTGACTCTTTTTTTTTTTTATTTATTTGATTTGCAAGAACCCAAAAGCATCAAATGTCCATTTCCATGAGGGACTTGAAAATTACAAAAGGTGAAAAACAGATTACAAGACATAAAAAATTACAATATACAAAGTGAAGAATATAAACTATGTGACAATATCAGCCACAACAACCACAACTAGACGATCCTAAAAAGTAACTTTCCAAGTGAGTCTTGAACCTGTAATAAGACATAGATAGGTGAAAATCCACTGGAAGAGAATTCCAATCAGCAATCGGCTTAAATACAAAACAGTGTTGCCCTCAAACAGTATGATATAAAGGAGTTTTAACTTTACCAGTAACAGTTGACCTAGTAACGTGGCTTGATGCAGTAGTACCCAAGATTGTTTTAAAATGAAAAGGAATAGAACCTTTATAAAATTTCTAAAAGGTGAGAAGCTTTACATAGGAACATCTAAATGGAAAAGAGGACCAATTTAGTTTCTGACATAATGCGCAATGGTGTTTAAATCATGAATCGGAAGTTACAAATCTACAAATCTGATCATATATCGCTTCTGCCCATTTTAATGCAGTTTTATTGGCAGCAGCATAAATAGGCATGCCATAGTCCCTAAGGGACAAAAGCACAGTCTGTGCTAATGCCTTTTTAGATTCAAAGGGCAGACAGTTTTTTACTTTGTATAATAAACCTAGTCGTGAATGAATTTTTTAAATGAGTGAATCAATATGATTAACGTAAGACAAGGTGTTGTCTAAGACAAAACCCAGATATTTAAAGCTGTCCATCCTTTCAGTCAAAACTCCTTTTACATCCCTGATTACCACATGAGGATCAATTACAGCTTGAGTTTGTGAAGCGCTAAAAATCATAAATTTTGTTTTGCTAACATTCAGAATTAATCTATTACCAGTCAGTCACTCCTGTACCAGAGAAAAATCGTGTTCCAACTGATTTATCAAAGAATGTATAAATGATTTTTTTTGCATATAGAACAATATCATCTGTGTACATGAGTGACTGAGTGTTTTTCGGCCACTGTCAGTAAATCATTAACAAATTAACTGAACAAAATAGGGCCCAAAATTGAGCCCTGGGGCACTCCTTGGTTCACGCTTTGAAAGGAAGAAGTAACAGAACCCAAATATTCTATGAACCAGGCAACTATCATCTCTGAGAACCCTAACAAATGAAGTTTAGAAACTACAAGTCTATGATCAATGGCATCAAAAGCCTTAGACAGGTCTAAAAACAATGCTGCAGCCATCTCTCCTTTATCCAAGGTGAAATATATATAATCAGTAAATTCAGTCAAGGCAGAAAGTGTACTATATCCAGATCGAAATCCATGTTGAAAAGGTGAGAGAACATTGTGCTGGTCCAAGTGCTCTATTGATTGATCCAATACTATTCTTTCAAAAACCCTTGGATAAAGGGGATAATAAGGAAATGAGTCGATAATTACTAACTAATGACTTGTCACCTGATTTAAAAACTGGTATTACTGTAGCTTGTTTCCACAATGCAGAGATTGTATCAGTAGTAGTCAAGGAAAAATTAAATAAAAATTTAAAGAGATAGAGCATAAGATCCTTCACCAAAAATAATAATTTCAACTCAATCAAATCACCACCGTTACGGGTTTTCCAATTCACAGAATTTAGATACTGGACTGTCTCTTCCAAGAAGAGAACTGTATGAAATGTAAACAGAGAATATAAAGAACTAACAGATATATCATTAGATAAATAATTATTATCATTCATTATTGTTGGTAAACCAGCAACGTTACAAAAGGCTTGACTAAACTCATTAGCCATTTCTCTAGTATCAACTATAAGACCAGTAGATGTATTTAATGAAGTAAAACTCTGACTTTGAGATTTGCCCATTAACTGATTAAAAACTGTCCAGTTACTAGAAGAATTATGGGAATAATTAACCTGATTATCCAAATAATAATCAGATTTACATCTTCTGACAGCATATACAGTATATATTACAAAGCTGGGGAGTTTTATCAGACCTATGAGCCCTCCAAGCCTTATCCCTTTCTGCCATTAGTGTTAATAATACAAGAGTTATCCAATCACAGTTTTGATGTTTTACCCTCAGTTTACAAATAGGGCCAAATAATTCACAAATCCGATTAAATTCAAAAGCTATATAATCTAACATGGAGTCAATGTCGGGAATATTTGACGATTATGTCCAATCCAGAGCAGCAATTTGGGATCTAAAGCCATCCAAACCCAAAGAACGCAATGAATGTGTATAAATAAATTTACGTGGCAAACAAGGTCTTTTAGATTTCCAATAGCAAATTATTGGGCTGTGATCACTCAAAGAATCTGAGAGTGCCAGTCTCTCCACAGGTAACAGAAGGCTATGTGGTCTGGGACCTGGATTCCTGTGTCCGGTCCATGTAGTGACCTAGTGCCCTATTTACATCCAGAAAAAAAAAAAATTACTCACCTTAGTAATGTTGTTTCTTCTAATGGAGTCTTGCTGTATTCTGACAATAGCAGTGAGTCCCAACCTTCAAACTGCCCCGGAGATGAAAGAGTTAACTTTCCATGCCAGGCATGTAACGCTGAGCTCGAGCTCGGTTGAAACTCTGTCTGTTGCTGTTTAAACTCAAACCGTCAGATCTTTACGAGCTAAACTCACTAAGGTCCTGTGTGGAAGCTGTAAACCTACACTAGCCAACTGGCTACTAAACATAAAAACACATTTTTTGGTCCCAAAACAAAGACTCAAGTCAGGAGACCCAAAAAATGAAAAACACAACACCCACTCACCCAAGAAAAAGGGGTGAAAACAACACGTTGGGGCACCTCCTGAGTGCCAACACTGTCACTACCCACCCACATCCCAAAAACATAGGTTCTGAGAGGGGAAGTCGGGGGGGGGAGGTCAGAATACAGCAAGACTCCATTAGAAGAAACAACATTACTAAGGTGAGTTATTTTTTCTTCAAACAACATGAGTCTTGCTGTATTCTGACAATAGCTGACTACCAAGCAGTACCTCCATGGAGGAGGGACAGAACCTACTTAGGAAATAGGCTCTGAAGCACAGCTGTGCCAAACCGAGCATCACTCCTAGCCTGGATATCCAGGGAGTAATGCTTGGTAAAAATGTGACCTGTTTTCCAGGTAGCTGCTTGACATATCTCTAGAATAGGAATATCCCTGACAGCAGCCAGGGAAGCAGCTGTACCTCTGGTAGAGTGAGCCCTCAGGCCTGAGGGTGGAACCTTACCCAGTTTTTCATAACAAAATTGAATACAAGAGACAATCCACCTGGCAATGGATCTTTTAGTGGCAGGTTTCCCTTTACCAACCTCACCATAAGTAAGGAACAGTTGGAGGGAGTCAAACCTGTGATCCTTGGTACATTCTATGTAGTAGCTAAGGGCTCTTTTCACATCTAAACTGTGCAGCCTCCTCTCACCTGAAGAGGAATGGTCAGTGAAGTACACAGGAAAAGACAGATTGGTTAAGGTGGAAATCTGAAACCACCTTAGGCAAAAACTTCCTGTTAGTCCTGAGGACCACCTTATCTCTATGGAAGGAGATAAAATCAGGCTCCACTGACAGGGCTATCAGGAACACAGTTTTCCAAGTCAAGTACTTAAGCTCTGCTGAAGACAAAGGCTCAAAAGGGGGTTGCATAAGCTGAGCAATGCAAACGTTAAGGTCCCAAGCAGGGGCAGGGTCCCTGAATGGAGGCTTGGTATGAAGCAATCCCTTAAAAAACTTGGAGAATACAGGGTGAGCTGAAAGAGAAGAGGGCTTACCTGCTGAAATGAAAGCAGAAACAGCTGCCAAATGCACCTTTAGTGTAGCTGGTCTAAGCCCCAAGCTATTCAAATGGACCATATAATCAAGGACTGTGGGCAGATCAGCAGACTCTGGGGAAATATGCCTTCCAGAGCACCATATGGAAAATCTTTTCCACTTGGAATTATAAGTAGTCCTGGTGGAAGGTTTCCTAGAAGCCTTCAGAATATCCATTACACCTTGGGAGAGGTGTAAATCAGCAAACTCTAACTGTTCAAGAGCCAGGCCTTGAGATTGAGAGATTTGAGATTCGGGTACCAAACCCTCCCCTGAGCACAGGTTAACAGGTTGTAATTCCTGGGAAGATGGACTGCTAAGGACAACAGGAGAGGATACCAGGGCTGTCTGGCCCAGTCTGGAGCAATCAGGATCACCTTGCAGGGTTGAGACCTGATTTTGACTAGCACTTTGAACAGGAGGGGAAGAGGGGAAGCATACAGGAACTTCCCTTCCCAACTGAGAACTAAGGCATCCAGGGGGACTGAACCCAACACTGGGGGCCTGCAGCAAAAAAGGGGAAGTTGGTGATTGTCTGGGGCTGCAAAAAGATCTATCTGTGGGGTGCCCCATCTGGAGAATATCACCTCCAAGACCAGGGGATCCAGTGACCATTCGTGATGGCCCTGAGATATCCTGCTGAGAACATCTGCCAGACATTGTCCTTGCCTGGGAGGTGTACTGCTATGAGGAGGTGTTCAGGAATAAGCCAGAGACCACAACTCACTGCTTCTGTGCACAAGGCCTAGGACCAAGTGCCTCCTTTGTTTGTTGATGTACCACATTGTGGTGGTATTGTCTGTTCTGACCTGAATAACTTTGTTCTGAACAGATTTGGAAAAGCTTGAAGTGCTAGAAATACTGCTCTGAGTTCCAATAGATTGATGTGAAGCAGAGATTCCTGAGGGGACCACAACCCTGGGCAGTCAGGTCGCCCAGTGAGCCCTCCACCCCAAGAGGGAGGCATCTGTAGTAAGGATTAAAGAGTGGGACTGAGTGACAAAGGGAACTCCCTGTCTTAGATTGTTCTGATCCTGCCACCACTGTAAGGCCTGGATCAGGGTTCGAGTCACTGGGATCAATTTGGTCAGAGGGTCCTTGTTTTGAGACCAAAAGTCTCTCAAATGGAACTGAATGTCCCTCATCTGAAATCTTGCTCCCTGCACCACTGCTGTGGAAGCAGCCACGTGCCCCAGAAGCTGCAGAAAATGCCTTGCTGGTCGAGACACCTGCAGGGTGAATGAGGAGGCCAGTGTGATAAGGGTCCTTGCCCTGTCCAGCGGAAGGAAAGCTCTGGCCTTTTCTGTATCTAGCTCTGTGCCTATGAAGGTGAGGAGCTGAACAGGCTCTAGAACTGACTTTGAAACATTCAGAAGGAAACCCAAAGAGGTGAGCAGTTGCTGAGTTATCTGTAGGTGTAACTTGACTTGGTCTGGGGACTGGCCTACTATGAGCCAGTCGTCCAGGTATGGGAAGATGGCAATCCTTTGCCTTCTTAGAGAAGCAACTACTACTGCCAGGCATTTGTGAACACCCTTGGAGCAGAGGTTAGACCGAAGGGCAATGCTCTGAACTGGTAATGGCCTGAGGGCAGCTCAACCTGAGGTACTTTTGATGGGAGCTTCTGATGAGAATATGGAAATAGGCATCCTTGAGGTCCAGGGAAACTAGCCAGTCCCCTGGCCTTAGAGAGGGTAGAATAATTCCCAGAGTCACCATTTTGAATTTTGGTTTTAAAAGGTGCTTGTTTAAGTGTCTGAGATCCAGGATGGGCTGCCATTCTCCTGTCTTTTGTGGGGTAAGGAAGTACCTGGAGTACAATCCTTTGCCCTGGTGTAGGGGTGGAACCCTTTCCACAGCTCTGAGAGCCAGGAGGAAGAGACCTCTGTCTCTAGGGCAAGTGCCTCTGAGGATTTGCAGGTGGAAGGATCTGGTTCTCAGCTTTGTAATTTTTAAGCTGAGAACCAGTCCCTGGCTTACTACTTCCAGGACCCACTTGTCTGATGTTAGAGACTCCCAGTCCTGGACAAAGTAAGCCAGCCTTCCCCCTACAGGTAGTGGAGAATCGGCCCTGGCAAACCCATCAGGGTACCTGTTTGGCAGGGAGTTTTGGCTGAGGGGTGGAAGCAGGTCTGCTTGTACCCCTTCTGCCTCTCCCTCTAAAGAACCCCCTCTGAGCACAGGCAGAAGAGGAGGCCTGGGCTTGGTAGAAAGGCCTATGAAAAGGCCTGCCCCTGCCCCTGGGATGCTGCCTCTGAGGAGTGGCCTGCCTTTCCTTGGCCTGTGCACTCCTATAGGTGGTCCTATATTCATCCATTTTCTTCATGTAATTCTCTGTTTGCTCCCCAAACAGAGAATTACCCAAAACAGGAAAATCCATGGCCTTAGTCTGGGTATCCTGTGACAGGCTAGTACATCTGAGCCAAGCCATTCTCGAAGTGCCACAGATGTAGCCATGACTCTAGATGACACATCATTGGAGTCCACTGCAGCATGGAATTGCACCTGGATGCCTCAATACCATCAGCAGCCACCTGCTCCAGCTCCTTGTAGCTGGCCAGGGACCTGTTTTGCTAAAGCCATGACAGAGTCCCATCTGGATTTTTGATACTGCAGTGTAGGCCATATAATTGGCCTGTCTGAGTCCCAAGGATACTGCCATGTACTGTTTCTTTGCCATGGCATCAATCCTCCTGGAGTCCTTGTCTGGGGGGTGTGAAGCCAAGGGAATATTTGCCTTATCACAGGCTGCAGCCTGCACTACTCCAACATGGTTGCATTGGTGTGTAAGGAACTCCGTATCAGAGCCTGACAATGTATACCTCTTGTCCATTCTTTTCCTCTTCCTCTTCCTTCTCCGGTTCATAATATTCCTCTAAATCATACTCTTGAACCGGTGGAACCGGCCGAACCGAGTGCCTCCCTGATGGTGCCGGTTTGGTCGAAACCGGGGAAAGCGACTGCACAATTTGTATCGCTTTGGCTATTTCTTCAGCAGTTGGAGAAGAAAGTTGTGGATCCACACCAGCTGATTTTTCCTTTCTTGTTCTCTTAGCCAGAACCAACTCCTCAGAATTGGCTCTCCTTTTGCCCGAAGAAGTCTCGCCCTGGTCAGAGGGCACTCCTTCTGGTTCGGTTTGAACCGACCGGGCTGGCCATCCGGTTCAGTGGACTTTTTGGCCTCCCTTTCCCTGAGCCTACCAACTCTCTTTTCTAGGGTAGCTGCAGGAAAATTTTTACAAATCTGGCAGTATGCATTGAGGTGGTCAAACCCCAGACAATAAACACAGGTGGTGTGGGGGTCAGCCTTAGCAAAGAATTCCCCACACACACTGCAGTGTTGAAACCCAGTGGGCCCGGTTTTTCTTTTGGGTTTCTGAGACATTGTGCCAGTCCTAACCAAACTTACCCTTTTAATGGCAATGTGCCAGGCAAGACCCTCTTATCGGTTCCTGACCGTGTTACGGGTCGTAGAAAAAAACATAATAAAATCCGTTTTTTTAGAACCGATAAGAACCGGTAACCACACTCTAAAAGTACAAATAAAGATTTTTTAACAACTTGATCGGTTCAAACCGAACCAATGAACCGTTTATAAGTTCCACACAGAATAGAAAATAATATAAACCTATCTAGTACTCACAAATACCACAGACAGAGACTGAACCGACAGGTTACGGTTTAAATTCAGCCAAAAACTGAGAAAAGCGGTACTTTAACCGACAAATTGAACCGAGCAGAAGGAGAAATCTCCAGAGCGACTGTTCAGCGAGGCGGAGTAAAGAATCTGACAGTTTGAGTTTAAACAGCAACAGACAGAGTCTCAACCGAGCTCGAGCTCAGCGTTCCATGCCTGGCATGGAAAGTTAACTCTTTCATCTCCGGGGCAGTTCGAAGGTTGGGACTCACTGCTATTGTCAGAATACAGCAAGACTTCATGTTGTTTGAGAGTGCAATTTACGCTCACCTGTACTGAAATGTTCAGGATAAAGTACAGCAAGGATAACTGACTGGTTCAAGTGGAATTCTGACACCACCTTATGTAGAAACTTCCTACTGGTCCGTAGGACTGCCTTATCCATGTGGATGATTATGTCATCTGGATCTGAACAGAGGGCTTGCAGTTCATTTACCCTTCTGGAAGATGGCATGGCTATCTGAAAAAGCATTTTCCATGTGACATATTTTAAATCAGCCATAACCATAGGCTCAAAAGGTGCCTCCATTAGCTGGGTAAGACAGATATCTAAATCCCTTGGAGGGACTGCGTCCCTTACAGGGTGATACAGGTGACTGAAGCCCTTAATGAACCTTTTAAAAACAGGTTGTGAGGCCAGGGACTTGTATTTGCCTGCTGGTGCACAGGCTGACACAGCTGCCAGGTATACCTGTGTCCAATGTGACCATCATGAACTTTTTCTTTTTGATACATTTTTTAGATATCTTAGATTTAAAATGGGTTGCCATTCCTCATTTTTATTGTGGGTCAGGAAATATCTTGAAAAACATGCCCCTTCCCCAGTATGAGGTAGGGACCTTTTTGTCTGCCTTTGCCTGCAACAGTTTCTTTACTTCCAGTTGCAGCACAATTCTTTCTGTTGGTGAATGAGCTGGGAGGTTTTTTGGTCGCTGCAGCTTTGGAAACCTTTTGAATTGCTGGGACAATCCCTGATCCACTACTTCTAGGACCTCCTTGTCTGAGGTAATTTTTACCCATTCCTGAAAGTAGAGGGTAAGCCTTTTTCCCTCACTGGCAATGGTGGACTGGTGACCTAGGCAGAATTGTCAGGGGTTTCGTTTCGACTGTAGCTTGGAGGCTGGTCCCCCCTGCCTTTGCCTCTGTAGTAACCACTTTGAAATAGGTACTCATAGGGGGCATGGGTTCTTGGATAGTAACCCCTGCCTCATCTCCCATAAGTCTTGTAGAAAGTGGAGGTCTTCTCTTGCTCAATGGAATTCTTAAAAGTGGTTTTGTATTCATCCATGTTTTTCATGTACACATCTGTTTTGTCACCAAATAGGGAATTTCCCCTCAAAGGGGAAATCAATGGCTTTAGCCTGAGTGTCCTGGGTAAGGATGGTATCCCTTAGCCAGGAAAACCTCCTCAATGCCAATGCATAACCTAAAACTCATGAAGCAGAATCATTAGAGTTGACAGCCATGTGGAACTCATATTTAGTGTTACCCAGGGCTGACTCTCCGGTGGCCGCCAGGTCCTGTGCGACTTCACTATCTATCTTGTCAGTCGGGGCCAGCACTGCATTCCACAATACTTTTTGGTACTAAGCTGTGTATGCAGAATAAGATGTCTGCCTCAGAAGCAGGGAAGCTGCTGTGTATACTCTGTGGCCACAGTATCCAGTTTCCTGGAATCCTTCTAACGAGGCTCTGTGGAGAGAGGCACCTTGGTCTTCTCACAAATAGCTGCCTGTACCACTCCTTCATGATCAGGATGGGCATACAGGTATTCCACCTCCTGTCTGTCCACCTGATAATTCTTTTCAACTTTTTTATCATCAACGCCAGCAGCTGAATTGGGTGCTGACATGATTTTTGATGTAGCCTTTTGAAACTGATCTGTGAATTGAGATTAGTAGTCTCCTTGTGGAGGCCAGCCCCATCATATGGATGAATCAATTCCCACTCATCCGCCTTCGTTTCCTGAGAGGGAATGCTGGGGCAGTCACCATCTGTTTGATGAACATAGAGTAAGATGTATAATCCTTTGTGGGCCTAAGAGGGGAACAAAACTTGTGGTCAGGAGAACCGTCAGTTTCTATGGGTTCACCTTCCTCCTCTTCTTCCTCAAAATACACATTCTCTCCCTCCATAGGCAAGTGATCTGGAACCAGAGTCTTAGGGGAGGCACATTAAAGACGTTCTCCATAGCCTGAAAGGCTTGGAAAACTACTATACCTTAGTCAAATCCTGTGTTGAGGGCATTTTTTTGTTTTGTTTGTTTTTTGGTTTTTGGTCTGGCTGCATTTGTAAGTGCTTTACTGGCTGTAGTCAATGTCACTTTAGCCTCCTGTTGCACAAACTCCATTTTAGAGTCCAGCATATTTGCGGTGCATGTCAGAGGTGAAAATTTTGACCTACATGTTTTATTTGTTTTAGACTGTCCCTTATCTCCTGGCTTGTATGATACCTTTTTACCCATTTTGAGTCTGCTTTGGTAATTTTATGTTGCATTTGAAATAAATAAAAGGGGTGCTCCTTTTAATATGGCTCAGTATATATAGGGTTTCGACTGTATTCTCTGTTGATTTTAAACACAAAGGGCCAGGTATTCAATAATGGGCAAAAATGGAATGCTAAGGTTTGCGCTGTGCTTGCCCTTGCACCCGACCCTGAGGATGCTATGTTCAGTGGCACAGCACGACAGCACTATATGACTGAATATAGGCAGTGGTGTGCAATTCCCATTGCCCCCTGTCCGGGGCAAGTAAATTTCACTGAATGGCAAGAACAAAAACAGAGTTAATTTAACTGTAATTAATAGAGGGGCAAGTGAAAATTCAGCTACAGTCATGGCTGAGGAAGTAATTAGACTTTTGATTTGAACATCTCTGAATATACGGCATTGTCAGGACAGTGCAAAGTCAAGTAGCACTGCCCCGACATAGATCTGGGCTGTATGCAGCCCATGTGGATGTGCAGGGAACAACGCCCTCAGATCTGATAGCACTGGGAGCTCCAGGCATGATATTCAGCCGGCAACATGCAAATAAGCCCATTCGGCATGCAAAGCGTTAAGGGCCATATGCATGCACATTATGGGCTCATTTGCAGGGGATGTGGTGGCAGGTTTACGCCCCTCCTGTGGGCGCCTGCCACATCAGGCATAGTGGTGACTGCATACCCTCACCCCGAATGCCTGTCCCCAAAAGTGAAATGCCCTCCCTGGTGTCCAGTGCCCCCCACCTACTGACTGGATGATCCCGGTAAAGACATGGAGTTCCTGGTGTCTAGTGGCACCCTCCCACCCAACGATTACCGGTTGCCATGTTAAACAGGCCATCCTTGGTGTCTAGTGGCACCCGCCACTCTCTGATTGCCCACCATGGTAGTATCTATGCTGTCCCTGGTATCTAGTGGCACCCCCACCCTCCAATCACCGGTCGCCATGTTCATACAGCTGTCCATGCTGTCTAGTGCCACCCCCACCCTCCGATCACCGGCTGCCATACGTGTTTAGGTTTCCCTGGTGTCCAGCAGTACCCCCCCACCCACTGGTATCACTGGACCCCAGCACCCCAGTGGCTACTGGCCCCCCTCATCGAGCACACCACCCATCCCCCCCCCCGGTACCTATAGGTAGCATGCGCTGTGTAACATGAAACTATGATGATTTTGGCACCATCAGTCCTCAATAAGTGGTGGGACAGATCTTCTAAACAGTACACAAATCTCTTGGCTAAACTGATAAAGGTATATTAACTCTCTTTATCTGCTTCAGTTTTACAGTGCTCTAAATGGGTGAGATGGAGCATCTGCAAATTATATTGCTAAATTACTGTAAGGATTTAAAAAGGAGTACCTCTTAGTGAGGGTATATTAGAGGAAGGGGGGCGTGGTGGAGCCTGAGCAATATGGCCGCTGGGATATGAAGCTCTCCAGAATTGTACAAAACAACGTGGTTTTAAACTAGTTACAAGTGCAAGAAAATACCTACAAACTATTTATCTGGGCTTCAGAACACCACCAGAGTCAAAATGGGGAATCCTAAGAAGGATAAATATGCTGGAGAAGGTGCAAAAGGCAAAGGTTCATCTGCTCCTCTAGCCACGCAGTCGGTGCAAAGCCGCACCACTCCGGAGACAAGCAGTGAAGAGAAGGAGGCCCTGCAGACATGGGGCACAAAATGAATCATATGCTGGCTTCAATGGCTGGATTATCTGACCGCTTTGATGCCCTGACCAACAGGGTCACCATACTGGAGACAGAAGCTGACACAACTAGAACCAAGGTATGCAAGGCTAAGAAGCAATCGGAGGCAGCATTGGGTACCGCAGTGACTTTGGTCAAAGAAAATGCACATTTGCGGTCCCGGCTCGAGAATCTTGAAAACCAAGCCAGAGCTGCTAACCTCAGGATCGTTGGGATGCCGGAAGGAGCTGAAGGGGATTACTTCATTCTTTTTTTAAGGGAATGGCTTGAACACCATCTTGGACAGTCCCTAACGGACAGGAATTGGGCTATTTTGAAGGCTTACAGGGTGGCCTTTCGGAGTAGGCCCATCAACACTGAAGCACCGCGGGCGATAGTAGCCATGCTGGACAATATGGGGACTAAAGACTTGATTTTAACAGGTGCCAGGCAAAAGCAAATGCTATTGCAGGATGGTCAGAGGGTTTCCCTTTTCCCTGATTTAAGCTACGTGATCTGACAGAAAAAAAAGCGTTCTGATGGTATCCACGCGATGCTCCGTGAAGCTGCCATTGTGCACAACATGTTATTCCCAGCCAGACTCCGACTGGTGCACAAACAGAAGGTCTTCATCTTCTCTGATGCTGCGGAGGCCCTCAAATGGACCCAAAAACATACTCAACCACCAAGAAGGAGACATGAACCACTGCAATCCACTTCGGAGGATGAGGAGGGAACAAAGACACCGTGAGAGACTTCGAGTTTCTGAACTTTAAAATACTAAAAGTAACAACGAAGCCTTATGTTTACTTTCCTTCTCTGTTTGGACACCACTTTTGTTCTTATTGCTATAAGGGAAGCAGGGCAGGCTTTGTGAATTCTTAAGGGGTAGTTGGAAACAAATGAGGGACAAGTTTGGGGCAATGTTCTAATAACCCTTTAGACCTAGCATGGCTAAATGTTAGCACTAGTTTAATACATTGTTGGTGGCAAGGTTTAATGCCTTGTGACGAAGTCACGGACCAATGTTTGTTAAATGGACCTTATCTGTATGTTCTAGACATAATCCCATTTATATGGTTCCTTTCTGGTATCTTTTCTAGTGGTTAAGCATGCAATTTAAAAGTTTTCCTTAATAGGAAGAGGAAACTGGGAAGAATTCAAGTTAATTATGTTTCATTAAGCATGCAGCTCATGGGCTTTCACTACACAGTATATATTGGATTTTCTAACTGCAGATATTGATTGTTATACTGAATTACCCCCAATGCTGCATCTCATAGATGTCAGTTGATTTTATATGCATGTATTAAGAGGGGTGGCACCCTCATGTGGCTATTTCGAACATCCTAATATACTGCATCAGAACACAAACTGTGTGTTTATAAAGAAACTAACAAGTACAAAAAAAAGGGTATATTAGACAGTATGCATGCTCCCCACAGGTACAGGGGAGTGGACAGGTGGTGTACCCAGTGCAGGCAGTGGGGGGGTGACACTAGCCACCAGGTTACTGGCAGCCACTGAAACCAGTGGTCAGCAGGTGGGGGTTACCACTGGACACCAGGGAAACTGACACGTATAGCAACTGGAATTGGCGGGTGCCACAAGACGCCAGGGCCAGCTGTATGAAAATGGCAACTGGTGATCAGAGGCCCGGGGATGCCACTAGATATCAGGGACTATCACAGCACTTGTGGGAAGGGTGATCGGAGGGCAGGGGTGCCACTGGACACCAGGGACTGGCACAGCACTTACAGGATGGGTGACTGGAGGCCAGGGATGCCAGTAGACACCAGGAACAGTCACAGCAAGTACAGGACGGGTGATCAGAGTGTGAGGGGTACCAGAGACATCATACAGTTTCATGCGGCAGGGAGTCAGAGGGTGGGGATACCACTGGACGCCAGGCATCCACTGTTTACAGGGGCCGGGGTTCGGATGGTGGGAGGCTGGTGGCTACAGTACCTTTGCCCACCACCAGGGCCTTGTGCCCCATTAAGTCAGGGTTTGCAAAGGCAGCAAATTGCAACCATACAGGTGGCATTTACCACCTGTGAAAACCTCTGAATTTACCACTGTGCCCGTATGCAGGGTTGGACCCCCTCATTTGTATGAGCACAGCACTGCAGTGGTAACTTAACATTCAGGCATTAATGGGTTTTGCCTGTGTTGTGGGGGTGTCTGAATATAGACCCCCAAATTGCAAATTAGGCACAAAACCCAGTAAGCGTCAGCAAACACCCCTTAGCACTTGGGCTAAGTTCTGAATATCTGGCCCCAATAGTTTAACATCACTTTCTTGTGACTAAAATGAACCAACATGCAGCAGACAGTACTTCCTGACTTTATGGGAAAATAGGTGTACAAAAAAATGCTGAGAATATGGATGAAAATGTGGTGTGCATCATATCAGAAGGTATGCTCCTTTAATTTTTTTCAAATGCAAAAAAAGTGCTAAAGTAGACTAAAAATGGAGACAAAAGGGTATCATCGGACTCTCAATCTTCCCTTGTTCCATGACCGCCATCAGTCTCACTGCGCCAAGCTCACAGCTAAGTACTGGTACCAGTCCTTGCCCCCGTACCTCGCCTCTGTGTTAGCTGCCCATTCACTTCCTGGTTACTCCCTCAGGAATTCTGACATTCATCTCCTGGCTGTACCGCGTATGTCCTCTTCAGTTGGCCAAGTAGCTTTCAGACACCGCCTGCCTAAACTATGGAACTCCCTCCCTGTAAGCATTCGGCAAGCGCCCCCATCACAGCACCTCAGCTATCACATCAATGAGCATTTCTCCTCAACCTGTGCTTGTGGGTAAGATGCGTCTAAAAGTGAACGACGGTCTTGCTTCCACGATTCTTTAACTGGTATTGACCCTGATTTCTGATTGCTTGTTTACCATAATGCTGTACCTCTTGTGCTGTTATGTAATTACTTATTAGTTACGCTTCTGTAACGCATACCTCTGTATGTTCATGCTGCATTATTGTACATTTTATGTGTTTTGGATTGATGCTTTCTCTATGTCCTCTCTCCCAGGACGCACCAGGAATTGAGCAGTACTCTGCTCAGTGTGCCTTCCTGGTAAAACTTTTAAATAAATAAATAAATACAAGATGGGAGGTAAGGGACAATCTAAAGTGGAATAAAAAAGGTACAGGTAAAACTTTCTACCTTAACATGCGCGATGGAACATGCTGAAAATCAACCGAGTGCACGCATTATTAAAATAACCAGGCTCCCAAAGGAGTTTGAGGTACCCAACCTGCTCACCAAACTGAAGCCCTGACTCAAAGGGGAACTGGGCATACTACATCGACAGATCCCCTGCTGATAAAGCATACAGGATTATTCCTTCGGCATGCAGCAGGCACAAAACCCTATACCTTCTTGCTGACCATCAACAGCATGCAGCAGATACATTTTCACGCACAAGGAAACTCAGAAATGTGTATCTTGATGATGACTGTGTTTTCCTGACCTGAGCCAAAGAACAAGGTTACAATGGAAGAGCTTCAACGGGATGAAGCAAAACCTACAGGCCAAGGTCATCCGATTCTCCACGCTTTTGCCAGTGAAACTTCTTGTCATTAAAGGAGCACACACTCATCTTCTTTGACTCGGATGCAGAAAAGTGGCTTAAGTGAACTGAAGGAAAAGAGGAACAAAACAACCAGAAGGAAGCCTTGTTGGAGACCAAAGACTAAGTACTTGTTCTTGTATCCTTTAATTATATAAGCCACTTTGAACACTCAAGATGAGCCACTGATTGTGTTGAGTTCTGAGGACTGGTGCTGTCATCATTCGACTCTGTTATAAAGAGTAAAGGTTCTACTCTTTGTAGTAGGTTTATAGGCCATGTGTATGTGGTTATGCCTCTCTTTCTAATAACAGCTTTGTGGCAATTTTACTGTTATGATATCCATGATGTAGAAGTTTCCTGGAATAATAATACTGGTGCAGACAGTTTCATGAAGAAGCAGGAACTCCTGCCCAGCCGCACCATTTAGAAAAGGAACTTCGGCTGCCGTTCCAACTCTGCATAAACTAATGGTTGAATCTTACAAACACACTTCAGCTGCTACAAATGCACACCACTTCCAAGGTTCACTTTGCATGGACTCATAATACTAAAACATTGAAAAGTTCTGCAAATATTGGATTTGGTCTACCCACTGCCAGGGAAAAGTGTTTTTTTTTTTTTCTTTTATAGGGATGTTTTCATGCTGGCACTGTATCTCTTGACACAATGTTATTGATGTGCTATAATGCTGACCCACTATACCCTGCACAGTTCAGGCTAGATGCTACAAGATTCATTTATAAATCTGGGAAAGGATCATAGATTATTGGACACATTTACCTCTTTAGTATGGCATGTATTATATATACATCCCCCCTCACATGCTGTAACAAGAAGTGGCTTCAGACATTCAATTCCATTTTTATTTTACCAGGAATAATACCATTGAGCGGACTCATTTACAAGGTGGTCCTGGAAGGACGCAACAGGATGAGGCAATACAAATACAACACTATAAATACGATACTAAGGACACTGCACTTATGCAAGTGAAAATGGCAATACAATTACAAATACACTGATTTGACTGTTTCTAACAATGTAGGACTAAATACACAATAAGGGAACAGGTACAGTGGGATAAAATGTCAATACAATCACAAATACATTTACTGAAAAATACTACAAACAGCTTAATCTGGTTCAATTTCAGTTGCTTACCAACTGTATTCTCCCCCCCCCACCCCCGGTCACCCCTGAAAAAGGGACTTCTAGGCCTGGGCTTACCGGGTCAACAAAATTCAACAAAAACAAATACATTCCTTGATTGTTTCTAACAATGTAGAACTAAATACACAATAAGGGAGCAGGTACAGTGGGATAGGACATTAGAGTTCTGAAGTGCAGTTTTTGGAAACAGGAGGGACGGGGGAGAAAGGAAGAGCTCATGAAATGTATCAGGCTGTGAGGGGACAATAAGTGCAGTGAAGACAACAACTGACTAAAAGAAGGCAATAAGTGCTGTATGGGTGGGTATAAATAAGGATCTGATTTATTTGGTTACCAGGTAGGTACGCTGGTCTACATAGCCCAGTTTTTCAGGCATGACCTGTTTACTATGATTTATAACCCTATAGGTTATAAATCATGGTATACCACTGATAGGTGTGTCTTACATAAGTACGAAACAGAAATATTTTTCCTTTTTCTTCTATGCGATAATACTATGCTGGATGTGGGGAACAGCTCTCAGCCTGGCAGCCGACACATCTGTCTCTATCCCCCCCTCCCCACGACATCAGCAGCACTGTGACCTCATTGACAGTGACATTACAGGTGACTGACCTAGCAGCTACTCAGTGGGTGTCCTCAGAAGCAGTGAGGTCTCGATGCTTATGATGCAGTGGTGGGGAACAGAGATGGATATGTCAGCTGCCAGGCAAAGTACTGTCATACACACACACCCCACCTACTAACATCAGATAAATGATCTTCTAATTAACCCAAGGAAAAAGAAACAGTACCTCAGATATAAAAGGTGAAGGCTGACTGATTTTTTTAGGCACTACACTAGCTCCTTAAGTGTGCCCATCTGGACAGAAAGTGGACATCAGTCATGTGAAAGGTTTTACACCTTGGTTTTGTATAATAGTAGCCCACTTGGAACTGTAATAAGCCTATTTCATTTCCCTTGTTTATAAATTCGTACTTATAGGCTTGCACAGTATGTAACAGTAGCGCATTGTGCCACCATTTGGGGGGACCAGAGTATGTGTGCAAGCCCCGAAATTTGACACTGGAACTCATAGAAGGCTGGGCATGCTGTGGAAGTGACGTACTTGGTCCGGGATAGGGAAGGTAGGGCATGGGACTTCCAGCATGCGAGCATCCTCTGGCAGATAACCAAGCAGTGCACAGGTGTCGGTTACAAAAAGGCAATAGCTGGTCCACCCTCTAAGCTGGAGAAAGGGTGCAGTTGTAATATCCCAGATTGTCAGGGTGGGAGATATCAGGAACCACAGGGTAAAAAACTGAGGGAAAAGATATAAATTCAGAGCTAGTTGCCAGTCGTGCAGCTTTCACTAAGGGCTTGCTCCATAGAGGTGCCCTGTCTACATGCAAGTTGTGCGTATCTGGGATGTGCATCTCTGTACCTGTGGAGGCTGGTGCCCTTGCCAATATCCATGTGGCTGCAATTCACATGAATCAAGAAACCTGCAGGGAAGGGGCAGAGCGAGGCCAGATACTGGGCCTAAAAATCGGATGCCTGGGGGTCTACTACAAAATTTATCTTCTGTTCTGCATACAGGAAGGGATTTTGGGATATGAGAGTCTTCCAAGGACTGCCACATTTCCATACCAGATATAGTTTTTTATTTAAAATATAACAATTTTAAAGTTAAGCCCCCTCAGCCTTCTTTATCAGTTCACAGGTCTATGGGCAAAGTGTGGGGGCCCAGGACAGTTGGTCAGAGGGGGCATGCAAGTGCTACTGCAGGGTTCCAGCTCATATATCATGTGCCCCCTTGCCTGTCCTTCTGTATCGCAAAAATGTATTTATGACTAGCATGAAAGGGCATTTCTGTCTGCCTTGACCATGATGCTGCCCACGTAGCAAGCGTGGATGGAGCGGGACTGGATGCAGAGGGAGAATGTGCTTTGTTTGTGTTTGCCGTGGAGTGCCCACATGTAGAGAGAGCACTCCATAGCTGCACAATGTCTTCTGCTTCTGTGGAGGGCTAGATTTATTTTTATGGTTTGGCTTGCTAGGCAAAAAAAAAAAAAAATGAAGGAAATTATGTACTCACCGTAATTCTTGATCTTCCAGGATATTGTCACCATTCAGCACTGCTGAGCACCAGCCAGAGGCGCAACTCTGTGGGAATGATAGCTTTAAGAGTTTTAATGGGGGAGGAGCCAACACTGGAGACAGCGCCGTCCTTGAGGCCGATGTATGATGTGGTGCTTGTGGACTAGCCAGTAACCAACGCCGGTTCCCTATCCCCCTCAGTTCTGTCCGCAGGAGGGGAAGAAAAAGAGAAGTAAAAGGTGGGGCAAGGGGAGCCCAAGAGATAGGGAAAAGGAAAGGATATAAGTAAAATAATAAAACCTGACCAGAGAAGACGAGGTAAAAGAAACTCTGGGCAGAGGTAAAAGGGCCAGGGATGACCAGGACCACTGGGCAGGCCAGGGAGATGGTGAGAGAAGGAGAGACGGAGAGAGATATAATCCCAGGATTGTGGTCAAAAGAGTGTACTGAAGAGCTGGCCTGGTCTCACACCAGACCACTGGGAAATACCCTAATTGGGGCAACTCTGGGTAAGAAAAACTGAGCCATAACAAGGTGCAGATAAGGATTGGTCTGCAAGGAAAGAAGTGCTTCTCTAAAGTCATAATTATACAAATGCTTGGAGCTCTGAGGGGGTCACAGTAGCTTGTTTGCAGGAGGCCCTCCTAGGTAGAGGTCCTCTACCAGTGCCCTATAGGAGCACTATGCTACTAGTCTAAAACCTGAAAACAGACAGGGCACAGACTTGTAAAAACTGATTACAGGCTGCAAGAACAGAGGGAGAAGCACTTCTAATATCAGACCAAGAACCGCATCCCATCAGACTAGAACAGAATATTAGGAGGGACCCTCCCCATGACACAAATCTGTAGGAGGATGCCAAGCCGAATAGCTGCAGCAGCAGACTAAGGACCGGCAGATCAACAGACTAACTGAATAGGAGGTGGGCAGCTGCAGAACACTGGTATACCCACAACCGGGAAGTGCAAGCTCTGTCCCTAGAGGATTAAGGACACAGTCCAATGGCAACAGAGATCCTCCAACTAACTAGAAGAGTGGGGGACAGAAAATATGAAGTCCACTAACTCTGTCTCTTGCCTGACTCTCTCTCGCCCCCCTTTTTTTTTTCTTCTGAGGCTCGACGGGTCCGGAAAGTATAGTCATGGAGATACTGAAAAGTGTATGTCTATGTTCCTGAAGAAGGAAGGTAAGAACCTCTTCTTCTGACAGAAAAAGAAGATTCAGAGGAAGTAGGGGCAAGTGCCCTGAAAGCAATTGCCTTCCCCTAAGGAGAGCAGACAAGAGATCCTAATGAGCAGAGGAAAAAAGAATGTAAGGCTATATTTAATTTATGTTTTGTTTTGTTTTTTAAGGGGAAAAGTTTCCTACAGGAGTAGCTGCCAAATGACAGCATGCTCTTTTTAATTTTACTTTTTTTTTTGAAAAGGGGGAAGGCAAAAGGGTGAAGACTCTGCCCAGAAGTCTGGTCATAAGGGGCAAGGTGGGCGGGCAGCAGTGCTGAACGGTGAAGATAGCCTGGAAGATCAAGAATTACAGTGAATATGTAATTTTCACATCTTCCAAGGACCAATCTTCCCTATTTAGCATTGGTGGGTGAGTACCAAGCCACCACAATCGGTGGTGTTGGCACACCCTGAAGGAAAAAGGATCCCTCAGCCTCCTGTGGGGGTGACACAAGAGGAGGGAGCCCCTTACAGGTCTGGTGGGACCTGACTGGTTAGGGGCAAACAGACACTCTCGTGGCCTGGGAGAAGGAAGTTGCCCCCACAAGTCATGCCTGACCCTGGGGAAAAAGAGACAGGCTCCCTGGAACTGTGAGGCAATCACTCTACCCCAGGCCAAGGGTGATAACCATGGCAGGAGAAGTCATGCCATCCATTGAATGCAGACTGCGGTTCACACCAGCCTTGAAGCCACCTCACTGGCATCATAAGACGCCCTTGACTGGTGTCTTGGTAGCTCAAGGCCCTGGCTGGAAAGGCAAAGTGCTTTCCGGGTTGCCTCACCATCAGGCATGGACGCCTGGAGTTGCCCCAGCATCGTCCAGAGATACCTAGCATAGGCTGTCTGGTATGCCTGGTGTGATGCGATACAGAGCAAAAGGCACAATGCCGAGAAGACCCTTCTACCTCAGTGGTCGAACTCAGCAAAGTCAGCCTTTGGGGGATGGTCGTGCCTTGAGCAATGATGCACATAAGAGGTGTCAAGGAGCTCCACTCCCAAAGAGGGATGGGGCATGGCACCAGAAGACCCCGTGGGGGTGCAATACCTGCACTGGCAGTTCCTCGAGGCTGGAGAAGGAGCAGAGGGACAGTGCCAGATGCTGTGCAATGCCTGTGCAAAAGGCTGGGGCCATGGAGGGATAACCGTGAAGTCTGAGCTGTACTCTTCCAGCAAGGACAAAGTCAGACTAGCAAAACTGCATGCTGTGAAAGGGGAGATATGCAAGTTCTCTAGCATCCCCGCAAGGAAACACTGGTAACTAGCGAGCTCAGTGTCAGAGAAGTAGTGGACTGAGGAATCCTCTTCCTCACAGGAGGAAGATAGGGAAGAAGAACAACTTGTCTTGGGGGAAGGTAGTTCGGGGGGGTTCACGTTGAAACTTGACCTCGTTCAGAGCCCTAAGGTATCTGGGAAAAGTACCCACCATAGCCCTGAATTCCTCCCAAGTCATGGGGCCAGCAAGACCAGAAAAACCTGGGGGGGCTAGAGGAGGAGGGGGGTCATGGCAGACCAAACTAGGATCTCTGCTAGGGCTTCAGGAATGCACGGGAGACCCCTCTTGAGGGAGGGGGATGTGTGATCCAGCCACCTCAGAAAGGCCCAACTATGGCGGAGCGAACAGGGTGGTGCCTTCGGGAACCCCAAGGCTAGGAGATCAGAGCCATTCACACATGCCGCAGGTGGTCCCTATCCCCACCTACTGCACAGTGTGCTGAATCCCTGGGAGAGGGAAGGTCTGGGTCTGCACTGCAGCTCCTCCCTGGGCCTGCTCCAGCTCCAGCTCCAGGGGTGGAACACCATGAAAGACCTGATCTCCCAACCTCCATGTCACCGGACATGGCCTTGCTCCTCAGAGAGGACCTAAGGGCCAAGGGAGAGCCAGAAGGTCAGAGGGTAGTGGGCCCAGCACTGCCCATGGTACCAGGATGCACCTCAGCACCACCAATGGCTCCCAAGTCAGAAGCCACCTACCATGGCACCAGAATCCAACCCAGCACTGAAGGTGGCACTGGATTCCAACCTGGCACCAGACCCAGCACTGCCATCTCCTCTGGCACAGACATCGACAGTGAGGCCAGTGCCAGGAAGGGAGCTCTAGGGCTCCCCAGGCTGCAAAGGCCTGGAGCTAGGCCCAGAAGAGTACAGGGACTCCGAGGAGTCAGGCTGCCAGTTGGGATCATCTTAATCATAATCCTCTGAGTCATAGGATGAGATCTGGGCGACCCCCTAGACCCTCCCTCTTCCACTGCCGTGAGCGGCAGAAGGTGGGGACCTAGCTGCACAGCCAGCACCACTTCGCTCACAGGCACTGGCGGTGGTGTCAGAAGCCAAAGCAGCACCAGGCTGCACTGCCAAGGGTCCACCGGCGCAGGCCAAGCATGTAGCTGCGACACTACAGCCGGGCACATCCAGACCTCCAAGGAGGCACCGGACTGCGAAGGGTGCGTAAATGTCTACCTCTGGAGGAGGTCAGCTGTCCACCCAACCTCTCGCACAAACCCTCATTCCCAGAGAGACTGGGACTAGCAGAGGCCTGCCCTCCTTCGGTACGTATAGTACCGGGGAGAGGCCTGGGGAAAGGCCTAGGGACCTGATCCTGGGGTCTCAGGTGCAGCGCTGTCCTCCAAAAGTTGGGGGGGTCCCTCCCCAACCTCATTGTGTGGATCTGAAGAGTGTGGTAATCCACAGAAAAACAAGCATTGCACACGCCCATATCATGGTGCAGAACGAGGCAGGTAAAACAACAATCATGACGTCCATTACAGACGTGGAATTGCCACGGGGCACCAATAGACTGGGGCAATCCCTGCCTTGGTCATGCTGGACTTTTTAGGCCCTGAACCAGACATGATGGACTGATGGAATGCAAAAATAACAAAACAGCAACACACTTTATGCAGCACTGAGATGAAAGAAAGAAACAGGAGGAAAAACGATGCCGAGTAACAAACGGCGTCGAAAATCACTGACAGTCAGCTCTGAGTGAAGGGTTACTGAACAGAACTGATGCAGTATCTTCTGTTGATGCTCCCACGGAGCGATGCTGCCTCTACGACAGAAAAAAAACAGAACTGAGGGGGAGAGGGAGCCGGCACCAGTTACTGGCTAATCCACGAGCACCACATCATATGTCAGCCTTGTGGATGGTGCCAAGTCTGACGTCGGCTCCTTCGCCATTAAAACTCTTAAACCTATCACTCCTGTGGAGTCCGCCTCTAGCTGGCACCCACCAGTGCTGAATGGTACAGATTGATCCTTAGAAGATCACATGTTTTGCAGAATGTCATCAGTCAGTCCTTACAACAGTACAAGTGTAAGTATCAGTCCATTTTTTCAATCTACTAAGCAAAATCTGATGATCAACATCTCGTTTTATGTTGGGGAGGGCGGGGTCCTGTGCCTACTCAGTTTTATAACTGTAAGAAACTTAAACACAGAGTCATGCGGAGCTTACACAAGGTCCCACCCAGAGCCAGTGGCTGCAGGTTGAACCGGGGATTCCTGGCACAGAGTTTAATGGCCCAACCACTAAACCACAGTGCCTCCCTGGTTGACATTTATTACTGTACTATAAAAAATGATCTCAGGACCAAGAACAAAATGAAGTCAGTAAGTTAATATGTGAAACCACAATGTCACTGTTTGCTCTGCATGCTGCTTACTGTGGTTAGGGGCCCTGCTGAGAATGAAAACTGGAAGGGTTTCGGCTGAAAGCAGTAGCCCAGCTTAGCAACAGCACTGTTCTCTGCCCCTGTTAAATATGTTCAAGGACCTTAAAGAGGCCCTGATGTCTCGGAGGAAACTGTGAAAACACCATTCCTAGACACTCTTCAGTTTATATTTCCAATATTTCCGTATTTAGCTACCCTGTTTTATTTATAACTAGGCACATTAAGTAAGGTATAACACAGGACAGGGTGTGCAGCTAAAAGGAAATAATGCACGCCTCAGACGGTTCTCTCTCGGGTCAGTGATGTCACAACAATAACTAGGTGTGTAAATCAGTGAGTTCTTGTTGGGTGCCTATTTTTTCATAATACGAGAGTCAGCATGTGTTTCAAATAGTGTAGAATGCTTTTTGAAGTGAAAACAGTGTTTTTACTCCGCGTGTCTGGCTGCGACTGAATCAGCCGTGACTGCAGCTCAGCTCGCACTCTAGTTACCTACTGTTCTGTTGTGAGAGCGCAAGGCTGATTGCAGCAGCTGTGGAAAGCTGCTCTAAACATTCCGAGACAGCTGTTCTCAACGTACATTTCGGTTCAAATACATGAAAAATAAACAGCAATGGCATAAATATGGGCACGCTAAATAATTTCAAAAGTGGTCTAACCAAGTTCTATAAAATCTTCATTCCCCCCTCGTGAAACACCCAAATCCTCCCATACTTTCACAGCTGCACCAGTAGATAAGTAAAAGAGGAGGCTGAAAACAAAAAATGCATGAAATTAGGTTAAAATGTGTCTCAAAATGGTATGTGTTCCAAATGACTCCCCTCCCACGAGATGTTTTACTCTTCTAATAAAATCGTATTATTTAACATCTCCACATACAGCATACACAAAGAACTGCTTGTTAGCAGTCAGCCTAGACAGCACCAGAATTTATGGCTATTGTAAACACAGATGGGGCCCCTGCAGAATAGGGGAAAGGCAGTTCTCTGTAACACAGTGCCTTAAAATATAGACAGCTATCTTTTTGTTGCCGACAGGTCTGGGGTCCCTTTTCATTGCTGATGCTTGGCATGCCCTTCTCTAACAAAGTATTCCCCATCTCTCACCCCGATACCAGGGTAGCAGTGCTCAACCTTACTTAAGGGGAAGGCTGGCAAAAAAGCTGAAGCACAGGCTTGGAAACTGCGAGCCTCAGTCTCACATCCCACCAGAACCACTTCCTCATTGTGTGATCCTGAGCAAGTCACTTATCCACTCCAACTGTAAAATGTACGTTACATACTTACTGTGACTTTTGATCTTCCAGAAGAAAAAAATTACTCACCTTAGTAATGTTGTTTCTTCTAATGGAGTCTTGCTATATTATGACATATGCAGTGAGTCCCAACCTTCGAACTGCTCCGGAGGTAAAAGTTAACTTTCCATGCCAGGCATGGAACGCTGAGCTCGAGCTCGGTTGAAACTCTGTCTGTTGTTCTTCAAACTCAAACCGTCAGATCTTTATGAGCTAAACTCACTGAGGTCCTGTGTGGAAGGTGTAAACCTACACTAGCCAACTGGCTACTAAACATAAAAACACATTTTTTGGTCCCAAAACAAAGACGCAAGTCAGGAGACCCAAAAAATGAAAATCACAACACCAAGTTACCCCAAGAAAGGAGGGGTGAAAAACAACAAGGTGGGCACCTACTAAGTGCCAACACTGCACTGCCCACCCACATCTCAAAAACAGAGGTTCTGAGAGGGACAGGCGGGGGTCATAATATAGCAAGACTCCATTAGAAGAAACAACATTACTAATGTGAGTAATTTTGTCTTCAAACAACATGAAGTCTTGCTATATTATGACACATGCAGACTATAAAGCAGTACCTCCATGGAGGAGGAACAGAACCTACTTAGGAAATAGGCTCTGAAGCACAGCTGTGCCAAACCGAGCATCACTCCTAGCCTGGATGTCCAGGGAGTAATGCTTGGTAAAAGTGTGAACTGTTTTCCAGGTAGCTGCTTGACATATCTCTAGAATAGGGATGTCCCTGGCAGCAGCCAGGGAAGCAGCTGTACCTCTGGTAGAGTGAGCCCTCAGGCCTGAGGGAGGAACCTTACTCAGTTTTTCATAGCAAAATTGGATACAAAAGACAATCCACCTGGCAATGGATCTTTTAGTGGCAGGTTTCCCTTTACCAACCTCACCATAAGTGAGGAACAGTTGGAGGGATTCAAACCTGTGACCCTTGGTACGCTCTATGTAGTAACTAAGGGCTCTCTTCACATCTAAGCTGTGCAGCCTCCTCTCGCCAGAGGAGGAATGGTCAGTGAAGTACACTGGAAGAGATATAGATTGATTAAGGTGGAAATCTAAACCACCTTAGGCAAGAACTTCCTGTTAGTCCTGAGGACCACCTTATCTCTATGAAAGGAGATAAAATCAGGCTCCACTGACAAAGCTTGTAATTCACTTATGCGTCTGGCAGAAGTGATGGCTACCAGAAACACAGTCTTCCAAGTCAAGTATTTAAGCTCTGCTGAAGACAAAGGCTCAAAGGGGGGGTTGCATAAGCTGAGCAATGCAAACATTAAGATCCCAGGCAGGGGCAGGGTCCCTGAATGGAGGGTTGGTGAAGCAATCCCTTGAAAAACTTGGAGAATACAGGATGAGCTGAAGAGAAGAGAACTTACCTGCGAAATAAAAGCAGACACAGCTGCCAGATGCACTTTTAGGGTAGCTGGTCTCAGCCCCAGAGTATTTAAGTGGACCATATAATCCAGGACTGTGGGTAAATCAGCAGATTCTGGGAAATATAGCTTTCAGAGCACCAGATGGAAAACCTCTTCCATTTGGAATTATAAGTAGCCCTGGTGGAAGGTTTCCTAGAAGCCTTCAGGATATCCATTACACCTTGGGAGAAGTGTAGATCAGCAAACTCTAACTCTTCAAGAGCCAGGCCTCGAGATTGAGAGATTTGAGGTTGGGTCCAAACCCTCCCCTGAGCACAGGTTAACAGGTTGTGATTCCTGGGAAGACACAGGGGAAGATGGACTGCTAAGGACAGTAGGAGTGGATACCAGGGTTGTCTGGCCCAATCTGGAGCAATCAGGATCATCTTGCAGGGTTGAGATATGATTTTGACTAGCACTTTGAACAGGAGAGGGAAGGGGGAAAAGCATAGAGAAACTTCCCTTCCCAATTGAGAACTAAGGCATCCAGAGGGACTGAGCCCAACACTGGGGGCCTGCAACAGAAAAGGGGAAGTTGGTGATTGTCTGGGGCTGCAAAAAGATCTATCTGAGGGGTGCCCCATCTGGCAAATATCACCTCCAAAACCAGGGGGTCCAGTGACCATTCGTGATGGCCCTGGGAAATCCTGCTGAGAGCATCTGCCAGGACATTGTCCTTGCCTAGGAGGTGAACTGCCGTAAGGGAGGTGTTCAGAGAATATGCCAGAGACCACAACCTCATTGCTTTGGTGCACAAGGCCGTAGACCGAGTGCCCCCTTGCTTGTTGATGTACCACATTGTGGTGGTGTTGTCTGTTCTGACCTGTACAACTTTGTTCTGAACAGGTTTGGAGAAAGCTTAAAGTGCTAGAAAAACTGCTCTGAGTTCCAACAGATAGATATGGAGCAGAGATTCCTGAGGGGACCACAACCCCTGGGTAGTGAGGTCGCCCATGTGAGCTCCCCACCCCAAGAGGGATGCATCTGTAGTAAGGATTAAGGAGTGAGACTGAGTGACAAAAAGAACCCCTTGTCTCAGATTGCTCTGATCCTGCCACCACTGTAGGGCCTGGATCAAGGTTGAGTCACTGGGATCAATTTGGTTAGAGGGTCTTTCCTTTGAGACCAAAGGCTCTCAAATGGAACTGGATGTCCCACATCTGAAATCTTGCTCCCTGCACTACTGCTGTAGAAGCAGCCATGTGCCCCAGGAGCTGTGAAAATGCCTTGCTGGTCGAGAGACCTCAGGGTGAATGAGGGGCCAGAGAGACCAGGGTCCTTGCCCTGTCCAAAGGAAGGAAGGCTCTGGCTTTCTCTGTGTTCAGCTCTGCACCTATGAAGGTGAGGAGCTGGACAGGCTCTAGAACTGACTTTGAAAGATTCAGAAGGAAACCTAGAGGGTGAGCAGTTGCTGAGTTATCTGTAGGTGTAACTTGACTTGGTCTGGGGACTGGCCTACTATGAGCCAGTCGTCCAGGAAGGAAGATGACAATTTTTGCCTTCTTAGGAAGCAACTGCTACTGCCAGGCATTTTGTGAATACCTTGGAGCAGCGGTGAGGCCAAAGGGCATTGCTCTGAACTGGTAATGGCCTGAGGGCAGCTCGAACCTGAGGTACTTTCAAGGGCCTCTGATGAGAATATGGAAGTAGGCATCCTTGAGGTCCAGGGACGCTAGCCAGTCCCTGGCCTTAGAGAGGTAGAATAATTCCCAGAGTCACCATTTGAATTTTGGTTTTAAAAGGTGCTTGTTTAAGTATCTGAGATCCAGGATGGGCCGCCATTCTCCTGTCTTTTTTGGGGTAAGGAAGTACCTGGAGTACAACCCTTTGCCCTGGTGTAGGGGTGGAACCCTTTCCACAGCTCTGAGAGCCAGGAGGGAAGAGAACTCTGCCTCTAGGGCAAGTGTCTCTGGTGGATTTGCAGGTGGAAAGGATCTGGTTCTCATCTTTGGAAACTTTTTGAAGCCGAGAACCAGTCCCTGGCTTACTACTTCCAGGACCCACTTGTCTGATGTCAGAGACTCCCAGTCCTGGACAAAGTAAGCCAGCCTGCCCCCTACAGGTAGCTGAGAATCGGCCCTGGCAACCCCATCAGGGTGCCTGCTTGGCAGGGGCTTTGGGCTGAGGGGTGGAAGCAGGCCTGCTTGTACCCCGTCTGCCTCTCCCTCTAAAGAACCCCCTCTGGGCATAAGCAGAAGAGGAGGCCTGGGCTTGGTAAAAAGGCCTATGAAAAGGCCTGCCTCTGCCCCTGGAAGCTGCCTTTGAGGAGTGGCCTGCCTTTCCTTGGCCTGTGCACTCCTATAGGTGGTCCTATACTCATCCATTTTCTTCATGTAATTCTCTATCTGCTCCCCAAGCAGAGAATTGCCCACAACAGGAAAATCCATGGCCTTAGTCTGGGTATCCTGTGACAGGCTAGTACATCTGAGCCAAGCCATTCTGCGAAGTGCCACAGATGTAGCCATGACTCTTGATGACACATCATTTGAGTCCACTGCAGCATGGAATTGCACCTTGGATGCCTCAATACCATCAGCAGCCACCTGCTCCAGCTCCTTGGCAAGCTGGCCAGGGACCTGTTTTGCTAGAGCCATAACAGTATCTCATCTGGATTTCTGATATCTAGCAACATAAGCCATATAATTTGCCTGTCTGAGTCCCAAGGATGCTGCCATGTACTGTTTCTTTGCCATGGCATCAATCCTCCTGGAGTCCTTGTCGAGTGCGTGAAACCAAGGGAATATTTGCCTTGTCACAGGCTGCAGCCTGCACTACTAACATGGCTGCATTGTTGCGTAGAGAACTCTGTATCAGAGCCTGACAATTGTACCTCTTGTCCATTCTCTTATCCACAGGAGGTATAGTGTGAGGAGTTTTAGAATTTTAAATGTCTGTTTCCCAAAAGATTTATGCAAGGGAATAGACAGTCTCCTAGACTCTGGGATATCCATCATTTCCACATAGTCAGGCTCCTCTTGATCATCCACAGCTTCCTCCATAGGAGCTGGAGGGTTTCAGCCACTTTTTTATAAAACATAAAATGAGAAGGGGACTCAGAAAGCCTAGGAGGAGACACTCCTGAAGGTCTGTCTGGGGAGATGTCCTGGTCAATGGGCACATCCAGACTTTCAAATCCACATTCACTCTCCTCATACTCCTCTTCCCCCTCCTCCGGTTCATAATATTCCTCTAAATCATACTATACAGACAGAGCCTGAACCGACGTTATGGTTTAAATTCGGTCGAAAACCGAGAAAAACAGTACTTTAACCGACAAAATGAACCGAGCAGAAGGAGAAATCTCCGGAGCGACTGTTCAGTGAGGCGGAGTAAAGAATCTGATGGTTTGAGTTTGAAGAACAACAGACAGAGTTTCAACCGAGCTCGAGCTCAGCGTTCCATGCCTGGCATGGAAAGTTAACTCTTTCACCTCCGGAGCAGTTCGAAGGTTGGGACTCACTGCATATGTCATAATATAGCAAGACTTCATGTTGTTTGAATATCTTCTTCTGGGTCTGTGCTGGAGGCACAAGGACCCTGCGGGAGCCAGAACTTTTCTGGAGGGCTGACGTTGTGCATAGACACAGCACACACCTCTGGTATATAGCAGCGTCAGTCTATAGCCCGCCTTGGTACCTTTTTTATCCAACGAGATGAGCAGCATGAACCTAACGAATAACGTATGCATGTAACCTGAGGGCATAAGATAGCCCTGGTGTCTCCTATAAGTCTTAATTGCTACAGTATTTTTAGTGACATTTCTCTGAACACATTTATTATTCTACGTTTAAATTTTATCTCTGTACTTTCTTTGTTTTAAAATTCAATCAACTGTCAAATTCAAAAACCAGAGCTTATTCTTTGGGGGGGGATACTGGATATTGTATTTTTAAATAAATATCAATAATTTATTTGCCCCACTGGACAGGCCATTCTGAAATCTAGTTTTTTTTGCAGTATTAGTCCTAAGACATTGAGAAGCTACAAAGTGGACTACCAGACTACAGAAGGAACTTGCCCAGCAACTGAGGGTGGGAAATGAAAAGTTTTGTTGCTACTTTTGTTTGCTGCACAGCTTTTCTCAGGGAGGTCCCCACCACTCTCCTTTCAAAACCCTTCCATCACCTGATTTTCATTCATGAGGAGTTCACCAGGGGAAGGGGGTGTCAGTTCCAGTAATTCCCTTCATGCAGAGCTGGCAATTTAAACGTCTATGGAATACTTTGCTCAGTCAGGCTGAGGCTTGAAGGGAGGCCGTATTTCTATGGAAGAAAGTGGAGGGGGATGCATTTGCGTGATTGGCTGCTTCTAACAGCAAGGGTTCAGGCAAAGGGCCTGTGAAGGGAAACAGTTCTGCTCAAATAAATAATTTTATTTTTGGCTCCATAAGGAAGCTCCAGTCCCACTTCCTGCTGTCAGACGATGAATAATTGTTAAACAGCTCAAGTGCTCAATTCACCAGGATTTCTTTTCAAAAAGCAGAAGTTTGTTTGAAAAGAGCTACTGTTTAGTTATTTATACAAAGCAGAGCCAACGCACTCCCATACCTATCCAACATTACTTTAAAAGCCTGGTATGTAGGCATTCCAGTAGTAAAGCTGTATGCTGGCACAGCACAAGACAACACCACACCCCGAGAGCAGGAAAAAAAAAAAATCACATTTCATGCCTCGGCTCAACATCAGTCCAAAATAACATGGCTCTGAAAATCATTCTAACTTTGGCACATGGTCTCCTTCAAAAATAAATTAAGAATATAAGGAAGGCTTGACCCAGTGGTTTGGCGAATGCAACAAGTCGTGCAGCCACCAAGGAGACTAGGTTTGCATGAGAGCCTGGGACCCCCACATGGGGACTTTGCTAAAAGGCCAGGTATACTGTAGTGATGAGGTGATCAGCTTCTGAGGAGGAAGGGCACAGGCTGCTCCAGCATTCAAGGGCCCACTGCAAGCCAACCAAATGGAAGAACTGCCATCAGCTAGAATGGCAGCTGTTTGCCTGTCCTCCCTGCCAGAGGAAAAATGTGGTTCTGGAAGCACCAATCGTTTTGGTAAGGACAGGGGGGACTTGATAAAAACTAAACTGTTTGACCCATACCAGATTGGTAAAATCCGGACCAGATCAGCAATATTCGCACACGCTGTGCAAGGTCTGGCAGTTCCAGATGGACCAGCCAGTCTGGATTTTACCAGTCTGGCCTGGTCCTGTTTTTACCCATTCCTGGTACAGGGGAATCCTGAGCAGGAAACAAAAATAAGACAAAAAATAAGAAGTCTGAATAGTAAGACAAAATGTCCCTTCAGTTCTGGCCTTAAAAACATTCTCAGTCCCAGCAATAAATGGAAATTACGTACTTACCCGTAATTATTGATCTTCTTGGACAGTCTCCATCACTCATTCACACTAGTGGGATAGCGCCGGAGGTGCTAGGACCAAGCGGTAACCTAAAATTTTCTGAAGGGTTGGCGCCGAGACAGGACCACGCATGCGTGGCACTGCGAGACTAGCTCACGCCTGTGTAGGCTATCTCGTCAACCCCCCAACTGCTTCAGTACCTTTTCGACCGAGGAGGTGCAGCGTAACTAGTGAGAATAGCTCATCCTGAGTTTCTGGGCCTGAGAGGGCCTAGATGGCCTTCGCAAGAAAGGTCAGAGAATAATGTCCTCAAAGTCTGAACCATAGGACAATGAAGATCAGGAAAGAAAATGAGTGAACCCAGGGGATGGTGGGTGGGCATGTGAATGAGTGATGGAGACTGTCCAAGAAGATAAATAATTACGGTAAGTACGTAATTTCCATATCTTCCCGGACTAAATCTCCATCACTCAATCACACTAGTGGGAGAGCACCGAGCTAAAACCAACAACCCTGAGCAGGGTGGCAGGAGATAGGGTTCACTCAGAAAGGACAGCCAACGACTGTCCTGCTAATACAAAGAGCTGTCTTGTAAAGATCATCTAGAACATGGTGCCTACAAGATAAGCACTAGAGTTGTAACTCACCACTTTGCAGATAACTGCAATGGGCACAAAATGAAAGTCTGCCAGGAAGCTGCAACCACTCTAGGAGAGCGGCAAGAACCTGGCCTCACAATTTGGTCTAGGACGAAAATTTATAGCGTCAAAGACATGTATTAATGTAATGTAAAGAGACCTCAGGAACTGAAAGAGTCGGAGGTAAAGTCTACTGGTTCAGGGTAGACCAGAAAGTGCAGATGGAAACCCCCGCTATCAAGTATGGCTGACCTGTAAACAACAGGTCCAGGAGCATTTGAACCCCTTACTTGGCGAGCAAGGGGGTCCAGGTGGGGTTAGCCCATCAAGGAGAATGGTCTCCACTTAGTCACAGAAACCTTCTTGATGGAAGGCCAAGCACGACTTAGAAGCCTCTCGTGGTGGTCTAGTAGAACCAGATCATACCCACTGCATATTCCAAAAGGAATCATCCTGCCCCTGTGTGTACAACTGTAGTAGCAGTATTTGAACTCAGGGAAGAAAGGAAAAAGTGTACAGGAGGACATGTCCACTGCGGAAAAAAATATTCAGACAGAAAAAAACAGGGGCTGGATTTCTAAGGCAAATACAGGCAGATGTGTGTCGAGGAGGGACACAGCAGGACCAAGTTAGGGCTAACCCATTTGTTGAAGTGACTGAAAGAGGCAGTGACTCAATGCGGTGAGGCACTAGCCACTCTGGCCTCCCTGAAGGGAGTAGGAAAGGATTTTAGTTTGTTTGCTGAAAAACAAGCATCACAACTCCATCACACACTTGAAGAGGATAGCTTCGGAAGCGACTGGCATGGACCAGTGCGCAGGAACCGAAGGTATGAATATTTGAGAAGCTACTTCAGAAAAAAGACCTACTTGACCTTCCATCAAGAAGGAGGAAATCGCCTGTTAAGTTAAGCAAGCAAGGAAATAGGAACCTGAGTTCCGACTCGGTGGAGAGTCGCTTCTGCTGCTGCAAGGCTCTGCTCAAGAGAAGAAAGCCTGATAAAAGAAAGGGAATTAACAGACTGGGCAGTCGCCTAGGTCTAGGAAATGTCTCTGAATGAGAGAAATCACTCTTAGAGAAAGATGACCCATACTGCTCGGATCAGACTCCCCTGGGGAAGAAGTCAGGTACTCTTTACTCGTACTCTGGAGACGAGCACCTCAGGGCTGAGGCGGAACCTGACCAGATCCAAAAGAGGGGTATCGGGTAATTTGCTGGCCCTGTGCTGTGAAGATGTTCTCCTTCTGAGTACAGAAAGAGTCTGGTGTCCATACTGAAATCATGGCCGGACTAATAATCACAGCTGGAGAGATGTTAACCACCTGTGCCGAAGAAGCCACCGAAGGGGCAATATCACAAGGGGGCTATATACCCCTAACAAAGGAGCAGAAGAGCCAGAGCGGCTTCCGACCATTAAATTAGAATGTTCCACAGAGTGTAACCGTCTTGACGATTGAAAAAGTCTAGCTGCAGAAGTGTATGGCCCACGGACACAGTGTGAAATACTACAGTGGACCCCATTACTGAGGAACTACTGAAAAGATTTTCCACCACGGACTCTGATGATAGAGGGGACGTACCCTTCAGTATATAAAATGAGTCGTCCGCTGTATTACTGACCAGGACGACAGGGAAAGACCTATCTAGATGCACTTCTACCCCAGAAGGACCTCCAAGAGAGGTCTAGGTCAGAGCCACTAGAGACTCCACCATCAGAAAGGATGTTGAGGAGCTTGGTACCACGTAGGGAGCTGAGAAAGTGCTGAGCAGAATGAGATTCCGCTGGCAGAGCAGTACAGCAGAGTTCCATCAGCAGAAAACCGCTGGAGGACACAAGATCCCACATAGACCGCCACTCACTAAGATGTGTGGAAAAAATAATCTGCAGAACAGGAGTTCATTCTGCGATAAACATCCTGCCACAAGTTCTGTGGAATGGAAGTCCGAAAAAGGAAAAATATGTCACTAATTCTGCCATACAGCACCCACTAGCACCCGTGCGGCACCAGCATCACTCGTGGCACAGGAGGGCACCAAGCAGTGCCTATGCCAACCTGGGTGATACCCGAGGGCAGCCGGGGCAGTGTCCGCAGGCACCCCCGGTACCCATGTAGCAATGGCACCCGAGGGCACCTCCGACACCCATGGTACCATGGCACCATGGTATCCATGACACCCATGGCAAGAATGGCACCCGAGGGCACCAGTGGCACCCATGGGCACCTGTAGTACCACCCGCAGCATCCATGGGTGCCTTTGGTGCCACCCATGGTACCCATGGCACTAGTGGCACCCATGGCACCTGTGGGCAATCATGGCATCACCCATGGCACCCATGGGTGCCTGCGGCACCACCCGTGGGTGCACAGCACCACCCAGACACCCACGGCACCACTGACGGCGCCGACAACCAATGGCAGCAACAAGAGCACCCACGGCACCGCACAGAGCGATGGCACCTACCCACGGCACTGACTAAGGCACGGCGCCGACCAAGGCACGAAGCCGACCAAGACACTGAGACTCGGCGCCAACCAAGGCATCGAGCCATGGCTCCGAGGCATGGTGCTGACCAAAGCACCGAGCCACGGCGCTGAAGGAAAATGCCAATGGAAATCCTGAGAAGGGGAGAAGGAAAAAGGTTGTGCCCGTGCTGGCCCCTGCATGGAAAAGGGAGGGAGGGTAGGCATGAGGGGTCGACACAATGGCAAAGGCACCAAGAGGGCACCTCGCCTATCGTGATCCAATTGACCCGGCTCCGGTCCAACAGCTCCGAGGCCCCGGAGGTCCCGAAATCAGGAACAGAGCCAGGAAAAACTGAAAAATCAAACCCCCTGCTCCACAGGAGCGGCCCAGAGGTGAAACTGCCAACCGGAGCTCCAATGAGGACAGAGATGGAGCTCGGAGTCAAGAATGCAGCCATTAGGAGTGGAGCCAAGAGGAACCCACCGAAGTCGGTTATGGCCCATCGCCCTTCCCGACTAACAATCCTCGTGCAGACGTACCAATGGGCAACCTCGAGTGGCACTGGTTCTTCTTCCTCCAACGAGGAAGAAGAGCTCGGGGTTAAGCAGAGCCAGATCCCTGGAACCGCTAGATTTGTGCTTTGGAGGACTGTCCTCCCGAGCACAAGACTCTCTGTAGTCGGAACCCCCCCCCGTTAATTAAGGGCGGTGGACCGGATACAGCCCCCTGCCACAAAAACTTACAAACGAAGTCCTCCTACCGTAACCGCTACCGTCTAAGGACGACTCCATTGATGGCAGGAAAGAATTTATTTTTCTTCTTTCTCATAATCTTCTTCTTGTTTGTAAAATAAGATATTATTACTTAAAATATTAAATTAAACGTTAAAAGCTGCTGTCGTATAGACAAAAACTTAGACTCCGGCAGACGAGCGACGTCGACATCCAAGCGCACTCGATGGCTGGAGAAAAGGAACTGAGGCAGTTGGAGGGTCGACACCAAGATAGCCTACACAGGTGCGAACTAGTCTTGCAGTGCCGCGCATGCATGGTCCTATCTCGGCGCCGACCCTTCAGAAAATGTTAGGCTGCCGCTTGGTCCTAGCGCCTCTGGCGCTATCCCACTAGTGTGTATGAGTGATGGAGACTTAGTCCAGGAAGATCTGAGTTGCCAGGCAGTGCTCTTTCAGATCTGCAGTCTTTGACATTTGAATGCTTTTTAATTTATGTCACTCCATAGACAAGACATATGAAGGAGGAGGGGAAAAGGGTGGAAGGTGGTTACCCTTAATGCTAGGAGCCTTGGGAGGAAAACTGCAGAGTTGCAGGTTCTCATGGCAGAGGGAGAGGTGGACATTGCAGCCATCACGGAAACATGGGCCACCCAATATAATGACTGGGACCTGTCTGTACCAGGGTACAGGTTATTTCGTAGGGACAGGGTGACTGGGAAAGGAGGGGGTGGCACTATATGTGAAGGAAGGACTGAAGTGTGTAAGGGAGGAAGGAGGAGGGCAGTACAGAGTCACTTTGGGTGCAAATCCAGGATTCCAAGAATAGGAGTCTTAGAATGGGAGTGGTGTTCAGGCCACCATCTCAGATGGAGGAGTTAGACAGGGAACTAGCGGGACAGATCAGGAGGACCTGCGAGAAGGGTAGTGTGGTGATTGTGGGGGACTTCAACATGCCAGAAGTGGACTGGAGCACCCCAACAACCAGGAACAGAAGGGAGCAGGTACTGCTGGATGCCTTCCAGGACAGCTTCCAGCTGCAAATGGTCAGTGAACCAACCAGGTTAGGGAATACCCTTGACCTTGTGCTGGCAAATGGGGACTTTGTGAGAGAACTTACAGTGGAGGAACCGCTGTCAGGGAGTGACCACCACTCAGTATGGCTCACATTGGATATGGGCAAGGAAGGAGTGGAATCTGGCACAAGAGTGCTGGACTTCAGGAGGGCTGACTTTGGGAGGATGGGGGAAGTGGTAAAAGGGTACCTGGCCAGAATTCAATCTAGTATGGATACTAACCAGAGATGGGAGCTCATAAAGTTGGGGATAGTGGAGGCAACCAAAACCTGCTGCAAAGCCCAGAGCAAGAAGGCTAGAGCTAAGAAACCGAGCTGGTTGAGCAAGGAGGTCATGGAAAAGGTAAGGAAGAAAAAGAGCTGCCTTTAGGAAATACAAGAAAACAGGGAGGGGAGGACAGAGAGGAGTACTTGACAGAATCAAGGAGGTGACAAGGGAGTAAGGGAGCCAAAGCATCTACGAACTCAGGCTGGCACAAGGCATTAAGAAGGGGAGAAGGACTTCTTTAAGTACATCAGGGAGAAAAGGGCTGTAAGGACCACATAGTAAGGATTAGGAAGGAGGGGTTGGGTGGAAGCAGGGGTATGATAAGGCGGAAGCACTAAATGAGTACTTCTGCTCAGTATTTACTAAAGAGAAGAGGGTGACACCCAAGATGGGTGAAATGGCAGACGAGGGGGAAGTGGTGACAGATGGGAAATCATGGAGGACAGAGTTCGAGAGGGTTTGAAGGCACTGAGGGTGGACAAGGCACCAGGCCCAGATGGCATCCACCCAGGGTACTGAAGGAGCTGGCAGAGGTCCTTGCAGGACCTTTGGCAGACCTATTTAATGCCTCACTACATTGAGGTGTGTACCTCAGGACTGGAGGATGGCTCATGTGGTGCCCTCCACAAGAGTGGCCCCAAGGATGAACCAGAAACTACAGACCAGTGAGCCTCACATCCATCGTGGGTAGCTAATGGAGACTATCCTGAAGGAGGCTGGTGGCCCTCTTAGAGGCCAAGGACTACAGGAGAGCAGACAGCATGGCTTCATACGTGGCGATCCTGCCAAACCAACCTGGTCGGGTTCTATGACTGGGTAACTAGGCAACTGGACGGGGGACATGCAGTGGATGTCCTGTATCTGGACTTCAGTAAGGCATTCGACTCAGTGCCACATGGAAGGCTGGGAAGGAAGTTAGGAGGCACAGGGGCAGGTGCAATGCTGGTGAGATGGGTAGGAAACTGGCTGCAGGAAGGCAACAGAGGGTGGTGGTGGGTGGGGAGCTCTCACACCCAAGGGCAGTGACAGTGGTGTCCCACAGGGCTCGGTGTTGGGACCAGTGTTGTTTGGGATATTCATTGCAGACATATCATGGGACATCAAGAGCAAGATCAGTCTGTTTGCTGATGATACCAAGGTTGGCGCAGTGGTGGATGACCTAGGGGATGGCAGGGGTTGCAGGATGATCTGGCAAAGCTTGAAACCTGGTCAGACACCTGGCAACTGGGCTTTAATGCCAAAAGTGCAAGGTGATGCATTTTGGGATGAAGAACCCAAGGAGGACTTACCAGCTAGGGGAGTGCAGCTAGCCCAGACAGAGGAGGAGAAGGATCTGGGTGTGCTCATCACAGGGTCAATGAACAACTCGGCACAGTGTAGGAAGGCAGCTGCAAAGGCCAACAAAATGCTGGGTTGTATTGCAAGGTATATCCTCAAGGAGGAGGAGGTGATTCTGCCACTGTATGGGTCATTAGTTAGACCACACCTGGAGTACTCGTGCAGTTCTGGCCCGTGATCTGAAAAGGGACATTAAGTTACTGGAGGAGTGCAGGCAGGGCGACAAAGATGATCAAGGGTCTGGGGACTTATCATATGAGGGAGGTTGAAGGAGTTGAACATGTACTCACTGGAGAGAGGAGAGACAGGGGGACATGATTGAAACCTTTAAATACATGAAAGGAATAAACAAGACAGGTACAGAGGGCTGTTCAAAGTAAGGGAGGGAGGGCCACCAGGGCCATGATATGAGACTGGGCGAGGAAGGTTCAGGAGGAGATGAGGAGACACTTTTTACAGAGGGTGGTGGCTGGGTGGAATCGTTACCTGCAGAAGTGGTATGCAGTAGAACAGTGGACTGCTTCAAACGAGGATGGGACAGGACAAGGGGGAGGGTTAATGAAGGGGAAGGGTGGAAGGGAGGGGCAGCTGCAGAATAAGGGGTGCTAGCTGCACATTCGAGCAGACTTGATAGACCTCTAGGCCTTTATCTGCTGGCAAATTTCGTATGTTCGTATGTTCGTAAGGGGCACCACTAGGCGAGGGAAAATCTGTCAAACCTGGCATCATAATAATGCTATGCAGTTACCTGCCATAGCATAGACCAACCACTCAGAGACAGAGGGCCCGAATAGATGAGGGAGGGGCCCTGTGTAATCCTGTGGAGGCGCCCAAAGCACAAGTCCCACAACAGTCTATCTGAAACAGTATTCTTATATGCCCGCTTCACTTAAGCTGCCTATAAGTTTGTTAAATTTATAATGAGATATGTAAGAGAGCAGCGTCATCCAGTGGTTACTGCACAAAACTGTGCACTCAGAAAATGAGATACCACCCCTAATCCTAGCACAAAGGCTCATTGTGTGACCTTGAGCAAATGATCTGACCTTCCTGCATTTCAGTCCCTCTCAACTGCAAGCAGAACCAATTGAAGGTGAGATGCTACACACCACAGTTGGGCTATCCTGGTTATTAGAAACCTCATGAAGTGGCACTAAGAGGTAAGGGACTGCTCTAGCATGCTGGAGACACAGAGGCATGCCAGGAGCCAAGGACGTCAGGAGTGCATGCCAGCAGGGAGGACCGAAGAGCATCCATGAGGACACTCTCCTCTCTTGGGAGAGGGCGAAGATGTACACCACTCGGAGAGTGGCACCTACAGTTAGCATGGGGGCACTGCGTCAGCAGGCCTCGACTCCACAGTGCTGACATGGACATGCTCTGAATGGGGAGAAGGAATAGACAGGGAGAACAAGGCAAATGCTAGGCCAGGCAGTCTTGGGTGACAGCCTTCCCCTGCTCACAATTCCAAGCCACCAGACCCTTATCAGCAACAGGTCTGCTGCCCAGCCCCTGGTGCCAGGACCATGACTTCAGTGGCATGCTTCTCTCTCTCTCTCCTCCTGTTAGCCCCTTCAGGAGAAAGTTCCACATGGAGGACTAGAACCACCCCAGGTACCAGAGGACAACAGTAGGAGAAAGGTGACAAATGGCACCAGTGAGAATGAGTCTGGTGGGCAGAGGAGTGACACGATAAATGTGCCTCAAAGAGTTAGGCTCCTAGGGGCACCGGAGGTGAGGGGGCGGACCTCATGAAATGTGCACAGAGTCGTACTTCCTGACTAATTCAATAGCGGTTCATATCCCACAGGTAACAGTCCTTTAGTGTAAGATGAACGCTGGGAGCATTTCCTGATATGGAAGAAACACCCAGCATGTGCATCCCTATTATAGTTTATAAATTTAAAAGAATGCTTTCTTTTAACATTGCTTTAATTTAAAAACCTCATTAGAAGGTTCAGAACAGTAATAAGTACCTCTGTATTGGTCCTCTACGAGAAAAATAAAAACTGGTACAGCGACCCGTTCCAGTCAGTACTTAATTCTGATGTTTTTCTACCTTATTGTAACCTCCCAGATCATGCCTGACAATAGCAGAGAGGGAACCACAGAGAATTGCTAAAATTTGACAAAAACAAATTAAACTACTGTAAACTAATGCAGCGTTATCATAAACTGGCTATACATTAAATAAATAAAGAGTTAAACTACAAAATGCAATGTAAAGTCAAACTTTGACCAGTAGAACTGGAGAAGGACATCAGGCAACTGCACTCTTCAGTGGAGAAACAAATCTGACAATATGCCAGTAGAGGAAGCATGACCACACTGCAGAGTTCCATACCTAGCATTATAACATGGGTTGCTGAAAGTTGGTAAAAACATCAGCTCCCATTGGTTGAGTCCCTCTGCGTTGCCATTGATTAATCCCCACTATATGTACAGTTGCTGTGAAGGGGAGGCCAGCAGTATCAGTGGGCAGAGTGGATCTAGTTATGTTCCTCAGATCCCAAAAGTGAACAGCAGCCATTTGTAATTATGGGGAAGCGAAAGATCCCCATCGGCTGCTGTTGTCCCTATTACCAGCGGAGCAAAACATCCCCCCCCCCGAGGAGTCAGTGCCCGTCTATACAGTTCTGCAGTGCAGGGTACTGTCATCCTTCTAGTGTTGCCATACAGGGGAAAGAGAGGGTTGTCAGGTGTTGTTGTTTGTCTCTACCCACCCGTCCCACCACCAGCCCTGCGGACCTCCATGCCCGACACTTAACCTCCTCAAAGAATGTAGAGAGAATCCAGCTGCACAGACTTCTGTAATATTGATGTTGTGTGCTGCTTCCTCAGCCCCCCCATCCCAGCTTGCTGAACCATGTGGAGAGGGACAAAGAGAGAGACGCATGGGGAGAGAGAGAGAGAGAGGGATGTGCGACTGGCTGCAGTGATCTCTCCTGTGTTGGTTCCACCTGCTCTTATACCCACACCGTGGTCCATTACGATGTCAGTGGGGCTGCACACAAGGAGACAGAAACAGCAAGAGACACATGGATCCTGTGGTCCAAAACGGCAGCACTGCGTGTCCTGAGGCAAGATGGGGAATGGTGCATGCCTGACTGCTTCTGTTTGCCCTGTCGTGCCATGTAGAAGCACTCTACTGATCCATGCAGGGACAGAGACACCAGGAGCAGCACATGGGGCGAGACGGGGAATAAGTAAGACAGCGGGAGACAGTGTAAGTGAACCACGTTGCAATGTCCTGTGTGTCTGTTTGAGACATCAGCTGTGATCCTTTAGAGACTGGAATGGGTGAGAGAGAGAGCCGTGGGCGCACGGTCGGCTGAGAGACTGAGCACTGAGACATACACTGAGCTGCTGCATGCTGCAAACTGTACACAGAAAACTGAAGACAACCAGTCTCTCTCTCTATCTCCCTGTAGACACATCAGCTGTACTTTAGTGAATGGGCAAGACTCAAAGTGCACAGTATTCCACTCCCCCAGACTTGTGCCAAATGCGCTCCTTCAGAAAGACACACCAACACGGGTGAGAGAGAGAGAGAGAGAGACAGGGAGTGCAACCATTGCATACTGCAGTGCTGTGCCACTGATCGGGGACAGAGATGGAGCTGTAGATCAGCCAGAACAGCACATATGTCACTATTAAGAGGAGCGAGGTGCCATAAAGTGTAAGCACTGTGCATGTTTGTATGTTTCCCTTCCAGCAGTACTACCCACCCTAACTTCCAGTGCTCCGGTTCTCTCTGCTGCCCACATTTATGTATTTTTTCCCTGTGTACTCTGGAAATATGTTTTATGGTTCACTTGTAAAGCACCTTGGTTTCAAGAAAGGCACTATATAAATAAAGTTTGCTTTGCTTTGTATGTCATGCAGTGAAGTGCGTCCTGTCTGCCTCTCTTTCTGTCTTCCCTAGCCAGTATTGCCTGTATGTGGTGGTCGGGGAACAGTTGCTGCATCGGTGGGGGTATCTTGTAGGAATGCATGTTATGCACAAGAAATGTCAGGGATCCAATCAGTAGTGTATCTGTGACATTTCTATGTCCATAACAGCACTCAGATATGCATTATTTGTTAGGGACTATTTTGCAAGGTGGCAGGATACAGTACCTTTTTTGTTGTTTAAACACCAAAAAAACATCTTTTATGATATATTGTTGTTTATACATAACCCATGCTATAAGCGCAATAACCCACTCCAGGGCGTGCTGTTATTGGGGATTAACGCACACCCGGGTGCTGTGAGGACACTTTCGACCTGTGGTCTTGTGCCTCACAACGTACCTGGTGTGCATTAAATATAGAATAAAGTATGGGTCAGTGTGTGTAACAAGAAGTTTACACACACCGGAGGGGATAGATGCTATAGAAACCCCCGAGAGCGAAGTCTGAGGTGTTTATGAATAGCATCTAACCCGCAAGGGTGTGTGTAAACTTCAAGTTTACATACACCAACCCATATTTTATTTTATATAAATCTGGGTTTCCCTTTTTTGCCTCAGCAATTATATAAATAAAAATAAAGACGTTCCGGTGTGGTCACTGGCTGCGGTCAGGTTTCAGCGCGCGGTCTGGCTTACTGCCTATTTTTTTTTTTTTTATAGCTGGCAGCCCAGTCTGCATTTTTAAGTTAGTGTCTCAGAGACAAGGTGGCCGGCGGAAGAGCTGTGGCAGGCGCATGCACAGAGTGAGGGAAACTGTGCGCATGTTTGCCATAATAAACACTCCTTTATTACGGCAAATTATGCCACGGTTTCCCTACGGGAAAAAGGGGAAGCCGGTAATTATTCCCCAATAACAGGACACCCTGTCGTGGGTTATTGTTTACTTCAGTTCTGTCTCCAGGGCAACACCTGTAGATGGAGATGATGCAGATTTGTATGACATAATTGTTTGATTCCTGTTGTTAGACTAGGCAATTACTTTGTCTAGTGCACTTAACTGGTAAACCAAAACTGACTGACTGAATGAATGAATGAATGAATGAATGAATGAATGAATGAATGGATTGCTCTGTGCTTAGTTACAAAACCTAAAGGTAAAGCATCCCAGATCTGCTTTCCTACCGGCAGTACTACCCATCCTAACGTCCAGTGCTCTGGCTCTCTCCGCTGCCCACACTTATGAATTTTTTCCCTGTGCACTCTGGAAAGCTGAGGACGAAAGTCTGGCTATTTCTGGCCATGGTGCTTCACAGGTATCAGAAACAAAAATGAAATGCTCAGCATACACCACAAAAAGGGCCGAAATGACACAGTGACAGTGCAACCTGGGATCCTCTGCCAGCCAACCAATAAGCAGCATGGACACTGGCTATGAAGGCAGCCACCCACCTGCATTCCTAGCTGGAGGAAGGGTGCAGCCACTATGGTCCCAATCACTGGGGTGAAGGACAGAGGGGGAAGGGAGAAAGTGGAGCAACCCAAAGTAATTTATAAAAAGGGAGGAGTAATAAAGGTTATCATTTGATGCTCACAACAGGTTCCTGAACCTTGTCACCAGCTGGCAGGCTATCTGGCACCATGCTGAACTTGCATGATATATATATTTTTTAAACTGAGGTTTTGAGGCTGGCCAGTTGGCGCAGCAGTAAGAGTACCACTCCTGATGCTGGTGGCCAGGGTTTGGGAACGTGCCTGGGATGCTGGGGGGCTGTCCAAGAGAGGTGGACTGAGCATCCCAGAGGATACTCTCCTCCTCCTCCGTGGCGGGATGTCAGCAGGCTCCACCACAATACTGCCACTTGGGTGACCACAGGGAGCAGAGTAGCTGTAGGAATCTGCAAGGAGGGAAACATGCTGGCTGGCATCATTCACAGCCACATAACTGTGTGCACATGGAGCCTCATTGCTGGTGTCTGACAGGGATGGCAGGAACAGAAGGAAAGAACTCAGAACAAGCTAGAAGAAGCTGCTGCCTCTCAGACCCTGACACACCCACTGGCCAATCCTTATCCCACACTTAAAGACCAGAGATAAGATTCCTTTCAGCCCTGGTTGATGACCATGCTGCAGGAGCTGTGCACTGTGGATCCCTGGGTGAGAAGCGTAGCAGCCAGAGATGGTAAGGATGGGTCTGAAGAGTCAGCGAGTGGAGGGGGGCAGCATCACAGAAATAAGGAAAAAAACAGAATAATAATTAAAAAATTAGGTTATGGAATAAACTGGGTCCCAGCAGAAGTGTGCTGGGTTGGAGTCGCAGCTTGGCATGTAAGACCAAAAAAGGCTATGCACAACATCAAGTGAAGTGGATGGGTCAAAAACAAAGGGAGAAAACCCCAGTTCTGGTCAGGATGGCTGGCTGTACTCCTGGGCCCCATGACCATGTATCCCCTAGCCCGGAAGATGTGTTTTCTTCGGGGAAGGGGAAGATTAGGACACTCCTCCAACCTTATCACAGGAGGTAAGCCATGGATGAAGAAGGCCATGGGCTAGTGGCAGAGGGGCTGGGAGGTCACCAACTGGCTGGTGGAATGGGACAAGCTGGGAGAAAAAGCTTCATTTAAAAAACAAAAATCAGGTTTGTATACTCCAGCCAGACCCAGCCACCTCACAGTCCCAACAGCCCATGACTACCAGCACTATCACTGAAACGGCTGCCATTTCCCATCCGTGTTTTGTCTTGGTCCTGTTTATCCCTCCCACCCTCCTTCACTGACACCGCCCTGGTGACTTGGCAGTCTCACACACATGCAGTATCCTCCTATAGAGGGGCAAGCTTCAAATCAACCACAAGGGTCACGGGGGGCAGTGGACCATAATGCCATCCCCCTATCCCAGACTGCCAATGGTAGCATTTCCCAAGTCCTAGCAGCCAACTTCAGCATGGAGGCTTTCTAACTATAGCACTTCTGTAAGCATTATATGAAACTTTGTGTTGGACCAGCGGCGTGGAGGGCAAAAAGGCACAGCGCACCTTACCTGCCTCCACGCTGGCAACCCAGGTTCAGGAACAGACTCTGGTTGCTGGGGGTGGGCTGGGGAAATGAATGAGCATCAATGGACTGCTCTTCTCCCCTGGGGAGGGAAGGCGTGTTGGCTCCACCAAAAGACTGCCACCAGGTGGAGGCATGGATGCAGTGCGGGATGGCAGCGGCAGGACTCTGCACAGCATACGTGCCTCTTTATGAACGCGCTGATGTGCATGCTCCAGATAAGGAAGGGGAGGAAACAGGAGGAACGGAGGAAGGTGAGGCAGGTATATATGTTGCCCTTCATGCAGACCAGCCTCCTGCTCCACTACCAGGACCCATCCGACTCAGATCTGGATACAAGATTCTGGGAGGGGATAGCCCTCCTCCTCCTAGCCCTGCCACAGGGAGCAATCCATGGGGGAACAAGAGCCAGACAAGGTAAGTCCTGGGGAGGTGGTCACTGCCGGGGGGTGGCGGGGACAGAGCAGATGACAGCCTAGCCTGCCTTGGCCCAGGAGTATACAACCTTGATCAAACAAGACATTGCGTGCTAAGTTTTTGTTTTCTATTTTTTAATTGCGTGTTTTCAGTGCATTGGTCATCTGTATTTCTGTTCAATTGGGTTTTTACTAAAGAGCTACTGACGCCTGAAAGAAAACGTTGAAAAACATAATAAGTAGGTCAGTGGCGGAGCCAGGTTTGGGAGCATTTGGGAGTCAGGGGGGGCCATGCATGTTAATCACGGGCTCCACAATGGGCACTAAACAGTGAATAAAGATGGTGGTGGGTGGCCACTACTCACATTGGGGCAGCCAGGAGAGGTGACCGCTCAGCCCCCTAGCTCCGCCAGTAGGTAGAATTCTGCTTGTATGCCATGTATATTCTAGATTTCTCTTCCCCATTTTTTATTACTGAGGAAATGTGCATGAATACATGATTTTATCCCTTACAGTTACTTTAAAGTTAATCTGTCTCTATAGCTTGCTCCATACTTCGTCGTAATGCTCTGTTGTGACATCACAATGTGTTGCCATGAGAGTAACTGTGATGTCACAAGCAGTGCCTTATGACCTCAGGTAGGGAGGACAGCAACAGAAATAGATGAACTTTTCTGGAGCAAAAATCCTGTTTTCATGCAGTTGACCTCAACAATAAATAATGAGGAGGAGGAGGAGGAGGAGGAATAAAGAACTAATGGGAAATACAAGCTGAACTTTATCTAACTATTATGTTTTGATTAAGTTCTCCTGAAGTTGTAAGCAGCTCTTTAAGCTAAAAATATGAAGACTTGCTTTCCTAATGATATGCTAAATGAGGTGGCCTTCCCCTGTAAACCTGACTTTTTCTTTTCACTAAGCATATTCACACTTCTAGAATGATTTAACCCCAAAATGTCTTAAATTCTGTACTTGATGCTAACATTACTGTAGATTGGGTTTGACTTTGTTTAATGGTTTTAGAATACATGTTCTGCCAGATTAGGAGGGTTGATTACCTGCTTTGGGAGTCATGCCAAGATCTGAGGTGCATGTCTGGTGTGCTAGGCTTTCCTGACTGGTCAGACGCATCCTCGGATATGCTGGTTATGTGATCCATCATGCTGACATGCCTGCCAGGACACCTTCCCAGCTCAGCATTTACCTGTGACTGCTTGCTAGCAAGCTACGCTGACGTAACAGTTGGCTGGGGTAAACCTTTGCATGCGAGCAGCACAAATGTGCCAGATTTGGTCAGCCTCCAGTACTGACAGGTAAAAGAAACCTGTTACTGTCTTTTCTACCAAATGTAGATGTATCACTCGCTAAATTGTCAGCATGTTGTTATCAGTGTTGAAATGCTGCAGAAATGAATTCTGACTCAAATTTCAATATCTTGTAGCCGTCCCAGTGGTGTGGAATGCTAAGGCACTGAGCACCTTACCTCCTGCGACGCCGGTGGCCTGTGTTTGGGAATGAAAATGGATTGCTGGGGGTTGGCTGGGGGGGGGGCTTTGAAAGGATCAAGCAGCTGCCTGGCAGCTCTCCTCTCCCGGATCTGAATAGTTGAACGCCTCGTCTCTTGGCTGTTTCCAGGTGGAGGCCTGGTGGTAGCCCACGGCAGCTCCAGGAGGCAGACAGAAATAAGGGGTAGAGGAGGGAGCTGTGGTCCCCGGACGTATAAGCACCTCCATGCACATGCGCCACCTGAGCATACTGCGACTGTGGACAGAGATGGGGAGAAAACAGGAGGAAAAAAGGAAGGCACAGTGGGGACATATGATGCCCGCACGCCGCACCTCCACCTGCCACATCACCTGGGAACCTGTCAGCGAATACTGGATCAAACCATTGGAAGGGGGGGATGATGGCCCTCCCTCTCCTGACCCTGGGAGGAAGGGAGCATCCGTCGGGGTACTAAGCCAAAAAGTAAGCCTGGGGAGATGCTGGACAGTGAGGGTGGTGGAGCTAGGCAGCTGGGAGCCCAACCCCATTGTGGTCATGGAGGATAAACAGAATATGGAAACAAAAATTCAGTATTGTTTGGATCTGTATGCCCACTAGCCTTGAAAAAGCCACTATTAACCGTAGCGAAACATTGGGGAATTACTGGTGGTCAGTAATCAGATCTGAATTAATGGAGTAAGCTGTTCTTTAAATATGAATTGGACCTGGAGTATGTTTCCATTCAGCTTGTTTTCCTGAACTTTATTCACTGCTCAGAGATTGGGGGCCCTTCAAAGAGCATTCGCTAAGTGAGACTTCTGGGAAGACAATGTGTTTGTAAATGATATTGCAGAAAACATAAGAATACATTTACAGAATTTTAGAATATATTGTGCAGACTTAAAAAAAAAACACACACAAAAATGGCATGTGTGAAATATAAATACAAAAGAAAAAAAAAGAATTACTGAAAACTTTTTGTTTGTTTGCTTCCACCTGCAGGTTTTGTCCTGGTGATCGGGTTAGTCACATTTTACCGGATCGGGCCCTTCTCCCACCTATCCTGGTCCTGCTACCTTAACATTGGAGCCTGCCTCCTGGCCACACTGGCAGCTGCCATGCTGATCTGGAACATTCTTCACCGACGGGAGGACTGCATGGCGCCCCTATCATTGTCATCAGCCGCACCCTCACTGCCCCCTTCAGGCCCCGGCTGGAAAATGACTATGTTGAGTCACCATGCTGAGGACTGCTCACATGGGGACCATGGTTACGGAACTCTGCTTTAAAAAAAAAAGTAACTTCAAGGAGCGATATGGAGGTGTCAGAACGAGCATGTGTACTAACATTTGAGAAAACTGGCTCCTGATTCCTAAGCTGTGCAATGTGTGTTTCAAACTCTCCATTAATATCTAACTGCAACCGGCTACAGAAGCACCGAGGACAGCACCACCATTTCTTGAAGGAGTCTGACAGACATGGGGCAGGGGTCATTTCCTGTGCTTAATGCAAAGACAAGACAATTGCTATGAAGAACCTTCAAAACAGACAAAACACCCACCTTGGAAAGAAGAGCTATCCCAGATGGTTTTCTCCACTACATACTGGAGTGTACCGACCCACAAGTATACCCTGCTTTTTCTGTGAGTTCTGTCACTACACATATTCTGTCAGTGACAGCAGCCAATAGCTACTTATTGAAAAATAAAAAACATCTCAGAGCCCTGGTAATTTAGAGGATGTAAGTGGTTCTATCACATGGTTTCAGACCGGAGTAACAAGATGTTGTTCCAAGCCTGGTGATTCTCTTACTGAAGAATGTAGTTACGAATTTTGTCTCAAACTCGCTGCTACACTCAAGCCTCTTCTAAACTGTTTGTGTATTTCAAGACAGTGTTCTGACTCAAATGCAACTTAATCAATCAACAAATAAACCCATCTTTATCTGTAAAAGACACCACTCTAGGATTCCAACAATGCATCATTACGTTACATAAATGAGACAAGATAACGTGCATGCTGATGTCCTAGTTACTGTTTTTTTTTTTTTTTTTTAATAGCATAGTGGAGATTGGCTGGAAACTGCAGACAGAGGTTCACCAGGTATAAATGAAAGTTAAAACACCAATTCAAACAAAATAAATACACTATCTTGCTGGCTTTTCCAAACACCCCTAGGATCTGTCTGATATTCTTATATAGTGACTGATGCAGCCTAGGTGCAGCTGCCACAAATGCAGACCAGATTTTCAAAATATCCACATGTACAAGATAGCCTCCCAGAACTCCAGTCTACCCAGCTGGAGAAAGTAGTAGAAGGAGGAACTCATAGGAAATCAGATGCTGTATCTCAGATGGGCTATCCTGGGTAAACAAAAGTTGTAAAAAACAAAACAAAAAAAATCTGAATATCTATTTTTGGGCACAACACTATCTGCTCAGAATTTCAAGGGTGATTATGTGACTTATAAGAATAAAAACATCTAGTGATATCCCTAGATATTGTGGGCAGATCATTTTCTGCCACGAAAGAGATATATTAAAATCTACTGACACAGTGAATCTGCATGGAAAAATGTTCTGAAAATCTGACCCTGGGCAGTGTTTAGGGGATTTCAGAAGGGCATGAGAACAGCCAATAAACCCTCCCAAAACTCCTCAGAGAGCAGTTTGGACTATACGGAACCAAAGGGTCTTCTTGTTCTCATGGGTATCTGAGGGAATACCCAGAGGACAAAAAGACAGGTTTCCAAGGCCAGGTTTTCTGCAGGGTTTCTGCATTTTTCTCCCCTTTTTGGAATATTAGTTTTAAAACCCTGGGTTTGGTGTCTAATTTCTACACATAGGGCCCTATGCATTACTGGAACCAACACGCATCAGCAGGGATGCATACCAGGCCGTGCAGTTAGGTGCCATGTATCCGGCCCTGCCGGATACAGCACCATGATGCACAACCCCCAGCCATGTAGATTCACGCATGGGTGGGCCAGCTGGGGGGATGGACCAGGGCCAGACTGTGGGCTTCCGGTCAGAAGTCCTGATCCCCCCCCACCGTGGATCCCTTGCTCTGTGGGTGCAGAGGATCATGGGATGTGGCAGCCCGCATATGAGCTGCCATGTGCCCCATGGTATACTAATGTATTGCCTCCTAATTGCCACTGCCATCTAACAGTGCACCACAGCCATCCTCCTATGCCTCTCTGGCATGGAAGAGGGCTGGGATCTGTGACTGCAGGGCACCATCTATCTGCTCCCTGTGTACTCCAGTCTGGGGGGTGCATCCATAACCGCAGCCCTCTGGCTGGCTTAATGGAAAGCCCTCCCCCCCAACACTGGCCCAGCTGAGCCTATCTGGCATTGTGTTTGCCACACTCTGCTGACCCAGCACGGGCATACCTGCCATTTGTGCATTCATGGGTGTCCGCTGGACAACTGGGATGTTTGCGGCCTTATATGCTGCATATCGTGGCATGTAAGGCTCTTTATAAATGGGGTCCATGCAGAGTATCCAATGTTTTCAAGTTTAATAGACCAAATGAATCCACGCTTTGATAAAGTGTAAAAATCATTGTATGTGCAGGTGAAGGAAGTATGGCCTGCTGGGTAGAACACAGGCTTGGGAGCCAGAAGACCTGGATTCAAATCCCACCAGAGCTACCTGCTGTGTGGCCTTAAGAAAGGCACCTGACGCCCTGTGCTTCAGTGCCTTCCAGATGTAAAACTGGGTAGAAGGGCCCCACTGAAAATGAAATGCTGCATCTCAGTTGAGCTACCGTGGGTAAATAAATTGTTAAAACAATTGTCCAAGTGTACAGATCTCTAGTGTACGCGCTTCGTTTAGCAGTAACCATCTGTTTACATCTGGTAATGGGGGGCTCCCCTTTCCTATCCTTAGAATGCCAGTTTAAGAACTCAGTAGTGTCATTTATAGTCTAGAGGGCAAATTACAGTCACCCTTGCTTTGTAATGCTCTGCTGAGAATGGGCTGGCCCTTATCCTCTGAGGTCCTTCAGATATTTGAAATTACAATTCCATTCAACAGAGATGGTAGGCACTACGCCTGGCCTGATCCACATCACAGTAATGGTGTTCATATTACTCAAGTATTTTGTTATGTAGCAAAGCATAAAAATAAGCAGGTTTGCATAGCAATTTGCTATCCCAAAAAAAAACTATTTGCTAATCAATCAAGTGCAGCCTCGATTTGCAGAAGTTGCTAATCAATTGATTTGCTGCATTGCAGTAAACATTTCTGAATTCCTGTAATATTTTCCTGACACTGTGGTAAAATGACAGCACTGTGGTAATTTGCATTGCAGTTTGGCACTTTATTCCACAGTTGCACTCTTCTGGACTGTATCTTATGGATACAAAATAACCACTTTGTGAAACTGCTCCTCAGACCTGGCTATCTGCTAATCCAAATTTTGTTCCTTGGCAAAGAGTGCTTGCTAATCAAGTTTCCAATGCTAATTTATGCCTTGTGAAAAAGTTTCTTTGCAATTTCACCACTAGTCTAAAAGTAAGGGTTTACTGTTCTAAGTAACTAAACAGCTCAGTTGCCCTACTCATTGGGTAGTGTGACAGAGTTAATTTATTTCTGAATCAAACCAACTAGCAGGGCTGCAGCTATGAATTTTGGGGCCCCGGACAAGTCACTTGAAATGGGCCCCTGTTTCCCAAACCAGCTAATGCCAGGGGTAATGCCAGCTCCTCAGGTGGGCCCCTCCTGAGCTCAGGGCCCCAGACTACTTCCCCACTTTTCCCCCCATTACTGCAGCCCTGCCAACTAGCACAGTGAAACTGGAGATATATTGCCTACAGTATGCTTTTGATGCTGCCTGTGTGGATTCTGGTTAATAGATCACTCTTGGACTTCATCCTCCCCAAAGAGGAACGCCTGAAAGTCATTTACATTTAAATGTATGTTAAAGAGAGCCAAATACCTGGGCCGACCCTCCAGCACAGCCGTAGCACTACTGCTCGCGACAAGGATAAACCCGGGTTCAGGAAAGAGCCCAAGTAATGGGAGGGCCAGCAAGGGGAGGTGAGAAGAGCATCACAGAGGATGCTCTCTACTTCGAGAAGGAAGGGTGTTCAGCCTCCACTGCACTACTGGCACCTGGGTGACCACAGGTGGTGGTGCCATCAGAGCCGAGGATTAGGGAGGGAGGATGCCGACGTGCTCTGATGCGCCACACACACACTCACAAGCATGAGCTTGCATCTGGAGTTCATCTCAGTGTTGGCGGGGAGAAAACGGAAAAATAATTCTAACTGCTGCAGGAGGACGTCCATTCCTCACCACAGACTCCATACTGCTGGCCATGACGCTCTCTTCCCTGTCCACTAACCAAGTCTCCGTGAGGGGTAGGGTCCCCTCTGGTGGCCCAGCCTTGGAGGGTAAGCCAGGGTGTAAGGAAGAGAGGTAAGACCCAGAGAAGGCAGGTGATGGGGCTGGATGAGTGGAGGTCAGACCAATGGGGGCCAGTCAGATTGGGGGGGAGGAATAAAGCACACTAAATTCAATAAATAAATAAAAAGACAGCCAAATAGACAACGTCAGTGATACCACATGTTGTACTGGACCAACATGCAAGTCTCAGTGCACAGGTTCTGGGTCTACACAGGATCCTTCTTCAGGTGATGGCCTGTGCTGTGCAGACTCAGAAGCCTGTGTACCGAAAAGTACATGTTGCTGCAGTGAACGGTATCCCAGCAGCTACTCAGGCTATCTGTACATGGACCAATCTGACAACAAGAAATGTTAATCTAAGCAGTCAACTCAGTTGGATTTTAGCTATTCATTTGGTCTGTGATTCCTTTGTTCTTGGCAACAGCACATTGCGCTGCAGCATGGGAGACCCAGGATCGGGAGTGACCATGCATTTCCCTCTCCCTGGATCAGTGGAGCACAAATGTATGTGAGAAGAGATGTGTGTACTGTGGTGGGGGAGGACTTAGCATGCATCATTAAAAAGCACCCCTTAAGTGCAGGTCATGAGCCTTGTCTAAGATCACTTGCCCACGCCCCTCAAAAGGCACCAAATGGTGGTACTGACGTGACCATAACAAAGACTGGGAACAGAAGAATCCACATTTTAAACCATTCCATCATTAAATATAAAGTTGTCTGCATTTCTCTCCATTATAATAAATAATGAGGGCGCATTAGCAACATCAACATTAAAACCCTGCTTTGTAAATCCTTCTGCATCGTTGTGTTCCCCCATAGTGCTGGAGAATTTATTTATTTTCAAAGAGGTGTTGTTATTTTCCAAACAGAGAAGCGCAATAGCGTGTGGAGCAGGACCAACAGTAATAAGAGGATAACAAGACATGTGACTCCATCTTGGAGATTTCTTGTGCTACAAACCGTTCAAGTTTCATTGTCATAGTTTACGATGTTACCAGAAACCCCAGAATGAAATCGCAGCCTTGTTATATCTTGTCGCCCTTCTGTTATTCCATTTGTGCTGGCTGAGCTGAAAAACAACAAATCTTGCAGCACAGCACTCTCTTAAACAGACACCTTTCTCCTCTCCCTGCTAATCTCAGGGTCATTTTTATTTCTCTCCTAAAACCTCGAGGAGGATTTTGGCCAGTCCAGAAAAGGAAAGGTTTATTATACCCAGCAGCTAAGTGTATCATTTATTTTGTTTCTTCAGAGAAGCTATCTTGTTTTGTTGATCGGAAAAGGAGCTCATAAACCCCTTTTCAGTGCAGCAACACAGTCTACTATGCCACATACAAACTGGTACACTGGTGTACAATGGACGTAGCACAGAAAGGGCTAAAGAAAAAAACACAAAAAAACTATATAAGAAAAAAAACATACTGAACCTCAGTCTAACTCTTTGTTCCTTAGATGTCATCTGCACCAGCTGCAAACTGACACTGGACATCCTAGCCCCCTGCTTGTGACGTTAAAATAATTTCGAGAGCAACAGATTGCTAAGTCACTAGTCAAGGATTTGGACTCCAGGGGCTGGACATTACAAGGGACTAGTTGCCAGCAAACAGACTGTTAAATGCTGTGATTTCCAGCCTGCTGCACTTTGCAGCAAGATGTGGCACTCCAGTGCAGGTAGACAATTCATGAAACACATACTCCATTGTTTTGTGTATTTTTTCTTATTCATTTATTTATCAACCTTCTACCCCACCGGCCCCCTTCTGACCTGGTCCTCCCAGTCCCATCACCCACCTTCTCTAGGATTTACCTCTACCTGGGTATCCCCCATGGCACAGACCCCATGGTAGGGCTTTTGAGGACGTCTTAACAGCAACAGAGCAAAATTAAGATCTAGGGGAGGTGCCTAGTTGGTGATGCAGAACCTGCGGAGAACTGGTCTTCATCTTACCACAGTCGGGAGGTGTTTCTCTTGGTATACTCCCCAAGGGCCACCAGTCATGCAGTAATGCACATGCATGCATACAGAGGTGTGTAAGTGTTTGAGGAGGGGCTCTTCCCCAAGTGAGTGCTTCTACTGCGTGGCAGGCAAGCAGCAGGAGACAGCATTCCCCGTCGATGAGGAGACAGCCGTACAAATGATGCTCAATCCTCTCTTCCCCTGCCAGCCCTTGGGTGACCTGAGCCTCTTCTCAAACCCAGGTCACCAGTGTAGCAAGCGGTAGTGCTACCGCTGCTCTACCCAGCTTGCTTCATCCTTGTTTTTTTTTGTCCACCTATAGAGCAAAAATCTAACCTCAAGCAGACATAAAGGGAAAAAGTTTGGAAAAATCTGATTTTTTTTTAACTGTACTGCAGTTGTGGGGGGGGGACAATTTGGGCATACTGAATGTCCAGCAGCAGGTACAAAGAAGAAGAAGAAGCTGCTTAAGGAAAGGGAAGTTGCTTACTGTAACTATAGATCTTCAGGAATATTTTCTCCATTGAGCTGCACTCTTTGGTCTTAGGGCCAGATCCATCAGGACCCTGTGGGAGCAAAACCTTTAAGTGAGGTACTGGGAATGGTGACAGCAGCCGCGCATGTGTGACACCGCGCAGAAGAGCCAATAACCACCGAGGACATCCGAACTGCCTCAGTTCTGTTGGCAAGGAGAGTGAAAAAACAATTACCATGCTTAGAAAAAGAATGCAAAAAGGAGAAAACAGAGACAAGAAACAACCAAAAATAAATGACTACCACCCTAAAGGAAAGCAAGGGAAGAGCTTCTCATTCTAAGATCCTACTCCTCTCCCATCCATTATAATAGGGGACTGGCTGAAAGGCCTTATGGACAAAAATAGGAGGATATGTCCACATGGTCCAAGATGGGCTCAAAAGTGATGAAAAGAAACATGCTAGCGAGTACCTAACAGCTACACCCCACACTTGTGAGGTGGTATACAATATGGACCAGGAATTCACCAGTCCGAGAGCACCTGAGGTGCTCTGTGTGAAGAGCTATAAAGCATTCAGAAATAAGTGCTGTATCCCATGGATGTAGGATGTTCAGATATTAATGAACCAGGGTGTGTACTTCAATAAGTCTGGATTCTATAATCTGCACAGAGCAGGGGAAAAGCACAGAAAAAGAGTCTCCCTACTTAAGACACTATAATAAAAGACTAAATGCTTTGTCTCCTATAAAGGAAAAAAATGAGAAATCAGGTCAATGGCTGATGCATCAGAGGGCATAGAGATGTCTCACAGCCATGCAGAAGGGCAATGTGAGCTGGACTAATGTGAGGTCGATTAGTGATCTGAGATTAGAGAGAACCCAACATAGAGAGACATTTTTATGGAACAAATTATTTCTATCACCTCTAGAACATGCAAAAAGGTATTTAAGCAGGCAAGTCATAAGGTTACATGGGATACAGACTAACTGGTCAAACATAAAGTTAGCTCCCTGCCCAAACACTGTTGGTCGGCACAATCAGGGGAAAAGAGCGGGTGCCATGTCATTTGCAAAAACAAAGTAATAAAAATAAAAAAAAGGCAGGTGCATAACATCAGTGCTGTGAAATGATTTTATTGGAACCAACACTCACGGAATGGAGACCCCAGCACTTTGAAATATTTTCTTTTTGAATGTTCTAAACTATACAGTAAATTAATTGACTCCAGTCCTTTATTAAACACCTATCTCAGAAATCAGTTATAAGAAATAATGTCAAATTTTACTGACCATTTTATATACGGTCACTGTGACTTTAACTGCTGCATTTGAAAGAGAGCTTGTTGTTCATGGACGCTGCTTCCTGATGAAGCCCTGCAGCAGTGCAAGGTACTGAGGCATTCATTCTGTTGGTTGCAATAAAATCATTTCACAGTAAAGCAAGTCACAATCTGTCATCTTGCAAGGGTGCTCTCAATTGGGAATGGAGACATAGGGGTTAACCCACTGAGAATGTACCTCACTGATCAGAGCAGACAAAGGGATGCACCCCTTCAGGTCACGGGAAAGAAGAGGATAGAGTAGTGGCAACAGGGTTGCATTTTCCTGGTTAACGAATTTTCATGTTCTTCACAGAAAAATGAAGTTCTCTCTGAGCTTTCTTTATTTTTTTTTTGTTATAAACAAAGGGTACTGGAATAAGACTGCACCCAATGGGGGACGCTAAATAAAATGAAATTGTCTCTGACAGGCTAACCATCACATGGTACCCTGTTAATTAGGTAAGCCATAGGAGCTAAAAGCCCTGGCTTTACATCCCCATTCAGAGAGACAGAGAAAGAGACAGAGAGAGAGAGAGAGAGAGAGAGAGAGAGAAAGACAGAGAGAGGGCGAGGGGCGGTGGATAGTTGAATACGGTTTTATGGAGAAGATTTTCTTGAAGCTGTATAGTAACGGTAGGTAATTTCCTTATCTTCCAAGATTCAGTCTTCTCAGCCACACTCTTTGAAGGAGTAACAAGCTTCCGGTGGAATAGGATGAAACTGGCTCAGTCTTAGAGGTGAACAGGCCTCAGTCCTCAGAAGAGGAAAAATGAGGAAGGGACACACCCATAGGCAGGCTGGGCAAGTGCGGCTTGTCTGGATGGTCCAAAGGGATAGCTGGCTCTGACAACTGCTGCAACCCCCAGTGAGGGAAAAAAAATAAAATTCCCCCAAAATAGGGCGTTCAGGGCTTTGCAGTGAGTGACTAGGCCTAGTCAGGACAGATGTAGCCATGACATCTGTTGTAGGCAGATACTGCAGAATGTGAGGTCACCTCCAAAGTGTCCTACAATGCCCTGGTCTGGTACTATGCTCCCTTCATTCCCTTTGAAACTATGCCAAGGCTGGCCCTTACCCTGTCTCTTGCAGGCGTCTTAGATAACAAACTGTACATCTGAGACCACAAATGTCTTTGGTAAGCTGTCATGCGTGCCAGGTGTGATGCTATGGTCAGTGAAAATGTAGCTGAAGTGAAAACTTTCCATCCCAGAGTGTTCACCTGCCTGCAGTCAGAAGGTGGTGGGATGGCCTAATCTGAGAGATGGTGATGCCTCCAGTTAGTCTGGAGGGATGTCATCTCCACCATGGGGAGACTGATTTCTCTGGGAGCTCAAATCCAATTGAAACTAAATACCTTATCTGGAGACCCATCAGAGCATGGGGAATGGTGAAAAATTGTCTCCAGGCACCCACTGTAGCCTGTCCCAAGGCTATACGACAGGGAGAGATCACCACGGCGTCCTTACTTGTCAACGTCAATAAACCCTACAGCACAGCTGGGCCAGTTCAGAGACTCCTGCATCTCCCTCATGAACAACTGGAAGAGAATGCCTTCTGCTGCAGGAGAAGGGGGGGGGACATGGAAAGAGGTTTTTTTTTTCCATATATTTTTTTACTCCCTCAGTGAACTCTTCAGCTTCTCTCCCTCCTCCCCTCTGCCAGCACACACCTCCCTTGGACTGACCATGCAGCTTGTCCCCCACAGCTTGCTCCCTGTGATGGGGTGGAGAGGGGAGGGCCATTTCCCCCCTTGTACCCAAGTCCAGTTTTGCTCCAGGCACCCAGGTGGTAGAGCAGCTCGGGAGAGGAACGCAGGGCTTTATCATACCTCAGGATCTCTTTTTCCATTTTCTCCCAATCCTCTGCCAGGGCTTCACTTTGTAAACATGGCAGTGCGCTTGTCCTGCAGATCCACAGTCCAGTCTTTGAGGCACTCATTGCTTGTACTGCTACCAGGCCTCCACCCAATGTCAGCCAAGGGCTGCTATGGCTGCCACTCCTTCCCCAGGAGAGGAGAGCTCTCCTAGGGACACACAATCCTCTCCCATCCTGCCAACCCCCCTGGCAACTTGTGCTCGATCCCGAACATGGGTTGCCAGCATGGTTGGAGGTAAGATTTTGCTCTCCACATCACTTGGTTAGATCTGGATAGAGGGTTTGTTGTTCTCCCAGAAGGGCAATGAGGGTGAGGAGGCTAAAGGGAAAGTTGTTACATCTCCACCTGCATTGAGACTGGCAGTAGCAGAAACACTGGTGTCAGGCCAAGCCCTGACACCACAATTGGTGTCAATGACAGGGCCTGATCTGACCTAACACTGACAGCCCCACCAACTCTGATTGTGGCACAGACGCCAAAAATGTGGGAACTGCTGACACCAAGTTTTATGTCAAAACCATCACCAACAGCAGCAATGACTCTGATGCCAGCACCTGTCAGTATTGACACTGTTAACAAAAATGTTGGCACCAATGACGGCACTGACCCCAATGACCGAGTGGTTCAGTGCTCAAGGCTACTGGATCATGGTGGATGCCCCTCTAACGGCCAAGCAGGCACTGGAGGTCTGCCTGATGTCACCATCTGAGACTGCATCACAACCCCAGTATGGTAAGGGAAGGGAGAGCTCAGAACCTCAACTGGATCCGAAAGAGTGCCAAGGGGACTGGGGAGGGGGAGCGGCAATCCAGTGACCTACCTTGAAACCCATGGCTCTAAATCCTGTCCCTTAAATCTGGGACTGGCTGTTCTAGTCTCTGGCCTTGTAGCTCCTGCAACCGGTAGTCAAGAGCAGGACAGGCATCCCAGGTATCCATACTATGAGCTGGTTCGAGGTAGGAGAAACAAAGTAAGAGCTGGTCAGCGCAGGCAATATTTTTTGCCAAACATGAAAGGCCAGAAAAGTGCCCTAAGGGTTTCAGTTAGCACTTGTGTGAACAAGGCATATTTTCCAAAAGAAATAATCAAATTTACATGAAGAGACGACAAACAGAGGACTTGGTGGTTTGGTTCCCATGGTATGCACTCGATGGCAGGAAAAACAAAACTGAGGCAGTTATGACATCATCTAAGGTTACTGACTATGACGAATGATGTTGCACATGCACTGGTACTGTCACTGTTGTAGGCTCACTGACTAAAGCCTTTGCTCCTGTGGAGTCCTAGTGCCTCCAGCCCCCATGATCAAAGAATGAGGCTATATGGAAAAGATTGATTTCTGAAGATCAGGAGGTTTGTGTGCAAGTGCTCGTGGTAATAACGAATGACGAGAGAAAAGATATGGAAAATACATAGAAAAATGTGTCTCTGTGTTATGCCTTTTGAACACTCCCCCAAGACATTAGTAGCTCTATGAGCTGACTATACACTATGGATGAGATGGAATTGGAAGCCCTCCCCAAAAAAAAAATGTATTAAAAATTTCTTTTAGTCCTGGCAGACTATTTACTATGGATGAGACAAAAATAGTTGATAAATAAGCACTCCCTTGATGCTGACCATTTCCGTATCTTGATCGTCACTGTAACAAAACAAAATTGGAGAATGATGTTCCCTGTCTCTTAAAGAGGATGTAAACTTTGAACCTCGTGAGCATACTGGGACCAGGAGGTCCAGATCTATAAAATCACCAGCTTTGAAAATGTTCAGTATTCATGTTCACCACAAAACTTTATCTTTTTGATCCTTCTCAAAGCAGACCAACAATTTGCTAGTATTTGTATCCCAGAAAACACCCTGCGGCTGATATAATCAGTGACACCAGCTCCAGAGGACTTCAGTGACAGCTGGCAAAGTAAGCAGCAGCCTGCAAGGTGCTAAAAAAGAAAGTAAAAAACCTCTGAGGAATGAAACTGGCTATTAAAAAGCGGCAGCCCAGTTTTAAATCCCTAAGCCTGACTGTTTTCAGTTAGTTAACAGTAGTTATTTTGTGTCAAGTCACTGAACACCGTAGCTCCCGAGTGTCCCTTTAGGCTGAGAGTTTCTTTCAAGTTTCCCGGCTTTTTCTAATCTCTTATTTCTTACCCCAAAAGGGAGAGAAGGTTTTCTCCCCCCATCGGGTTTGTCGGCGGTGGTGGTAGCAGCTGGGGAAGCAGCAGCTATGCAGATCATGATGTACTGCGAGTTGCAGGACCTATCCAAAACCACTTTCTCCCTTAAAGAGGATAGGGACCATATTGGAGAACTGCAAGGCTCTGTGTAGGTCTAGTCAGCCATGCTTCCACTCCTAGAACAGTCTCTCTCTCGATCCAGTCTATTGTCAGTTACAGACAGAAGCCACACTGAGGAACATGAAGGGGTAACACAGGTTCTGTGAGACAACAGGAATCTCAGCTAAGTGTACTTGGTTATATTACGCAGTATTACTTGGTTTCTGTAGACAGAAGAAGGTGCTAGACCCATCGTGACTGTCTCCTTCCCCCCCCCAGTGGGGGTAAAGTTCCTAGAACCCAAACAGATACTTGTCCATCTGTCTCTTAAATTTGTTAAAATCAGACATCGACCAGGTGCTGTGGCAGGCTGTTCCATAATTTACAGGCTCTTATAGTAAAATAAATTATCCCTTTTACTGGTAAACACCCTCTGGACTCTCAGTTGCTTATTATGTGATCTTAAGAAAGTTGGTCTAGTAACAGGAATAATATATTGGGTTAAAAGTTGTTCATTGCACAGAACATTGAAGAGCATCAAAAGATCACCTCTCATCCTTGTGGTCTCTAGCTCAAATCAGAACTCTAATGCTGACCTAGTGGCGTCAAGGGCTAAGGCACTGGACCCCTTACCTCACACCTCGCTGATGACCTGTGTTCAGGAATGAGCTTGGGCCATCGGAGGTCATGGGGGGAAGGGCGTGGAGCTGGATGGAGCTGCCAAGAGGCATCTCTCTTCTCTGGGGAGGGAAGGTGGTGTCCTTTGCCTCTTGACTGCCTCATGGTGGAGGCCAAGGGGCAGTGCAGGCCAGAGGGAGCACTAGGCACTAGGCCAATGGGTGGTCAGAAGGGGCCATTACCAGGGCTGTAGTACACCTGCATGCCTCCACATGCATGCGTCTCTACTCCTAGGGCCCCAGGGTAAAATTGGGAAGAAAAATGGAAAAAACATGGATCCTCTGGCCACAGGATGATGCCCGACTCTCTGCAGGCTCAGCTCCAGGACTGGGCATAGGGTAAGCCCCAGTAATTCTGGGATGTCAGGGCTGGTGGGGCCAGTTGGGCTGAAGGGGGCACCGGCAGAAGGCGATAAATAGTCACAAAAAAAAAAAAAATTGAAATCTAGTTTGAAGAAATTTAGCTCAGCTAGTCTGTCAGGGTAGGACAAGCCTCTTAGTTGGGTTATTAAGTGTGTTACCCTTCTCTGTATGTTATCTAGTATAGTGATATATTTTCTAAGATATGAGGACCAAAAAGATGCTGCATAATCTAGGTGGGGTCTTACGTATGCTTTATAGAGCGGAATGATACATGTTTCACCTCTCAATACAAATGCCTTTCTGATTGACCGAATCAATCTAGTAGTCAAAGTTACCTTCCTGTACTGATCACTAGATGTAAAGTCGCCATTAATAACGTCTCCTCTGTTTTGCTATTAACAGTCCTGATGTTCACTCCATCATTAGTGTATGATGATCTTTGAGTATTCCTACCGAGTTGTTATGGGCCAGAAAACTTCAAAACCATCATTTCAATTTCCACAAATAATTCTGTTAGTTAACAGAGTTGTGGATCTGGGGAATTCTGGAGGCCACTGAGGAGGAAAGAGAGTCTCAGATACTGGCTCCAAAGAGTCACTGCAAGTACAGGATATCTATATATACACCAAAAACAAACGACATACACAGTGCTGTCAGGTCTCATTCATTCTGAGGCAAGCCTCACTTCTTACAAAAGAGAGAATCACAATGCACTTCAGTCGGAGATACCGCCCGTCCTCTTTTCCCTGCAGGGCACTTATTTTGATGTGCTGACCCTGACAACTATGCATACGGCACTATACATACTATAAAATGCACTCACTGCTTACGTGACTGTGACTGGGATCAAAAATCCAGTGAACTCCAGCTTCCTGGAAACACTGGCTTTTGAACAGAGTAGTTTTGAAATCAGTAGGATTTTAAACTTGTTGGGTTCTTAAGAATCTCTCTCACAGATCTACATCAAACCCCCCTCTACATGGTGCTGCATTACCTTGCTGTTGTAAAGCTCTCTTTGGTGGTTTCCGCAGCTGCTCAGTAAAGTAACTTGCACCTAATAAAAATTCAACTGCAAGGGCCGCCTAACGGCCCAGCAAAGTGTGCTGTGCTTCTGTGACAGCAACACAGGTTTGAGAACAGATTCAGGGAGCCGGGATCGTGGCAGCCAAGGTTTGAGAGTGCTACCCAGTGCAGTGCAAGCCAGCCTAGGAGGGGGATAACAGGTTCCACCATCAAAGTGGCCCCTTGTAGTGGACCAGGGGGCCTGCTCTCTTACAAGGGTAACACCTGCGCACACAGGTGAGTTGTGACATGCAAGACTGACAGACTCACCCAATGTTGGGAAGGCGTAAAAAAGGGGAGTGAAAACCACAGCACCATCGTGGTAACAGTCAGTGGCAGACTTGGGCCTCCCACAGTGGATCCAACACCATAATCTGTCTAGGTGACAGGATAACAAAGAACGAAGCTGATGCGGTCACCATGGGGAAGACAACAGGCCCGGGATGATGGCAGCACAGGACAAAAAAAGCTATATGGGGGAAAAAAAATCCCACTGCAAGATTACTGTTTTACTGATTGCTGCATGGAAATGAGAACATGCTGCCCCATGCTGAAAACAGAAGACATTCTACCAAACTAACAATAATTTCTTTTTTGTGTTAGTTCCTCCATTGTAAATAAGTGACAACATGAAATAAAACAAAATACTATATTGGGAATCTCTTCAGCATCACATATTAGACTATAAGGGTTAAAGAAAAACAAAGTCGATCTCTGAATGATCTTGGAGTAGATTCTCTGCCCGAGCCTTGGCATTACGTATTCTAGCTCGCTTGTTACAATTCACAGTAAGACATCAGTAAAATACATTGCTTTGGATGTCCAGTTTCAGCAGGAAGGTAACAGTACTTTGGAATGCACTTTCCAAGGACATACTGTGGAATTGTTCCTAAATCCTAAAAAAAAAGTCATCAGCTACAGCGTATATACATCATTTACCTGCCAGTTCAAAGGGAAACACACACACACACACTAATGTAAAGCGGTTCTCCCCCTAAACCCATTGCAGAGCTCACTGATAATAATTTAGCCATCTGCATGCAACACACAGTACTGGTGCTATTCCCTATGCAGCCTCTTGTTACATGGTGCTTCCTTCAGCTTTCACCAACTCAGTGCTCATTTACAACAAGGCTCTTGAAAAAAAATTAACAACAAAGAAAGTGTTCATTTTCAACCCGTCTGAAATACATTTCTGTATACAGGGACCAATACTATTCTGCCGCTTCCTAGAAGCCAGATCGATTCCTGAGTTTTGTTTTTTTTTCACTTTCTTTTTCAGCACCATGCAGACTGCTAACCACTCTGCTGGCTATCACTCAAGTCCCCACACCTGGTGTCATGAATGGCGTCGGCCACAGGGACTTCTAGGATACAATTACGAACAAGATTGCAGGCCATTTCTGTCAGGATGCACCACATAAAAAAGTCTGTTTTTATGATGGAAAGGAACAGAATGTTCAACAGCTGGCAGTTTAGTAGCTTGAGACCTCCTCGTCTCAGTGCACTCATGAGGTACGGCATTTACATCCCCTTTAAAGAGATGAGCTGAAGCCAGCAGCACAACAGCCCTGTCCTCGCCTCTGCCATCATCTGAAAACTTCACTGCACCTTGTCAGAAAGCACAAATCAAGCTGGCTCTTGACTTTTGTGCTTGGTGTACCTTTAGGACCTTTAACAATGTAAAGAAATGTTAACTTAAAAAATGGACAGGAGACAACACTAAAATATATATTTAATGGAAGTCTAGGTCTACTATGGTGTCTTCTGCCTCATGTAACTTTTATTACAGGGCATGGTGTGCTTTTAAGTGGTTGATTTTTTTAAGCTGTTATAATATTTAAGATATTATATAATTACTGCTAATATTGCAATAACCATATTACAATGTGCATCCAAACTATCAGTTATATATATATCACATAATGGTGTAATACTTTGTATTACTATGTTCACGATAGATTTATAAATAAATCTGCAAAAATTTTTTTACTCATTTTCTTTATTTACAATAACTGTTTGGAGGCAGCAGTATTTCTAAAATTCTCTGAGGAGTAAAATATCATTCTTTGATGAACACGTTCATTAAAAGTTCATTTTGGTTTCTCTAATGAGTAAATGACAGAAAAATGCATCAGGACCCACATCCACAGTGATCCGGCGTCTGTCTGATTGACATGGTGCAAAGACATTCAGCTTCTCACTGGCAGTGAGGCTGCTGTGACAGGCCTGTATGAATGGACGGGTCCATTTTAACCATGCTGTGTACCTTCAATATGCAATTTCAAAGTCTGATCCCTGACTTCCACCCGAGGCCTGTGACATTTAAACAATGTCAAGGAGGTGACATACTCAAACTGCTGCACCCTCTACAGGCAGATACATGAGCAGTGAGGGCATAATAATGCAAAGGCACTAGTTCAAATGTCACAGGTCCATCCCAGTGGCACTGGAGACAGATTGTTGCACTTCCGAGTTGGGGACCTGGGTTCACACTGCAGTTCAACTCCCTTAACTGAGCTGGTGGAATCCTGGGTGAATTAGTGCACCTAGACTCTGGGAGGAGAGCAATGCATGTTCTGCTGTAGTTGTGCCTCCTTTGGCAGGCTATGGGTGTCACAGGTGACCACATGGTGTCCTGCCCTCTCCCTCCAAGGTAAGGTACAGAGAGGACAACTCAATGTAGGGGTGGAGGGCATGGCCAACAAGGGTTAAAACATGGTGGAGAAGAAGATGATTGGGACCACCCATGCCCCAGCAGCCTGCGTTGCAAACACGGAGAAAACAGACAAAAATGGGATCATGGCTAATCCTCTAATGGTACTATAGACTCTGATTAATCTACTTCACCACAGTGTTCTAGTGGGCAGAATTTGCTAAGACACAAAAAACATACTCAAGTGGATGAACACAATACAGAAGACCCAAACAACAAAACAAGGTGGAAAAAGGCAAGCCCAATATTTTAGTTATTAGTATTTGAAGCCAGACTTTTCCAGTAATTAAATAAAGATAAAGGACTTTATTTATCCTTTTAAACTTTTTTTATGGAATTTTCCACAAAGAGAGCAAGTATACTTAAGAATCAGACTAAGGACAGTAACTGGTCAGGATAACATGTAACAGCAATATCAATGGCTACATAACTCAGAAACAGCCCAACTGCCCTAGAGCAGTGTCCAGGAGAAAAAGTTCAGTAACGTAAATCCGTAGGGTTTGGCACTCTCACCACAGGATATAAAACATAAGCCCAAAAGTTTAAGTGCCAGATTTCATCACACCTTGCAGGATTATAGGGTGTTAGGTGGGAGGCTGCAATGTGCTCAAAAATGCAGAATATGAGAACGATAGCCCAGGCTCAACTAAGTTAAGCTAGTACCATACACTCATAGGCATCAAATTGGACACCTTGTATGGGGAAAGAAACAGTCAACAGGGAATGTTACATTCACAAACTCAGCAGTGTACGTTAGTACACTATCTTAACATGTCAACATTATCTTCACAAGACTACAGGACCTAAATAAAGAGCTGCTCCCAAACATGAGCAGCCCACAGGAACTCTTATTTGAGTTCACCACCAGAGACAGTCCTCAGGAAGATACAGCAACACAGGCCCCTGTAACAAAACACTATGAAGACAGTGGAAGGTTTATTTCCAGTTCTTTGAAAGTTCACTTTTTCTCCGTCTATATCCTGATCTCTGGGGATTCCGATGCTGGTGTCGCAAGCTTCTCTGTGAAGTTCTGCGCCACCTCAGGATTGGAAAAAATATGAATTTAATTATGGCAGGAAATCTGAAGCCAAGCAAGGAAGAAAAGCTGTGCTGACTGTCCCTACCTTAACAGCATTTCCATTATCACCTGCAGCTGCCTCTTTCTGTCTTGTGTCTGAGAGGAAAGATTGGGGAAAGAAATCCCAACATGCTCCCCTCCCAGACAATGTTCCCACGGGTTCTATCAAATTGTTGTAGAGGGATTCTGGCCTCTGGGTTGGAGAGCATCCTTATAGCAGTGAATGGACAAATCACAGCAGTCTCTCAGGGTCAGGACCTCACTGGGATGACAAAAGCCTTATCTCTGGACAAAAGGGCTACGGTCAATGAAGATCGGCAATCCAGGGTGGCCAGCAAATCCGACCAGCCCACCAACCATGAGGGATCCCCACAATGCACACATTAACCTGCCTCACTCCGTTCTTGAGGGTCTCCACCTTTGCGCACAGGAAAACAATTTCTTTCAGCAAAGCAACATTCACCACGGACTGTCTCTCCAAGCCATGGGTAAGATCCTCAATTACTGTTTTATCTTTGACTCTGCCATCCATTTAACCTATTTTTTTTTGTTCAACACTAGGCAGTTTCTTATTCATGTCTTCACCAGTGGCTTGGATTTTAATAAGCAGCTGCAGGATCTGGGCTGAGTCACCACCTGCTTCACCATGCTCTGCAGACCCCCAGACTTGGCTGATGCAGAAGGGCTGGAGACTGAAAGGTATAAACACATGCTCTAAGCAGCCACTCATGGTGTGTTTTTCAGACCCACCTTGTTCTCCAGGTGGTTAGGAATCCCACGGTGTACAGGTGAAGTAGGAGTTTGATATGAATAAGACGTAAAACAGATATCTGTATTCTCAGAGCTTACAGAGAGGACATCGTCCCTGTTGACTGCTCAACAGCACCCCTGGACTCCATTGATCCTGACAGTATTTTCCAATTGACTTGACATCAAGGAGGAACTTGTTAAATTTCTCTGTACATCATAATCATTTGCACAGGAACAGATTGGGATGTCGCAAGCAGAGGAAAGTAATGTCAGGTATAGGCAAGCAGCCAGAACAGATGAAGTCTAAACAGGCAGTGATCTGGTTTTCAAGTTAAACGCCATAGTTATAGAGAAAATGGGGAGGCTATATACAAAAACTATAGGAACTATAAATATAAATCAGGAATATTGCATGGTCTAAGTTAAAATACATGATTTATTTTTGACAGGTCTCTATGGATCTGTGACATAAGGAATCAGTAGCATAGTGAAAAGAAGCCATGTGTTTAGGTCACAGAGTTTATGAAGGCCTGACAGAGATAAATCAGGGGTCATACGCTCAGCCCCAAGGGACTAATGCAGAAGTGTTGCAATAATGATTTTGTGCCAGTCCCTTGAGTGTGACCCCCTGAGTTATGCTCAAAGGACATTGCACACCTTTCTTGCATGGTTGCTGTTTTCACTGCTATCTGTGCAAGAGAGGAAATTGCTATGCAAATGACACACAGTGCTACCCACATAGCACAGTGACCCTTGCAAGTTGGGTAGTAAATTAAGCAACATCTACAGCCTATACAGGTTGGCAGCAGGGGTGTTGTTAAATTGCAGCCAGAACCCTAGAGCCATCTGGAGATAGAAGTAAGCAAGGGACAAGAGTGACAACACTGCGTGCAAAGGAACAGAGCTGGAAGGGTTACACTGGGCACTGGGGTCTGTACAGGGGCAGGGGGAAGACTGGACAGCCACTGGACTACCTGAAAAGCCAGGAAAGGTCCTGGATTCTGCATCCCAGAAATGGTCTGAACATACAAGTTGTGCATATTTTGGGGGGTCAAAGGCAGTAAAGCTTGTGTCACATATATTAGTGAATGGCACAGTGCCATGCGACTAGTGTTGTGCCATGCACAGAAGTCTTAGGTTGTTATTAAGAAGAAGTTAGTGTGCCCCACCATGGGGGTAAGCCATGAGAGCTTCTGAGGCAGGGTTAAGTTCTGGAGAAGACGGGTGATGGGACTGCTGGCATCAGCAGATGAAGGCAGGCTGGAGAAAAGTATAAACAGAAATTACAAAAACAAAAATAATGCTTTACGTGTGCAGAAACACAATAACAGCTGGAATGCCTACACTGAATTTTGACTTATTTGCAGGGGGAATTCCTCCCATTGCAACTAAGTCAGTTCACTGTAGCTATTTGCCAAGTGTGTGGTCGCAACAGGGCAACATTTGCCCACCATTTTACTTTATGTATTGTGCCCCATGTACCCTAACTTAGGCAATGAAACATCTCATTTATATTTGTTTGTTTGCTTGTTTGAATTTTGGTAACCGGGTAAGCCCACTGAGACCATGCAGTCCCTTTTTCAGGGTGACCCAGGGGAGGGTACAGAGGACAAGTGGTTTACAACATGCATAGATTCGCAACTATACAAAATCAAAGCTACATAAACACTATTATCTCATGGCTTTGCAATAAACAGGGCTATAATACATCTAGAGAGTCACAGTACAATATATTTTCCATAGCAGTGACCCCAAAGCAAATACAATCACAGTACGATTGTTGGAGAAGTAAGCTTAAGAGTTATAGGAGGACAATGATACGAGTAGCAGCCTGTAGGTCAGATGATGCAGGTGCAGGTTCCCAAGGCAGCTAGGGAGTTATGCAGAGCAAGTTTGAAGCTGGGGAGGGTACAGCAGGAGAAGATAGATGGGGGGGGGAGGAGGAGTTCCACGCTGAGGGGGTGGCATAAGCAAAGGATCTTCTGCCTGCAGATAGACGTTTCTTAGGTATGTCTAGTAGTGGAAGAGAGGTACAGCAGAGAGACCGCCTGGCCTGTTTTCATACTATGATGTAGGATAGGCTAGGCGGAGTGTAGAGATGAGTGAGCTGATAGGTAAGGCATAGTGAGGAGTACAGGAATTGGTGTTCAGGTTGTAGCCAGCCCAGTGATTAAGTACAACGCAATGGCGTTGATGGGGGGCTGCTCCAAGGGCAAAGCACCCAATTTTATTTATTTATTTAGTTTTTGTTAACCGGGTTAGATGCGCTAGCCAAAGTTGACTATTTTCAGGCATGACCCGGGAGAATACATACATACATAAAATGAGATGAGATTATTCAATACATAGTATATAGTACAGGTAGGTTAGAATACAGATCAAGTCAGACAGTGCTCGAGATAATACATATAGCTATGCAGAGTTATGATAGAGTTGTTTCAGTTGGTTTGTAAGAGAGGCCTTGCTTGACAAGAATAGTGGAGCCCCGTAAGATAGCAGAGGCAGGAGTGCGGCAGTAGCAATTTTTTGACAGGATGCAGAAGATAGCAGGGGATGAAGACGGTATAAAAGACCACATTTTTAGTGTAAGATTTTGGCTGTTTTGTGGACATGGGCCTTGAAGGAAAGGTTAGGACTGAGCAGGATGCCCAGATATTTAAAGGAATGCACCGTTTCAAGGTGTTCCCCATTGCTGGAGCAGACAGAGTTGTGGGTTGAGAGATGTTTTAAAGGAAAGAGGATTGAAAAGCATAGATTCTTTTTATGTGTTTAATAGTAAGTTATTTTTAAAGAACCATGCTTCTAACTGGCAGAAGTTGGATTCCAGGTGCTGGTTGAGACACAGGGTGTCAGCTGAGGAGCGGTATAATATGGCGGCGTCTGCATATAGCTGAACAGACGCCCAACCGCAGACGCCAAACAGCTCATTAATAAATTATGAGGCGAGTAGGAGGCTCAGGATGGATCCCTGGGAGAATCCATGGGTAATCTGTTTGAATGAGGATTGACAGTTGCCCAATTTGACACTTTGGGTGCAACCGCATAGGTAGTCATGAAGCCAGGAAGTGGATGGTTGGTCAAAAACTCAAGCATTCTAATTTCAATATCAGCAGTGCATGGTTCACCAAGTCAAAAGCCTTGGTGAGGTCAATGAAGATAGCCCCTGTTGCTAGTCCAAGATCAAAGGCATGGTAAATCTCTGAGGTGACTTTGATAAATGCAGAGAAAGTACTGTGATTTTTGCAAAAACTGTGCTGGCAGGGTGACAGGAGTTGGTGGAGTTCGAGGTAGTCTTGCAATTGGTTGTATAGGATTCTTTCTTGAACCTTAGCAAGGTGGCAGAGAACTGAGATTGGCCTGTAATTTTCGATAGGTGTGTCCGACCCCCCTTTGTGGACTGGGATCACTAGCGCTGTTTTCCATTTTGAGGGTATATTTAATTCGAGAAAGGATCTGTTGATCCAGTTTCTAACCAGCACTGCAAGTGCTGGCGCTTCCCATTTTAAGAATTTAGGCTCAAGTGTGTCATGGCCGAGAGAGCCATGTTCCTTGAGGTTTGGGAGTGCAGTATACAAATATTCTGAATACTCTGGTGTGAAAATAACATGGTAATGATGACAGCTGGTGCACAAATAAAGGAAAGTTACTTACCATAATGTGTGAATATCTAGCGGATCCTCTCCATAAAGCCACACTCTTTCGTCTTCAGTCTGGAGGTACTAGAACCCCGTGAGGGCTAGAACTTTTTGAGATAGACGTCATCGACATATGTTGCTGACGTGCACGACACCATGCGCACACCTCCTCTATAATAAGAGGCATCATTCCCAACTGTCTTAGTTCCTTTTTTTTTTTTTTACCAAAAAACACTGAGTAAGAAGAAATAAAAGAAAATAAAAAAAAAAGCAGAAAGTTTTTACTCCTGTTAAGCAGGAAAGGTGAGCCCTCACCTACTTACAATACATCAGGAGTGTCTTGGGATGCAAAAGGAAAGGCACAATTGAATAGTAAAGAATGTAATTTAGAATGTTTTTCAAATAAAACACATTGAATTCATGTACTGCAAACTCTGCCTTACATGCTTTGCTAAATGCCTAGGCAACCATGACTTTAGTCCCACTGAAGGAAAACTGTAAGAAACAAAAAGCCCAGGGAGGGATAGCCCACTAAACAGAAGGGTGTTACTTAACCCCCTCTCAATGAAACCATTCACTGAAGTGCACCCTGTGTAACAAGGGATTCTGTAGGGCAAAAGAATGTACAGGGTTATGACGACAAATAAAGGAATCAAAAATCACATGCAGACTACAATTACTGCTACAGTACGAGTACCTAAATAGTGAGGACAAAGATGGCTCCAGACCCAACATGAATGACATTTCAAAGGAGATAGCTTACTACTTCTCATTCCCCAGCCAGTGTGTTATATGAGGACGTATTAGAACAGTTAACAAATAGGGCATATCTGAGGTATGCAGCATGGGGTAATGTAGCTCAGTGGAGGAGATACTACTGATCAGGGTCAGACTGGGGTACAGGGGGCCCACCTACAAAGTTGCTACAGGGGTTCACCTGGATAATTCATAGGGGAGGGTCTAGGGTTACACTCATACAGTGTATAATGAACCATTATACATTATATAATTGACCATTCTGAACAACAGAATTCAGTGGCAGTACAGGGGTGTTGTGCATGGTTCATAACTGTCAATAATCTCATGTATACTGGAGTGCTCTGTTGCTATGCATGGGTAACTGATCATAATCAAACAGCAGACAGCTGGAAGAACAGTAGTATCCCACAGCATTCCACAAACTGACAGAACATCAGCATCCTGCAGCATTCCATAAAGTCTAACACTTTACATTTAAACACTGTGTTTTCCTCCATGGGTTTTACTTTATGTATTACTGCATCTGAGGAGTGACACGATCGGCGACCCTGGGAAGAAATCTCCAGGTGAGGAGGCCGGAGACATACAGGTGATCCCTGGTCCTCAGCAGTGATGTTATCAACTTGTGGCTTCAAGGAGAAACCCAGCCCCGGTTCATCATCCAACTCTGAGTTGGCACCACCTCCGGCACCAAACTCAGGATGGACAACATCTTTGGAGACAGGAACCTCCTCACCACCATGGTTATCATCCTCAACACCATACACACTGTCGACATTGGCTCGGTCAGCCCTCTTCGTGCTGTGGTCAATACCAGAGTCAAGGACTGGCTTCAAGCCATAATCACTAACATCATGCTTGGAGCCGGACCACGGCCTAACATCTTGGTTGTCACACCCCTCAGTGTCGCTAGTGACACCATGTTCAGGGACAGTCTCCAAGCCAGCTCCAGCATCAGCACCAACCTCTGTGCCAGGCCCTCCTCCGGCACTGCAGACAGTGTCTAGGGGAGGCTGGGCACTATTCCTAGTATCACCTGCTGCGTCATCACCACGAATGGTGACAGCAGCAGAGGAGTGGTAATGAGGTGTCCAGCAGTGTGGACCAAGTGTATAGCTGTGGCCCCACCATCAGGGATATCCGCTGCTCAAGGCATTCAGACTGTGAAAGGTTCTCAGCTAGCTACCCAGAAGGAGCCTGCTGTCCACCAGACCCAACCACCAGGGTCTCCGATGCCTCAGTGCGTTAAGGTCAAGGAGAACCCTGTGCTTCCTTGAAAACAGCGATCCCAGGAAGAGCCAGAAGAGACACAAGGGAAGGGGCTAGTGAACCTACCTTGGAAGCTAACATGCGCTGCCTGCCACCAAAGTAGTATTTAGTATTTTTTCACTGAGAGGGTTGTGGATGCATGGAACAGCCTCCCTGAGGAGGTCATGGAGTCAAGAACAGTGGGGGACTTCAAGAATGCATGGGACAAGCATAAGGCAGTCCTAGTGGTGGGTAAGAGGAAGTAAGCTGTTGGTTAACTAGGATCTGCAGCTTATCTGTTAGGTAGGAAAATGGGCAGACTAGGTGGGCCAAGCGGTCCTTATCTGCCGTCAAATTCTATGTTTCTATGAGGAAGTATTTACCAAAGGTGGGGATCAGGCGACAACACGTCAACGTGTGATTTTCAAGGCTGCAACGATCCATAGAGAAGCAGGCACTGCATGCATCCATGTCATGCTTGGGTCCAAGGCAGGCCGTGCAGTGTTTATGCCAGTCTGTCCAAGTCATCTTTTTTCCACAGGGGCACCAATGCATGATGGGTGGCTGTTTCTGCTTCTTCTTGGCCATGGGCCCTTCCAACTTGGACTTCAGCACAATGACAGAAAATAAAGATGAACAAGGATGACACTGTACAAAAAGAAATGGATGGTGATGCAGTAGAAATTTGGTGATGAGGCAAAATGAGGTGAAGCTTCCACGGTGTGCACTTGATGGCAGAAGAATAGAATTGAGATTGGTACGGAAACCGACAATGGGTCTTGGCTAGCGTGACACCACGTGTGGGTTCACGAGCTCAATGCTGAGTAGCCATAGCCAGCCCCCTGACAAAAGATTTGATCCTGCAGGGTCCTAGTGCCTCCATCCCAAACCCATAACTGGGACTCAAAAGAGAAGATAGATTCAGGGAAGATAAATGAGACTTGCAATATGGAGGAGAAGCAACACCAGGCAGCATTTTTTAGTATTATTCTTTGTTAACAGGGTAAGGCCCACTAGGTACAAGTGCCTGTTGTCAGGAGCGACCTTTGAGCACTGGGGTGGTTAAGTGATTTGCTCAGGGTCACAGAGTACGCAAATAGAGGTTGCAGTAAACACAACCAGGTCTGCATACGTCATACCTATCCATAAAAAAGCTCAAAAAATAACTGGGAAAACTACAGGCCTATTAGCCTCACATCATCGATCTGTAAATTACTTGAAAGCTGCATTAAGGATCTCATAACTCCAGTCCTGAATGAACTAGACCCAGAACAACATGGTTTTAAAAAGGGTCGGAGATGCTTAACCAATCTTATTTGTTTTTATGAACAAGTAAGTCTCCACCTGGACAGCTGCATATCTTATGATATAATTTACATAGATTTCAGTAAGGCATTTGATGTCCTTCCACATTGGGCATTGGTAACTAAACTACAGAACCTTCTGATTAATAGGAATATCATAAACTGGATTCAAAACTAAGTAACCAGTCCAAACAAGCACTTATCACTAGAAGTTTATCTGAAATGGGAGTAGTAGCTAGTGGTGTCCCGCAAGGGTCTGTACTCGGCTCATGACTACTTCAGGCATTCATATCAGATTTAACAAAAAAATGTATGTCCCAGTCTGTAAAATATGCAGATGATATTAAAATAGCTGGCCCCTGTGTCGACCAAGAGATCACTTTTGTACTATCCAGAAAGACCTCAATTCCATGACCTTATGGGTAAATACATGTGATGTGAGACTAAACATCAACAGGTATAAAGTTATGTACTTGGGTCACAAGCACCCTTGTGCAGAATATTATCTTGGTGGATATAACCTATCAACTTCTACCCACGAAAGAGATCTGGGTATTTCTATTTCAAATGATTTGGACTATTCTAAGCAGATTAATGAGTCTATCCAAAAAACAAACCGGGTAATATGGTCCATGCCTCACCCACTTGTAGACACAATTGCTCTCACTATATTATTGTTGTATTTGTACGTACTACTGTTCCACTGTCTGCCATAACCTTGTCACATACGTATTGAACTGTTCTCATCGCTTTACTTCACCCTTGTAATCCCCCTACCCCCAGGGCGCATCTGGAATCGAGCGGTACTCCGCTCAGTATGCCTTCCTGGTAAATCTCTTAAATAAATAAATAAATTAAAAGAAATATAAAATCAAGAGACCCTAGGGGTAATGATGCCCTTATTTAGGGCATATGTCAGACCATATCTGGAGTATGCATCACAACTATGGTGCCCCTTCAAAAAACTGAGATCACATTATTAGAAAGAGTCCAAAGAAGGTTTATTAAACACCTAGCCTGCATGTACAATGAGTCATATGAAAGCAGACTTGCTACCTTAAACCTCATGCCTTTAATTACCCGTCATCTATGGGGAGCTCTCATGTTCATGTACGACATCATGCAGGACTCAGCCTTATTGTGTGAATTAGGCTTCTCCTTTAAAAGCGATGCATATAACAACACTAGAGGACATCCACTTCAACTTTCTTGTAGAAAATTCAAACACGTGAGTCGTAAATTTTTCTTCTCTGTCAGGATCATTAATCCTTGGAATCATCTGCCATTGGATATCATTGCTAGAAAAATCAAAAACGAATTCAAGCCACGACTTGACAAATTAATTTTATCCAGTTATCATTTGAGTTATTATTAACATAGGAGCAATCATGGGCCTCTAAGCCCCCTAGCTCCTCACAGCTTTTAGTATGATGCTGGCTGTACCAAGCTCATTCACAGCTTTTTACTCTAACCTCTAGGCTATACTGCCAGGCCAGTGTATGTATACAGTTAGTTCTATAGAAACCACCATGCCAACTCTGTCAGCTACTGTAGAGAGGACACACACTGCAACATTCATTATGCAAATAATACTACAAAAAAGGGCTTTCACACAGAACATAAGAGCAATGGGGGGCCAGAATCCAAAAGATCCAGAAGATGATCCATAATGCCCTCTGGAGGGCAATGAAAGGGATAGCGGGACTCTTTGGAAAACACTTCTACTTTGCCCCATTTCCTGGTGGCAAGTTTCCAAGCTGCTAAAAGGACTTGGGAGACATGCTGCGACACTCAAAACTTTCCAACTTCTTTCTCTTCCGGAGCCATGCCTAAAGATGCAGAGATTATAGGTCAGGATCCACAGCTGACCCTTTAGTTGAGTTAATATATGCATCAATAAATGCCAGGTTCCTGGTTGCCATACTGCCATTTGGTGTGACAGCGAGTATCAAATCTGTTGGGGTTAAAACAGATCTGTTAAATCATTTTACCCCTGAGTGAATCCAGCTTGAAAAGAAACCTCTGAATGAGTGGGAGCAGCGGAAAGGTGTAAAGAAAAAGTACAATTACGTAAGAACTTACCGCAATAGTAGATCTTCGAGAGAATCTCTTTCCTCAGGCCACAACCGGACACTAGGACCACACAGAAACTTTTCAGCTAGCAGTATGCTAGGAGCCACCCACGACAACATCAGCCGGTGACGTCCCTCCCATATAAATGTGGGCAGCTCTGTGCTCTCCTTAATTCTCCCTCCAGATACCATATACAGAGCACCTCCTACTGGGGAACCAAGGGAAAGCAAGAGGTGCCCTTCCCCCACTAAGTGAAGTGAAACAGAAGGTAGACCGTCGTGAGGAAAAAGAGACAGGAACAGAGAAGCCCAAAGCTAAGGGGGATGGAGGCTGGGACAACACAGCCTGAGGAAAGAGATTCTCTCAAAGATACAAAATTACGTACCAACCGTAATTCTTGATCTTCTCTTGTATCTTCACCATTCATTACTGATTGGATGTCAGCCGGAGGCGTGCACCTGCAGGAGATTTTTGTTTTGAGTCTGCTCCATGGCGCCCGCCCCTGGCAAGCGGCTCGTCATCGTGAGGGCAGCCATTAGGGGCGCCTCAGACTCCTCCTCCATCTCAGTTCTGGTAGCCGGAGAGGCCAGAAAAAGGTTAAAGGAAAAAAAGGGGAGAGCGAGGCAAGAGAGTCGAGGGATAGACAAAGGAAAGGATATAAACTGAAAAAGGAATAAGTCAGTAGAGGACAGATGGAAGAGGGAAAATACCTACCCTAAGGGACCGCAGGGCCTCCCATCTGGGGCGGCTCTAGGGAGGAACAGATAAAGAGAAAAGGAAGAGGAAGCAGAAGAAAGAGAAGAGAGAAGGGATGTTGAGAGGGGGGAACACTGCCTATAGATATATTGGTTGAGAGGGTTATAAGCTCGGTACCAAAAACCAAGGGAGCAAGAATCCCTTCTAATAGGACTGAGAAAAATTCAACTGAACCACTTGTAGGATTGGATAAAAAGGGCAGGTTCTCCATAATCTCATCATCCTAACCCCCTACACTCTAGCTGAGAGCTTACAGACTGCCTGGACAGAAACTGTTCCGGAAAAGAGCACCCAACTATGAGGAGGGGGGTAAGCCCCTTAGCACCTTGTTAAGTGCCAACACCGAAGTGTGTGGGTAGGGGTTAGGCCCTACAAGAGGCAGCTTTGTATGAAGGATAGAGTGGGAACTCGATCGGACTGCCAGAAGGCAAGGCAAGGGCAGCAGCTCTAGGTTAAGAAGTGCAGAAGCACCAACTAGAAAGAGCTGACAATTAATAATGCCCGCCAGGGGGAACCTTAATTTTGAGGCCGAGCCAAAAGGGACGGTCTCTTTAGCTGTGAGCTGAGCATCGTGGCTAAGGAGCCCAGAGGTCACCCCTAGGGGCAGTCAGAAAAAGTTCCCTCAGAATAGGTGAAAAACCCCACTTGTTCCTCTTAACCTTGAGGAAAAGAGAGCCGTCCATAGAAGAACGGAAACCAAAATGTTTTTTTTTTTTTTGGCATAAAGGCCAAAGAAAGGGAGAGGAATGAGACGGAAGGGGGAGACGCCGCAGTAGGAGGCCACTGAGGGAAGGTGGTGGGTATCAGTAATGAATGGTGAAGACACAAGAGAGATCAAGAATTAAGTGGGTAAGTAATTTTCATATCTTCCTTGTCAATCTTCACCATTCATTACTACCTAGTGATATAAGCCCCGAGGAGAAACCCTGAGGAGCAAGACTCCCAGCCTCCTGTTGGTGAGAAACAGAAGGGGAAGACCCTGGCTTAATCAAGTGAGAAGCCTATGGTGGGGGAGAGCTAGGAGGAGTCCCCCGAGGACGGGGAGATGGAGGAAGCCCCTGCAGAAGTCTCCTAGCTCTGGAGGAAAAGAGACGGGTCCCTTGGAAAGCGGAGCGAATCACCCTACGCTGGGCCAGGGGTGACAACCTTGATAGATGAAGCCATGCCGTCCGTCTAATACCGATCGCTGTCCCTGCAAGCCTGGAAGCCACCTCACTGGCGTCATAAGATGCCCTTGTTTGGTGTCTTGCCAGCTCCAGGCCTATAGCAGAGAGGGCAATAGCTTGTCTGGTTTGCTCCATATCAGGCATTGATGCTAAGATTTGGGAAAGCGTCGACCATAAATGCCTACTGTAGGCAGCATGGTGAGCCTGATGTGATGCAATGCATAATATCGCACGAGAGGAAGAGAACACCCTTCGCCCCCACCGGTCAAATTGTAGAGAATCTGAGTCCGGTGGACGGTCATGTGCCAGGCGGCGGCACCTGGAGGGAGTTTCTAGATATGCCAATCCCGAAGGTGGGTTGGGAAGAGTACCTAGAGATTCCAATGGGGCACAATACCTTCGTTCGCAGTCTGCCGGGGCTGGAGAAAGGGCGGCTGGCGACTGCCAGGAACGGATAGACGCCTCCTGGAAGGGAACAGGCTAGGATAGTACCACCAAATGCTGGGCACTGAATTCACCGAGGAATTCACGCGTCTCCCGTTTGGTATTGTCTTGCCTAACATAGGAGATACGAAGATCCCTCACCATCCTCGAAAGGAATCGCTGATATTCAGTGAAATCAGCATCGGAGGAGAGATGAGCAGTGGGTTCCTCTCCCTCAGAGGAGGGAGACGAGGATGATGGAGAGCTCGAATGTCCAGAGGACTCCTGCGGCGGTGGGGATAAGCAAAAAAACCCACTCATGCATGTAACTAACATATGAGGGGAAGGCCGCCACATAGCCTCTGAACGTCTCCCAGGATAACGGGCCCGTGGGACCGACATGGCCTGGGGGGGGTGGCTGCAGAGGAATGGGAGAGGGGCACCTACGGCGAGGCAACTGTCCTCTGCTGAGGCTCTGGAATCCAGGGAACGGAGCCCAAGCTGGCGGATCCTGACAACAAACCAGGTCGCAGAACGGAACCCTGGGGATGCGAAGCCTGGAAGAGCCTAGAAGGGGATCCTCCCCTGTGACGAACCTGGGGCTGCATGGATCCAGAAGGGCAGCCCACAGCAACACCACCAGAGGGGTCCCTGGGGCTCGAGAGGGAAAGATGAGGCCCGGCGCTATGGCTCCTACCCACAACCCCGAGAGGTGGCAGGTGAAGACCGAGGTGCCTGAGCCCCATCTCTCAACCTCCTGGACTCCAAGAACGCCTTCCTACTCGACCCCAGCGATCCCTCACCCTGAGGGGGTGCAGCAGCACCAGGATCGACAGCTGTCACAACCCCCCTCAGGAGGGAGAGCTCTCCCTCCACCTCCATTCCATCCCCTCCAGGGACCCCAGACCACCCCCAGCCTGGGAGGCCTCAGGGGAGGACAGCAGCGGAGACAGAGGAATAGGCGCGCTGGGCTGCCTAGCACCTCGTCCCACCGGAGACCCTGACTCCGAAGAGTCAGGGTGCCAGGATGGGTCCACATCTGAATCATCCTCCGAGGAGGAGGAAGAGACCAGCTGGACCACAATACTGGCGACCCTGGGGGTCTCCAGTGAAACGGCACCGTGGACAGCGCTGGTGCTGGTGGCGGCGCCGGATGACCCCGGACCACCTGCAACGCTTAGACCCAGCCCCGACTCCCTAACGGCACCGGCCAGACCCACAGCACCGCCCTCGGCTCCGGGACCCGACTCGGCACTGCCAGAAGAACCGACCGGGCCCACGGTGCTGCGGGCGGCGCCGAGAGCCAACACGGCACTGCTAATGGCACTGTCTCGATCACCGGCACCACGAATGGCACTGGGATCCGAAACGGCGCTGGAAGGTGGCGTCGAGAGTCCACCGATGCCGGGCCCAGCAGACCTGGGCCTCGACACTGGGGGAGCCTGCACCTCTGAGGAGGTGACTGCCGAGGCGGTGTTCCCACCGCGGCCCCGGGAGGGACCTCGGCATTCCTACGACACCGCAAAAGAAGCTTCCTCTTCGGCAAGAGAAGATGAGGAAGCCTCCTCCTCTACAGACCATATAGGCCTAAGAGGGGACCCGGAGGAAGGGTCTAGAGACCTTACCTGGGAATCCCTGGAGCGGTGCCATCCCCCGAAAGTCGGCGGGGCCTTGCCGATCTTTAACACGCGGACTTCCAGGACACGACGGTCCATCGAGAAACAGGCGTCGCACACATCCATATTGTAGTTGGGTCCAAGGCAATGGAGACAAACCTCATGCCGGTCTGTGACGGAAAAATGCTGGCCACAGGAGCACCGACGCATAGGGGCGTGACCCACCTTGGACTTACGTTTTGCTCCCGAACCTGACATGATGCGAAAATATTAAGACTAAAACAGCAAAGCTCTCGGCGCCGTCGAAAAAAATGAGGAAAAGAACGGTCTTACCAGTGACGGCGCCGAGAAAAACAGGAGAAGGAGTCTGGAAAGGTCGATGACGCAACTAGGCCCAAAACTGAATCTGACCGCGTAGCAAGTGTAGCCTCGACGGCGTGAGAAACAGAACTGAGATGGAGGAGGAGTCTGCGGCACCTAACGGCCGCTCCTTGCGCATGACGCAGCACATCGCTTCAGCGCAGCTAGAGCTCAACTCAAAAAAAAATCTTCATATGGTGCGCCCGCTGACACCCAAGCAGTAATGAATGGTGAAGTTTGACAAGGGAAGATCATCTGTTACAATAAGTTCTTATGTAACTATGCTATCTTCATAGATACATAGATACATAGACAGTGTCGGCAGATAAAGGCCTATGGCCCACCCAGTCTGCCCATTTGAGCTTGTAAGTTCAGTTTATGTTTTCCTAGAAGTCTGTTGCCCCTTACCCCTGACCTCCAGAATTCCTTTTTGTCTATCCCATGCATTCTTAAATCCTGTGATTGTTTCAGCCCCCTCACTTTCTCTGGCAGGGTGTTCCACTTGTCCACCACCCATTCTGTGAAGAAATTTTTCCTCATGTTTCCTCTGAATCATCCTCCCTCCAACTTCATCCCATGCCCTCTAGTCCTGGAACATCTTTTTCACTTAAAAATAGTGTATTCATGCACCCTGTTCCTCCCTGTAAGATACTTGTATGTTTCTATCATATCCCCTCTCTCCCTCCTCTCCTCCAGGGAGTACATGTTCAGTTCCTTCAACCTGTCCTCATAGGACTTGTGATGCAATCCATGCACCATTTTGTTGCCCTCCTCTGAACCTTCTCTACCCTGTCTATGTCCTTACATAGATAAGGTCTCCAGAACTGTACAGTGTACTCCAGGTGGAGCCTCACTAGTGTCATGTATAGTGGAATTATGACCTCCCTTTTCCTGCTGGTGATGCCCCTGCCTATGCATCCCAGCATCCTATTTGCTTTACCTGCTGCCTTGTCACACTGTTTCCCTGCCTTGAGGTCATCAGAGATGATAACCCCAAGATCCCTTTCCTGCTTGGTGCATGCTATATCCTCACCCCAACTGATATATTGTGCCAGGGTTTTTGTGCCCCACATGCATTATCTTGCACTTCCTTGCATTGAATTTCAACTGCCAAACCCCTGACCATTCTTCAAGTTTCTGCAGGTCCCTTCTCATTCTGTCTACACCCACTGGTGTGTCTACTCTGTTACAGAGCATTGTGTCATCAGCGAACAGTGAAATTCTGCCTTCTATATCCTGTGCAATGTCACTGATGAAGATGTTGAATAGGACCGGTCCCAGCATTGATCCCTGTGGTACCCCACTGGTCACTCTTCCCTCTGTGGAGTGACAGCCATTTACCACCACCCTCTGTGTCCTGCCACCCAGCCAGTTACCTACTCACCACACTACTGTCCTGCCCACACCCATATTCCCCAGTTTGTGCAATAGTCTTCTATGTGGCACAGTGTCAAAAGCCTTACTGAAGTCCAGATAGGCCATGTCCACTGCCATCCCCTGATCCACCTCCCTAGTCACCCAGTCAAAAAATTCAATGAGGTTGGTCTGACATGAAGGATCTCTCTTTCCTCAGGCCACACCTATGAAACGAGTCCCAAGCATTTCTGGCAGAGAGACAGTCTAGGAGGCTGGAGGCTAGAAGCCTAAGAAAGGAGGCCTTGAAGCACAGCCAGGCCAAAGTCTGCCCTTCGTCTGGAGGCAATGTCCACACTGTAGTGTTTAGTGAAAGTGTCAACAGAACTCCCAAGTGGAAGCGGCACAGATTTCTGTAGCTGACACATTCCTGAAACAAGTGACGGAAGTAGCCATGCCTCAGGTTGCTAGGCCACACACAACTCCAGGAAGTTCCTTACCATACTTCCTGTAACAAAAAAAAAATACAGCTGGCCAACCATTTGGACAGGCACTGTCTGGAAACTGGTACACCCTCTTTCCCAGGGGCATAGGAAACAAAAGGCTGAGAGGACTTTCTACAGTCCCTTGTACGATGAATATAATATCTGAGTATTCGATGTACATCTAAGGTATGCAGCAATGCTTCCACTGGATTGGCATGCTCCAGAAAATAAACTGGCAGGTGGATGGTTTGATTCAGGGTAAACTCAGACACCACCTTTGGCAAGAACTTAGGCTTGGTATGCAAAGACACCCTGTCTTTGAGGAAAACCAAATAAGGAGGCTCATACATCAGAGCCTGAAGCTCGGAAATCCTTCAAGCAGAAGTAATGGCAACTAAAAATAACGCTTTCCATGACAGAAAGCGTAACTCTCAACTTGCGGCTGGCTCAAAAGGAGCCAAAGTAAGTGTCTCTAACACAAAATTTAAGTCCCAGAGCAGGACTGGATTACGGATGGGAGGCTTCAAATGAAGACTGCTTCTTAAAACATACAAGACACCTCCAGTTGTGCCACTCTGCAGCCCTCAATGGGCACATGGAAAGCTGAAATGATAACCAGGAGGAATATTGTAGGCCAGTGTCTGAGAGGGTCAGCAAATACTCCAGAATCTGATTCACTGGACAAGTGACAGGATCCAAATTGTGGGAAGCCACCCACAGAACAAAGCGCTTCCACTTCATGGAATAAGTGTCCCTGGTGGACAGTTTCCTAGCAGCCACCAGGACATCAGCCACCCTTTGGGATACCCCAAATCTAGCCATGGCTATGTCTTCAAGAGCCAAACATGGAGGTGGAGTGACTTCAGGTCCAGATGGACCAAGGTGCCCTGCACCTGTGATAGCAAGCCTCTGCACAGGGGCAGGGGTACTGGAGGTTCCACCACCAACTGCTGCACTAAAGGGAACCAGATCTGATGAAGCCAGAAGGGAGCAATGAGTATCAGTCGCTCCTTCTGTCTGAAGCTTGATCAGCACTCTCTGAACTAGTGAAAAGGGAGGAAAGGCATAGAGGAACCTCCCTTTCCAAGACAGGGGCAACGCGTCTCACCAGAAAACTTCAGGCCCTGGAGTGAAAGAGCAGAAAAGCGGCAGTTTTGTGTTGAGTGGGGATGCAAAAAGGTCCAACTCTGGATGACCCCACCTATCAAACAGGTCTTCTACTAACAAGTTCAGCAGCTCCCACTCATGCATCCTGGACTGCGACCTGCTGAGCCTGTCTGACAAGACATTTTGGGCACTGGGAACATAGATTACCAACAGTTCTAGACCATGTTCTAGAGCCCAGTACCAAACCCTCATCGCTTCTCTACACAAGAGGCAAGAATGTGTTCCCCCTTGCTTGTTCATGTAATATACTGTGCTGATGTTGTCTGTCTGCATCAGCAGAGACCCCGGGGACAGGTAATCCTGAAAGGCTTGCAGGCCATACAGGACTGCTCTCATCTCTAGGACGTTTATGCGGAGGGAACCCTCCACTGCGGTCCATGTACCCTGGGTCTGGTAAGGCCCCAAATGTGCTCCCCAGTCCATCTCCAAAGCATTCGTGGTGGGGATCTGATGACGGGAAGGGATCAGGAAGGGAACCACTTTGAGCAAATTGCTCCACCAATGAAGCAACTTTTTTATTGGTGAAGTTACTAGAACCTTCTGTTCTAGATCATCAGGGTGTTGACCCCATTGGACTCTTAAAGTCCACTGGGGGGATCCGCATATGCAGCATCGCCAGGGGAACCAAGACAATTTTATTTATATTTTATTTATTTAAAAGTTGGTAACCGGGAGAAGCACACTGAGCTGAGGCTTGTTTTCAGGTGCGACCCAGGGTAAGAAGAGACAAAAACAAACAAACATACAAAGTATTCAGACAGTAAGCGGCGGTGTCTCAGGCAGGTTACAATGGTGCCTGGGTAAGAATTAAGTACAGAAAAATGCAGAAATGCAGGCAGGTTATAAGGATGCCAGCAGTGATAGCAGTATACAAACAATGAACTGGCAAAAAATACAACACAATTATAGATTACAAATTTCATTACTGGAGTGCAAGAGATTTAGGTGAGCACACAAGGTACAACAATGACATATCACAGACAAGATACCTGAAGAGCATGAAGATCTTGACATTGAAAACTAACTTAAAATAAAACAGAGCTTCAAAAGGAGAATTTGTCAGGTAGATGGCAAGAGCAGGGAGGAGACAGGGAACTGTAGAGTGACCGTTTAAAGAGATTTAGCGAGGGTAGCAAATGGAGTGAAATGGGAAGGGAGTTCCACAAATGGGGGAAGAAGAAGGAGAAAGCGGCCTTGCCTGAATCTGAATGTAGATGGGGAGGATGACAGTACGAGGATCATGTATGCAGAGGCAGTAGGATCTGTTGGGGAAGGGGGGTAGAAGGGAGATGAGGTAGATGGGGAAGCAAGCTGAACCAGAATTTAGAAGAGATGATGGAAGTGTGTAGGTTTCGGTGGGAGGATAGAGAGAGGAGTGATAGTGAAGAGTAGCGGGAGCAGTGATGAGTCCTGAGCTGTGGCTGCAGCCATCAAGCCCAGCAGCCGCAGGTATGTCTTGGCTGTGATGCACTGGTTGCTGTAAACCAGCTGGGCCTGTGCTATCAGGCACTCTGCCCAGTCGTGGGGGGTGGGGTGGGGGCTGCTCCTGTAGTGTCCAGTATAGCTCTGATGTACTGAAGATGCTGGCAAGGAGTCAAGACTGACTAGGGCAGATTGACCATAATCCCCAGCATGTGGAACAGCTGCCTGGTACGTGCTAGGGTGTGGAACAGTTGCTCCTTGGACTAAGCCATGAGCAATCAGTCATCCAGATAGGGGAAGACAGTAAGTCCCTCCCCTACCGAGGCTGCTGCCACCACCACAAAACATTTAATAAGGTTATCATCCTGAACTCCTTGTACTGGTTGTAGAAATTCAGGTTTCTTAGGTCCAGGATGGGCTGCAAATCCCCTGTGGATTTGGGGACTAGAAAGAAGTGAGAACAGAAGCTTCACTTCCTCTGATCCCTGGGAACTGGCTCAGTTGTTTTTGTTTTGCTTTTTACCAGGTGAGACACACTAAGATGAAAGCTTGTTTACAGGTGTGACCTGGGAACACAAGGAAGTTAAGTGACTTGCTCAGGGTCACACAGTATGCAAGTGGGGGCTGTGGGATTCAAACCCAGGTCTCCAGGTTTGCAGCTCAGAGCCTTAAACCACTGTGCTATACTGCCTGCCTATTGTCCTTTCCTGCGGCAGTGTGTGAACTTCCTCCATCAGCACCGAAATGTGGTCTGGATGGTAGCTTGAATGAACTGTAGGTATATCTGGAGGCCACTCCAAAAGTTCTAGATTGTGGCCTTGCTCTATGAGCTGTAGGACCCAGGCATCTGTTGTAATTTCCTTCCACCTGTCCAGCTGGAAGAAGACGCGACCCCCTAACACCGCCTCCTGTAGCAGTGGAAGGGGGGTCCAGTAAGAAGTCATGCCGAGGGAGAACCGGCTGCCGGGACCACATCCCCACCTCTAGAGGCTTTCCCAGTGGTGAAGATAGGGGCAGGCAGGGCTGTGCCTGCATGGCACTTACCTGACAGTCAGGTGCTTGACTTGGGTCAATGGAAGACCCAACGAAAAGGCCCCTTCTGCCCACTTTTTGACTGGGTATGGCAAAGTGAGTGGAAAACTGTAGGGTCCTCCCTGAGGCTTGTAGGTCAGAAAGGATGTCCTGCATATCTGCCCCAAAGAGTCTGTAGCCTCTGAAGGGTGCATTCAGGAGGGACTGTTGTATGTCAGAAGCAAAGACGGACACCCTGAACCAAGAATGACTTCTTAGGCAGATACCAACCACAGCTGCTGTAGTGGAGGCATCTGAGATATCATAAGCAGACCTCAAAAGTGCTTACCCACAACTGCCCCAGACTGGAGGGCTTTAAGCAGCTCCTGCCACTGGGGGCTCTCTGGAAGAGCCTGAGCTACAACTTTGGCCTTTTTTCCAGAGAAACTTCTGGAACTTGACCATATGGGCAATGTAACTGATAATTCTGAGGGCCAGCATGGCAGCGGCATAGATCCACTTGTCCGTAAGATCCAGCTTTCTGGACTCCTTATCTGGAGGAAGAGAGCTGAGGTGTTGGGGCCTTTTGGATCTATCATGGGCAGCATTTATCACCACTGAATCTGCCTGTGGTTGCCCTGCATAAAAAGGCTTCTCTGAGAGAGCCTGGTACAGTTTGTCTGCCTTTCTGGGCATCACAGGGATCATATTTGGCCTGTACCAGACATGCGTGATGGCATCCTCTAATGCAGCCAGCAGAGGAGGAATAATCTGAGGGGGAGAATCTGGCAATTCCAGATAGTTGGCCCAATTTCTCCTAGTAACATCCTGTTCCTCAGCATCAAGCCCATAGGTGTTTGCAGCTGTTTCATTACTGAGATGAAGGAGGGGTCATCGGGAGTGACCTCAGGGTATATTTAGTGGAGTCCTCTCCCCCCGAGGAAACAGTGGAGGTAGACCTAGAGGGACTCTTAGCCCTCTCTTCCTCCTCCTCATATGGGAGGAGGTCAGAATTGTACTCATCCTCATCAACTGGCTCTGAATAGGGCACAAAAGACATCAACAACCAGGACTGAGCAGGTCGCGTTGACATAGAAGGTGTGGTGCAGGAGCTGGCCTGGTAGGACCCAGCATCCACGGACCCAGAGGGGAGCAATGCGGTGTATGATCTCCCAAAAGGAGGGAGAGCATAGCCTGGATGCCGATGGTGATCAACACTGCCAGGGCACCTTGCAGCGCCGCAGGAGGGGGCTGGATCCCCAGCATCAGCAGAACAGCCTGAAGCATCGATGAGAGAGGTTGAGGTCCTGGCATTGACATGATAGCCTGAGGCATTGACAGTGGAGGCTGAATTCCCAGTGTCGATGGAGGAGGCAGAAATTCTGATATCGACTAGTCATCGCTGGCCGAAGCAGGTCTGGCAGAACTCCCTGTCTGTTGCACCTGAGCAGGAAGGGGTCTGAATGGTAGGGATTGGAACACTGGCAGGGGTGACAAAAGGCCCAAAAATGATGTGCCAGCACCGGCCATAGAAGGACTGGCGAGCAGCACTGCCAGAGCTTACCCTGTGGAGGAGAAGGTGTGAGCAGCAGTGGGGGTCCCCACCGAGACAGCTGACAACCCAGCAGTGGCCGGCACGCGAAGCGGTGACCACGAGCGTGCTAGAGAGGATTTCTCCTTGGACCTGTCCTGCTCCTGGTGCTTGTGTTTACCAGCCAATTTGTCCCAGGCCTTGAAGGAATGTAAGCCCATGGACAGAGCTGATGATGTGGAGGAGCTTCTTCTTCATTCTGGTGACCTTCTGTTCCAGGAGGAAGGACTCTAGGGCCTTCTAATAGTGCCACTGGGTAGTCTGGTTGAATCTGCAGCAGATCTCACAGGCCTTAATGTCATGGTCAGTGCAGAGACAGTGGATGCAGGTGTCGTGGTCATCTTTACTGTACATCTTCTTAACACATCCGTAGTAACTGAAGTGTTTCTCGAGGTCGGTCGAAAATCACTCTAAAAAATAAAGTGATTAATGAACTAGGGTAAGAAAAGAAAATAAAGTTAGAAATCAAAGATCTGGTGGTAGACTGAAGTGGTGGTGTCTCCACAGAGTCCGATGTGCGATGGTCGATGGTGGGAAAAGAACTGAGGAGAGCGTGGGGCCACCCACATTTATATAGGAGGGACAGCATCGGCGAACGTCGCCATGGGCGGCCCTTAGCAGACTGCTAGCTAAAAAGTTTCTGTGAGGTCCTAGTGCTTGGTGGCTTTAGTTCCACAGGTGTGGCCTAAGGAAAGAGATATCCTTGATGGAGATCGACCTGTCCACTGCAGCTGAAACGTCTCCTCACAAAAAGTGCAACATGTCTGAATTCCTGGAGCACAAGCACGGCAGTTTTGCATTGTGGCGGGATGCAAAAAGGTCCACTTTTGGGCTGTCCCAGTCTTTGAATACAGACTGGACTATGTTCTATGCAAGGGACCGTTCATCAGGGTCTGGCACTCTGAGGTTAGGTGCTCTAGAGTAATTTTCAAGGGACTCAAGGCAGTATCTCAGTGACTTGTTCTCTTTCATGAATCCTGTGTCTCATGTAGCAGCAAGCAAAGTGGACAATGCAAATTCTTTTCTATTCTTGACTGCTGCCAAAGATTGGGCCTCACAGACCAGGATTCAGGACTAGAAATTGTCCACATTCTGGTCAAGTGCCACCACCCTCGGATCCATGGGAGAAGCATCCCAGGTAGGACAAGTCCAATGGCATCACCAGTGAATCTCAGTCCTGGGCAATCACTCTGTAAGCCCAGTACTGCCAGGATTCCCTTTTCTAACTCTGACAGGCTGCAGCATCAGTGGCATAAGCCAGACAATGAGGAAGAACTTGATGTCAGCTTTCAAATGGTAATACTAGCTCTGATTTCAAAAATGGGATCAAGAGCACGGCCGCGATCTCGACTGCTGACTTGAGGATCGACATGGTACAGGGGCCTCTGAGTCTGACTGCCCTGTCAAAGAGACACTGGGCATCAGCCATGCCAGAGGCTGCACCAGGGTCAGAATAACTCACATCAGCTAAACCAGCGGAGGGCTGACTGGGAGCTCAGTCAGCCCTATTCACCCTATCTGGGATGGGTCACAGTCAGCACCACTGCCCAAGACAGGAAACATAGAATTTGACGGCAGATAAGGACCGCTTGGCCCACCTAGTTTGCCCATTTCCCTACCTAATGCATAGGCTGAAGATCCTAGTTAACCAACAGCCTACATCCTCCTACCCCCCACTAGAATTGCCTTATGTCTGTCCCATGCATTCTTGAATTCCTCCGCTGTTTTTGAGTCCACTACCTCCTCTGGAAGGCTGTTCCATGTATCCATAACCCTTTCAGTGAAAAAATACTTCCTCACATTACCTTTGAGCCGTCCCCCCTCTATCTTGGAATTGTGCCCCCTTGTTCTTGCACATCTCTTTTTCTGAAAGATGCTACTCTCTTGGACTCTGTTGATTCCCTTGATGTACTTGAAAGTTTCTACCATGTTCCCCCCTCTCCTCGAGTGTATACATATTAAGCTTCTTTAATCTTTCTTTGCATGTCTTCTGGTGCAGACCCTGCACCATTTTAGTTGCCCTCCTCCGGACAGCCTCCATCCTGTCTATGTCTTTGTGGAGATGGGGTCTCCAAAACTGAACACAGAACTCCAGATGGGGTCTCACCAACTGTCTATACGAAGAAACAACAACTTCCTGTTTTCTACTGGTGATGCCTCTCCCTATGCATCCCAGTATCCCATCAGCTCTTCTTACTGCCTTCTCACATTGTTTGCCCACCTTAAGGTCATCTGATATGACTACCCCCAGGTCCCTTTCCATTTCTGTAGTTGTTGTTATCTCACCCCCCACTGTGTACTCTTCCCCTGGATTTTTGTTTCCCAGGTGCATTACTTTGCACTTCTTTGCATTGCATCTAAGTTGCCATATATTTGACCATTCCTCCAACTTTGCCAAGTCCCTTTGCATCCTCTCCACCCCACCTTCTGTATCAACCCTGTTGCAGGTCTTTGTGTCATCTGCAAAGAGACATACTTTTCCTTCCAGTCCTTCTGCAATGTAATTTACAAAGACATTAAAGAGGACCGGTCCCAGTACTGAACCCTGTGGTACCCCACTAGTAACCCCCCCTTCTTGAGAGTAAACTCCGTTTACTATTACCCTCTGTATCCTGTTGTCCAGCCAATTTTTAACCCAGGCTACCACCTTGGGACTCACTCCAAGGCTGGCTAACTTGTACATTAATCTTTTGTGTGGGACTATGTCAAATGCCTTGCTAAAGTCTAGGTAGGCCATGTCCACTGCCCCTCCCTGGTCTACCACATTGGTCACCCAGTCAAAGAAATCTATTAGATTCGTCTGACATGACCGTCCTGCTGTGAATCCATGCTGCCTTGGGTCCTGTGTCCCACTGGCCTCTAGGAACTCAACAATTCTTTCCTTTACAAGTGATTCCATCATTTTCCCTACCACTGAGGTCAAACTAACAAGTCTGTAGTTACCTGCGTCTGTCTTGCTCCCACTTTTGTGAAGGGGAATCACATCTGCCCTCCTCCAGTCCTCCGGTACTACACCATCCTCCCATGATTTGTTAAAAATGGAGGTCAGTGGTGTCACTAATTCTACCCTTTGTTCTTTTAGAATTCTTGGGTGAATCCCTTTCGGCCCCATTGCTTTGTCCACTTTCAGTTTCAAGAGTTCTTTCAGGACCCTTTCTTCTGTGAATGGACTGGTATCGACCTCTCTATCCAGAGTGCTTCTATTCTCTGATTTAGGTACCTCCCCCTCCTCTTGTTTTGTGAATACTAAGCAGAAGTATTCATTCGGTATCCCTGCCTTTTCACTGCCATCCTCTGCCCACCCTCCCGTCCCTTTAGTAAGCCTCACTATCCCTTTCTTCATCTTTCTTGCTCTCCTAATGTACCAATAAAAGTTTTTATCCCCCTTCTTAACTGAGTTGGCTATCTTTTCCTCAGTTTGGGCTTTTGCTGTTCTGACTGCCTTCCCCACTTCCTTCTATTTTAACTGGTACAGTTCTTTGTCCTGCTCCTTCTGTGTTTCCTTATACTTCCTGAATGCTACCTTTTTCTCCTTAACCTTCCCCGCCACCTCTTTTGAGAAGCATATTGTTTTTTTCCTTCGTTTTGCTTTGTTGATTTGCTTCACACAAAGACTTGTTGCCTCAGTGATGGCTGTTTTGATTTATCCCATTGTTCCTCCACCCACCCTTCTTGCCAGTTTGCTAGCGCTTTTCTGAGGCACTCTCCCATTTTCCCAAAATCAGCCCTCCTAAAGTCCAACACTCTTGCTTTTGTATGGCTCAACTCTATGACTGTGTTTTATTGTGAACCACACTGTTTTGCGGTCACTTGTTCCCAGATGGCTACCCACTTCTAGATTTGAGATCCTTTCTCCATCCCCATTAGACAGTACCAGGTCTAAGATTGCTCCTTCCCTAGTGAGTTCCACCACTAACTGTCTGAGGCATGCCCTCTGCAGGACATCAAGAATAAACCTGCTTTTTGATGTGGCTGCAGCAGGGTGCTCCAGCTAACGTCTGGCATGTTCAGGTCCCCCATCAACAATAACTCCCCTTCTTCTGCCATTCTAAGGATGCCTTCTATCATTTCCTTGTCCATTGCCTCCCCCCGAGATGGGGGTCTGTATATCACCTCTGTGCGAACTGTGGTGCCGTATCCGGTTTCCAGGGTAACCCACAGTGCCTCCTCTACTCCCTGTTTATCTTTTAGTTCCGTTGCTTTGATCCCTTCCCTTAAATAGAGAGCTACTCCTCCGCCTCTTTTACCCTCCCTGTCTCTCCTGTACATTGTGTATCCTGGTATGTTGACATCCCAGTCATGGTTCTCAGTGTACCATGTTTCTGTGATTGTCACGATATCCAGACGTCCCTCTTCTGTCAAGGCTACTAGTTCAGGGAGCTTGTTACACAGACTACGGGCATTGGTACTCATCACCCTATATTTGTTGATGGCCTTACCCCTTTTAGCCCTATCCCTGTCCTTACTGCCTTTTTCTGCATTTACCCGGCCCTGCTCCCCATTAACTTCTCTACCTTGGTGTTTACCTCTCTAACTATGGTGTTTTGTGGGGGGAGGCTGGATTTTCCCTGCTCCTTTTCAGTGCCTTCTCCCTTGGCTAGTTTAAATGCTTGCCAATTATGCATTTAAACCTATCACCTAGGATTCTGGTTCCCCTCCTGGACAGATGCAGATCATCATGCCAGTATAGGCCTGTATCCCTCCAGGTGGACCCCCAGTCCCCAGTGAAGCCAAAACCCTGAGCTCTGCACCAGTTTTTCAACCATTCATTGAATCCCATGGTGTGGAGTATTCTCGTATCACCCTTGCCATAGACAAGCAGCACCTCTGAGAAGGTTACTGTATGTGCTACCTGTCCAAGGCCCCTCCCCAACTCTTCAAACTCCTCTTGTGCTGCTGTGATCCCATTCAAAGCCAGGACAATTGTCCCTAGATGGACAATGACATCCAGCTCCCTCCCTCGTGCAGTTGCTCTCGCGATCCTGAGGATTCTCTCCCTGTCCTTCCAAGCCATGGCCCCAGGCAGTCACCTTACCTCCCTTTCCCCTTCGTTCCCCAGATCTACCCCCCTAATAATTGAGTCCCCTACCAGGAGTTGTTTCCTTCCCCTGTGGGATCCCATGCCACCCTCCTGTGGGACTCCTTTGTGGAGGTTCCCAGCATCCTCTTTGGTCTCCACTGCTGGTTCCTCCATTGAGAAACCACTCTCCACCAAAAGAGCATATGAATTGTGGAGAGGTACAACTGGAGGAATGTGCATCTGTTCCACCATCCTCTCCCTGCCTGAGCCCACCTTGGTCCAACTGCTCCTCCCTCTTGGCAACCTCTGAGGTAGCGGCAGTGGCCCTGGTGGTCCCTGGATAGGGGAGGAGGTTTCACGAATTCTAGCCAAGTCAGCCCGGAGATGAGCAATCTCCTCCTTCAGACCAGAGAGATGTCTACAAATAGAGCAGCACTGCAGCCTCCAGAAAGTCTCCCGGAAGACTGCTGCCCCACAACCAGTGCATTACACTACTCCCCACATGTCTATCTTCTTTCCTGATTCTCTTGCATTAAGCCTTTTTTTTTTTGGTTATATATAGTTATTGAGAGTGCTATTACATTCAATGCAGTGTGCTGTGCCGGTACGGAAATGTGCTGTATGCACCTTCCCCCTTGAGGAAATGTCGTCACAACCCCTGCTATAAAGGAAGTGACACCTGGGGGGTGGGATGTGGGGAAGGATAGGTTTGGGCCCAAGCTGTGCCCTCAGGAACAATCAGCTACAAGCTCTGACCCACCACTAGGATGAGTGTTAACCTTTCTTTCAGCAAGACAACCTGCACAGCAATCAGGGGAACCCAGTCTCCTGCACCTCAGGCTGTCTGTGTTTCAATCCACACTGCAGCTTTTGCTATAACAACTCCTTAACCTCCAGTAACTTATTTAAAATTAGTTTAACCATCATAAAATCCTACGCACCAGTAAATTATTTAAAAATAGCTTCTGTCCCAAAATCCTAGTAGTCAATCCAGCTACCCCCAAGGGACAACCAAAATGCTGTATTTCAACCCTTATGAAGTTACTTCCAAGATGAACAGAGTTTGCAAGCTCCTTATTCAACTCCTCAGCCACCTGTAATTTATTTAAAAATAGTTTAACTGTCAGAAAATCCTAGTAGACAATCCCGCTACTTCCAAGGGTCAACCCAAATGCAGTATTTAAATCTTTCTGAAGTTACTCACAAGATAAACAGAGTTTGCAAGCCCCTTCTTGGTTAAACACTAAATAAATATGTAAATAAAAAATCAATTACCGAGGGTAGTTAGTTTCACCACCCACAGAATTGAGCAAAAGTGCACGTTGTTGCAGATATCAAGTGCAATATAGAATTTCCCACACAGCTGAATAAAGAAGTCATCTCCTTCCAGGTCAAGAAAATGAGCAAAGAATCATCTCCTTTAACAGGGTCAACCAGTCAGTTGACTGGCATTGGCACTTGCTGCTGCCCAGATCAGAGTTCTATGGGTAATCTGATGGCTCCAAAGGAAGTTCGACCTCCTTGGAAGGTGACCAACCACAAGGGCTCTCTGGGTGGGGAGAGTGTGAATGATCCTTTGACACAACAGCGATCACACGGTTGGCATCAACTCTTGTTCTTGCACCTTCAGAGTCCAGATGGAGACTCACCTTTGGAGAGGACAGACAGAAAAAAATTATGGAAACCTTCATCTTCATGAGGAACCAGGAGATCCAATGTGTGCTCTTCCTACACTGTGAGAAGGTGCAGAACTAGAACATTCTTGCTGGCCCTGTCCATCTCTTGGGCCTGCAGCTGTGCTCTCCACTCCACAGCCATGGATGGTATACATCTTAGTTGGTTTGCCCAGGAGCACTCACAGCAGACACTCATTGAGCATCTGCGGGTGCATACATGGCACCAGGTGCAACACTCTACATCATTAGCAATGTTGAAGCACTGCACACAGGCATCATGTCCATCAGCAGACACTGAGTACCTGCACATCACACACTTCATGAACCCCATTTTCTTCTTTGGTTCTCTGGCTAAGACTGACAATGGAGCAGGAAGCTGACAGGTTACAGAAGTTATTCAATAACTGAAACAAAGGCTAGTCCGTTAGCATGGCGGTAGCGCTACCGCCAGCTATGCTGGTGACCAGGGTTCAGCAGTGAACCTGAATCACTGACAGTTGGCTAGAGGGAACAGGACTGAACATTTGAGGGACTGCTTTTCTCTCGGGGCTCCCACAGTGCACCTGGCACCTAGCACAGACTTGGTGTCAAGGCAGATGGGAGGCCCAGAGGGGCGTGAGATATCGATGGATGCTCGGCATCGTTGCCTGTCACCATCCCAGGGGACAAAGAAATGGAGGAAATACTCTTTTGCTGCAGAATAATGAAGGATGCCCCCCCCCCAGGCCTGGCACGACTGACTGGGCACCATCTGGATCCTATGACGGAGGGGCAAGGACAAGCCCCTCTAACCCCATCATGAGGGGTAAGATGTGGAGGAACAGGCTAAGTCCCAAGAATGGTGGGTGACAGGGCTGGGGGGGGATCCAGATAGGGAGCTGGCAAGGGCAGGCAGTGGATAAATAACAAGTTAAAAGAGACTGATTCAAAAATTTCAAAAATACTTTGAAAAGCCTGAAAACTGCCACCCTGGTGGCCCAGTGGTAGTGTGCTGGACTGCCATGCAGGTGACCCAAATTTGGAAGCAAGCTCTGGACACCACATCAGAAGGCAGGCAAAGCTGCAGCACTGGAAGCTCCAGAAAAACAGTGCATCCGGGAAGAGGGCAGCAATGCAGGGTATTGCTGCCAACCCCAACAACAAATGATAGAAATCCAGTGCCCGGTACTCGAGCGAGCACAGAAAGAAATTCAAACTGTAATGTTGCACGGGATGTCCGGTGACGTCACGGATACACTAGCAGCACAGGAAAGGAGCTCCCTTTCCTCTAAAGTTTAAAACTTCGCACTTATACAAAGAAACTGATCCAAATTTGGAAAAAAATGCCTACCAGATTAGAAGGGGAAGACAGGCTGACTCGATCCATGTCCACAAAATCAAAACAGCAAAGGGATGCAGAGAGATTGAGAGATGCAAGTGAATACCAGAGCCGTAGCGTGTCCCCAGCAAGTTTAAAGGGACTAGGCTATGACACAGACCAGGAGAGTGAGAAACTGACAAGAAATCACTTTGAGATGCTACTGAAAGAGATCAAAGCATCTAGCCGAGAAAATCAAAAAGAATTCTAGCACCTAAATAATAGACTGGACAGAGTAGAGCATCATATTGCAGAAGTGGAAGAGAGAGTCACAGTAATTGAAGATGGCACCTTACAATTGGGGACAGCAATGGAATCCCTAATGCAATATAAAGAGGCTTTACGAGAAAAATACACCAACCTGGAAGTGAGATCTTGAAGAGACAATCTACACATCACCAAACTACCAGAAGGCTCGGTCGTACATACTGTATGTATGACTACCTGGCTGACCTACTCAGACAAGTGTTAACCCGCCCACCGACTATGGAGCTAAGGATAGAGAGAGCACACAGGGCCTTGTTTCCCAAACTGATGAACCCCAAAGCACAACCAAGATTGAGAATCCTTAAATTTGCAAGCTTCAGAACAAAAGAGGAGGTCTTAAAACTCACCTAACAGAAAAAGGAGGTTATCTACAATGGATGGAAACTTTTCTTTGACCAAGACTGTCCTAGGGACATCCAAAAACAAAGACAACAATATACGGATATAATAAGGGTGCTTAAGGCTAAACAGATCCATCTTCAAACACTGTACCCAGCTCGAATCAGAATATTCTGGGAGGACAGAGTGCAATTATATTATACACTAGGGGATACACAAAAAAACTCTCCAAGGACATGGAATCAAAATAGACACTCACATAGAAAACCAACAGCCTCAGTCAAAAACACAAGAGAAGTGGACGTCAGTGAGACGCCACCAAATCAGCACATCAGGTCATAGTGTAGCACCACAGACAATGAGGGAGATTAGAAACCTAGTACACCAACTCCAGAACAAATCAACCTGACAAGGACACAGAGTCTTACAAACCTTAAGTAGGTGTATTACGAAGTATACAGAGCGGGACTCCATCTAAAAGAACATAAAAAAATATTGGTTTTATTTTTTTCTCTCCCTCCTTTCTCTTATGGACCTAACTCCATTTACTGAGGTTTCTACCCTCCACATACCCTGTTGAGCCACTCCCCAATACCAAGGACAACACACAGAGATGATGGGGGGGGTCCTTCTTTCATCCTGCCTCCATGTACCCATATCTTACAGGCAGTAAGAACAATGTATAGAGAACCAGTTCAAAATGAAAAGGAAGGTAATATAATTCTCCTTAAATGGTATTGGGGCTGAGAGGAGATACTGAACTAAATATAAAAAGGGGATCGGGGCACCTACTACTTTTGTGAAATGATACTCTTGATGCTGCGGCCATAGAAAAAAAAATATGGTTAAGAAACAAAATGGCCGAAATTTTTGTGTTTCTCCTTCACTTATGGCTGTTCTGCAAAAGGTGCAAAAACTCTTACCTCACTTGCCCGAGAGTAGTACTCCTTCAGCCTATCACAAACCGCACAGTAAGAAGACGGCGGAACAATGTACGTGGAAATGATGTCATCTTTCCAGAAGACTGAGCACCAGTGAGCTGTGAGAGTTGCAGAAGAGAACGCCAGACCACACCAGAAGAGAGAACACAATTAAAACAAAGAGTAAACCTGGGGGCATGGTGTGGACGCCGATGCAGATGGCCGCTTAACTCGTCGGCTCAATCCCCAGCTTAACAAACCGCCCAGAATCACGGGCACCCAGTGATCATTAACCCCAAAAAGGTGTTTTTAGGAATGTGGTAGACACACCCATCAGTGAATCGCGGGTTTTCATTGCGCCCAACGCCCAGCCAGCAGCCTCAGCACCCATCAACAAGGGCGACTCCGCTTTTGTTCTGAACAGGTCCCGACACCCACCTCCTCAGCAGGCACAGCGTCCATCCCCCTTATGGGCGAATCGCGGTACGCGTCCGACCACACATGGCAAGAGGCTGGTCTTGGGAATAAGCCTCAACTACTGTGCGGCAAGGGAACACCAAGGAAACCTTTAGCTGGAAAATGGCCAAGCACCAGCTGGGAATGCAAGGCTCAGGTACTACGCTTCAAGAAGCAAACCCCCCGGACCTTAGCACCTCGCTGCAGCACATAACAGCAAGGCTTGAAACCCTCCTGACGAGGGTAGATACAATATCGGCCACTCTCTCTGGTACTGTGGCTGAGGTACGGGTACTCAATGATAAATTAAACGTTATGGATCAGCGGATGGAAGACCTGGAGGCTGACCAGGCCAAAATTCTATGAAGCCTACAGGAACAAGATGAAAAGTCGGCAACACTCTGGAAACGGGCAGAAGACCAGGAAAATGGGGGAGGCAGAATAATAGTAGAATACTTGGGTTCCCAGAGGGCGTTGAGGGCCAGAATGTGGAGAAATTTTTAAATGAGGAGATTCCTAAAATCCTGGGGGAGAGATGGCATGAGCCTATCGAGGTCGAAAGGGCCCACTGCATACCTGGTAAGAAAAGGTACTGAGAGTGGCCCGAGACAAGGGTAAATTGATGTAGTGTGGGACTAAAATTTCATTATTCAGAGACTTCTCTGCCGAGGCAGCTGCACGAAGAAGAGCCTTTTTACCTATCAAAAAAATGCCGGCTACGCATGGGTTCAGATATGGGTCCAGGAATCTAGCATGTCTCTATGTGTCTCGAGAGGGCAGGGACACAGTAGCAGAAACTCCTCGAGAGGTCGAAGACTGGGCCTCCAGACACTGGCCACGATTAACATTAAACACTACCACTTCCAAGAAGCTCTGGTCCCCGGACCTCGAACAAGGGATAGAAGGAACACAACTTTCAGTGAATGCTGCAGGGAGGAGCGCAATTCTGGATGGACGATGCAGCACTCAAGTACCCCCCCCCCCGGTCTCCTCTGCATTCAATACTGCCTGGAATAGACAATAACAATAAGGCAATATGCTTCCGGCCAGCTGAACATCCCTCCTCTTCACTGCCTCAGCGTGAAGCACCCCAAGGGTCCCGAATTTGTCATCGCCCGGTGAACAATCAAGGATCTCCATCCAAGGGCCCAGGGAGTGCGCCATCAGCGAAACTGACTAAGGATGAATATCTCAATCAAGACTCCCTGGAAGAACAGGACATCTCCAATGACCTTCTCATGAAAGTGGCAGGGAACGTATCGTAGGCAGATTTTCCGGTGGACCTGGCAGCAGTTCAGGATCTATCCAGTGTCTCAGTGAAACCTGGACAGTTAACCTTTGCGGAAGCCCTCTCCCAGGACACTCCTTGAATAACAAAGTTGACCGAAGCTGAAGGAGCAGCCTTGAATGACTGATTGTAATAAGTCTGTACCCTGGTCTTTTTATGGGTAATATGGGCTTCGGGGGGACAGAGATGTTGGCGGATGTAGCAAGACCCTCTTTTCTCTTTTTAAGGGTTAATTGCTATACTGGAGGAGCCCAAATGACAGTGTATCTTTATGTCACGTCGATCAGTAGGCTACCCTCTCCCTTCCCCCCATCCAATAAGAGCATGGGAAATTCCTAGACGTTTCCCCTTGCCGCCTCGATACCATTTCAGGCCTGATCATGAGAACCACAAGATAGCACATTATCTCGCCCTGGCCTTCATATCGAATGATGGCCTGCATGATGTGTATGCAATATAGCTGTTATCCTTGGCTTAACAGGGCGCAGAACAACAAACACCTTCCCTTTCTCCTCAAATCCCGTCCCTTTTCACTGGGAATACTAATCCTGTCTTTAAAGCTGGGGATGGAGCTACGAACTGTTGGTTGGTTTATTTCCACTTTTCCCCGTGTTGGTGGAAGGTTAGCGTGGCAGTGTGTGCCTCCTCGATAGTGTAGAGGATTGCACCTCACGCTTACGTGCTTTCACCTACAGCTAAGTGCTTGTTTTAGTTATGTATTGTTATTGACTTTCTACTGTTTATAGAATAGTATATTCCATCCCCTTTTGTGGGAACGAACATATCAAACTGTTATCTAATCACTTTAGTTGATTGTTTAGTGCTTTAACGCAGTTGTTCTATTGTTATAACAGATCTTGGCAGTTACCTTTCCCTACTGGGTTGTTTACCTCCTCATCTTGTGCAATCGACCTCCCTTCCTCCACCTGGGACTACCTATTCCCTCTCGCTTTTCTATCACTTCTGGATATGGGTGGTAAGTACATACACCTTTTGTACTGCTTGAAACAACAATGCAGAGCACTAACGCAGGTATAAAACTTACATCATGGAATGTGAAAGGCTTAAATCACCCTGTTAAGCGCTCCATGGTCCTTAGACACCTACACTCCTTGCAGACGGATATTGCGCTTATCCAAGAGACTCATCTCACTGCAAGGACTGTATCGTGGCTCAAAAGGGCATGGGTTGGTAATGTCATTGCCAGTTCAGCCTCAACCAAGTCCAGGGGGGTGGCTATACTGCTCAAGAAATCATGCCCTTGGGTACAAGAGCAGGTAATCTCAGATGCTCAAGGCCGCTGGATAGCGGTCCGCTTTTCATATCCTGGGGGGTCTAGCGATACTGGCGAATATGTATGGCCCGAATATAGACGATCCCGACATTACATTGGATCTCTATAAGGCAGTGGAGACACTGGCTGATGGCCATCCGCAGATCCCAATCCTACTTGGAGGTGATTTTAACTTCACCCCTGACATTTTCCTTGACAAATCCAAACCAACTCCTCAGACACACCCTAAAGCGGCGTTAACTCTTCAAGGTGCTATGGCAGAGTGCGGAATGATCGATGTGTGGCGTAGAGACCATCTGTCAGGGCGGGACTTCTCCTTCTTCTCCCCATCCCACACAATGCATGGTAGGATTGACTTTTGGCTTGCCACTGCCCCTGCGGCCCGAGACATTACCTGTAGTAGGATACATGACATCCTAGTCTCAGACCATGCCCCAGTATCTTGCTCCTATACCACCTCTGGATGGACCGGATCGGGGACAAGATGACGTTGCAACCCTGTCTTTCTTCAGGACCCACAGTTTCAATCCATGGTGCGGGAGACGGCCAGAGATTATTTCTCATTTAACCAAGCTGTAGACACCTCAGCAGCCACGGTATGGGAGGCCTTTAAGGCCGTCCTGAGAGGGCAAATCACTGCATACTCCACACACAAGAACAAACTCAGAAAGACAGAGGTAAATACATTGCAATTAGAACTGTCCTCACTGGAAGCAAGATTCAGGGCCTCTGCTGCCATTGTACCTGACCCAGTACTCCTTCAGGAACTAGTCGGTTTGAAGTACCGTATAAATACTATATTACAACAAAAGTCAGAGTGGGCACTGATCAGATCCAAACACTCGTATTGGGAAGGGGGGGATAAGGGGGGGAACTTCTAGCATTCCAGTTAAGGAAACAACAGATATAGTTAACTGCTGCTTATGCAGAAGATTTACTCCTAACCTTAGACCGCCCAAAGGAATCCCTCCCTGGCATTTTAGAAATTTTGGAGGAATTTGTACGGCTGCCCCGGATTGCAAATTAATCAAAACAAGACCAATGTTACCCCCTTCAACAAGGCTTGCACGAATTCCTGCCTGCATGGTCTGGACCTAAAGTGGGCCCCACGCAGTTTTTCGTACCTAGGTATCACTATTCCGTTTAGGTGGCAGCTCTTGGAGCGGGATAATTTGGGTCCCCTAATAACTTCGCTAACAGCTGAAATAAGCCACTGGCGTCGTCTCAGTCTCTCTCTGTTAGGTAAAGTAGCGGCAATCCGAATGTTGTTGCTACCCAGAGTCGCATACCTACTTAATAACCTTCCCACTGCCCTGCCGAACAAGGTGTTCTGTACACTGGACAAGTTGATGTCCTTCTTCCTCTAGGAAGGTAAGACACCCAGATGGAGCCACAGTAAAATGAGGGCCCATTGGACCAAGAGTGGCTTTGGACTCCCCTGGTTACAGGGATACCACTGGTCTTACATTGCGGCCCAAGCCATTAAATGGTTTGTCCTCTCCTCCTCCCCACCCATTCTCTGGGTCCAGCTAGAATCTTAATTAATGCGAAGCACTCCCCTGTCTACACTATTAACCAATGGTCCTACAAACCCCAATGATCTTACCCCGTGCATGATCGAGACCAGGAAGGCGTGGTGGAAAATCATGACAGCCTCCAATACCCCTAAGACAGCATGCTCTATGCCGCTCCGGTACATGGCGCTATGGTGGAACCAACTCCTTACAATAGACAAAAAAACGCTCAACTGGCCAGGGTGGGAAAGCAAAGGGATTTGCCTTGTTCAAGGCCTGTACATGGCCAATTCCTCTACCTTAATGTCTTTTGAACAGCTTAAGTTTTGGTATTCCCTTCAGTCTACGGACTTTTGGAGATACCTACAACTTCATAGTGTCGTCCAGACTGTCAGTGGGATCTATCCAGTAGATCCCAAATGGCATTGGCTATCTACGTTACATTTAGAAACATCAACTCGAGGTTTGACAGGACACTCTATAACACCTGGCAGGAGGCACAACCGGATCACACAGACTCATGCAGAGGCGCATGGAGTGAAGACCTCCAAGCCCTCATTACCTCTGAAACATGGTCTTGCTGCCTACGCCTAGCTCACTCCATATATAAGGATGCCCAAAGTCAACTAATACAACTGAAAATTCTGCTCTGGTGGTATCGCATGCCAGCGGTCATACATGCATGGGGCTTTCTCCCCCATGCGAGGTGCTGGCGATGTCAATACGACTCTGCAAATCTCCTCAATTTGCTCTGGAGTTGTCTGGTCCTGGTCCCCTTCTGGTCAACCACTGCAATGGACTGCTCCGGAATACTGGGTCTCCCCGTGGATATTTCCAATCCATTGCTCCTACTGGGTGATCCTACCTCGCTGGGCTAGCTGCTGAAGTTGCTTCAGAACTGGCTCTTAGTAGCCCTATTGGAAGCAAAAAGGCTCCTCCTTTTATCTTGGAGACAAGCATCCCCTCCACCTATCTACCACTGGCACTCAGCTCTGGCCAGACTAGCCACATTTGAGAGGCTCACATATGTTAACAGAGGGAAGCTTACTGAATACTATAAGAAATGGAGAGCATACCTTAATTCTTCTCTATGTAAAGCTCCCCTTTCCCCTTTTCTCAACCCTGCAGTATAAAGTGGCCTTGTTGTTTTAAGACCCGTTAGTGGATTACAAACCTAATGACTGGCATGGGTTGATTGAGGAGCAAATCTGTCAGCCCTTGCTTGAACACCTTTCCTTCCCTTTCCATAGTTTTCCTTTTTTATTCCCTCTCTTACCACTTCTCATAATAACTATTCTGTATACTGGGTGTAGCTGATTGTTGTAGTCTAGTTGTAGGTATACTGGATGACATAAGTTCTTTTTTTGTCCTCAAGGCCGAATATGTTGTTAAGTTGGTTTGTATTGGATGTATGAATGCTGACTTCGAACCGTTGGTACTACGTAAGTAATATATCCTGGTGAGTTTGGTGAATCCTGATGGGTTAAAGTGCCCTATACTGTATGTTAGCTGTCTGTACACTTGGTGACATGTAATGAAACTAAACTAATAAAAAGTATTCTATGATAAAACACAAATAAAGAGTAAACCTCACTGAACACTCATGAAGAACTGCCCGGGAAAGACTGGATTAAAATAGGGCGTTAAAAGTAATGTAACATCTACCAAAATCGGACACTTGGGACTTTAATTTACTGGCAAGGGACACAATAACAGACTAAAATAACCCAGAAACCACTGCAACTGCACACTGGAAGGCCCAGTGCATTGGCATTACCATCTGCATTTTGAACGAAGATATCATGGGGGGGATACAGGACTCTGAGAAATAAAAGGAAAGACAAACATGAAAATAATTTTTGGTTGCAGAACAATATGGAAACTAAAAAATGATGGTATGATAGACACAGTAAAAAGGGAGGAGGAGGTGAGGGCAATGATTACGTTAAATAGGAAAATATGATATCATCCAGCGATGGGACAGAGACTGGAACTCCCAGACTGCAGAAGCGTCCACTGGTATCTCTCTGGAGCCCCCTTCTGCCTCATAGTCTGATCTAAAACCTAATGGAATAAAACAGACAGTAGAAATACAGCATACAGACCTATGTTATAAGCAAAGGAGTGGGGCAATAAGATACTATAAATGGAGGGTACTGGCTCTCTGGGAAACAGGGGGGAGGGGGGAGATATACTAAATTGGTAATATGCACTCTTACAGAATACTGAGAGAGTGTGTGTGTGTGTGTGTGTGTGTGTGTGTGTGTGTGTGTTTGGGGGGGAACAGACATTAGAAATATTAAAAAGATAGAAATAATAAAGACAATGGAGGGGGCCCGGAGAGAAAGTATCCTGGACTACTGCTCTCCCATCTACTCCAGGACCTCCGCATCCACCATGGCAGAACTATCAGTAGCATACAACAGTGCTTGCTGCTTCTCCACGCACCACTGTACACTCTACACTACACTGGGGTGGCTCCCACTACAAGCCCACTTTGATCTTGCACTGTACAGTTTTATTGATTCTGCCGTCCGTATTGGCCAGAAATCCCCTCTTGCTCCCCTTCTCACCGCCCAAACCTCACACCGCTGCCTACGCTCCTCCAGTATCGCCTCCCTGAAAATCCCCAGGGCAGCCACGAACATGGGCACTACAGCCCTGTCTCTAGCAGCCCCCACACTATGGAACAAGTTGCCCACTGAACTGCACACCATAAACACACCGCCAGTTCCAGACTCACCTTAAAGACTGGCTCCTGTTGGCATCCACCTGCCACTGCTTTAAGGACTAGCACCCCCCCCCGCCCCATAGTTGCCAAGGGTAGGGCCAAACAGGTTCTCTTATTTACTGAAACTGTATCACCATGAGCCTTACTTTGTTTTATTTGTTGTCCCTCAACTACTGCCACCATGTATTGCCAAATGTAACAACTGTAACCTTGCACTATGTATTACTTGCTCTTGTTATTTTGATGTTTCTACTCTGTGCTGCCTTATGTGGCCCAGGACGTGCCTGAAAATGGTCCCTGGGATCAGTGCACCTACCCGGTTAACAAAGTCACAAATAAAATAAATAAAATAAGACATGCAGAAGTATCTGAAAATAAAGGTATACACGTACTAAGAGCTAGGTATGCAGCCCTGCAAAGAAGATGGTAAACAGGGAGAGGGGGCGAATTAATAAGGATTGTATAACATAACTGTAGACGGAAGCAGGGATGGAAAGGGAAAGTATGGTACGTGGATGATGGCAAAATCTAGTACCTTTACTGATAATTATAATGGGCTCAATAGGATTGTGAGTAGCTCACGTAGTGGCCTTTTATCACAAGGGACACAGATCCACTACTATGTTCTGCCTTGGGAAATACAAGGGTGAGGAATAAAACGCAGAGCTAAGGGAATATACATATACTGTATATTCCCCACAGTTGGAAGTGTTTTTCACTATGTTACTGTTAAATGTTTTGCACAGTTGGTAATGTCATGTTTGTTTAGTATAAAATGGGGATATGATTCTATAAAGGACATTAAATCTAGACTGTTACGAGAAAAAAGAGGGACCTTGCACACTCGGAAATGGTTCAATTGCAAATCAAATCACCCAACATGAATAATCCAATGGTGAATATACTAACTTATCTGAATGGTCTGACCCACCCTATAAAAAGAAAGAAGGTAATGACGTAGTTGAGACAATCCAAGGCAGAGTTTATAATGTTACAGGAGACACATCTATCAGAGGATGAACATAAAAAGCTTGTGAAGTTTGGGTATCAACAGGTACACGCCTCCTCATATAAAGCTGGGAGTAGGGGGGGGTGTCGTGATACTTATCCCCAATAGGGTTGTATCTGAACTGATAGAAGCAATTAAAGATAAAGAAGGTAGATATGCAATACTTGAAGGACACTATAATAACCAAAAGGTGACACTAGTCTCGGTCTATGCCCCATCGGCCAGTGCTTATTCTTTTTCAGACAAACGTTTTCTCTGATAATGGAAAAAGTAGAAGATCTGCTGACCTGTGGTGGGGACATAAATCTGACATTGGTACCCTCGATTGATAGTACATAAGGCATACCAAGAAAAGAACATCAAGTGGCAAAAAAAGTAAGAGCCCTCATGGCGGAGCTGGGCCTCACAGATGCATGGAGACCCTTACAGGGCCCTACGAGGGGATACACATATTTATCAGCTGCACATCAGATGTATTCAAGGATAGACCTATTTCTCATTTTGCAAGAGGTTGCAGCCAAACTCCACAACTGTAAGATAGGCCCCATAGGGCTTTCAGACCATGCTCCCTTGTCCATCCAGATAGATTTAGATCTCTAGAAGAGGTCCTCTTTTTGGAGACTAAATGCCTCATTTCTCCAGGATAAAGAGGTGAGAGATCAGAGCCCATTCGTAATTCAGCAGGTCATACAAGATAAAGAAACTGCAGATGTTTCAGTGACTATATTACAGGACACAGTGAAAGCTATATAAGGGGAAAACTAATAGCCATACTGGAAAGGGAAAAAAAGGAAACGGATGAAAACAGACAGACTTGGAAAAAAGATACAAAAACTAGAGACTCTTCAGCAACAAAAAATGGATAGGAACAGGGGACTAGAACTGAAAAAGTTAAGGAAAGAACTAAATGCAACATTAGATTATTAGGTAGAACAAAATCTAAAGTACCTTAGACAATAATACTACAAAGGAGGCCCCAGAGCACTCAGACTGTTGGCATGTAGGCTTTAGATCTAGGCTTTTATGAGTAGTGGAGCTGTGGTTTGGATTGGACCAAACCATAAAGAGTGTCACCATAGGACAAAGGGAACATAAAACAGCCCAGACAGCAAAAGCCTACATAATGAGACTCGAGCATCCAGTCACAAGAGAAAGAATTTCCAACCCAACACAGATCACGGATGCATTGCAGAGATACTATGAGATTCTTTATAAAAGGGAGGAGGGACAGACACAAAATTACCCTAGTTATCCCAAGACCAAAATGCCAAACTTATAGTACCGATCACCATGGAGGAACTTCTGAGTGTAAGAGGTAACAGTAAAACAGGAAAATGTCCGGGATTTGACAGGTATCCATCAGAATTCTATAAGGCATTGAAGGAGACCACAGCTCCATTACTCATAAAAGCTTACAAAAGAAGCCTGGGGGTTGCTGGTTCCATCCTGGAACTATGCAGTTATTTTTGTGATCCCCAAACCTGGCAAGGACCTCACTTTGTGTTCATCCTACTGCCCTGTCCCCATCTTAAATATAGATTATATATTGCTAACAGGGCTCCTCACAAAAAGGTTAGTTGAAGTCGTCCCAAAACTGGTGGATATTAAACAGGATTTATAGCAGGGAGACTAGCATCCGATACCACTAGGAGAACAATACACAAAATTCATCAAATTAACTACATAAAACAACCAGTAATCATAATGGGTATGGATGCTGAAAAAGCATCTGATAACATAGATTGGAGCTATCTTAACAGGGAACTTGCCAGGCTTGGACTTTCCCCAGACATCCTCGGATACAGTCAAACACTGCACAGAACCCCACAGGCTTATGTTAGAGCAAAAGGCCATCTCTCTAAAGCTTTTACCCTAGGCAGAGGAATAAAACAAAGGTGCCCCTTTTCCCCTATTTTATTTTCCCTATATATAGAACCTCTAGCACAGAAAATTGGATTGGACCAAACCATAAAGAGTGTCACCATAGGACAAACGGAACATAAAATAGCCTTATATGCGGACGATGTACTGCTATATTTAGCAGCCCTGCACACATCATTAAACAAAATAATGGAAATGGTGAGAGAGTTCTCCCTACACTCCAGATATACACTGAACACCATGAAGACAGAAATACTGACTCTGAACTTCAATCCCACAACAATCATGAGAGAAAAACATCCTATGAAGTGGGGAATGCAGAACCTTAAATATTTAGAAATACATCGAAGAAAAAATAATAGGTCACTGTACATAGACAATTATGTACTGTTGTTAAACACAGTAAAGGAAGGTATAAAATGCTGGTCATTACTCCCACTACAACTATACTCTAGAATGCAAACTACTAAATTAAACATCTCCCCTAGATATCTGTAGCTCTTTCAGTGTGCTCCAGTGAATTTGTCACACATGTGGTTTTGGACCACATAACGCCAACTAAACAAATTTATCTGGGCAAATGCAAGACTTCGGGGTAAGGAGTAGCCTTTTGTTGGCTAGAAAAGAGAGTGTGTGTGTGTTTGGGGTGGGGGACGACGACTGGGTGATTCCTTCACTAGAAGAATATTGGCTAGAGGTGCAGGTAAAACTGTTACTGCTTTTGGGACAACAGGCTACTGGGCACACTAGAAAGAGACAGAACTCCCACTATCAGATGACACACCAATAGACACTCTTCTACATGATCACCCGGACAGACGTGTAGAGAGACAAACATACCGTGAAGGCCTGAATGTTACTTGGAAGGCATGGGAGAGGTTTCAGAGATTACCAAGGATCAGAGAACAACAATGGCATCTAAGATGGTTAGTGAGGGTCCCAACCTTCCCCTCAGGTCAGACAGATCTATGGTATCAAAGGCAGGCCAGAAAGGGATTTTAGTGCCCACAGCAGTGTTTACAGAGCACAATAGTGCAAACATTTGAGGATCTCAAGGCCAAATTTGACAGGAACACAACACACAGATTCAGGTATTTCCAAATCCGGGACTATCTAACGAGACAAATGAAAACAGAAAAAAAAAATACTCCACCCATACTGGGGAAAGAGATAACCTTTTTGGCATTAATGCAGACAATACAACAGAAGGGAGCAATAACCTTATATATCAATTCATGGCCCAGGATAGAAAGAGATCGGCCTCATTCTTTATAGATAAATGGCAGATGGAAACACAATTTGAACTTACACATAAAGAACGGGGACAGATTTAGAAAGGTGCATCTCGTACATCCTCCTCACTGAAGTAGCATGAGTTCACATAGAAAGTGAAAACATGCAATTTCATTAACCCAATGATCAAAGCAAACTGGGACCCGACTTCCATGGCCGAATGCTGGAGAAAGTGTGGAGAACCCAGGGGGATGCACACACACATCTTTTGGTCCTGTAGGTACCAGAAAAGGTATTGGGAAGGGGTAGCAAAGAAGTTGCAGGACATATTTAGTCTGACAATATTACTGAGTTGCCCCAGTTTGATCCTAGGACTTAAACCACCCACAATAAAGGAAAGAGAGGCGACATACCTTTGGTATGTGACTGCGGCAGCAGCAACGAAGGCCATAACACAGAGATGGATGCAAACAGAACCACCAACATTACCAGATTAGAAGGTAATCATGAACAAAATAGAGATGGAAAGACTGACTAGATAAGAGTGGAAGCATATAGTAATAGATGGACTAGGTGGGAGATGATAGGGGGAGGTGAAGAGAAGAACCCTATTTTGCCCAACCAGATAGAGCAACAGACCACATTGAATGACCTAGAGAATAGAGCTAACACAGATGGAGAAGAAGATAACAATTCTGAAATCTAGCTAGTCTGCACAGACTAGGACACAGAGTGGGTAAAGACAGAGACTAATCGGGATGCGCTGGTTTAATCACAGTGCAGCCCTCTCTCTACTAGTCAGAGATTATTACCTAACACGGATGTAAATGTAACTTGCACTGAGACCTCATATCTCCATTAGTTTATTTTGTTTTTGTTAACTTGGTGTTATGTTTTTGTAAGAGAAATAAATAGAGGAATCTAACAAACTGATATGGACTGAAGGTTAATGTGAGAAGTATTAGACTATTATGACCATATCTAAGTCTGCAACATTTATGATGAAATGTATAATAAAGTACAAAAAAATGGAAATTCAAACAACATGAAGTCTTGCTATATTATGACAATTGCAGTATGACTGCAGGTTAGAACTGCTCCGGAGGTGAAATAGTTAACTTTCCATGCAGGCATGGAACTTAGAACGCAAGCTCGGTTGAAAACTCTGTCTGTTGTGCTTCAAAGGTAAACTGTCAGATTCTTTACTCCGCCTCACTGAACAGTCGCTCCGGAGATTTCTCCTTCTGCTTGGTTCATTTTGTCGGTTTAAAAGTGTTATTTTTCGTTTTTAGCCGAAATTAAACCGCAACCGGTCGGTTCAAGCTCTGTCTGTGGTAATGTAAGTAATAGATAGGTTTTACATTAGTTTTTCCTGTGTGGAACTTGTAATTTGTTATCGGTTCGGTTTGAACCGATCAGGTTGTATTTAAATCTGCTAGCCCTTTTTTAGAGTGCGGTTCCCGGTTCTTATCGGTTCTAAAAAAACGGATTTCATTACGGTTTTTTCCACGACCCGTGACACAGTTGGGAACCGATAAGGGTGTCTTGCTTGGTGGATTGCCATAAACGGGCAAGTTGGTTAGGCTGGCATTATGTCTGAGAAACCCAAAAGAAAAACCGGACCCACTGGGTTTCAACACTGTAGTGTTTGTGGGGAAGCTTTTGCTAAGGCTGACCCACACACCACATGTGTCTATTGTCTGAGGTTTGACCACCTCAATTCAGACTGCCAGATTTGTCACAATTTCCTGCTGCCACCATAGATAAGAGAGTTGGTAGGCTCAGAGGGAGGCCAAAAAGTCCGCTGACCGGATGACAGCCGGTTGGTACCAACCGAACGGAGGGAGTACCCTCTGACCAGGGGATACTTCCTCGGCAAACGAAGAGCCGGGTTCTGAGGAGCCGTTCCAGAAAAAGGCTAGAAAGTCAGCTAGTTTAGAGCCAAAAGTTCTCTCCCAACTGCTGAGGAAATAGCTAAAGCAATTAAAATTGTCCAGTCTCTCTCTCTCGGTTCCGACCAGACCAACACCTTCTGGTAAGCGTTGATTCGGCCGATTCCACCGATTCAAGATTATGATTTTGAGATTTTTATGAACCAGGGAGGAAGAGGAAATGAGGAGAGTGAATATGGTTTTGAAGATCTGGATGTGCCCATTGATCCGGACATCTCTCCAGATAGACCCCTAGGGTTTCTCCTCCAAGACTTTCTGAGTCCCTTCTCATTTCATGTTTTATAAAAAGTTGCTGAAACTCTCCAGCTCCCTGTTGAGGAAGCTGTTGATGACCAGGAGGAGCCAGACTATGTAGAAATGATGGATATTCCAGAGTCTAGGAGACTGTCTATTCCTTTGCATAAATCTTTTGGAAACAGACAGTAAAAGTTTTAAAACTCCTCACACTATACCTCCTGTGGATAAAAGGATGGACAAGAGGTATACCTTATCAGGCTCGACACTGATTTCCTCACTCAGCAATGCAGCCATGTGGGGTAGTGCAGGCTGCAGCCAGTGACAAGGCTAATATTCCCCTAGCTTCACACCCTCCTGAGAAGGACTCCAGGAAGATTGATGCTATGGCAAAGAAACAGTACATGGCAGCATCTTTGGGGCTCAGACAAGCAAATTATATGGCTTATGCTGCTAGGTACCAGAAATCCAGATGGGATACTGTGCTGGCCCTAGCAAAACAAGTCCCTGACCAGCTTGCCAGGGAGCTGGAACAGGTGGCTATGGATGGTATTGAGGCATCCAAGGTGCAATTTCATGCTGCAGTGGACTCTAATGATGTTTCATCAAGAGTCATGGCTACATCTGTGGCACTTCGCAGGATGGCTTGGCTCAGATGTACTACCCTGTCTCAGGACACCCAGTCCAAGGCCATGGATTTTCCTGTTGTGGGAAATTCTCTGTTTGGGAGCAAACAGAGAATTACATGAAGAAAATGGATGAATATGGACCACCTATAGGAGTGCACAGGCCAAGGAAAGGCAGGCCACTCCTCAAAAGTAGCTTCCTAGAGGCAGGGGCAGGCCTTTTCATAGGCCTTTTTACCAAGCCCAAGCTTCCTCCTCCTCCTCCGCCTATGCTCAGAGGGGGTTCTTTAGAGGAAGAGGCAGGCGGGGTACAAGCAGGTCTGCTTCCACCCCTCAGCCCAAAGCCCCTGCCAAGCAGGCACCCTGATGGGATTGCCAGGGCCGATTCTCCTCTACCTGTAGGGGGCAGGCTGGCTTACTTTGTCCAGGACTGAAGTCTTTAACATCAGACAAGTGGGTCCTGGAAGTAGTAAGCCAGGGACTGGTTCTCAGTTTCAAAAAATTTCCAAAGCTGAGAACCAGATCTTTTCCACCTGCAACTCCATCAGAGGCTCTTGCCTTAGAGGCAGAGATCTCTACCCTCCTCGCTCTCAGAGCTGTGGAAAAGGTTCCTCCCCCTACACCAGGGCAAAGGTTTGTACTCCAGGTACTTCCTTACCCCAAAAAAGACAGGAGAATGGCGGCCCATCCTGGATCTCAGATATTTAAACAAGCACCTTTTAAAGCCAAAGTTCAAAATGGTGACTCTAGGAATTATCCTACCCTCTCTAAGGCCAGGGGACTGGCTAGCTTCCCTGGACCTCAAGGATGCCTACTTCCATAACCCCATCAGAGGCTCCCATTGAAAGTACCTCAGGTTCGAGCTGCCCTCAGGCCACTACCAGTTCAGAGCAATGCCCTTCGGCCTCACTTCTGCCCCAAGGGTATTTACCCAAATGTCTGGCAGTAGCAGTTGCCTACCTAAGAAAGCAAAAGATTGCCATCTTTCCTTACCTGGACGATTAGCTCATAGTAGGCCAGTCCCCAGACCAGGTCAAATTACATCTCCAGATAACGCAGCAACTGCTTACCTCTCTAGGTTTCCTTCTGAATCTCTCAATGTCAGTTCTGGAGCCTGTCCAGCTTCTTACCTTCATAGGCGCAGAGCTGAACACACAGGAAGCCAGGGCTTTCCTTCCCCTAGACAGGGCAAAGGCCCTGGTCTCCCTGGCCTCCTCATTTACCCTGCAGATCTCCCGGCCTGCAAGGCACTTTCTGCAGCTCCTAGGGCACATGGTTGCTTCCACAGCGGTTGTGCAGGGAGCGAGATTTCAGATGAGGGACATTCAGTTCCATTTGAGAGCCTTTTGGTCTCAAAGAAAGGATCCTCTTACCAAGTTGATCCCAGTAACTCGAACCCTGATCCAAGCCCTACAGTGGTGGCAGGATCAGACCAACCAGAGACAAGGGGTTCCTTTTGTCACTCAGTCTCATTCTCTAATCCTTACTACAGATGCGTCCCTCTTGGGCTGGGGAGCTCACATGGGCGACCTCACCACCCAGGGTCTGTGGTCTCCCCAGGATCCCTGCTCCACATCAACCTGTTGAAGCTCAGAGCAGTTTTTCTAGCACTTCAAGTTTTTTCCAAATATGTTCAGAACAAGAGTATTCAGGTCAGAACAGACAACATCACTACAATGTGGTACATCAACAAGCAAGGGGGCACTTGGTCTACAGCCTTGTGCACGGAAGCGATGAGATTGTGGTCTCTGGCTTACTCCCTGAACACCTCGCTTACGGCAGTTCACCTCCCAGGCAAGGACAATGTCCTGGCAGATGCTCTCAGCGGGATTTCCCAGGGCCACCACGAATGGTCACTGGATCCCCTGGTCTTGGGAGTAGTATTTGCCAGATGGGGCACCCCGCAGATAGATCTTTTTGCAGCCAATCACCAACTTCCTCTTTTTTGCTGCAGGCACCCAGTGTTGGGCTCTCTCCCGCTGGATGCCTTAGCCCTCAATTGGGAGGGGAAGTTTCTCTATGTCTTTCCCCCCTTTCCTCTTCTGTTCAAAGTGCTAGTCAAAATCAGATCCCAATCCTGCAAGGTCATTCTGATAGCTCCGGATTGGGCCAGACAGCCCTGGTATCCACTCCTGCTGTCCTTAGCAGTCCATCCTCCCCTGTGCCTTCCCAAGAATCACAATCTGTTAACCTGTGCCCAGGGAAGGGTCTGGTACCAGAATCTCAAATCTCTCAATCTCAAGGCTTGGTTCTTGAAGAGTTAGAGTTTGCTGATTTACACCTTTCCCAAGGTGTAATGGATATATTGAAGGCCTCAAGGAAGCCTTCCACCAGGCTACTTACAATTCCAAATGGAAAAGGTTTTCCATATGGTGTTGGAAAAGCATATTTCCCCAGTCTCTGCTGATCTACCCACAGTCCTGGATTATATGGTCCACCTGAATTCTTTGGGGCTGAGACCAGCTACCCTCAAGGTGCACTTGGCAGCTGTGTCTGCTTTTATTTCAGCAGGTAAAATCTCTTCTCTTTCAGCTCATCCCGTATTTTCCAAGTTTTTTAAGGGGTTGTTGCACACCAACCCTCCATTCAGAGATCCTGCCCCTCCCTGGGATCTTAATGTTTGCATTGCTCAGCTTATGCAACCCCCTTTCGAGCCCTTGTCTTCAGCTGAGCTCAAGTACTTGACTTGGAAAACTGTGTTTCTGGTAGCCATCACCTCTGCCAGACGCATAGTGAATTACAAGCGTTGTCAGTGGAGCAGGAGTTTATCTCTTTCCACAGAGATAAGGTGGTTCTTCGGACTAACAGAAAGTTCCTGCCTAAGGTGGTTTCAGATTTCCACCTTAATCAATCTATTTCTCTTTCAGTGTACTTCACTGACCACTCCTCTTCTGGGGAGAGGAGGCTGCACAGCCTAGATGTGAAGAGAGCCCTTAGTTACTACATAGAGCGTACCAAGGGTCATAGGTTTGACTCCCTCCAACTGTTCCTTACCTATGGCGAAGTTGGGAAAGGAAACCAGCCACTAAAAGATCCATTGCCAGGTGGATTGTCTCTTGTATCCAATTCTGCTATGAGAAGTTGGGTAAAGTTCCTCCCTCAGGCCTGAGGGCTCACTCTACCAGAGGTACAGCTGCTTCTCTGGCTGATGCCAGAGACATTCCTATTCTAGAAATATGTCAAGCAGCTACCTGGAAAACAGTTCACATTTTTACCAAGCATTACTCCTTGGACATCCAGGCTAGGAGTGATGCTTGGTTTCTGTACAGCCGTGCTTCAGAGCCTATTTCCTAAGTAGGTTCTGTCCCTCCTCCATGGGGGTACTGCTGTGTAGTCTGCAATTGTCATAATATAGCAAGACTTCATGTTGTTTGAAGAAAAAATTACTCACCTTAGTAATGTTGTTTCTTCTAATGGAGTCTTGCTATATTATGACCTCCCTCCCTCCTGCCCCTCTCAGAACCTCTGTTTTGGGATGTGGGTGGGCAGTACAGGGTTGGCACTTTTTTGATGCCCACCTTGTTGTTTTCACCTATTTTTGGGTGAATTGGTGTTGTGTTTTTGCATTTTTTGGGTCTCCTGACTTGAGTCTTTGTTTTAGACCAAAAAATGAGTGTTTATGTTAGTAGCCAGTTGGCTAGTGTAGGTTTACAGCTTCCACACAGAACCTTAGTGAGTTTTAGCTCGTAAAGATCTGACAGGTTACCTTTGAAGCACAACAGACAGAGTTTTCAACCGAGCTCGCGCTCTAAGTTCCATGCCTACATGGAACGTTAACTATTTCACCTCCGGAGCAGTTCTAACCTGCGGTCATACTGCAATTGTCATAATATAGCAAGACTCCATTAGAAGAAACAACATTACTAGGGTGAGTAGTTTTTTCTTGCGTACCTACCGTAATTGCTGATCTTCTCTTGTATCTTCACCATTCATTACTGCTGGGTGTAAGCCGGAGGAGCGCACCCACTAAGGGAGTTTTATTTTTATTTTTTGGAGGGAGGAGTCGGTACTGAAGGCACCGCCCACGAGAGCAACGCACCACATGGTGTGCGAGGGGCGGCCATTAGGCACTGCAGACTCCTCCTCCATCCGAGTTCTGTTAGCCAGAGAGGCAAAATAAAAAGAATAAAAGAATAAGAGCGAGGCAAGAGAGCCGAGGGATAGTAAAAGGAAGGGAAACAAACTGAAAAAGGAATAAGCCGAAAAGAGGACAGGAAAGAGAGGAATCCTACCCTAAGGGACCACAGGGCCTCCTTCCTTGGGCGGCTCTGAGGGAGGAACAGATAAGGGAAAGGAAGAAAGAGGAAAAGGGAAGAAGGAGAGAATATTGGGAGGAGGGAAAAATACTGCCAAAAATGCTAAGCGGAATTGGCTTGAAGCTTATCAGCTCGGATGTTGAGCAGGGAAGCAAGGATCCCCTCAGAAAAAACTGGTTCAGATGGTTCAAACGAACCCTCTAGACAGCTTAAAACGAGAGAGGCAGATTTCCCCACACATCCGCCTATCCTATTTCCTGTCACTCAAGCTGAGAGCTCACAGAATGCCAAGGCAAACTCTGTTCCGGAAAGGGAGAGCCCCCAACTAGGTAAAGGGAAAAAGACCCCTGTACCACACAGATATGTGCTAGCATGGGGTGGGGGGGAAGGAGCCCTAAGAGAGGCAAGCTTTTGTCAAGATGGACAGAGATAGAGAAGGAGCTCCTTCTGACTCCCTGGAGAAGGCAGGGCCAAAGGACCAGACCACCAGATCAACACGTTAATTTTCGAATTGGGCTAGAACAGACATAGACTAGCCCTGGCCTGGCATTACTAGATAAAAAAGGGACACCAGACAAGTCCGAAGACTGAGGGTTACAGGACTGTTTTAGGGACCAACCCTGATGTCTGGAGATTGAGCTAATCTGGCCCGAAGAAGTTCCCGAAGGAAACCTTCCAGGAAATCAGAAAGAGTTCCCTCAGATGAAAAGGACGAAGTTTCGCACACCCACCTCCTACTCAAAACCCTCTACATGTTTTTTAGAGAAGAACAGAAGGTCCCAAGGAACCAGAGGATGTAGTCCACCCCCCAGAGGGAAGGGGGAAGGGGAGGAGGAGGCCGAGCAGGGTGGGGGAGACGCCCAAGAAATGAGGCTCATTAGGGGACGGTGGGAGGGATTCAGTAATGAATGGTGAAGATACAAGAGAAGATCAACAATTACAGTAGGTACACAATTTCCATATCTTCCCTTGTCAATCTTCACCATTCATTACTGTTGGGTGAGTACCAAGCACCCCCGAAGGGGGCCTGGAATTTGGCCCTGAGGAAACAGATCCCTCAGCCTCCTACTGGTGGAAAGCAGGAGGGGGAGACCCTAACCAACAGACTGAGGCAGTCTAAGGTTGCTGAGGGCGAGGGGGGGTGTCCCCTGTGGCCGGGGGGATGGAGGATACCCCTAAAGAATCCTCCTCGCCCTGCGGGAAAACAGACGGGTCCCCCAAGAAGTGGAGGAGGTCACTCTACACCGGGCAGGGTGTGACAGTCTGAACAGATGAAGCCATGCCATCTACCTAATGCAGATTGCTGTCCCTGCCAGTCTGGAAGCCACCTCGTTGGTGTCGTAAGATGCCCTCACTTGGTGCCTTGCAAGCTCCAGACCCTAAGCAGAGAGGGCAATGGCTTGTCTAGACTGCTCCGTATCAGGCATAGATGCCAGAAGCTGCACTAGCATCAACCACAAATGCCTGTTGTAGGCAGCGTGGTGTACCTGATGTGAACCTATGCACATCAACACATGACTTGAAGAGAAGACTCTTCGTCCCCACTGATCAAATTCAGCAGAATCCGGATCCAGGGGTCTGTCGTGTGCCAGGCTCCGAGGGCCAGAAGGAGTATCTAGGGACATCAGGCCCGAAGACAGGTGAGGTAGAGAACCTAGAGATTCATGGGGGCACAATACCATCTCCTGCAGTCTGCCTGGGCTGGAGAAGGGGCAGCTGGAGACTGCAAGGTGCTGATAGATGCCTCTTGGAAGGGGATCGGCCAGGAAGGCACCACAAGGTGGTTAGCACTGAATTCACTGAGGAATGCATGTGTCTGCCACTCAGTATTATCCCTGCGGATGTAGGAGATACGAAGCTCCGAAACCAGCCTTGAAAAGAACCGCTGATATTCAGTGAAATCAGCATCGGAGGAGAGGTGGACAGAAGGTTTCTCTTCCTCAGGAGAGGAAGCAGAGGAGGAAGTGGAGCTCAAATGTTCAGAAGACTCCTGCAGTGGAGGGACAGGCGTAAGACCTGTTCGTCCATGGCCCTGACGTATGAAGGGAAGGCCGCCGCAGTAGCTCTGAAAGTCTCCCAAGTTAACGACCCCGTAGGACGCACATGGCCCAGGAGAGGGGGGTGGCTGCAGAGGGATGGGCGAGGGGCACCTAAGAGCATGTGCTTGGCCTCTGCCAGGGCTCTGAGATCCAGGGAGCGACACCACCAAGACTGGGGAACCTGAGACCATACCGGGTTACGAGGAAGTAACGTGAGAAGGCAAACTCCAGAAGAGCCCAGAAGCGGAATCTCCTCTGTGACGCAACTGAGGTTGCGTGTATCCAGAAGGGCAACCCTCAGTACCACCACTAGAAGGCGCTCTGAAGACTTCAAGAGAAAGGCAGGGTTCAGCACTACGACTCCTCCCCACACCCCGCAGGGCAGTGGGAATGTGCCGCCGTTCCTCATCCTGACCTCTCAACCCCTCAAACTCCGAAGCAGCCCTCTTCCTCGATACCAGTGTAGGAGGTCCCCGCTGTGCGAGCCCCCAGAGGGAGGCCACAGAAGCAGAGCTCTCCACCCCTCTCGAAGAGCCTCAGCAGCACCAGAGACAGCAGCTGCCTGGGCCCTCTCTGGAGGAGGCATCCTCTCACGAATCCCAGATGGATCGACCGTAGAAAGTCCCAGGCCACCCCTAGCCATGGGACCCTCAAGGCGAACCTGCTCCGGGCACTCGAGGAGAGGAACACTGGGCCGCCTGACACTGCGGCCTACAGAGAGTTCCGAATCTGAAGACTCAGGGTGCCAGTCCGGGTCCACCTCTGAGTCATCCTCACCCAAAGAGGAGTCAAGCAGAGTGACCTCCAGAGAGGCAACCCCAGAAACATTTCCTGCAATGGCACCGGAGATGGTACCGACGTAGGCAGCAATGACGCCAACAGCACCGCTGGGGTCCCCAGCCCTGCGGGCGGCGCCGGGAACCACAACAGCACCGCAAATGGTGCAGCGCAAGCCCCGGTACCGGAACACAGAGCTATGCAGCAAGCAGTGCCGCCTGAGTCCCTGACACCAAGGGCAGCACCAGAACCCAAAATGGCGCCGCCCAGGTCCCTGGCTCTGGAACCCAAAACAGCGCAGCTGAGTCCCTGTCATGGCACACAATGCCGGAACCCAAGATGGCACCACCAACGGCCCCGCCCGAGTCCCTGGCACTGCGAACGGAACCAAAAGTGGCATCACTAGGCAGCATCGAGGGTACACCAGTGCCGGGCCCCACAACCGGATGCCTCGACATTGGGGGAGTCTGCACCTCCGAGGAGGTGACTGCCAGGATGGCGCCAATGATGCAACCCTGGGATGGATCACACTGTTCCTCCGGCGCCGAAGAAGAAACCTCCTCCTCGGCAAGGCTGGAAGTGGTGGAGGTTCCCTCCTCACCAGGCCATATAGATCTGGGAGGGGACCCGGAGGAAGGGTCAAGAGATCTGGCCTGGGATGCCCGCAGATGACATCATCCTCCAAAAGTTGGTGGAGCCCTGCCAACTTTAAACGCGTGGATTTCCAAAACGCGGCAGTCCATGGAAAAACAGGCATCGCAGTGGTCCATATCATGATAGGGTCCCAGGTACTGATGACAAACATCATGCCAGTCCGAGAAGGAAAACTGCCAGCCGCAAGGGCACTGACACATAGGGGCACGGCCCACCTTGGATTTACATTTGGCCCCTGAATCGGTCATGATGCGAAATTAAATAATAAACAGAAAAGCTCTCGGCGCCATCGAAATACAAAAACAGAACAGTCTTACCGCTTCAACGACGTCGGGAAGGAACCGGGATGAAGGATGAAAAATGGACTGGAACTTGTAGGCCTAATGGCGCAGCAACAACTCTTGATGCAGCAGGTACAGCCTCAACAGCGGGAGAAACAGAACTGGGATAGAGGAGGAGTCTGTGGTGCTTAACAGCCGCCCCTCGCACACCACATGGTGCATCGCTCTCGAGGTTAGCGCCGTCGGCGCAGACTCCTACCTCCCAAAAAAAAAAAAACCCTTCCGTAGCGGGTGCGCACCTCTGGCTTACACCCAGCAGTAATGAATGGTGAAGACTGACAAGGGAAGATCAAACTGTAATGTTGCACAAAAGTACAAACTTTTTATTGGTGAGCCCAGACATCTGAAAAAGCCTTTTTCCGATGTCATCCTGCATTCGCCAATAAAAAGTTAATATTTTTGTGCAACTCTGCAGTTTGACTTTCTTTCTGTGCTCCCTCGAGTGCTGGGAACTGGACTCAGGTCACAGCAGTGCGCAGCGTTCCAGGAGAGTTGGCATCGGGCTGCAGTAGGCCAAAGAAGCTTGCTTTCCCTGTAGGACAACCCTGTGTGTGGCCGAGGCCACCAGAAAGGCTCTTCCCATGCTAAGGGAGGAGGGAGAAACCAGGGAAACCTGAGGAGAAAAAAACATGACTGTCTATATAACAGTCTGAGCTGTCCCTGCTGACACCGGATCCTAATCCACAAAGTGGACTGCGTTATAGGGAGGCTGACCCTTCTACTGGAGACTCTGCCATGGAGGGTCGTATCGGGGGGATGTCTGTAAAGAGGAACAGGGTATATCACTGAGAATATGCTATATTCTGAAGAACGTGGCTGGGAAGAAAAAGCACTATAGAAGAAAAAGAAAAGCCTGAAAACTATAGCAGAAGTCTTATTTACTAAGAGGAGCTGTGAAGGAAAAGACCTCTTTCTTCCAGTGGAAGAAAAGATCTGAGTGGGGGTGGAGCCAGAGGGCCACATGCATGGATGGTAGTAAGCCAAGTTTAAGGACTGTTCCAGTGACTGCGCATGCTCAGTGGAAGACTGCCCAAGTGTGGATAATGAAATTAATTTAAGTAGTTAGAAAAACTGCTACAGTCATCCAGTTATCTCCAATGCCATTTAGGATAAATTGGTAAGAATGGAAAATCACTTTTTGAAATCCATATGAACAGCCAGCTTTTGTTCCATTTGCATAAGCAACCTTCAACCTGGGCTGCAGCTACGAGTGAAAGACTGCCCTCAAGTCAAACCTCCCATTTATCAGCACAACCAACTTACTTTCCCCTTTTGTTTTCATACCGTGACATTACTTCCCCAGTAACTGCAATGCCAAAAAAAAGAAAAGAAAGAAATTTCAAGTGCAGCCAGTCGATTCCCAGTCAGGAACTGCCCCATCCCCCAGTCAGCTTGTGGGAGTACAACACAATGGCTTTGTTACACTTAAAAAATTTTAAAAATAGATGTCAGTAACTACCTGCTATAAAACTGTCATTCATGCTATTAACACTCTGCAGCTTCCTCCAAATCGGAATTTCCGTTTTACTCTGAATGGTGTCACTTGAACAAGTGTTTTGGAAAGCCCACCCTATCATGTTGAGCCAAGGTGGGCAGATAGCATGTTACTTGAAATGGGTACGTGCAGAAACAGAGTAAGGATACGGTCAGTGACAGATCCAGAACAATCAAACCTAAGATTGCTGGGAGTGGGATGCCTGAAAAGGTTTCCACAATAGTAACTGTTTCTTCTAAGTCACACAAATTGCTTCACTCCCACACAAGCCTGATTCTTTGTAACTTAGAAATAGACTTCAAATGAAGATGGAGATGGGGAAATAGGGCTGAGCGTTGTCTAGGGAACCAAAGTTAAATCTGTCCCCATTGCAATAGGCAACAGGAATAGTGTCAATAACAGGGGCACCGCCTCATTGACATTCAGTATTGACAACCTTGTGAACAATGCTGGAAGGTGGAACAGGGCCTATGTGGCCTTTTGCTTTTGTTACGTGACAAGCTTAGTTGGACCCTGCAGTTCAATAGTAAGCATAAGGGGGACCATTTCTTCTCTTCATGGCTCTGCTCAGAAGACCCCACACATGCAAATCTATCCTTATGGACCTGTTCAGATGCTGACTGGCAATCTGGACAAAGTCATACACTGTATTATAGTTATACACTGAGCCACGGCTCGGAGGGATAGGAAGTGGATGCTGATGATCTCTAGTGCAGCAGGACGGAAGGGAGAGCTGGATGTGACTGTCCACCTAGGGACTAATGACCTGGCTATAGGCACGAGGTTATTTTATAATTTTTTTTGTTATTGTAAATTCTAGGAATTAAATAACTTTGAGTCAAGGCTCTTTTACAAAGGTTCCGCGTTAAAAATCGGTTACAAACAATAGGGGTACAGGGTTTCACATTTAGGTAACATTGCGGAAATAGACAGAGACAAAAAATAGCTAATCTAATGACATTTATGAACAGCAGATAAATCACTTAAGCACTTTCACTATATAGAAAACAAGTGGAGAGGGAAGATAGGTAAGGGAGGTAAGTTAGGTAGTGTAAGTGAGAAAAAGAGGAAAGAGGGGTGGGAGGAGGAGCAGACCATTGTAGGAGACGAGGATCCACTAGTAGGCCTTTGTCAAGTAAGAGGGCAAGGGAGGAGAAGTGAGAATAGATTAGGATTTAATCAAGGCAGTCACAGGAGTTTGAGGTGGCTAGGTGAGAGAATAGTCTAGATTTAAAGGCACCTAATGAGTTAGAGGAGGTAATAGAGGTGCTGAGAGTGTTTAGCCAGTTGGGGGCACGATAGGCAAATGATCGTTGACCATGTGTGGTCCGACAGTGGGGGACCTGGAGAAGCTGGGTGTCTGATCTTCTGGTAGATCGTACACTTGAGTTCTGGCATAGCAGGTCTTGAATGCAGGGTGGAGTGAGGCCCATGATGGATTTCTTGGCCATTAGGCAGGTGAAGAACTTTAAATGGTTTGATAGTTGTAACCACCCAGTATCAGCATAGAGTTCACAGGTATGAGTAAGTCGATGTGCACCTGTAAGCAGCCGACATGCTTTGTTTAGGGAGGTTGTGATCCGTTTCAGTGCGCTTGGAGGGGCGGACCCATAAATAATTAAGCTGTAGTCGATGACTGAGATGATTGAGGATTGAATAGCTAGCTTCAGTGCTGGATGGGTGAAGAGTTGTCTGTTTAGGATAGGATAGGTTAGGATAGTGCAGGAGGGGTTCAGGGAATTGGGGAAGAGTCTTAGGCATGTAGCATGCTCAGTGGCCTTTTCTGAGGTGCTGCCCCTCTATGACATGGGAGGAGGATAGGGTACTCTGTACCAGGTGCTTCAACCAATGTTTGAAAGAATGGTGCAGAAAGGAGAGATTTGGCTACATTGGGGACTGAGGTCTTACCTGGAGGGATAAAGGCCTATACAGGGAACATGACCTGCATCCATCCGGGAGGGGAACCACAGTCCTCAGTAAGCGATTTAAATGTTTAATCGGTGAGCATTTAAACTAGCCAAGGGGGGTGGCGGAAGGAAGTAGGTAGACATAAACTTCCCCCCCCCACAAGCTGGAGTAGACAGTAGGGAGTACCCTAAGGGAGAGAAATCTCCGAGAGTATCTAACAACAAGAAAAACAAAATGGGAGAAAAGAAGATGGATAGGAATGAGGACAGAGGGGGTAAGAAGAAAAGGGGGGAGTTGACAAGCAGGGTGGTAGCAGAATTCAGAAGGCCATGTGTGCAAATGCTCAAAGTCTGCGAAATAAAATCCCAGACCTGGTGGCCATTATGGCACAAGCTGATCTGGATATTGTCACGGTTACTGAGTCATGGTGCAATGAGGACCATGACTGGGACATTGTCATACAGTACAGTTACGTAATAACTTACCGTAACAGTAGATCTTTGAGAGGAGCTCTTGCAGCAGGTCACATCATAAGGACTGAAGCTGGCAGGTGCCTGGACCCCACAGAAAACTTCTAGCTAGCAGTCTATAGCGGGGGATCACCCCTGATGTCGGCCCACCCCCGATGTTCCTTATGGTAAAAAAGGGGCGGTCCCCCAGCACCACCTCAGTTCTCTTGCCAGAGACCCCGGCAAGCATAAAAAAAGGAGAACCAAGGCATTCCTCTGGAACTGAGGAAAAGAAAAGATGGAGAATCAGTCACCAGAGGGATGGAGGGAGGGAAAGCAGCACCTGCTACAAGAGCTCTTCTCAAAGATCTACTATTATGGTAAGTTCTTACGTAACTGTACTATCTCACTTCAAGTGGGCTCTTGCAGCAGGTTACACCATAAAGACCGAGTTCTAAGCAGTGAGAGGACTGACCCCGGTCAGCTGGGAGGAGGTAGAGGTTAGAGTAAAGGTCTCAATATAGCATGCCCTGCGAGACAGTCAGTCCAAAACCTGTCCTATGCCTAGAGGCAATGTCTGGATGTCAGCAATGGACACATTTCTTTCTTTTTTTTTTTAAATTGTAATTTACTGAATTTTCCATTTTTAGAAAATGACACTAACATACAACCTTACAACATTCAGATAGATTACATAAACATTTAACATAAATAGTATAAACACACAATTTAAGAAAGAGAAAATATATCAATCTCAACAAATGGAAACATAATACAACCAGAATAGTAATCAGTTAACATAATCACATAATAACAGAATGCCAAAACAGAAAACAAAAATAAAGTAACATAACATAGCCCAGAAATTGATACCCCAACGGATCAGTCAAGTGTAATCTGATATTTGACTAAATTAATGGTGTCTTAAGGGGGGAGGGGGTGAAGAGCAGGAGCCCCAACATAGAAACATAGAATTTGACGGCAGATAAGGACCGCTTGGCCCACCTAATCTGCCCATTTTCCTACCTAACAGATAAGCTGCAGATCCTAGTTAACCAACAGCTTAATTCCTCCTACCCCCCACTAGGACTGCCCTATGCCTGTCCCATGCATTCTTGAAGTCCCCCACTGTTCTTGACCCCACGACCTCTTCAGGGAGGCTGTTCCATGCATCCACAACCCTCTCAGTGAAAAAATACTTCCTCACATTACCTCTGAGCCATCCCCCTTCTATCTTCAAATTGTGCCCCCTTGTTCTTGCACATCTCTTTTTCTGGAAGATGCTACCCTCTTGGACTTTGTTAATTCCCTTGAGGTACTTGAAAGTTTCTATCATGTCCCCTCTCTCCCTTCTTTCCTCAAGGGTATACATATTAAGCTCCTTTAGTCTTTCTTCATATGTCTTCTGGTGCAGACCCTGCACCATTTTGGTTGCCCTCCTCTGGACAGCCTCCACTCTGCCTATGTCTTTGCGGAGATGGGGTCTCCAGAACTGCACACAGTACTCCAGATGGGGTCTCACCAACTGTCTGTACAGAGGGATAACAACTTCCTGTTTTCTACTATTGATGCCTCTTCCTATGCATCCCAGTATCCCCCAGCCTTCCTTACTGCCTTCTCACATTGCTTGCCCACCTTTAGGTCATCTGATATAATTACCCCCAGGTCCCTTTCTATTTTTACTGTTGTCAGTATCTCACCCCCATTGTGTACACTTCCCAGGGTTTTTGTTCCCCATGTGCATTACCTTGCACTTCTTGCATTGAATCTGAGCTGCCATACATTTAACCATTCCTCCAACCTTGCCAAGTCCCTTCTCATCCTTTCCACTCTATCTTGTGTATCAACCCTGTTGCAGATCTTTGTGTCATCTGCAAAGAGACATACTTTCCTTCCAGTTCCTCTGCAATGTCACTTATAAAGACATTAAAAGGACCGGTCCCAGTACTGAACCCTGTGGTACCCGCTAGTAACCCTCCTTTAGGTCACTGTGTACTCCATTTACTACTACCCTTTGAGTCCTGTTGTCTAGCCAATTTTTTATCAGGCTACCACCTTGGGACCCACTCCAAGGCTGGCTATCTTGTGTATTAATCTTTTGTGTGGGACTGTATCAAATGCCTTGCTAAAATCTAGGTAGGCCATGTCCACAGCCTGGTCTACTACTTTGGTAACCCAGTCAAAGAAATCTATTAGATTCATCTGACACGACCTTCCCATAGTGAATCCATGCTGCCTTGGGTCCTGTGCCCCACTGGCCTCTAGGTACTCAACAATTCTTTCCTTCAGAAGTGATTCCATCATTTTCCCTACCACTGAGGTCAAACTAACTGGTCTGTAGTTTCCTGCCTCTGTCCTGCTCCCACTTTTGTGAAGAGGAATCACATCTGCCCTCCTCCAGTCCTCGGGTACCACCCATCCTCCCATGATTTGTTAAACAGAGTAGTCAGCGGTGTCACTAGTTCTACCCTTAGTTCTTTTAAATTCTTGAGTGAACCCATCAGGCCCCATTGCTTTGTCCACCTTCAATTTTATTAGTTCTTTCAGAACCCTTTCTTCTGTAAATGGACTGTTATGAGCCCCGTCTTCGAGTGTTTCTCTTGTTTGGTTTAGGTAACTCCCTCCTCTTCCTTTGTGAATACTGAGCAGAAATATTAGTTCAGTATCCTGCTTTCACTGTCACCCTCTACCCACATTCCTCCCCCCTTTATTAAGCTTCAGTATCCCTCCTTTGGTCTTTCTTGGCTCCTAATGTACCTATAAAGGTCTTATCCCCTTCTTAACAGAATTGGCTATCCTTTCCTCGGTTTGGGCCTTTGCTATTCTGACTGCCTTCCCACCTCTTTCTGCTTTAACTGATAAAGTTCTCTGTCCTGCTCCTTCTGTGTTTCCTTATATTTCCTGAATGCTGTCCTTTTCTCCTTAACCTTCCCTGCCACCTCTTTTTGAGAACCATAACGTTTTTTTTCGCGTTGTGTTTTATTGATTTGTTTTACACAAAGGCTTGTTGCTTCTGTGATGGCTGTTTGATCACTCCCCATTGTTCCTCCACCCCTCCTTCTTGCCTGTTTGCTAGTGCTTTCTGGGCACTCTCATTTTCCCAAAGTCAGCCCTCCTAAAGTCCAGTACTCTTGCTTTTGTATGGCTTGATTGTATGGCTGTGTTTATCGTGAACCAGACTGTTTGGTGGTCGCTTGTTCCCAGATGGCTACCCACTTCTAAATCTGAGATTCTTTCTCCAGCCCCATTTGAGAGTACCAGGTCTAAGATTGCTCCCTCCCGAGTGGGTTCCAATACTAGCTGTCTGAGGCATGCCCCCTGTAGGGCATCAAGAATGATCCTGATCTTGGATGTGCCTGCAGCAAAGGTGATCCAGTTAACATCTGGCATATTCAGGTCCCCCATCAACAATATCTCCCCTTTTTCTGCCATTCTAAGAAAGCCTTCTATCATTTCCTTGTCCATTCCCTCCCCCTGAGATGGGGGTCTGTATACAACCCCATGCGGTTGTGGTGCCATTCCTGTCTCCAGGGTGACCCAAAGTGCCTCATCTGCTCCCTGTTTACTCTTTAGTTCTGTTGCTTTGATCCCTTCCTTTACATAGAGAGCTACTCCTCCTCCTCCTCCTCCTCTTTTACCCTCCCTGTCCCTCCTGTAGATTGTGTATCCTGGTATGTTGACATCCCAGTTATGGTTCTCTGTGTACCATGTTTCTGTAACTGCCACAATATCCATGCAACCCTCTTCCATCAAGGCCACTAGTTCAGGGAGCTTGTTACACAGACTATGGGCATTGGTACTCATCACCCTCCACTTTTTGATAGCCTTACCCCTTTTAGCCCCATTTCTATCCTTAATGCCTTTGCCTTTTTTTACATTTAAATCTGTTCTACTTCCTAATAACTTCTGTACCTTGGTGTTTACCTCACTAATCACCATGTTTTTGTGGAGGCTGGGTTCCCTGCTCCTGTTCAGTGCTTCCCCCTTTGGCTGGTTTAAATGCTTGCCAATGAAGCATTTAACCACTCTAGGACCTGGTTCCCTCTGACAGATGCAGACCATCACACCAGTATAGGTCTGCATCTCCAGGTGGCCCCCAGTCCCCAATGAAGCAAAACCCTGAACTCCACACCAGTTTTTCAACCACTCATTGAATTCCCTGGTGAGAAGTGCCCTAGCATCTCCCTTGCCATAGACAGGCAGCACCTCTGAGAAGGTTACCGTGTGCTACTTGTCTAGGCCCCTTCCCAACTCTACAAACTCCTCTTGCACTGCTCCGAGTCCCATTCTAGCCAGGTCATTTGTCCCTAGGTGGACAATGACATCCAGCTCCCTCCCTCTGCAAGCTCCTCCCACGATCCTGAGGGATCTGCTTCCTGTCCCTCAAGCTGTGGCGCCAGGAAGGCAATCTCACTCCCTCTCCCTTCCTCCCCCATTTCTACCCCCCTAATGATTGAGTCCCCCACCAGGAGTTGTTTCCTTCCCCTGTGGGGTCCCATGCCACCCTCCTGTGGGTCTCCTTTGTGAAGGTTCTCAGCATTCTCCTTGGTCTCCACTGCAGGTGCCTCCATAGAGGAACCACTATCCACCAGAAGAGCGAATGAATTGTGGAGAGGTACAGCTGGAGGGATGCAACTCTGTTCCACCACCCTCTCCCTCCTTGAGCCCACCCTGGTCCAGCCTTTCCTCTTTCTTGGCAACCTCTGAGGTAGTGGCATTGGCCCTGGTGGTCCCTGGGTGGGGAGGAGGTTTCCAGAATCCTAGCCAGGTCAGCCTGGAGGCAGGCAACCTCCTCTCCAGACCAGAGAGGTGCCTGCAAATAGGCAGCATCGCAGCCTCCAGAATGTCTCCCGGAACACTGCCGCCCCACAGCCATTGCACTGCACCACTCCTATCATGTCTTATTTTGTGTCCTCTCTACTGTTTCTCTGGATGCTTATTCTCTCCTCTCCTTACAACTCTCACCCTTCCTGTTCTGGGACAGCAACTTCCTATCTTCTTCAGTAGCATCCTTTTTCCTTGCTTAATATTAGACCACCAGCAGCTAGGGGGGGAGAGTGAGCTACTTTTTTCCTTTAGGGTTGACAAAACCAATGTCTCTCTATGATCCTTTCCTTCCTACTGCCAAACAGGAAGTTCCTGTTGACAGTCAAATCTAGTGGCTATAAAAGTAGAACTGGCTTTGGGTGGGTTGGAGGGCAATTAGTAAGAAAAAAGGATAGCAACAGGAAGTTGTAATTTGACTCTCCTGCTTTTATAGTGTCTAAACCACACCCTCAGGTAAGCTCTCTTTCCTCCTACTGGTTTAGCAAAGTCAGCTGATACAGTACCCTTCCCCTGCACAGAACACATACTGACTTTTTTTCTTTTCTTTCTTCTTTTCAACCCTAAATAAGACCCCTTCTACTTCTAATAAAGTTATTTGTCTACTTAATCTTAACAGACACTGACTCCTGCTGAGGTATAAGGTTTAAATTAAAACTCTGTGACTTCCCTTGTGCTGCTTTCAAAATCAAACAGTTCCAAACTCTGTGACTTCCCCTTGTGCTGCTTACAAAATCAGACAGTTCCAAACTCTGATGATTTCCCATGTGCTGCTTTCAAAATCAAACAAACAAACTCAAACATAATCAATGGTCCGACGCAACTGCTTCATATCCAGGGCTGGATCCATCCTATCGGTGAACCACTGTGTGATCCATCTAACCTTGTTTTGCTAATATCTCTAATATATCTTTATTTTGCCTGGCCACCCAATAATGAAAGAAAAGAAGCCATCTACTTACGAATTTATCTTTTTGTAACTGGAGTTTAGTCAAAAGCCTCGCCATCTCTAATATGTGGGTACAGTTTTCCAGCCACATTCCCAGCATTGAGGGGGAGTAGGGGTTAACCATCTTTGAGTAATTGCTTTGAGGGCTGATGCCACAAAAATATTATAAAGATATAGTTGCTGCTTAGATCTAAGTCCCGTCGGGGGTAACCACAATATCCAGTTCTGAAACTGGGTAGGTGTAGGAATTTCTAGAATTCTTCCCACCTCCTTCCTCACTCTTTCCCAGAAATCCCCAATACTGGACAGGGCCATAAAATATGCGCATGGGTTCCCAGGTCTACACATCCCTGCCAACGTCTCTCTGAGGGGTGGGTTCCAAAATGCTTCGATATGACCGGCATCTGAAAGTATTGCAACACTGTGCGCCAATGGAACTCCCACCAAGATGGGGATGCTGGGGTGGTAAAGACCCCTACACAAATATTATCCCAATCCCAGTCAGATAAATCACAGCTTCAAAAGTAACCTTGATAAACATTTACTGAATAGAGGATGACCAGATTCCAGCTTGCTGGAGATGTACAAATATGGCCCTTTGGCTAACTGTACATCTTACACTTCCTAGTATAACTCCTAGTATAAATCAACATTAGCCTCAGAATGCCATTTAGCTTTAACTGTCTCGACTGAGTTTAACCCAAACTCAGCAAAATATTTTATAATTTGAGATATCTTACCCTGAGACACCAGAGACCTAGCCAGAGCTATAATTTGTTGTCTTAGTGGATTATCAGCCTCTAACGATTGGAGCTTTCTTTCCTTCCTCTGTCAGATAATGTCTAAGCTGAATGTACCAATAGACATCTCTCTGTGTCACACCAAATTCTTGACATGACTGACAAAAAGCCTTAAGAATCTCCCCTTGATAAAATTGCCCAAATGTAACCAGTCCTGTCTTGCCCAAGCTTTAAATTCTACATCTAGTTTAAACGGTAGAAAGTCTAAACTGGCTCTCCAAGGTGTACTCTTAGATGTAGTCATAGGTAACTTAAAACTCTTACAGAACTCAACCTACACCTGTTTTAAAACCAACTTCCATTGATTGTCAGAAATCAGGGATTTAATATTAAAGGCGTCCATAAACAGTATGTCACTTAAAGGAGCCAGTCCCTTAGCATCCTTCTCCAGAGTAACCCATAATGGAGCCTTAGTATTTGACAGGTGTGGGATAAAATACTGCAATTGTAAAGCCCAAAAATACAGGTTACTCATCTGTAACAGGAGTTCTAGGAATGGTATATGTTGTTCATCCACACTGTCTGGCAGGTTCCTTGCCACTTTAAATCTTGCCGGAATGTCTTCAAGCTGGCTCCTCCCACCCACCCGGGTGGTAAAACTCTTGGCTCCGCCCCATAATGCCAGATCTAGCCCGCTGGAAACTAGGTTGTGCGTCAAGGCGGAGGTCGGTGAGAACAGGTGGATGAACAACATATATCATTCAGAACCTGTTATGCAGGAGTAACCTGTATTTCTAGGGACATGGATATGTTGTTCATCCACACTGTCTGGCAGACTCCTAGCAGTTCTCTGGGAGGAGGGAGGCAAGGCGCACACCCCCTACTTAGGGAATAAGGACTGGAGAACCGAGGTCCCAAAACCAGCATCCCGGTGTGACTCAAGGTTGATGTGGTAATGGGTAATAAAGGTGTGTGCTGACTGCCGGGTAGCAGCCCTGCAGATTTCCTGGATAGAGACGTCCCTGGAAGCAGCATAATGGCGGGTAGAATGAGCTCTTATCCCTTTGGGAGGCTCCATGCCTGCCAACCTATAGCACAGATCTATGCAGGAGGTGACCCACCTGCCTATCGTCTGCTTGGCTGCAGGTCTGCCAGGTGCGGCTTCAGTGTAGGTGACAAACAGCTGGCGAACCTCTCCCCGAACTTCAGCTGTCCGAACCTTACAGTGAGAGAGCGCTCTTCTAGGGTCCAAAGTATGGAGCCTATATTCGGCCTCCGAGGTGTGACTGGGGTAGAACACTGGCAGAGTCAACACCTGGTTAAGGTGAAACTCCGACACCACCTTCGGAAGGAATTTCGAGTGGGGGCGCAGGACAACCTTGTCCCTATGGAAGACCAGATAAGGAGACTCGTGGAAGGTGCCTGAGCTCTCCAATCCTTCTGGCTGACGTGATAGCCACCAAGAAGCGGTCTTCCACGACAGGTGAGAGACATCACACCTGTGCATCGGTTCGAATAAGCTTGCCCATAGGCTTAGCCAATACCAGCAGTAGATCACGGAGGTGGGTTCCGCACGGAGGAGATGTGATTAAGGCCTTTGAAAAAGTGCCCGACCACCTTCTCCTGCGCCACTGACTGCTTCCCGGCCCGCGCCTGGTAAGCAGAGATGGCTGCCAGGTGCACCTTAAGGGTTGTTGACCGAAGCCCTAGCTGAGAAATGGACCACAGGTAGTCCAGAATGCTTGCCAAGGAACAGGAGGAAGGGTCCAACCCCTTGCCCTGACACCAAATGGAAAATCTCTTCCATTTAAAGGCATGGTATTTCCTGGTCGACTCCTTGCGGGATGCCTCAACGACGTTGAGGACCTCGTCAGAAAGACCCAAGGCCTGGAACTCTAGCCGCACAGGAACCAGGCCGTCAGGTGCAGGGATTGAAGGTCCGGATGGAATACCTTCCCCTGGTTGACTGAGATCAGATCCGGGTGGGTGGGAAGCCGCCTCGGGAGCCTGGAGCTGAGGCTGAGGAGATCTGGATACCAGAACTGGCACGGCCAGTCTAGGGCTACCAGAATCACATGGACCTTGTCCCTCCTCGCCTTGAGAAACACCTTGTGGATCAAGTGAAATGGGGGAAAGGAGTAAAAGAGGCCCGGGGTCCACGGCCTCAAGAAAGCATCCCCCTGCAGTGAGCCCTGCTGAAGGGGGGTGGGCGTGAAACAGCCTCAGCTTTGTATTCTCTCTGGAGGCAAACAGGTCCACCTTAGGCATGCCCCAGTGGGAGAACAGATCTTGTACTACCTCCGGCAGGAGAGACCACTCATGGGACGCAGCTCCTATCTGGCTTAGGGCATCGGCCAGAATGTTGGAGGCTCCTGCCACATTGATGGTTAGGAGATCCGCCCCCAGGCTGCGCACAAGGGATCAAGTGTGGAGAGCTTCCCTGCACAGAAGCATGGAGCGTGTCCCGCCCTGGCGGTTTAGGTAGTACATGGTCATAGTATTGTCCGTCTGGACCTGGACCACTTGAGCCCGTACAAACGGAGTGAAGGTGGTGAGGGCTAGACGAACCACTCGAAGCTCCAGCAGGTTGATGTGGCATCGGGACTCCCGAGGGGACCAGAGGCCATGCGCTCTGTGGTCCCCCAGATGGGCACCCCAACCCATCAGAGAGGCGTCGGTCGATAGAGAGACCATCGGCTCGGGGCGGACAAACGGGATGTCCTCCTGCAGATGAGCTGGAACAATCCACCACTGCAGAGCGCTCCACATCTCCTGGGTCACTGCCACTGGCTGGTCCAAAGGACTGGAGCGCTGTGACCATTGGCTGGCCAATCCCCATTGTAGGGGATGCATGTGCCAACAGGCATAAAGGACCACGCTGGTACAGGCCACCATGAGGCCAAGGAGGTGCAGGAAGTCCCGGGCAGGGTGCAATTGCCCAACCTGAAATGACTGGGCAAAGGAGGAAAGAACCTCGGCCCTGTCCACCGGGAGCCGTGCTCTGGCTCACAGAGGGTCGAGCTCTGTCCTGATGAATTGGATCACCTGCTTTGGCATGAGTTCCGACTTGGCCTCGTTGATGAGGAGGCCAACCTGAGAGCAAACCTGGAGGGCCAGATCTCTGGACCGCTCCACCTCCGGTCTGGAGGAGGCCGCAATCAGCCAGTTGTCCAAGTAAGGGTACACCCAGACCCTTTGGCGCCGCAGGAATGCTGTCACCACTGCCATGCATTTGGTGAAGACCCTGGGAGCTAGAGGAAGGCCGAAGGGCATGGCTCGGAACTCGTAGAGGGACCCCTCTGCTCTGAAGCGGAGGAATCGCTGGCGGGACGGACGGATTGGGACGTGAAAGAACGTGTCCTGGAGGTCCAGAGAACAGAACCACATGCCTCATTCCAAGGATGGAATGATCTGAGCTAGAGTGACCATCCTGGATGTTCGAGACCTTAGGAACCTGTTCAGGTCATGCAGGTCTAGAATGGGGCGCCAGCCCCCTGTCCGTTTCGGGACCAGGAAGTACCTGGACACAAACCCTGGGTCTGATGGAGGATCCGCCACCTCACTGATCGCCTCCTTCTGGAGGAGCAGGGCAATGTCGGCTCGACAGGCCAACAGAGAGAGGCTGCGGACCCCGTAGCCCCCTGTGGGACGATGGCTCAGAAGGGCGGGGCCTGCTCGAACTCCAGAGGCAGACCCTTTCCTACCACTTCCAATACCCAGCGGTCCGTGGTGATAGCGGACCAGGCGGAAAGAAAGTAGCGGAGCCATCCCCCCATGGGGAAGCAACGCAGTTGGGGGCAGCACCCCTCAACCCATCACTGGGCAGGCTTGGAGGAAGGACCGGCCGAGGGACCTCTTGGGCCTTTTCCTCACGGCTTCCTACTGGAGGAAGCTGCAGGCTTGGCTTTGGGGTGCCAAGTGTGAGCCTGCTGGCCCTGATGCTGGTGTTGCTGGGCCGGACGTGCTGCAGGGGCAGAAGAGCGAAAGGGCTTATGCTGCTGCCAGCGGCCTTTGTCCTTCTGGGCAGATGTGACAGAGTCCAAAGGTGGCATTGGACTTCTCAATTCTCTGGAGGTGGCCTTCCACCCCAGGCCTGAACAAGTCAGTACCCAGGAAGGGGACGTCTGCCAGCCTGTGCTGGGTATCCGCCGTGAAGGTGGAGATCCGCAGTCAAGCTCTGCGGCTCATAACCACTGCAGCCGCTACTGACCGGGCACAGGAGTCTCCAATATCGAGTGCCGTTTGGAGCTGCTGTTTCGCCACTGCCTTTCCCTGATCCTGCACCTGCTTGACCGTAGTCTGGAGGTCAGCTGGGAGACGAGGGATCATCTCATCCAGGGAGCCCATAAGGGCGTGGGAGAAGTGTGCCATCAGTACGGCCGAACTGGTCTGATGGAGGCCGAGGGAGGACACAGCATACACTTTACAGCCAGCATAGTCCAGCTTTTTGGACTCTTTGTTGGGGGCTTGTCTATGTCCCTGGTGTTCCCGGAACGCCGGAAAACACTATCGGTAACCAACACCTCCGCAGAGGGGTGTTCCGAGAAACCGGACAGTGACCCGGTGGGGACCGCGTACTTCCTGGCCATCCTGGCTGATGGAGCAGGACAAAAGCTGGCCGCTGCCATAACTCCAAGGCTGGGCCAACAATGGCTTCAGCCACCGGAATGGCCTCAGTGGGGGAATCCCCTCGATCCAGTATCTCTGTGAGAGGATACTTGGCCCGCTTGGATACAGGCTCGAGCTGCATCCCAGTGGACTCTGAGATGAGCCGAAGCAAACCCATGAAAGAGGATGGGCTCTCGTCCATCGACTGTCCCCCGGAGGACTCCCGGTCAAGGGGCTTGGAGAACAGGGAAGAGTCGTCATCAGACTCCGAGGAGTCTGCGAATAGCTGCCTAGGGCCTGAGCCACCCTCCACCTGCCGAGGACGGTCGGGAGTGAGGGTGACTGACAACCGTTGGGGCAGTCCCTGACCCGACCGAGAATCCTTGGTCGGAGCCCCAGATTTAGGTTGTGGAGGTGGGGGTTCCACCACAGTCGGTGGGGCAGCTAGTTTTGGATGAACAACCAGCGCCGGTTTGGGCTCCTCGACCACTGCGAGGGGTTGTTTTGGCCTTCCAGGTGACAGCCACTTAATGGCCGGGGAAGGCGATGGCGTCAGCTTATACCCAGACAGAAGGAGCTGCTACCACATTAAGTCCTCATAGCATTGACGCAATTTGCGTCGAAGCCTTTCCTCCGAGGAGGAAGAAGACGAGGATGAGCGGTGCTGCCGCTTTCCTCAGTGCAGAGACCGAGACCGCCGGTGTCGACGGGATCAGCTGGACCGAGAAGAGGTCTGAGACCAAGACAGTCGGTGTTTCCGCGGGTGGGTCTGGGAGGGAGCGGGGCAAACCCATTCCTCCCTCGGCTCGGAAGCCTTAACTGGGGACTCCAGTACAGGAGGCGGAGGCAAGTCCTCGGTTTCCACCGGGGGAACCAGTGAAGAAGGGTTGTCGGCTTCTCCAGTCGACAGACCGTCCGACGGGTCGAGAAAAATCTTGACCGCGTTGATGGGTGTCTCGGCCAGCTGATCTGTCGGGGACACCGTGAAGCCAGCGGCCTTAGCCACAACCTCGACTGAAGTCGAGATTCGACTGTCCGGGGAAGGGGACCTCTCCCGCTCCCACGAACACCAACGGTGGGACTTACCCTTCGAGTCCTTCTTCTTGGACCGAGAGGAGTGTCCCAATGGACCCTCACCTTCCGTAGAGAGGGATTGGCAAAGCTCCTTAAAGGAAGCCATATAGAAGGAGCCCAAGGAGAGCGGGATAAATGCCGTGACTGAGGAAGATGAAGATGCGGCCTGGGCCGCCTCCTCCTCCTCGAGGGCAATCATCTGTTCAAGTTGCTCAGCTGAGCCAGCCGCAGTGGAAACTGCCCAACGGGCCTCCTTCGACTTCATCAGCGGTACAGGTCTTTCGGGGCGCCCAAGTTGGAGCCTGGCAGCACGGTCTTCGAGGACATTTGCTGAGAAGGACTTGCACAAATCGCAGGCCTGTGGATCATGGTCAAGCCCGAGGCAGTGGATGCACGTGGAGTGCGGATCGGTCCTAGACATCTTCTGCCCGCATGGGCACCGCCGAAAACCGGGATTCGATTTGTCCATCACAGCCGCGAAGGAAGAAACAAAAGTCTAGTAAACTTTAAAATTAGTTTTGGGTTAACCGAAGAGTTTGGATCCAGTCTAAACGCAGAGCGCTAAGGAGGGAACCTGAGCTCCCAAGCGGTAAGGAAGATCTGGTGTCATGGGGCAGAGCCAAGAGTTTTACCACCCGGGTTGGTGGGAGGAGCCAGCTTGAAGACCTTCCGGCAAGATTTAAAGCAGCAAGGAACCTGCCAGACAGTGTGGATGAACAACATATCCATGTCCCTAGAAATAGTGCTTAAAATCTGTGAGTCCTAGCCCTCCTCTTTCTGGGGAGAAATCAGAATATTCCAACGAATTATGTTTTTTTCCCCACCCCATATAACTTTAGTCAGCATGGATTTAAGGGCCTTCCAAAAGGAGAGTGGGGGTTTCAAAGGGATAGCTGAAAAGGTGAAAAGGAAACATGGCAATAGATTCATCCGTATTGTCTCTATTCTGCCAAACAATACAATAGGCAACTCTCTCCACCTACAGCAGGCTACCTGGGCTTCAAGTAAAAGTTTCTAATGATTTGACTCATAATGTTTGGTTAAATCACTTGGTACCCAAATCCCTAGATATCTAAAACCTGCCACAGCCCATCTTAAACCCCCAATATGTAGTGGCAATGTACCAGTGTAAGGGCCCATGGGTAGCATCTCTGATTTGGACTCATTAGTTTTAAAACAGGACACCGCACCAAAAGAATGCAACAAGTCTAGAATTTTCAGCACTGCCCACACCGAGTCTGAAACATATAAAAGGGTATCATCTGCATACACTGAGACCCAGATTTTCTCTACCCCCCCCCACCCAAATGCCCTAAAAATCCTTTGAATTGTGAATAAGAACAGTCAGAGGTTCATGACTCAATGCAAAAAAGAGAGGGGGGAGAGAGGACAACCCTGCCTTCTTCCCCATTGTATGTTAAAAGACAAGGAAATAGTACTATTTACTTTAATTTGGGCCTTCTATGTAAATTTCGGATCCAATTCCTAAATTTCAAACCAAAACAAAATGGGCCAGATATTCAAACTGCGCTCTTCTAAGGCACAAGTCCTTGCGCTGCACAAAATAGTTGCGCAGGGGTGTGTCCCGGGCGATGACTAAAGGAGTTGCTTCAATGAGCAAGCTCATGAATATCACCCACCACAACCACTGTGCATGGTGCAGTGGAACTTGCGCCCACCGCCAAGTTGACAGAGTGGAGCATTCAACTGCGGTGGCGCAAGTACCATTGCGCCATCGCGCTAATCCCGATATTCAAAAGGTGACATGCAAATGGGGCCAATTCATGCAAGGCGATGAGGGGGCAATTTGCATCTGATTATGGCCCATTTGCATGCCATTAGCATGTAGGTGCTGCCGATCCTCGAGGACTCATGCGCCTATAATTCTGCCAGGCAGCAGCCGTCAGGGACTGACGCGCCCCTGCAGCCCGATCGCGGGCAAAACAGTGTAGAATCCCCACCACCACCCACTGGCCTGATCGCGGGCATGGTTTAATTCCCCCCCCCCCCCCAACAGCCTGATCACGGGCAGCAATGTGGTGTCCTCCCCCCCAAACCTATCTCTGGTGGTCCAGTGGACGAAATGTCGATGCGGGCGGTATGTTTAATAAACCCCCTCCTCCGAAGGTATCCTGGTGGTCCAGTGGACGAAATGCCCGATCGCCGGGCAGTATGTTTAATAAACCCCCCTCCTCCGAAGGTATCCTGGTGGTCAGTGGACGAAATGTCGATCGCGGGCAGTATGTTAATAAACCCCCTCCTCCGAAGGTACCCTGGTGGTCAGTGGACGAATGCCCGATCGTGGGCAGTATATTTAATAAACCCCCTGCTCCCGAAGGTATCCCTGGTGGTCAGTGGATCGAAATGCCCGATCGTGGGCGGTATGTTTAATAAACCCCCTCCCAACGTATCCCTGGTGGCTAGTGTCCCCCCACCCACCCACCCACGTAGCCCCACCACCCGCTCCTCCCCAGCAGCGCGGCGGGTGGCAGCATCCCACCGCCTGCCCGCCCCGCGCCCTTGACTGACTGCCGGTGGGGTCTTGCAGCGCCGGTGGTGGAGGCAGGCCAATGAGCATGCAGCCCGACACCGCTCAAGACAGTCAGTTTTGTGAATGAACTCATTTACAAAACTGGACTGTCATGCTCCGACCATGGGCTGCATGCCATGACTCTGCTCACGCAGTGAGCGGCTGCCAGACAGTCAGTCAGCGGCGAGGCGGCACACGAGAGCTGAAGCGGTGGCGGGCTGGAATGAGTGGAGATGAGACCAGCCGCAAGGCTCACCAGGCTGATAAACATACTGTAGCGATCCAGACTTTCGTCACTGGACCCTCGAGATCACTGAGGGGTTGTCAAACATGCCCAGCGATCAGTCATCACTAACCCGAGAAGACTGCCGAGGAGGAAATTAACACTGCCGTGAGCGTCGTCCGCAGCCCGCGAGGATCCGACCGATGAAACCACCACCCGCGATCGGGAATGGAGGGGTACACTATGCCAGCGAAAGGGCCAGTGGGGGCAGTGGGAGGGATTTACAGTCGGCTGCCCGTGATCGGGCTGCGGGGAGGCCACAGGGACTGGGTTGGGGGCCAGCCACAGGTGGCAGCTGCTGTGCTGCACCCTGCAATGCAGCAGCTCACCTGTGGGTGACCCTCGACTTAAGCCTTTTTTTTTTTTGGCTCAAAGTCGTGCAGGCGCAGGTTGGGGGTTGTGCCTGCACAACTCTGCACAGCCCGGCTGAATATCAGGCTGTGCAGTTTATGCATGGTTCCTCCCCCTCCAGTTGAGCATGCATTCATTTGCATTGCGCTGTTGCTCAGCCTGTTTTCAGTGGCGCAACTGTCTCCTGCTGAATATCACAGAATGGCGCAATTTCAGATTTGCGCATTCGCAACCCTATTGCGCATGGCGCAACCCTTTTGAATATCCCACCCAATGTGTATAGGGCGCCATCCAAGAAATGCCAATCTAGTCAATCAAACGTCTTTTCTGCGTCTATAGAAATCACTGCCCATAGTACATCAGGAGGGAAGTGTTTAGCTGAGGCCATTACATTTGGCAAAAGGTGAATATTATCTTGGATATGTCTCCACAAAATAAAACCGGTTTGATCTGAATGAATTAACAAATGGCCTTCACGAAAATGTTTGCATCCTGATTTAGTAAGAAACAGGGCAATCGTTTGAACAGAGTATTGTCTTTACTCGGTTTGGGCAGCACTGAAATTAAAGCCATATTCCAGGGATCTGGTGTAAAGTCCTCCTCATGAGCCTTATTGTAAAGTTTAGTTAAAAGGGGTAGCAGTTTGTTTGCAAATGTATTGTAAAACTCTATACTGAAGCCATCAGGGCCTGGGGCTTTACCAGTTTTAAAGGATTGGATAATGTCTATAATATTAGTGTCTGTGAATGGGGATTCCAAGAATTGTTGCTGCTCAGTTGTTAATTTAGGCAATGTCAATCTCCGAAAAAATTCCTCAACTTTCTCACGTTTGTTTGGTTGCCTATCGCTACTGTAAAGTTGTGAGTAGCAGTGGTGGAGCTAGAGGGGGGCCTGGGGCAGCGGTCGCCCCTCCTGGCTGTCCCAGTGTGAGTAGTGGTGCCCCACCACCGCCTTTATTCACTGTATAGTGCCCACTGTGGAGCCCATGATTGAGTGAATGGCCTTCCCCGGTTCCCAAATGCTCCCAAACCTGGCTCTGCCACTGGTGAGTAGTAGGAGAAAAACTCTTCAGCTACTGTATTTGGTTTGGAGTTATGGAAAAGGTCTGAGGGTTCCTGGGTTTCTTAATCCTGGAAATATATCTATCTGCCTCTTGCTTCTTCAGATGGTGGGCAAGTAACCTACTTGCGCTCTCGCCCCATTCATAGTACTTTTGTCTGGTGAAACAAAGGGAATTTTCAGTTCAGCGGGCGATGGAAAATACAAATTATGTACTTACTGTAATTATGATCATCCCAAATATCTTCACCATTCATTACTAATGGGTCCTACCGGAGGTCAGGACCCTGCACGGAAATAAAAAAGAGAGTACTGACTCTTTAAAAAATTTGTGTGTGGATGGAGACGATGTTGGCTCAGTGCCACCCTCAAGACCAGCATTCTACGTGGCGTTCGCGGGTTGCCCAGTAACCGAAACTGACTCCTCCCAGCTCTCAGGTTTGTCCACCAGGTAATGAACAGGAAGGGGGGGGGGCGGTTCAGAGGGTCAGGGTGACCAAAAGATAGGTTAGGGTAGAGGGAAAAAAAACAAAATAAAGTCAGACACTAACTAGGGTTAGGTCTGAGGGAAAACTAAGAAGGACAGACAGGGGTGACCAGAACACTGGGCAGCCCTGGGCAAGGAAAAACAACCAAGAAATAGGAGAGAAGGAAGGAAGACAGGCGGAGGAAGAAAAACTGGCCTTTCTCTCAACTCCCCAGCCCCACAGCCCATAGGTCTGTCCCCTCAAAGAGCCCGGAGACTAGATTCCACAAGTGGAAAAAGATTAAACCAGGACTCAAGCATCCAACTGGATGAAGAGGGAGGAGAAAAAAGGTTGGGGGGTTGTAGGGATGGAAGGGCCAGAGGCCTGGGGACCTGACCATACTGAGAGAAAATAATTCCTTTTTCTTCCTTTTTTTTTTAAACAAAGCAAGAAACCCATCTCTCATACTGACAAACTTGTTCCTTACGTTCTGTTTTCATCCATTCCTTCCCTCCTAGTCTGTGTCCATTCTCCTTCTAAAATTCTTCCAGAAGAAGAAGAATTAAGCATCTGAAGGGATTGCTCCAGAAAGCAGATCCCAAGGACTGGAGGACTGCTCAATTGGGAAAGACCCTTAAGGGAGTCAACCTAGAGGTGTCACATGAATGTGGAGCAACCTCACTGACCATCAGAGGTGACAACATCCAGACTGAACACAGGGTTTGCCCAGGTTTGAGCCCTAAGTTCCAATCCTCCAGCTAGAAGGATGGGGAGGGGGGGGAAAAGGGGTCTGGGCCACCCAGTGTCTGATCATAGGGTGGGAGGGTGGGCATAATGGTGGTGAAGATCATAATTATGGTAAGTAAGCAGTTTGTATATCTTTCCCAAATTAATCTTCATCATTCATTACTAATGGGTCCGAGTATAAAGAAGGCGAACCCTGGGGGAAAAGACATTCCCCCAGCCTCCCATGGGGGAGAAAAAAGACACAGGAGGAGGGGGATGAATGGGGCCCAGCTAGGCCCGAGGGTTTGACGGGGCTGGCGAACGTGCCCAGGATCCGGGAGGTGGAGGGTTCCCCTGAAGAACTCACCACACCCTCTGAGAAAAGAAGTGGGCCCCCCAAAAAGGTGAGGACATCACTCTACACCAGGCCAGGGGTGAGAATGCAGCCTGCCTAATGCAGACTGAATATCCTACTGGCCTGGAAGGCACCTCATTGGCATCGCAGGCAGCTCTAGAGAGAAGTCTTGCTGTATCCAGGCCTTGAGCGATTAGGGGAATGACTTGCCTGGTTTTCTCACCATCAGGCAGCGCTGCTAGGACTTGCCCTGACAGAGAATAGATATGCCTAGAATAGGCCACCTGGTGTGCCTGATGATAGAATATTTGCAATATTTGCAAAAGGAGACGTGCCAAAAAAAACATCCTCTTCTCCCACTGGTCGAGCTCGGCTGAGTCCAAGTCAAGGGGGCGGTCTCAACTAAGGCAGTGATGCCCAGAGGGAGTTCCAGGAATCCCAGGCCTGAAGAAGGCTGAGGCATGGCACCAAGAGACCCCACTGCTGCACAGTATCTGTGCAAACAATCCCTAGGGGCAGAGGGTTGTAGCCAGATGGCATGCAAAGCCTCCTGTAATGGCCGTGGCCAAGGAGGGATGACCAAAGTGTCAGCACTGTACTCCTCAAAGAATGACAGCGTCGCATGATCCAGGTTCTGTGGGAGATATGGAACTCCCTCATTATCTCTGACAGGAAACGCTGGTAGGATGAAAAGTCCCCCACAGAGGAGAAATATTATGAAACGTCCTCTTCCTTCACTGAGGAAGCCAAAGAAGATGGGCAGTCCAATTTAGAGCTAGGCAGCGCAGAAGTAGGAGGTCTGAAAATGACCTCAGAAACAGTCCTGAAATAGTGGGGAAACAGTGCCACCACCGCCCTGAATTGTTCCCAAGACAGGGGGCCTTCAGGACTAAGAAATCCTGGAAAAGGGGGTAGAGAGGTCAGAGACAGAATATGAGGGATAGCCTGGCTAGGCCAGGGAGTACCTCTGCCAGAGCAATGGGTTCATCCAGGTGTGCCCTGATTAGGAGAAGAACTGGAAATACCTGAGACCCCCAGTTCGCCCAAACCTAAGTGGCGGGCCGGGGGATGCACTTAGGGATGGTCTCTTGTAAGGAGATTCTCACCCTCACTCACTGCAGAACTCCCTCCCAGGAGAGCGCCCGAACTGGACAGTCCTTGATGACAACCCCAAGCAGCCCTAGGATGGAAAGTTCATTGTTTACAGACTGGTCCACCAGCCCCCTTCTCCTGGGAAGATGATCTATCCCTCTTAGAAGGCCCAGTGGAGGAATCCGGGCTTGCCTTCTTCATAGGAAAAGAACCTCCTACCCCTGAAAAGGTTAGAGGATCCTTTCCAAGGCTCCTCCCCATCGGTTGGAGCACCAGTCACTGGAAGAAAAAGATGCTACCCTCTTGGACTTTGTTGATTCCCTTTCAAGTATCTCAAGGGAATCAACAAAGTCCAAGAGCGTAGCATCTTTCAAAAAAAGAGGTGTGCAAGAACAAGGGGGCACAATTTGAAGATAGAAGAGGGGCAGCTCAGAGGTAATTTAAGGAAGTATTTTTTCACAGAGAGGGTTGTGGATGTGTGGAACGGCCTTCCGGAGGAGGTTGTGGAGTCAAAAACAGTGGTGGAATTCAAGCATGCATGGGACAGTCATAAGGCAATTCTAGGGGGTGGAAGTAGGAAGAAGTAGGATGCTGGTTAACTAGGATCTGCAGCTTTTCCATTAGGTAGGGAAATGGGCAGACTGGGTGGGCCAAGTGGTCCTTATCTGCCGTCAAAATCTATGTTTCTATGTTTCTATATCTACCAATGAGGTAGAAGGAGGAGAGCCCGGTAGTAGCTGAGGAAGAGTCAATGTCACCAGAAGAGGCAATGCTGACCTTGGTGCTGCCAAGAAAGGTGGCATCGACCACCAACCTGGCTCCAACCCCGGCATCATGCCTGGACACAGCACCACCACCACCCTCCGGAACCGGAGAACCAGGGGAGGTTCTGGAAAGGTTTAGGGCAGCAACACCGTTGACGGAATTGCCCTCCAGATGGGAAGCCGGCGCCGGGAACTCCAGTGGCCTCGGAGACGTCTGAGCAGAGTCCGTAGAGCCACAGGCCCAATCGGGGTCGCTCTCGTCACCATCCCCCAAGACGGAAGGAGACAAGGGTCACTTCCAACCTGGCCACACCTGAAACCCTGGACCCCCCTTGCGCCCTGAGGGGCATCAGGGGAAGGCTGGGACACACTAGCCCCACCGCTCCGCTCAATGGCACCGGAGGTGGCGTTGAGAGCCAAAGTCAGCGAGGAGCGTGGTCTCGAGGGGACCTCCTGAGAAGTTGCCTCCCAAAAGAAGACAACCTCCCCAACAACCTCTCATGGGAGCCCGTGCCCTAGCAAGAGGAGCAGAGGAGGTCCCTACCCCACTGGGTCATATAGTTCCAGGGTGGGGGCTCAGGGGTGGAGCCCAAAGTTTTTGCCTTAGCGTCCCGAGTCTACTGATGCCCACTGAAAGTTGGGGGTTCCCTACCGCAGTGCGCCGCTCGAATCACCAAGGTATGGAAGTCCATCGAAAAACAGGCATCACACTCATCCATTGGATGGCGGGGACCCAGGCAAGAAAAGCAATGATTTTGGGGGTCTGATATCATAATGGAGTTGCCACATGGGCACCGTTGTACAGGGGCCACCCCTGACCTTTTCGATTTAGAACGATGTTCCGATCCTGACATATCGTTGCTGCGGCTTAAAAACAAACTAAGGGAAAAAGGTACACATAGCACCGAAATAAACAAGAAAAAAATCTCTCCGGCATCAAATGGCACTGGTACTCACAACACCAAGAAACTGACGCCTAGACAGTGACGCAGTTGCTTGCAGAGATTCCTGCACAGGAGCCTTCCTTGATGGCAGAAAAAACAGAACTGAGAGCTGGGAGGAGTCGGCGTTGGTTACTGGTCAACCCGCAAGCGCCACGTAGAACGCTGGACTCGAGGGTGGCACCGAGCCAATGTTGTCTCCATCCACACAAAATTTTTTTAAAGAGACAGTGATCTTTTTAATTTCCGTGCAGGGTCCTGACCTTCGGTAGGACCCATTAGTAATGAATGGTGAAGATTAATTTGGGTAAGATGATTTTATTCTTCCCTGGCTTGTTTCAATTTAGGTAGGAGGCTAGGATCTCTAGTTTTTTTATGTTCGGCTTCCAGTTCCAAAATAACATCCTCGGCCTTCTGCACTGATGCCTGATATTGCCATTTTTTTGTAAGAGGCACAAAAGATAGCATGACCCCTGACAACTGCTTTGAGACTGTCCTAGATATATTTTAAAGATGACTCCCTCTCAGTATTCTCCTGTAGGAAATTTTCAGTTACTTCTCAGGTAGACCTTACAAAAGCAATATCATGCAAGAGCCCTGGATTTAGTCTCCAGGATCCTTTAGCATCCAGGGTCTCCCACTTCAGCCTACATATGAGCATAGCGTGGTCAGATATAGTAAAAGATTGGGTCTTGATCTCATCTACAGTATGTGCCCATCTCTTTTGGGCATATACCTGATCTAGGCGTGAATAGGAATGAGTCACAGCAGAATAAAAAGTAAATTCCACTTCCTTAGGCTGATGAAGCCGCCAAGGGTCCACAAACCCCCCCGCCCCAATCTGTCCTTAATGTCCTTAACAATTTTCAACACATTGTCTGCCATTTTTTATGAGATGGGCTTTTATCCAAAAGCACATCCTCTACACAACTCCAGTCACCCAGACAGATAACTTGTCCCTCTGGGAGAGAGGTAAGGAACCTAAAGACCCAACAGAGGAATTCTCTGGAGGGAGGAGTGGGTGCATATACCGAGATTATATGCAGAGGTCTGCCACAGAACACCCTGGATATATGGACTAACCTGCCAGACCCCTGAGAATGAAGATGGGTAATTTGGAAAGGTAATCCCCTGCGCACCAGGATGGCCATGCCTGCTCTCTTAGCCTCTGGGTGGGAATCTGCATATGCATTACCCACCCACATACGACAAAGTTTTAAATGTTCAGCAGCCGAAAATTTAATTTCTTGTAGGCAGGCAATGTCACAGTGAGCCCTTTGTAATTCTTGAAAAATTCTGGACCGCTTGACCACATTGTTTTCCCCTTTCACATTTAACAAACATATAGTAAGACTATCTATCAATCAATAATAGAATAACTAGACCAAAATCCCCAATAACCCCCCCCACAAGCACATCATCCTGGGCAAAAAAAAAAAAAAAGGAAAAGGTTACACACCAGCAACAACCACTGTTCAACATCAAACCCTTACAAACTACACTGAACAAGGTGAAACACTGAAGTTTCAAAGAGTGGAGGAAAAAAACAGAGAGCAAGTCCTCCAACGGCACCATAGCACCTAAGAACTGTTACTACCCCCAGAGGGAACGTCCTAAGTAGAAGGGTACAAAGAGCAACACAGCATGTACCAAGCCAGCTGAGTCGCATCTCTTCCCTTAAGGTGGACTCCCAGGATCCTTCTGTTGGAAGAACCCCTGCAGCTGGAACTCAATAGGGGCGAGAAGAGTCCAATGATGCGTAATCATATGAATTAAGAATCTCAAATGCAAGGGGGTGCTCCATCAGGCCCCTTATGAAGATGCCCAGAACATAAGGCCCTCCCAGTGTTCCCCCTAGGACTCTTCTCGTACCTTTCACTTAACGTGTGAAAAATGTGGCCAAAACATATGAAATTTATCAGCCAAAAATACCTTTTAGCTGAATCATGGGAATGAATTCCTCTAATCAAAATAAGCAGTGACATCCCGCTCACAGCCATTCCCCAAACCCCTCCCCCAACTTAATTTTCATATAGTAGAGACCAGCTTTAGAAACAAAAAGCAGGCCAAACTCTCCTGCCATTATGTCAAATTAACCAATTATTAATATAAAGGTAAAGAATTTTAGAGGTCCAAATTCTCCACAGTAAAAAGTAAGTTACACCGAGTATTTAGGAGAACATTGTCCAGCAAGAGTATACTATCCCATCTTAGAAAATAAACACAAAACATTTGCAAACTGGAATTGTTATGTCTTGCATATTTCCTCAGACCAAAAAAAATACAAAAAACATAAAAGCCAGGAAGCTGAGTCTCTGACTTGAGTCTTGTCTGCAGTTTCATATTTCCGAAGTCTCCTCATAAGATTCTCCATAGTCTCAAACAGCGAGACCGTCTTACCCATCAGTAAAACCCATTCAAAAGCGATGCAACCAGGTAACAGCTTGAAATCAGGTATTAAATGAGTAACTCCTTGTTCAAGACCCCTGCCAAAAACCATTGAGGGGAAAAACAGGTTACTCACCTGTAACAGTAGTTCTAGGAGTGATATATGTTGTTCATCCACACTTGTTGGCATGTCCCTTTCCCCTTTAAATCTTGCCGGAAGGTCTTCAAACTGGCTCTTCCAACCCACCCGGGTGATATAATCCTCGGCTCCACCCCATGACACCAGATCTTAGCTCGCTGGAAGCCAGGTTGTGTGTCGAAGCCAGGAAGGTCGGGTGGGTCAGTGTGGATGAACAATATGTACCACTCCTAGAAATGGAAATTACGTACTAATGTTAATTCTTGATCTTCTTGGACGCAGTCTCCACCACTCATTCACACTAATGGGACTACACCAGAGGTGCTAGGATCCCACGGGAGTCAAAAATCTTCAGAAGGGCAGGCGCAGAGATAGGATCACGCGTGCGCGGTACCGTGAGAGCATCTTGCGCCTCTATGGGCTATCTCGGTGTCGACCCTCCAACCGCCTCAGTACTTTTTCGACCAAGGAGGTGGAGCGTAACTAATAAAATAAATAACCTACCCTAATCACTGGGCATGTGAAGGCCTGGATGAACCATGCAAGAAGGGTCTATAGAACAATGTCTTCACAGCCCAAACAACAAGGCAGTGAAGACCAAAGAAACAAAACAAGTGAACCCAGGGGATGGTAGGTGGGCATTTGAATGAGTGGTGGAGACTGCGTCCAAGAAGATCAAGAATTACGGTAAGTACGTAATTTCCATATCTTCCTAGTCTCAAGTCTCCACCACTCATTCACATTAATGGGAGAGTCCCAAGCTAAAACCAACCCACCATGAGTAAAGCGGTGGAAGACTGGGCTCACTCAGAACAGATGTCCAAAGGACTATCCTGCCAGGAATGGAGCTGTCTGGAAAGGAAATCCAGAACATAATGCTTTAAAAAGGTATGCACTGAGCTCCAATTCACTACCTTGCAGAAGACTGCAATGGACATATTATGAATCTCTGCCAGGAAACCACAATCAATCTGAAAGAATGGTGTGAACTCGGCCTTTCAATTGGCCGGAGACAAGGGTTAGTAGTGTTGAAGACCTGCCACTAACCTAGCCGAAAACCTCTCAGGGCAAGAAGTTGACCTAGTGGAGGCATGCTGAAGCTACAAAAATTGCTCAATGTGTAGCTTTTCGTTCTGTCAATGAGAATCGCAGAACTGTCATAACATCCAGAGAGAGAAGGGAGCGCACCGGCCCCTTCTGGAATCAAGGCAAAAACTTGAGTAACGGTAAAAGCCAGAGGAAACATCTACTGGTTCAAACCAGACAGAAAAAGTGCAGATGTGTACTTCCACTACTAAGTATGGCTGATCTGCAAACGACAGGTCCAAGAGGCACTCAAACACATTATCTGGTGGGCACCGAAGGTTCCAGATGGGATTTGCTCATCAAATGGAGAAGGATTTCCATTTAGCCACGTAAGCCTTCCTGGTGGAAGGCCTATAATGACTTAGAAGGCATCTGCAAAGGTCTGGGAGAAACCAGAGTCTACCCACTTCTATTCCGATGAGGAATCACTCTGCCCAGTTTGCCTACAACTCAAGCAGCACTCTCTGAACTAAGGGAAGAGAGGAAAAATGTATAGGAGAACTTGTCTACTGCAATAACGATCCTGACAGAAAACACCAAGGTCTGGATTTCTGAAGCAGGATAGGGGCAGACCTGCATTAAGAAGGAACGCAGAAAGGACCAGGCTTGGGCTGCCCCAGTTGTCAAAAGCGACTGTACAATGACTGAAACTGGCACAATGTGCTCAGGGCAACACTCACCATGGCCTTCCTGTACAGGGGGTAGGAAAATTATCCACCTTGCTTGTTGACAAAAACATCACAATTCTGTCATTTGCCCTAAGTGAAATAACTCCACGACAGACAGCCTCCCTCACCCAGAAGGAATCTAAGGGAAGTTCCTAAGAGAAGGAGCTGCTGGGAAGGTGAAACTGACACCTTCCCCCAAACAGAAAAAGTTCCTCCTGGGGAAGGGAGAGGAAAGCTAAGGCAGCTGCTTCTGAAGAGTCTAGCCCGGAGTGACTGGCATGGAGCCAATGTGCAGGAAGCAAAAGTTTGAATACCGAGAACTCCTTCCTGAACAAGGACCTACTTAACCTTTAAGGTTAAGGAACGGAGCATGCTGTCTGTTAATTTGGAGGCAAGCTAGGAAGTAGGAACCTGTGTTCTGACTTGCTGTGGAGTCACTTCTGTTGCTCTGAGGCCCTAATCAAAGGAAAGAAAGAGTGACAGAAAAAAAACAGCAGACTGGGCTGCCGCCTAGGTCTAGGAAACATCTCTGAATTGAGAGAATCCCGCTCGGGAAAAACCTGATGACCTATATCTCCGCTGGATTGGACTTCCCCTAGAAGTAGAAGTCAGGTGCCCTCCACCGTTGTTGAGAGGCGACCGCCTCAGGTAGCTGAGGTGGAACCTAGGCCGGATCCAGAAGGATGGTATCGGGTGCTTTTGGGCCTAGGCCCTCTGCTGTGATGATTATTTTTTTTTTTTAAACAATCAGTTAGTGCCTGACAAGGCTCTCAGGTCTCTACCTTGAAAGGACTGCCTGTTACAAGAATGACAATGATGTCATCCATCTGAGGGGTAGAAGGAGCCTGAGTGTCCATAACTTAAACTGGGGACCGAACCAATAATCACAGCTGAAGAGATGTTAATCACCCGTTGCCAAAGGTAGTCACCGTAGGGGCAGTATCACAGGGGGGCTATATACCCCTATCAAAGGAGCGGAAGAGTCCAGAAGGCTCTTGACCTTTGAATTAGTGCATTCCACAGGGTGTACTTGTACTGACGACTGAAAGAAGTCCAGACGCAGAAGTCTTTGGTCTACAGAAGAAGCCTGAAATGTTATGGTGGACCCCATATCCCTGAGGAAAAACTGAAAAGATCTTCCATCACAGACTCTGCTGATATAGAAGGCTTGCATTCCAGCCACTAAAATGAGTTATCCAAAGTATTACCGACAAGTAGGACAGGGAGAGACTCATCCAGATCCACTTCTACCCCAGAAGAACCTCCAAAAGGAGGTCTAGGTCAGAATCACTAGAGACTCCGCCACCTGGAACGGTGTCGAGGAGCTCGACGCCACTTCACAGAGCCAGCTATAGTGCTGTGCGGAATGCGGAATTCCACCAGCAGAACAGCATGGAATAAAAGTTCCACCAGCAGAAAAACACTGGAATTTCACTGGATCCTCTGCAGATCTCCGCACACTAGGATCCGCGGAATATTCCATGAAACAGTACTTCATTCCGTAGAAAAACACTCCGCACAACTTCCACAGAAAAGAAGAGATCCACAGAAAAAGAAATCACAACTTGTTCCATCGCACAGCACTAACCGGCACGACCCGCAGCACCGGCATCACCTGTGGTGATGGGATGGCACTGAGCAGTGTCAACACCACCCGCAGCGCCAATGCCCATGGCACCGCATGGCACCAGCACCGCCCACAGCACCACACGGCACCAGCGGCACTGCCCGCGGCACCTACGGCACTGCCACCGTAGACCTGAAGAAAGGGGGTAAGAAGAAAAGCGGTATCCATGCTGGCCCCTGCATGGAAAAAGGAGAGGGAGTAGGCACGAGAGGTCGACACGATGGTGCTGGCACCAAAGAGGGCACCACGCACATCCTGACTCAATCGACCTGGCCCAGGTCCAGCGGCTCCGAGGCCCAGAGACCCAGGAACTGGGTCCACTGGCCAGGAAAACTGGACAGACGTCTAATCCCCTGCTCCAAAGGAGTGGCCCAGAGGTGAAACTGCTCACCGGAACCCCACTGAGGACAGAGATGGGATCCAGTGTCAAAGAACGTGGCCGTTAAGAGCAGGGCCAGAGGGGAACCCACCAAAGTCAGTTCAGGCCTACTGCCCTCCACCACCGATGATCCCCGTGCAGACATACCAGAGGGCGACCTTGAGCAGTGCAGATTCTTCTTTCCCCAACAGGAGGAAGAAGAGCTTGAGTTCAAGCGGGCGGACACCTGGAACCTGACAGTTTGTGCTTCAGCAGACAGTCCCAGAGCACAGGACTGCCCATGGTCAGACTCCCCTCAGCCAAGGGTGGCGGACCGGACACAGCCCCTCTGCCAATATAACTTTCAAACAAAGTCTTCCTACTGTCACTGCTACCGTCTAAGGTTGTCCGTTGATGGCAGGTGAAAATTTCTTTTCCTTTTTCTTCTTCTTCTTCATCTTCTTTTTTAAATAAGCAAAGAACACTAAAAATGTTAATTTAAATGAATACTGAATGACTTAAGCTGCTGTCATATAGACGAAGACTTGACTCCAGCAGGTGAGTGACGTCGACATCGAAGCGCACTCGACAGCGGGAGAAAAGGAACTGAGGTGGTTGGAGGGTAAATGCTGAGATAGCCTATACAGACACGAGATGCTCTCACAGTGCCGCGCATGCATGGTCCTATCCTGGCACCAGCCCTCCTGAAGATTTTTGACTCCCTCGGGGTCCTAGTGCCTCTGGCGTAGTCCCATTAATGTGAATGAGTGGTGGAGACTTGAGTCCAGCAAGATCTACTGTTACAGGTGAGTAACCTGTTTTTCTAGGGATGTGGATCTGTTGTTTTTATCCACACTTGTTGGCAGACTCCTAGCAGTTCTCCAGGAGGAGGGAGGCAAGATGCACCCCCCCTACTTAGGGAACAGAGACTAGAGAACTGAGGCCCCAAAACCAGCATCCTGGCATGACTCAAGGCCGATGTGGTAATGGATGATGAAGGTGTTTGCTGTCTTCCAGGCAGCAATCCTGTAGATTTCCTGGATAGGAATGTCCCTGGAAGCAGTCAACGATGCAGCGGTGTGGCAGGTAGAATGAGCACTTATCCCTCTGGGAGGCTCCTTGTCCGCCAGCCTATAGCAGAGATCAATGCATGATGTAATCCGTCCGTATATAATCCGCTTTGCTGCAGGCCTTCAGTATAGGTGACAAACAGCTGGTGAACCTCTCCCCGAACTTCCGCCATCCTCTCCTTATAGTAGGAGAGAGCATGTCTCAGGTCCAGAGTATGGCGCCTGTACTCGGCATCCAAGGTGTAGTTCGGGTAGAACACAGGCAGAGTCAACACCTGATTAAAGTGAAACTCTGACACCACCTTCAGGAGGAATTTCAGGTGGGGGCGCAAGACAACCTTGTCCCTGTGGAAGACCAGATAAGGAGACTCCACCGAGAGCACCTGGAGCTCCCCAGTCCTTCTGGAAGACATAATAGCCATCAGGAAGGCAGTCTTCCACGACAAATGTGACATCACACACTTGTGCATCGATTCGAATGGTTTGCCCATGAGCTTTGCCAAAACCAGCAGTAGATCACACAGAGGCGGAGGTTCACGCACCGCAGGGGATATGTGTATGAGACTTTTGAAAAAGTGCCAGACCACCTTCTCCTGTGCCACCGTCTGCTGACCGGCCTGCACCCACTAAGCAGAGATGGCTGCCAGGTGTACCTTAAGGGTCGAAGACCTCCTTCGGACAGAGACCAAAGGTAGTCTAGAATGCTTGCTACAGGACAGAGGGTCCAGGCCCTTGCCCTGGCACCAAATGGAAAACCTTTTCCATTTGAAGGTGTAGCACTTTCTGGTCAACTCCTTCCTGGATGCTTCCACTACTGTGAGTACATACTCAGAGAGACCCAAAGCCTGGAACTCTAGGCGCTCAGGTACCAGGCTGTCAGGTGCAGGGATTGAAGGTCCAGATGGAATATCTTCCCCTGACTTGACTGAGATCAGGTCCAGGCGTGCTGGAAGATGCCTCGGGAGCCTGTTGCTGAGGCTGAGGAGATCTGGATACCAGAACTGGTGGGGCCAGTCTGGGGCTACCAGGATCACCTGCGCCTTGTCCCTCCTCACCTTGAGAAGCACCCTGTGGATCAAGGGAAATGGAGAGAAGGCGTAGAAGAGGCCTGGGGTTCATGGCCTCGAGAAGGCATCACCTTACAGCGATCCCCGCTAAGGGGGGGTGGGCATGAAAAAGCCAAAAGCCTTAGCTTGGTGTTTTCCCTGGAGGGAAACTGGTCCACCATCGGTTTGCCCCAGTGGGAGAACAGGCTGTGAGCTACCTCTGTATGGAGAGACCACTCATGGGATGTCTCGTCTATGTGGCGGAGAGCATCTTCCAGTTGATTTGAGGCTCCTGCCACATGGACGGCTAGGAGGTCCACCTTTAGTCAGCGTATGAGTGTCCAGATGCGGAGCGCTTCCCTGCACAGCAGCAGGAAGTGCATATCACCCTGCTTGTTGAGGTAGTACATGGTTGTGGTGTTGTCCGTCTGGACCTGAACTACTTGACCCTAAAGCTGTTGAGCGAATGCTGACACGCCAGTCTGACCACTCTGAGCACCAACAGGTTGATATGGTATCGGGATTCCTCGGGGGTCCAGAACCCGTGGGCTCTGTTCTCCATGTGGGCTCACCAGCCTGTGACAGAGGCATCAGTCATGAGGATGACCATTGGCTCAGGGCGGAAAATGGGATCCCTTCCTGCAACCGGTCTAGGACAGTCCACCACTGAAGGGCGTCCCATATCTTCTGGGTCACAGTGATCAGCTGGTCGAAATGACCTAGGCGCTGAGTCCACTGGGCAGCCAGCTCCCATTGAAGGGGGTGCATATGCCACCAGGTCCATCAGACCATGGTGGTGCAAGCTGTCATGTAACCCAGAAGGTGCAGAAAATCCCGGGCAGGGTGCAAGTACCCAACCAGACATGACTGGGCAAAGGAGGAGAGAAACTCCGCCATGTCTGCCAGGAGCTGTGCTCTGGCTCAGTAAGAGCTGAGCTATACCACGATGAAGCATATCACCTGAGAAGGCATGAGCTCTGACCTCGTTGACCAGGAGGCCAAGTCAAGAGCAGGTCTGGAGGGACCTCTCCACCTCTTGTTGGGTGGAACCTGCCAAGAGCCAATCATCGTGGTAAGGGGTACACCCTGACCCCTTGATGCCTGAGATGAGCTGCCACCACTGCCATACATTTGGTGAAGACCCATGGGGCCGATGACAAGCTGAATGGCATGGCTTGGAACTCGTATAGGGTGTCCTCTGCCCTGAAGAGGAGGAACCTCTGCGGATACATTGGGACGTGAAAGAACGCGTTATGGAGATCCAGTGAGCAGAACCACATGTTTTGCTCCAGGGATGTTATGATCTGGGACAGAGTTACCATCCTGAAGGTGCATGGCCTGATATACTGATTCAGGTCATGCAGATCTAGAATGGGACAGCAGCCCCCTATCTACTTCGGGACCTGGAAACAAACCCTGGGTTGACTGGAGGATCTGCCACTTGAACCACTGCCTCCTTGAGGAGGAGCTGGGCTATGTCATCTATCAGAGCTGATCGAGTGTGCGTTGATACTCTCTCTTCTCCCATGGGGTGCAGGCTCGGTTGGGAGAGTACTGCTCAAATTCCAGAGGCAGACCCTGGCCGATCACTTCTAAGACCCACCTGTCCATGGTAACAGTGGACCAGGTGGAAAGAAAGTGTCAGAGTCTGCCCCCCCCCGTGGGAGAACCCAGAGCTGGCGTGACGGCAACAGGGGTGACCACCCCTGTCCCGTCACTGGGCAGGCTTGGAGGAAGAGGTTCCAGGACCTGAGCCCCGACCTCCTTGTCCGTGGGCCGGTGGAGGCCTGGACTTGTGCTGAGGGCACCAAGTCTGTGCCTGCTGTTGCTGCCCACCATGATAGAAGGGCTGATGGGCTGCAGAAGCAGGGTGTTGAAAAAGCATTTTCTTTTTCTGCTGCTTCTTGGCACCAGGAGCACTTTGAGCAGAAGTGGCTGAGTCCAAGGTGGCGTTAGACTGCTCGATTCGCTGGGGTGACCATCCACACCTGGACTGAAGAGATCGATGCCCAGGAAAGGAACATCAGTGAGTTTATGCTGGGTATCCACCGTAAAGGTTGAAAGCTTCAGCCAAAACCTGCGGCATGAGGCAACTGTGGCTGCCACCGAATGGGTGCAAGAGTCCCTAAGGTCAAATCCATCTGAAGCTGCTGCTTGGCAATGGCATGGCCCTGGTCCAGACCTGCTGGACCGTAGTCTGAACATCCACGGGGAGGTGCGGGAGAACCTTATCTAAGGAACCCAACAGGGCATGAGAGAAGTGTGCCATGACGATAGTCGAGCTTGCCTGGTGGAGGCCTAAAGAGGAGGCTGCATAGACCTTCCTGGCAGTGTGGTTCAATTTTTTTGGACTTCTTGTCTGGGGGTCTATCAGTGTCAGCAGAGTTGCCCATGCATCTGAACACAGAAGTGGTCACCAACCCCTCGGCCGAGGAGTGTTCTGTGAACCCTGAGAGGGACCTAATGGGCACCGCATACTTGCGGGCCATCTGGACAGATGGCGCTGGGCAGGCGGCAGGATGCTGCCACAGTTTCAAGGCCGGCCAACAATGGTTTCGGCCACAGGAAAGGCTTCTGTGGGTGTATCCCCTCTTTTAAGGATATCTGTAAGAGGGTACTCTGCCCTTTTCAGGACAGGCTCCAGGGGCATCCCCGTGGATTCGGAGATAAGGCAAAAATATCCCCTGAAATGATGAGGGCCCTTCTCCATTGACAGACTACCAATAGACTCATCAACCTGAGGGTGAGAGTGTAGGTCGGTGTCATCCAAATCCGAAGAATCCTGATAGATCGGTCGACCACCAAGGTCCCCTTCAACACGCTGGGGCAACCAGGTGTAAGGGTGACCGAAATCCTGCTTGAGAGTCCCAGAACCATCCGAGAATCCTTCGTAGGTGCCGCTCCCAAAGGCTGTTTAGGCGGCGGCTCCACCACAGTTGGCGGAGAGACCAATTTGGGCCAAACCGGAACTGGTGTGGCCGGCTCTGCGTGCGGGGGAACCGATTTGACCGGTTCCAGAGGAGTCAGCTTCAGCCCGGGAGGCGAAAACCAAGTGATGGCTGGAACAGAAACCGTGGCCGGCTTCTAGCCGGACAGAATCAGCTGCTGCCACATTAAATCTTCGTAGTATCGATGGAGTTTCTGCCAAAGCCTCTTCTCATCCAAGGAGGACAAGGATGACTGGTGGTGTCGCCTTTTTTTTGGAGTGCTTATGTGCCCTCCTTGGCCTGTTGGTCGACGGGGTCTGAGATCTCAACCTCGATCGGACTGGCCAGTTTGGTTGATGGGGGGACACCGGGGAAACCGGTGATTTACCCGGATCAGGGACCAGTTTCTTGATGGGATCCCCAGCTAGCTGGGTCTCCTCATCAGAAAGAGGCAGGACTGGAGTCCTAGTCAGAGAGTTGTCAGCCTCATCAGGTGACAATGGGTCAACGGAACCGACAGTGATCTCAACCTCGTCGATTGAGACCTTGGTCGACTGGACAGACAGCAAGGCCAAGAACACCTCGGCCGAGGAAGCAATTTTGACCGAAGTCAAGACTGCCGGCTCCTGGGACTGAAATTGCTCACAATCCCAAGACAGTCTCCACCGAGACGAATCATTTTTCAGATCCTTTTACTTCTTATGGGACCAGGAGGAATGCGAGCCCGCAGATCCCTCACCCTTAGTGGGGAAGGAATGACACAGCTCCCGGAAGGAACCCAAAAACGTGGAGCCCAGGTTGAGGGGAACAAAAATCGACCGAGAAGAGGATTCTGCAGCCCACGCAGTTTTTCTTCTTCAAAAGCCTGCATCTGTTCCAACTGCTCAGTGGATCCCGCAGCCACTGAGACCACCCTCCGGGCCTCTTTTGATTTCACCGGAGGATTCAGTTTCTCGAGCCTGCCCAACTTAAGGCATGCGAGACGATCATCGAGGACGTTAGAGTGAAATGCGAGGCACATGTCGCAAGTCTGAGGTGTCATGGCCAATACCCAGGCAGTAGACGCACACAGTATGTGGATCGGTGCGCGACATTTTTTGGCTGCACAGACATTGGCAAAATCTGGGGGAACATTTATCTTTCATGACCGAGTAACAATAAGCACAGTTGCTAGCTTGAATGAGCAAAATTTTCAGAAGAACCAAACATTTTGAAGGCAAGGCCTACAAAAAGCATGAGCAAAGAGGAGGCAACCTGAGTCTTCCAGCGGAAAAGAAGATCTGGTGTCATGGGGCAGAGCCAAGGGTTATATCACCCAGGTGAGTGGGAGGAGCCAGCTTGAAGACCTTCCGGCAAGATTTAAAGGGGAAAGGGACATGCCAACAAGTTTGGATAAGAACAACATATCCACATCCCTAGAAATAAACGTTTCTATGTGTCACTAGGCTCTGCGGTCAGTCAGAAGTTGTGCTCTGCGATTCAAATCTGTGTTACAATCCATAGCCTGTGGCAAAAGGACCACTATCTAGTGACACCCATTAAGCAGAAACAATCCAAATTGAGAAGGAGGCAGATGAAACAAGTCTTACCACAGGATCACTTTGTGGATAGTTAAAACCCAGGTTAAGAGCCATCACTACAGAAACTCCCACAACCATAAGCCATCATGCATACATCTATCCAGTGAAGCCACCATGGGAGACCCTTCAGGTAGTTTGCTTCTTTTCTAGAGACTTGGTGAGCTCAGAATGCAAAGTCAACAGCTGATCTAGGCATTGCTTACTGAAGGAGGTCCTAGGAGTCGCCACTGACCATAATAACTCCTGAATATCCTGTTCAGCCCTTTCTTCTTTCAGATCTGGTAATGGGATTTCCATGGTTGTCAGAAACTGAGCAGCAGCCAGGAGAGAGTCAAACATTTTTGGACCCTCCTTATCTTGTACCCACAGCCAAGCAGGGTATCTTATTTGAGCTTTGAGACCCTTCGCTCTAAGTAACTTAACCACCTGCAAAACCTTTTTCCACTTGGCTAAGAGAAGTGGTGGGTAGTCCTGGTCAACATACACCTTCTGTCCATCCAAATTTAAATCTTTTTTGTGCCCGGGCTAACTTTAATATCTGGTCATTAACTGTGTAGCATAGGAATTTAATAATAATCGATCTCAGAGGGGCCCCCTGCTTGGGTTTGGAGACCACAGCTCTGTGTGCTCGCTCTATGCCCAGATCAAAATCATCTGCTAGTTGAAGTTCTTTCTGCAACCGGTACCCCATGATTAAGTTACATCCTCCTTTTCAGCACCCTCAGAAATACCAAATACACGAATGTTGTTCATCTGGAACGAACCTCGGCATCCTCTGGCCGTGAGGTCACGCTCTCTCTGGAAAAGATACGCTAGAGAATGTCCATAGGCCATATGCTCACTTTGTAACACATCCACATGACATTCCATTGCTGCAGTTCAATGTTCTAACTTTTTCAGGTCCTGCTACATGCCAATGACTTTGCCATCTATGCAGTGCAATAATTTTAGTATGGTTTGGCTATCGGTGCGACTGCCTGCCGACCCAACATCTAAGCCACACTCTTCTTCTTCTGCCGCAGAACCCATGGCATTAGAGGAGGCATGGGAATGAGCCAGGCTTGTGTCTCTAGGCCACTGATGGCCTGGCTCTGGAACATGGGATTCAGACCTCCTAGACGGAAACCTTCTCCAGACACCCATGTTGCATACCTTTCACAGACCTGCAGGTACCTTTGAAGCTCCAGTATTAGTATTGTAGTGAACGAATATAACAGATTTAGCTACCAAGGACTTGGGATCAGGCAGCCATTGCCGACGGTGACGTTACTGGAAGTCTGTTAGCAATGGACACATTTCTGAAAGATGCAAACGAAGTAGCTACCCCCCCACCCCCGGTAGAATGGCCTTTAACCGAGCCCAATAAAGGCTTGTCATATTTGCGGTAGCAGTAAGCAATGCAATTAACCAACCATCTGGACAAGCATTGTTTAGAAACTAAAGCCCCTTCTTTCCTCGGGGCAAAGGAAACAAACAACTGATCAGTTTTTCTAATGGCTCAGGTGTGGTCCATATAATAACGCAGCACTCTGCGAACATCCAGAGTACGTAGTAAGGTCTCCCCTGAGTTAAAATACTCAGACTAATACAAAGGAAGATGGATGTCCTGATTCAAAGTAAACTTGGACACCACCTTAGGAAGGAACTTTGGATTGGTTCTCAAGGATGCCTAGTCTTGTGAAAAACTAAATAAGGCTGTTTACACTTCAGAGCCTGGAGCTCAGAAAGCCTCTGAGTAGAAGTAATGACAACCAAAAATAATGCTTCCCATGACAGAAAGCAAAGCTCTTAACTTGCGGCAGGCTCAAAGGGAGGCAATGTAAGTTTCTCTAAGATGAACAACAGATCCAAGAAGGGACAGGGTCCTATATGGGAGGCTCTAGATGCAGAATATTCTGCAAGAATGTGCGGGATAGATCAAGTTGAGCAAGTGTCTTGCCTTCAGTGGGTGCATGGTACGCAGAGCTGACTGAAAGATGTACCTTAACGGATGAGTAACTCAGGCCTGAGTTAAAGAAGGAAAGGAAATACTCCAGGATGAGATTTTATGAGCAAGTAAAGGGGTCCAGGAAATGAGCGGTGGCCCATATGCAGAACCGCTTTCACTTCATAGCATAAGCAGATCTAGTGGAGGGTTTTCTGGCAGTCAGTTGAACTTCTGCCACCTGGGGGGGACACCATAAATTGGGCAATTGCTAAGTCTACAGGAGCCATGCATGAAGGTGCAGAGACTTTAGATCTGGATGGACCAGGGTTGCCCTGCTCCAGTGAGAGCAGGTCAGAACACAGGGAGCAGAGGAATTGGGGCTTCCATTGCAAGCTGCTGAAGGAGTGGAAACCAAATCTACCGTGGCCAGAAAGGGGCTATCAGGATCAACTCCGCCCCTTCTGACTGCAATTTGAGCAGAATTTTCTGCAGCAATGGAAAAGCAGGGAAGGCATACAGAAACCTCTCTGCCCAAGACAGGAACAATGCATCTTGCCAGAAAACACCAGACTCTGGATCTAGCGAGAGGAAGCTGGGCAGTTTTGCATTGGACAGGGACGCGAATAGATCCAGCTCTGGTCGGCCCCATCTGTTGAAGAGATCTTCAGCCACTGCAAGAAGTTGTTCCCATTCGTGAACCTTGAACTGAGAATGGCTAAGACTGTCGGCCAAGGAGTTTTGGACACCTGGAACATGCACAGCCGTCAGGCTCAGGTGATGTTCTATGGTCCAGTATCACACTCTCATGGCTTCCCTACAGGGGAGGGGTAAGAGTGTGTTCCCCTCTGCTTGTTTATGTAAAAGACCACTGACATGTTGTCCGTCTGGATCAAGAGATGACCTGGGAGCAGATAAGTCTGAAAGGGTTGGCGAGCATGCAGTATTGCTCGCTTCTCCAAAACACTGATATGGAGATGCTGCTCCAATGGGGACCAAATCCCCCGAGTTTTATGGTCTGCCAGATGGGTATCCCAGCTCTGGTCTAATGCATCTGTGGTTGGAATCTGCCGAGGTGACTCCAACCAGAAAGGAACTCCCTTGGAAAGATCAGGGGAGTTCAGCCACCACTTTATGGTCTGATGGACTGAGTTGGACATTGACACCAGGAGGTCCAAGTCGTCTGAACACTGGTCCCATTGAATCCATAGGTTCCACTGGGTCACTCTCATGTGCAGGCAAGCCAAGGGTATGGTTGGGATGGCCGCTGCCATATGTCCCAGAAGTCTGAGAACCGTTCTGGCTGGGACTTGCTGAGATGACAAGACCAGCTGAGCCTGAGACTGAAGGCATTCTGCTCTGTCCGGCGGAAGAAAGACCTTGCCTTGCTCGGTGTCTAGGATCACCCCTATGTACTGGAGTCTTTGACTTGGCCAAGGGGATGATTTTGGAAGACTGAGGGTTATCTCCAGATTCTGAAACAGGGAAAAAGTGGCCTCCATGGTTCTGAGCAACTTCTTCTTGGTAGGAGCTGTCAGAAGCCAGACATCTAGGTACAGGAAGACACAATGACCTTCCCTCCTTAAGGCCACTGCCACTACAGCTAGACATTTTGTAAAGACTCGTGGGGCCGATGACAGACCGAAAGGCAGAATCCGAAACTGGTAATGGTTTCCTTCAAAGTGGAGAAACCTCTTGTGGGATGGAAACACCAATATGTGGAGGTAAGCGTCATGCACATCCAGGGAGAACAGCCAGTCCCCAAGATGCAGTAAGGGGAGGAGACTAGGGAGAGCGACCATCCTGAACCTCTTGTGATCTATGAACTTGTTCAGATGGCTGAGCTCTAGAATCGGGCGCAAATCTTCCGTTTTCTTGGGTACCAGCAAGAAATGCAAGTAGAACCCCCTTGCCATGTTGTGCCAAGGGAACAGGTTTGATGGCCTGCTTCTACAGAAGGACTTGTATCTCGTCTTGAATTAAATCGAGATGAGCGTGAGGGTAATGAGAGGGAACTGGAGGTTGACGGAGGAATTTCCAACAATTCTAGAGTATGTACCTGTTCCACTAACCATAGGACCCACTATTTCTAGGTTAATCTGCCCCAACCTTCCCTGTAAAGAGAGAAGCGATCTGCCACTGCCTCCCAGGATTCTGCTGGAGGAGAGGGGTCGGGCAAGGAGTCAGGCAGAGGAGTCAGGGACAGGCAACATGGCCTGGGAGGTTCTGGGAGCTTTGAGTGCTGAACCCCCTGTGGCTTGGGAGGTAGCCTTTCTATTAAAGGCACCCCTGGGCTGCTGACCTCTAGGTTACTGCTTGGAGTTGTGAAGAAAGGGCTGCTACGGGGAAGAGTTAGGCTGAGACTGATATAGGGTATGAACCAATCAGATAACCTTACCTGATTCTTGGAGGTGAGTAATTATGTTTTGGGAATCCTCGCCAAACAAGACGGGGCCCCTGAAGGGAGCATCCAGGATCTTAGACTGGATGTCCGGGGCAAACCCAGAGACTCTAAGCCATAAGTGGCAGTGTAGGCAAATTCCCATAGCCGCAGCACTATCTGCAGATTTTGCAGAATCATATGAGGCTCTCGGGACGTGGGTCGCCACGTCAGAGCCCGACTTGAGAAGGTGCAGCAGCTCAGTTTTCCCAGGGGGGCGGTCATCTGGCTGAGCTTGAACCACCTCCAAAGCCTTCTCCCACAGAGCATTCTTTTTCGTGTCGACTATTTTTACCCTCCTGTGGTGGGTCGACTTCTGCGTCCGCCAAGCCTACCAAGCTTGAGGTCCTTCGGGGGCTTCTAGCGCCATGTGTGCCCAGTGGATCCCCAGAGTCAGTCCAGGGGCATCATCCTTGTTGGCCCCTACGATTTCCTCTGTTTTCTCCCCATATTACCCAGGAGCCCTGGAAGCTGTGGCGCATGCGCATGGAGGTGCCCATGCGCACCGCAGTTCCGGACCGGGTCCCTTCCGCCCTCCCCATCAACCTAACGTCGGAGCTCCTCATGAGTGGCACTATCCCTCCCACCTCCACCAGGGGGGCGGTCAAGCTCCAAGAGAGCTGCGTTTCTCCTCCCGAGGCGCAGCACTGCCAGCCGGCAGCATCTCACATTCTCTCCCTCCCCCCCGGCCTCCGACGACCCTGGCTCGTTCCCGAACCTGGGTCGCTGGTGTGGCGTGAGGAGTGGTGTCCAGCGCCTCAACCCTCAGTGCCACCGGGCAGGCTCCCACAGAGCATTCTGATATCGAACCATGTGGGCCAAGAAGTTTAGGGAATGGATGGCATAAGTGGCCAAGGAGTAGACCTTTTTGCCAAAATAGTCTATTTGCTTGCAGTCCTTGTCAGGAGGCTTGAGTACTGAAGTGCCGGGGTCATTTTGAACGGTCATAAGTTACACTGATAACGACCAAGTCAGACTCCCGGTGTTCCCCATAGAAGGGCTCATCCCTAGGGGCAGTATACAAGCGATCCGCCTTCTTGGACACTGCAGGTGTGGAGGAAGGATGCTTCCAGGCTGCCTTGTTGACATCCTGGAAAGAGTCAATGAGAGGGGGGAACCACTAGAGGCAGGGACTCCTTCCTAAAAAGAAAAGTGGCCAGCCAACGTCGCTCAGGGTCCAGTTCCTCAGAGACCCAGCCCATAAGGGTCTGGATGTGTCTCATTACATCCATGAACGTTGGGTCGTCTGGGAGAGATCAAGGAGTGTCCTTAGGCTCCTCCGGCTCCGAAGGAACATCTGAATCTCCAGAATCATCATATAAGGTGGAGGAAGAATACCCACCTGATTCACCTGAATCCAGTGAGGGAGAGGGTGAGAGCCGAGACCAAGGTTTATGAGGCCTAGGATGACCAGTGTCCGGCTGCAGCATCAGTTCCCTAGGGGTAGATGGTGGAGCCTTCTGAGGAGGAGCCTAGGAGTTGGGGGCTCCTTTGGGGTCTCCTTCTCCTTAAAATATGCCCACCAGGCAGCAAAAAGAGGATTAATCTCTGTGGGGGGGAACTGAGGTGAGGTCGGGGTAACCTTCATCTGAGGGGTAGGCTTGGAAGGCCCCGGCATCAGTTCGTCAGGTTGTGGTAACCCTGGCGTTGGTTTCACTAGCATCAGGTTGATTGGTGTTTGGTCCTAAGTATCCCCAACATTGGTGTGACTGTGGTCGAAAAGTCGGGTGTCGGTTCCACTGGCGTCGGTTGTGTAAGGTCAGGATATGATGGCTGAGGTGTTGCTGGGGTCAGTGTTGGTGAAGTCAGCTTTGACAAGACAGGAGTTGGCTAACACCGGTCTGGGGAAGCAGCTGGTGCCGGCCTGGCAGGAGAAACCCAAATAGGAGAGCTGACTCCCAAGTGGGGCAGAGGTGTCACCCTCCTGGGGGAGGTGACTGCATGCCCCGGGCATTGCGAGATGTCGTCGGTCCCTGACTTAGGAAAGGACTCTGCAGACGCCATAACCGGGAGGGTGAGGGGCAAGAACCCACCGCCCGCGGAAGAAGACCCGATTGAACCAGCTGGCTGTGTATCTGTGTTCTGAATGAGCCTGAGCATCAGGGGCTGAGAGACTGAGGTCAGAGACCCAAGTCCCAAAGAACCAGGGTGGTTTGACCACTGGCTGCCCAGAGGGAGAAGGAAGGCTGACCGAGTGGAGGGGGCGACCTCCTGTGAGAGGAAGATCCAAGGTCAGAGCCCGACTTGCACGGGGACCTGGAACGGAAAGTGGACCGGTGGTTTCTCTCTGTGCTTCTCTCGGTGTTTGTGCCTTCCCAAAGATTTCTTCGGCTACACTGCCAAAGAACAGGAGGACCTGGCGGCTGGGGAAAAGGAGGTACTCTGGTGAAGCTCCTCCACTGAAGAAAGTTTTTGCTGCAGGAAGGATTCCAAGGTCTTCTGAAAGCAAAGCTGGGTGTGTTGATTGAAGACTTGGCAGTGCTGCCAAGCCTTAACATCATGACTCGGGTCTAAGCAAAATAAGCATGCCAAATGGCTATCTTGTGGGGCAGCTGCTTCCCACAAACGCACTTCATTCGCCGTCATTAGACAGACAAAGGAGAAGAAGACATGCACAAAATACACAGGTTACTCACCTGTAACAGTGGTTCTAGTAGTGGTATATGTTGTTCGTCCACACTTGTTGGCATGTCCCTTTCCTATTGCCAGAAAGTCTAAAAACTGGCTCCTCCCACCCACACAGGTGGTATATGCTTCGGCTCCGCTCCATGACACCAGATCTTGCCCGTTGGAAGCAGAGGTTGTGCGTCGAAGCCAGGGAGGTCGGGTGGGTCAGTGTGGATGAGCAACATATACCACTCCTAGAACTATTGTTACAGGTGAGTAACCTGTGTTTCTAGGGATTTGGATATGTTGTTCTTATCCACACTTGTTGGCAGACTCCTAGCAGTTCTCCAGGAGGAAGGAGGCAAGGCACACCCCTACTTGGGAAACAGAGACTGGAGAACTGAGGCCCCAAAACCAGCATCCCGGCATGACTCTAGGTCGAGGCGGTAATGGGTAATGAAGGTGTTTGCTGACTTCCAAGTAGCAGCCCTGCAGATATCCTGGAAAGGGACGTCCCTAGAAGCAGCCACCAACGCAGCAGTATGGTGGGTAGAATGAGCTCTTATCCCTCTGGGAGGCTCCTTGCCCACCAACCTATAGCAGAGATCATTGCAGGATGTAATCCATCTGCCAATCGTCCACTTTGCTGCAGGTCTGCCAGGTGTGGCTTCAGCATAGTTGACAAACTGCTGGCGAACCTCTCCCTGAGCTTCAGCCATTCGCTCCTTATAATAAAAGAGCACTCGTCTCAGGTCCAAAGTATGAAGCCTGTACTCAGCCTCTGAGGTGTAACTAGGGTAGTACACCGGCAGAGTCAACACCTGATTAAGGTGAAACTCCAACACCACCTTCGGAAGGAATTTCAGGTGGGGGCGCAGGACAACCTTGTCCCTGTGGAAGACCAGATAGGGAGACTCGACAGAGAGCACCTGTAGTTCCCCAGTCCTTCTGGCTGATGCGGCAGCCACCAAGAAGGTGGTCTTCCATGACAGATGTGACATCTCACACCACTGCATCAATTCGAATGGCTTGCCCATGAGCTTTGCCAAAACCAGCAGTAAATTCCACGGAGATGGAGGGTCAGACATCGGAGGGGATATCTTGTCAAGGCCTTTAAAGAAACACCAGATCACCTTTTCTGTGCCACCATCTGCTGACCGGCCCACGCTCGGTAAACAGAGATGGCTGCCAGGTGCACCTTGAGGGACGTAGACCGAAGACCTCCTTTGGAGAGAGAGAGAGAGACCAAAGGTAGTCAAGGATGCTAGCCACTGGACAGGACAAATGGTCCAGGCCCTTGCCCTGACACCAAATGGAGAATCTTTTCCATTTGAAGGCATAGCACCTCCTGGTCGACTCCTTCCGAAATGCCTCAACTACAGTGAGTACATTGTCGGAGAGCCCAAAGCCTAGAACTCTAGCCACTCAGGAACCAGGCTGTCAGGTGCAGGGATTGAAGGTCTGGATGGAATACCTTCCCCCTGATTGATGGAGATCAGGTCCGGGTGTGCTGGAAGATGCCTTGGCAGCCTGGTGCTGAGGCTGAGGAGATCTGGATACCAGAACTGGCGGGGCCAGTCTGGGGCTACCAGGATCATCCTTGCCTTGTCCCTCCTCACCTTGAGGAGCACCTTGTGGACCAAGGGAAGTGAAGGTAAGGCACAGAAGAAACCTGGGGTCCATGGCCTCGAGAAGGCATCTCCCTGCAGCAAGCCCTGCTGAGGGAGGCGGGCATGAAACAGCCTCAGCTTGGTGTTCTCCCTGGAGGTGAACAGATCCACTTGAGGGGTGTCCCTCTGGGAGAACAGGCTGTGAGCTACCTCTGGATGGAGAGACCACTCGTGGGACACCTCACCCACATGACTGAGGGCATCTGCCAGCTGATTCGAGGCTCCTGCCACATGGATGGCTAGGAGATCTGCCTCCAGTCAACTCATGAGGGAACAGACGCGGAGCACTTCCCCTGAACAGAGGCCAGGAGTGCATGCTGCCCTGTTTATTGAGATAGTACATGGTCATGGTATTGTCCGTCTAGACTTGAACCACTTGACCCCGAAGGAATGGAGCGAATGCAGCCAGTGCCAGATGAACTGCTCAGAGCTTCAGGAGGTTGATATGGCATCAGGATTCCTTGGGGATCCAAAGCCCGTGGACTCTGTGATTCCCCATGTGGGCACCCCAGCCCATGAGAGGCATCAGTCATGAGGATGACCGTCGGTTCGGGCGGACAAATGGGATCCCTCTATGCAAATGTTCCCAGACAGTCCACCATAGAGGGCGTCCAACATCTGCTGTGTCACAGTGACCAGCTAGTCGAAATGACCTTGTCGCTGGGACCACTGGCTGGCCAGCTCCCACTGAACGGGGCGCATATGCCACCGGGCCCAACGGACCGTAGTGGTGCAGGTTGCCATGTAACCCAGAAGTCGCAGGAAGTCCCAGGCAGGGCGCAACTGCCCAAACAGAAATGACTGGGCAAAGGAGGAGAGAATCTCTGCCCTGTCCACCGGAAGCCTGGCTCTGGCTCGGCAAGAGTCAAGCTCTGCCCTGATGAAGCAAATCACCTGCAAGGGCATGAGTTCTGACTTGGCCTTGTTGACCAGAAGGCCAAGACTGATGCAGGTTTGGAGGGCCAGATTCCTGGAACTCTCCACTTCCAGTCTGGAGAGACCCAATATAGGCCAATCGTCGAGATAGGGGTACAACTCTGACCCCTTGACGCCGAAGATGGGCCGCCACTACTGCTATGCATTTGGTGAAGACCCGGGGGCCTGATGACAGGCCGAACAGCATGGTTTGGAACTCATAGAGGGTTCTCTCTACCCTGAAGTGGAGGAACCTTCAGTGGGACGGACAGATTGGGATGCGAAAGAACACGTTCTTAAGATTCAGGGAGCAGAACCACATGTCCTGCTTGAGGGATGGTATTATCTGAGACAGAGTTACCATCTGAAAGGTGTGTGATCTGAGAAACTGATTCAGATCATGCAGATCCAGAATGGGACGCCAGCTCCCCGTCTGTTTCAGGACCAGGAAGTACCTGGAAAATAACCCTGGGTTGACGGTGGGTCTGCGACTCTGACCACTACCTCCTTGTGGAGGAGTTGGGCAATGTTGTCTCTAAGAGCCAACTAAGTATGGGCAGATACCTTTTCCTCCCGTGGGGCTTGGTTTGGCTTGGGGTGTACTTCTTCAATTCCAGAGGCAGACCATGGCCGACCACCTCCAGAACCCACCTGTCCATTGTGACAGCGGAACAGGTGGAAAGGAAGTGGTGGAGCCAGTCCCTTAAGGGAGGCCCCAGAGTGGTTGTGGTAGGTATGGGTTGGCTACCCCCATCCCATCACTGAGCAGGCTTGGAGGATGAAGAGCTGGCAGTGGGTCCACCGGAACCTCTACCTCCGGGCTTACGGTTCGTTGAAGTCCTGGACTTAGGCCGAGGGCACTAAGACTGAGCCTGCCGCTGTTGCTGCTCAGTTTGATACTGGGGCTACTTGGCCGCAGGGGCAGAAGGTCGAAAGTGCTTCTTCTTCTGCATTTTTTTACAAACCCTAGGGTTCTTTTACGGTGGATGCAACAGTGTCCAAGGTGGTGTTGAACTTCTCAATACGCTGAAGGTGACCATCGGCCCCAGACCGAACAAGTCGGTAAATAAGAAGGGAACATCTGCCAGTTTGAACTGGGTGTCTGCTGTAAAGGTCGATACCCACAGCCAAGCCCTGCGGCGCATGGCAACTGCAGTCGCTACTGAGCGAGCACAAGAATCCTCAATATCCAAGGCCACCTGGAGCTGCTGTTTAGCAACAGCTCAGCCCTGATCATGGACCTGCTTGACCATGGTCTGAAGGTCCGTGGGAAGATGAGGAAGCACCTCATCCAGGGAGCCCAGAAGGGCATGGGAAAAGTGTGCCATGATAACAGCTGAACTCACCTGTCAGAGACTGAGCAAGGATGCAGCATAGACGTTCCTGGTTGAATGGTCCAATTTTTGGACTCTTTATCTGGTGGTCTATCTGTGTCTCCCAAATTGCCTGAGTGCCAGAACACAGATTCGGTCACCAAACCCTCAGCCGAGGGGTGCTGTGTAAACCCTGAAGAAGTGCCGAAGGGGACCGTGTATTTGTGGGACATACGAGTGGAAGGCGCAGGGCAGGAGGCTGGGTGCTGTCAAAGCTCCAGGGCTGGACCAACTATGGCCTCGGACACTGGGAAGGCCTCAGACAGAGAATCCTTTTTCCTGAGGATATCAGTCAAGGGGTATTCGGCCCATTTTTAATGGGCTCCAACGGCATCCCCGTTGATTCAGAGATGAGACGGAGGATGCCCATGAAGGATGTGGGACCCTCCTCCATTGACAGACTCATCGAGTCATCATCACAGGGACGTGGGTGAAGGTCCTCAGACCTCAGACGCTGAGTCTGGGTAAAGCAACCACCCATCTGAGTCACTCTCAACCCACTGCAGATGGACGGAAGTGATGGTGACTGACAGCCTGCGGCAGGAGACCCAGATCGGGTTGAGACTCCTTGGCAGGAGCCCCTGAGGAAGGCTGCTTAGGTGGCAGCTCCATCAGAATAGGTGGAGAGGTCAGCTTTGGCCAAGCTGGGAGGGTCTTCACCAGCTCCACAGGCAAAGGAACAGTGTCGACCAGCTCCGGAGGAGTCGGCATCGGCCTAGAGGGCAACAGCCAGGTGGTGGCCAGAGTTGATGCCCGGGGTCAGCTTCAGACCAGCGATCATTCGCTGTTGTTATATGAGATCCTCATAGCGACTATACAACTTGTGTCGAAGCCTCTCCTCACCAAAGGAGGATGTGGTGAATGGTGGCAGCGCCGCCTTCTAGAGTGCCGCTTATGGGATTTCCTCGGCCCACCGGTTGAGGGAAGTCAGAGACCTAGAAGATGACTGCCGGGGGGGGGGGACCAATGGGGCTTCTTGGAAGGAGCCGGGGAGAACCACAGCTCCTCCAGATCAAGGACCGTGACCAAGGGTGGAGCACCAGTTAGCTAAATAAGGAATTATCGGCCTCATCAGTCAACAACGGGTCAACGGGGTCGATGATAATTTTGACTCTGAGTCATCTGACCTGACAGGGGTACCATGAAGCCAGAGGCCAAGGCCACAATTTCGACCGAAGTCAAAATAGGAGACTCCTGTGACTGCGATCTCTCTCTGTCCCAAGAGCATCAACAGGAAGATTCTTGTCTTGGCTCTCTGTCCTTTTTACGGGGACCAGGAGGTGTGCAAACCAGATGGGCCCTCTCCTTTAGTAGGGAGCGACTGGCACATCTCTTTGAAGGAACTAGAGAATGAGGTGACCAGTTTGAGTGGAACAAAAACCAACAATGAAGAGGATTGTTCAGTGGCATGAGCTGCCTCCTCCTCGAGGGCTTTCATCCACTCCAATTGGTTGGCGGATCCCGTAGCCGCAGAGACCACAATGATGGGCATCCTTAAATTTTACCAGCAGGTGCCGTTTTTCCGGTCATCCCAGTTGAAGACATGTGAGGCAATCGTCGAGCACCTGAAGGAGGAAGGCGCGGCAGAGATCGCAGTCCTGAGGGTCATCTGCATAGCACAAACAGTAGACACACATAGAATGCGGATCGGTGTGGGACATTTTCTGTCCACCAGGACACCGGTGGAATCCGGGCGAGGACTTGTCCTCCATCGCGGTCATGATTACGCACTGTTGAGGAGATACTCGAACGAGCTTTAATTTCAGTATTTTAGCCTAAGTTTTGAACGCCAGGGCCTACTCAACGCGGAGCGTAAGGAGGAAACTTGTACCTTCCAAGTGGAAAGGAAGTTCTGGCATCATGGGGCGGAGCTGAGGCATATACCACCTGGGTGGGTGGTAAGAGCCAGCTTTTAGACCTTCCAGCAAGATTTAAATGAAAGGGACATGCCAACAAGTGTGGATAAGTACAACATATCCACATCCCTAGAAACTGAGAAATGCTGAAAAATAAGAAAGCGCAAATAACATGGAAAATGGCAGTTGACTTGAGCAGAAGACATCCGTGGAGGTCCGACTTGTACAGACTGATGGGAAAAGAACTGAGGTAGTGCCGGGGGACCGCCTTTTTATGCCATAAGGGACGTTGGGCGGGCCAACATCAGGGGGTGGTCTCGTTATAGACTGTTAGCTAGAAGTTTTCCTTGGGGTCCTGGTGCCTGCCAGCTTCAGTCCTTATGGTGTAACCTGCTGCAAGAGCCCCCTCGAAGTGAGATTAGGCTATACTCTATTCAGAAAGGACAGGGTGGGTAAGAAAGGGGGAGGAGTGGCTCTTTACGTGAGGGATAGCATAAAAGCAACAAAGATACAGGGAACACGGTAGGGCAGAGGTACTGTGGGTCACCCTAGAGACAGGGAATGGAGCCACTGTTCACAGTGATGTGATCTACAGACCTCCAGCACATGGTGGGGGTAGATGGATATGGTTCTGATGGAAGCCATTGAAAAGATGGCAAATAAGGGAGAGGTGTTGCGGTGGGGGACTTCAATCTGCTGGATGTAGATTGGAGCATCCCAGCTTCAGCTAGGAGCAGGGACATCCTGGAATCCCTGCAGGGAGCATTCCTCAGGCAAGTTGTGGGGGTGCTCACTCATAAGGGAGCAATTTTGGACCTTGTACTCACCAGTGGTGACAGAGTTGTAGAAGTCACCGTGGGTGGCCACATGGGGACTTGTGATCACCGTACGGTGTGGTTAGATATAAGAACTATGGCAGAACTTGCAGAAGCAAACCACATAAAGACAAGGGTCCTGGATTTATGGAGGTTTGGTTTTACAAAGATGGGGGAATGCCTCAGAGATGTCATGGCCGGGGGGGGGGGGGAGATGACTTAGGTGGAATGGAGGAACAGTGGGCAAAACTGAAAGTGGGGATAATGAGGGCAACAAACCTCTGTGTCAGGCAAGTAAGCAAAAGCAAGAAAGAAAAGAGACCGCTGTGTTTCTCAAAAGAGGTGGCTAGGAAGGTAAAGGCAAAAAAGTTAGCATTTAGGAGGTATAAGAGGACACAGAGGAAGGAGGACAGGAAGGAGTATTATGAGAAGCAGAGAGAGACAGGGAAAGCAGTGAGGCACGCAAAGGTGCAAATGGAGGAGAAAACAGCACAGGCAATAAAAAAAATGGGGACAAGACATTTTCCAGGTATGTATGCGAAAGGAGAAAGACCAAAAGAGGGATCATACGACTAAAGTGGAAAGGCGGGGAGTGTGTGGAAGGGGTTCAGAAAAAAGCAGACATCTTAACAAATACTTCTGTTCAGTGTTCACAGAGGAAGGAAAAAGTGAGGGTCCACAGATAAGTGTCAGGGGTATCGATGTGAAGGAGGCGAACACTAGACCATTTACAGTGGAAAGGGTCCTAAAGGAACTCGAAAATTTGAAAGTGGACAAGGCAATGGGACCAGATGGGATACATACAAGGATAATGAGGGAGCTCAGAGAGATGCTAATGGCACCTCTGCCCGTCCTGTTCAACCACTCACTGGAGATGGGAGCAGTAACAGAAGACTGGGGGAGGACAGATGTTATCCCACTTCATAAAAGTGGCAGCAAAGAGGAGACTGGCAATTACAGACCAGTCAGCCTGACTTCAGTGGTGGGGAAATTAATGGAATCACTGCTGAAGGAAAGGACTATGGAATACCTTGAATCTGATGTCTTACAAGCAAGGCCCCTAGAATTCTGCGGCCGCAGAATTTTGCGCAGAACTTGCAATCTACCTCAGGACTTCTGCGGTGCCGCAGAATTCACTCTTCTTGGTGATTTTTTATTAATATTTCTGTTTATCCATAGAATCTGGTTCCCTTCCCCTCTTTTTATATCCTAAACCCCCTATATGCTCAGAATGTGATGTTATCATTGCTATAACATCATACATTAGCTAATGAAATGGCTGCAATCTGCAACAGAAATAAACAGTCACTTATCTACCACAGCTCCCATTGCCAGAGACGGTGGCACAGCACATCAGGCATGGTGATATTTGCTTAATCTGCACTACAGCCTAATACAATTTTCAGTCTTGCATTATTGCACTAGGGACAACTTAAACAAAACCTTGTCAATAGCACAGACCTGTTAAGTCCGTACTTCACTTTGTACAAACGTATTTGTGCCTTTAAGGTATAAAGATGCCATTTGAAATGAATAACTGATAAAATTACTTTAACTGCCATTTTTAAGAAAAGTAAAGTAATTATGCCCAGGAAAGTGAAATATAATAATGTGTAGATCTGTTGAAAGAATAGACCTGCTAAATAAATAATTGCACTGTATGCATTTTTGCCAGGGTTATTGATTACATATTGTCATTGGTTGATAGAATCGCCTAACAGTTATGGAGAAATGTTGTGTGCAGGGTCAGCTGTTGGGCCAGAGGGTAGCATGCTGTGTTTCTGTGCCGGCAACTCAGGTTCAGAGATTAGCTCTGGGAGCTGGCTGGGCAGCACAAGGATTGGTGGAACACATCACTGCTCGGAGTCTGAGAAGGTATGGTGCAGTGTTCTGTCACGTGGTGGACACATTGTGACGGGCTGGAGAGCTCTATCTCACAATCGGTTCATATGCATGTCACGGCCTCGACGGGAATGAGTGTGTCAGGGGAAGAGATTGACATGAAAAATGAGTTTTGTAATAACTCCTCTATTCCGTTTATTCCATTTCCAATGGGACCTGTATGAATAAGGATGCAATTTCATGGAAATTAAAAAAAATATATATATACTGTGTATATATGTGTATATATATATATATATATATACACACATACAGTATTTCTCTTTCTCTCACTGTATATACAAGCACACACACGTACACACACATATTTGTATGTATGTTACTGATTGCATATAACTATATAAGTGATACACAGTGGGAACCTCATGAGTGGTGTAGAAAGCACATACAAATATATAAGTGACAGACAGTGGAGACCTCATTAGTGGGATAGATAGCATGCATATAGAAATAGCTTATTTATCACACAAGGTCCCCTCTGCATATGTCATTCATGCAATAGGCTAGGACCTTAAGGGAGAGACACTTGTTTTGCTTGTTTAGGCATAAAATATTTCTATAAGACTGTTATTTTTTTGAACTAGTGTTACTGTGATTTCCCCCATCCTGATTTCTATAACCACTGCCATAAAAGTGAAGTCAGAATGACAAGCTGACACTGTGATGTTGTAGTTTGTTAGTGCCGCAGAATTTCCGGAGAAATTACAAACCATACGCCAAGAAGTTCTGCGGCAAATGAGTAGTCTTACAGAGAACTTGGTCCCACTGTGCCGCAGAAAAGTAGAGGCCTTGCTTACAAGCTCCGAAGCAGCATGGATTCACAAGGGGGAGATCATGTCAAACAAATCTGATAGATTTCTTTGATTGGGTGACCAGGGAAGTAGATCAAGGTGGAGCAGTGGATGTGGCCTACCTAGATTTCAGTAAGGCCTTCAACACCGTTCCTCATAGAAGACTCATAAATAAGCTGGGTAGCCTAGGAATGGGTCTAAAGATGGTAAACTGGATAAGAAATTAATTGGGGAATAGGAGGGAAGAAAAAATTACTTACCTTAGTAATTGTGTTTCTTCTAATGGAGTCTTGCTGTATTCTGACATTAGGCAGTTAGCCCCAGCACTTGAACTGCTCCGGAGAGGAAAGAGTTAACTCTATGCCAAAGCATAGAACATTGAGCTCGAGCTTGGTTTAAAGCTCTGTCTGCTGCACTTTGAACTGTAACATCAGATTCTTACGAGCTAACACTAACTACCCCCACTACGTGGAAATTGTAAAATTACTAGCCAAAAGACAACCAAATATTTTGGATCCCCAAAAGACTCAAGTCGAGAAATCAAAACCAAAAAACTGGGTAGTGAACAAATATAATTATCAAAAACATATAACATAACCTACTCCCCCGCTCTAAAAAGAGAAGAGTGACAAGTACACCTCTGAGGTGCAACACTGCACCTGCCAGCCCACTTCCCAAAAACCAGGTTCTAAGAGGGGATGCAGGAAGGGAGGTCAGAATACAGCAAGACTCCGTTAGAAGAAACACAATTACTAAGGTGAGCAATTTTTTCTTTAAACAACATGAAGTCTTGCTGTATTCAGACATTATGCAGACCGTCAAGCAGTGCCTCCCTGGAGGAGGCTCTGCAGTACTGCTGTACCAAACCTAGCATCACTCCTACCCTGGGTATCCAGAGAGTAAAGCTTGGTGAATGTGTGGACTGTTTTCCAGATGGCTGCTTTGTATATCTCTCTAATAAGGGTATATCTCTGGCAGCAGCCAGAGAAGCAGCTGTACCTCTTGTCGAATGAGCCCTCAGGCCTGAGGAGGGTACTTTGCCTAGTTTTTCATAGCAGAATTGAATACAAGAGACAATCCACCTGGCAACAGTTCTCTTAGTATCAGGTTTACCCTTCCCGACTTCACCATAAGTGAGGAACAATTGGAGAGAGTCAAACCTAAGTGCCTTAGTACGCACAATGTAGTAGCTAAGATCCCTTTTAACATCCAAACTGTGTAATCTTCTCTCCTGAAGAAAGAATGATCAGTGAAGAACACAGGAAGAGACATAGATTGGTTCAGATGAAAGTCTGAAACCACTTTGGGTAAGAACCTCCAGTTGGTTCTAAGGACCACCTTATCTCTATGGAATGAGATAAAATCAGGCTCCACTGACATAGCTTGTAATTCACTGATACGCCTGGCAGAGGTAATAGCTACCAAGAACACAGTTTTCCAAGTCAAGTACTTAAGTTCTGTTGAGGCCAAAGGCTCAAAAGGGGGTTGCATAAGCTGAGCAATGCAAACATTAAGATCCCAAACAGGAGTAGGATCCCTAAAGGGGGGATTGGTATGGAGCAATCCTTTGAAGAATTTACAGAAAACAGGGTTAGATGCCAGTGAGGAGGGCTTTCTCACTGACAGAAATGCAGAAACATCTGACTAGTGTACTTTGAGGGTAGCTGGTCTGAGACCTAAGCCATTAAGATGAACCATGTAATCCAGAACTGTAGACAAGTCAGCAGTATCTGGGGATATGTGCTTACTGGAACAGCAAATGCTGAATCTTTTCCATTTGGAGTTATAAGTTTTTCTGGTGGCAGGTTTTCGAGAGGCTTTGAGAATGTCCAGAACCCCTTGAGGCAAATGCAAATTTGCACATTCTAGCTCTTCAAGAGCCATGCCTTGAGATTGAGAGACCGAAGGTTAGGGTACCAAATCCTCCCCTGAGAGGAGGTTAACAGGTTGTGATTCCTGGGGAGAGATAGGGGAAGATGGACTGCTAGGGACAGCAACAGGGGACACCAAGGCTGTCTGGCCCAGTCTGGAGCAATCAGGATCACTTTGCAAGACTGTGACCTTATCTTGACCAGAACTTTGAATAGTAAGGAAAGGGGGGAAAGGCATACAGAAATTTCCCCTCCCACTCCAGAAGTAGAGCATCCAGGGGGATTGAGCCCAAGACTGGGGGTCTGCAACAGAAGAGAGGAAGTTGGTGATTATCTGGGGCTGCAAAGACATCTATCTCTGGAGTGCCCCACTATGAAAAAATCACTTTCAACACTAGGGGATCCAGGGACCATTCGTCGTGGCCCTGAGAAATCCTGCTCAATGCATCTGCTAGCACACTGTCCTTCCCTGGAAGGTGGACTGCTACCAGAGACGTCTGTAGAGAATAAGCCAGGGACCATAATTTCATGGCTTCCGTGCACAAGACCATAGACCAAGTACCTCCCTGCTTGTTGATGTACCACATGGTGGTGGTGCTGGTGTCTGTCCTGACCTGAAGCACCTTGTTCTGTACTGAGTCCGAGAAGGCTTGCAGAGCCAGATACACTGCCCTGAGCTCCAGAAGACTGATGTGGAGAAGAGACTCCTGAGAGGACCACACTCCCTGTGCTGTGAGGACTCCCAAGTGAGCTCCCCACCCCAGGAGAGAAGCATCTGTAGTTAGAACCACAGAATGAGACTGAGTGATGAATGGGGCCCCTTGCCTGAGGTTGTCCTGATCTAACCACCATTGGAGAGCCTGGATCAGAGTCTGAGTCACTGGAATTAGTTTGGTTAGAGAATCTTTTTTCTGAGACCAAAAAGCCCTCAAATAGAACTGGATGTCCCTCATCTGAAATCTGACCCCCTTGAACCACTGCAGCGGAAGCTGCCATGTGGCCCAGGAGTCGAAGGAAATGCCTTGCTGGTTGAGACACCAGAAGGTGAAAAAAGGAAGCCAGATCTATAAGGGCCTTTACCCTTGCCAGATGGAGAAAGGCTCTTGCTTTGACAGTATCCAACTCTACCCCATGAAGGTCAAGAGTTGCACTGGTTTAAGAACTGATTTTGGAAGACTGAGGAGGCATCCTAGAGAAGTGAGCACTTGCTGGATCACTTGCAGGTTTGACTTGACTTGGTCTGGAGAATGACCCACAATGAGCCAGTCGTCCAGGTATAGGAATATGGAAATGTTTTGTCTCCTTAGAAAGGCCACTACTACTGCTAGGCATTTTGTGAGCACCCTTGGTGCTGATGTTAGACCGAAGGGCATTGCTCTGAACTGATAATGGCCTGAAGGCAGTTCGAATCTGAGGTACTTTTTGTGGGAGCACCTGATGGGAATGTGAAAATAGGCATCCTTGCGGTCCAGGGAGGCTAGCCAATCCCCTGGCCTTAGAGAGGGAAGATTTATTCCCAGAGTCACCATTTTGAATTTTGGTTTTACTAGGTGCTTGTTGAAGTATCTTAAATCTAGGAAGGGCCACTACTCCCCTGTCTTTTTTGGAGTAAGGAAGTCTCTGGAGTACAGACCTTTGCCCCTGTGAGATGTAGGAACTCTCTCTATGGCTCTGAGAGCCAGCAGAGATGCAACCTCTGCCTCTAGGGCAATGGTTTTGGAGATGTTTGCAGGTGGAAAAGACCTGACCCTCAGCTTTGGAAATCTTTTGAAGCTGAGGGCTAGTCCCTGGCTTACTACCTCCAGGATCCACTTGTCTGAGGTAACAGACTTCCAAGCCTGGAAATAGTAAACCAGCCTGCCTCCTACAGGAATTGGGGAGTCGACCCGGGCTGACACATCAGGGTGTCTGCTTGGCAGAAGCCTTAGACTGAGAGGAGGATGCAGCCCTGCTCATCCCCCTTCTGCCTCTCCCTCTGAAGAACCTCCTCTAAGAAAAAGGAGAGGAGGCCTGTGCCTGGTAGAAAGGCATGTGAAAAGGCCTGCCCCTAGACTGTTGCTTCTGAGGAGTTGCCTGCCTTTCCTTGGCCTGTGCACTCCTGTAGGTGGTTCTGTATTCATCCATTTTCTTCATATAATTCTGTCTGCTCCCCAAATACAGAATTCTCCACGACAGGAAAATCCATGGCCTTAGCCTGGGTGTCCTGTGATAGGCTAGTACATGTGAGCCAAGCCAGTCTCCAAAGAGCCACAGATGTAGCCATCACTCGTGATGACACATCATTGGAGTCCACAGCAGCATGCAACTGGATTTTTGATGCCTCAATCCCATCAGCAGCCACCTCCTCCATCTCCTTGGCAAGCTGGGGGGAAGCTTGTTTAGCCAGTTCCAGAGCAGTATCCCATCTGGACTTCTGATATCTGGCTGTGTAGGCCATGCAGTTAGCCTGCCTGAGTCCCAAGGAAGATGCCATGTACTGTTTTTCAGCTATGGCATCCAGCTTCCTGGAGTCTTTATCTGGGGGGTATGAAGCCAAAGGTATGTTAGCCTTATCACAGGCTGCAGCATGCACGACCCCAACATGGCTGTATTGCTAGTACAAGTACTCCGTACCTGGGCCTGACAGCATATACCTCTTGTCCATTCGTCTGTCCACAGGAGGTAAAGAATTTGGAGTTTTAAGTAACTTTTGTGTCCATTTCCCAGAAGATTTATGAAGGAGAATAGACAATCTCTTGGACTCTGGGATGTCCATCATCTTCACATAGTCAGGCTCCTCTTGCTCCTCGACAGCTTCATCAAGGGGCAGCTGGAGGGTTTCTGCCACTTTTTTGTAGAACATAAAGTGGGAAGGGGACTCAGAAAGTCCAGGAGGGGAAACACCAGAAGGTCTGTCTGGGGAGATGTCCAGTTCTATGGGCTCATCCAGACCTTCTACACCATCATCATCATCGTAATATCACCCCCCTCCAGATCCGGTTCATAATAGTCTTCTGGGGAATAGTCCGAAACCGGAGGAACCGACCAAACCGAACACCTACCGGGATGCGTCGGATTGGCTGGAAATGAAGGGACCGATTCAACAATACTAATCGCCCTGGCAATTTCCTCGGCGGTTGGACAATGCGGTTCTGGATCCGAACTGGCCGATTTCTCTTTTTTCTTTCTTTTTGCCGGAACGGACCCCTCAGGATTGGCTCTCCTTTTGCCCGAGGGAGTCTTGCCCAGGTCAGTGGGCACTCCCTCAGGTTTGGTCGGAACCGAACCGGGCTGTCCATCCGGGTCAGCGGAATTCTCGGCCTCCTCTTCCCTAAGCCTACCCAATCTTTTATCTAGGGTGGCCTTAGGAAAATGTTTGCAAATCTGGCAGTCTGAATCAAGGTGGTCAAAACCCAGACAGTAAACACAGGTGGTGTGGGGATCAGCCTTAGCAAAGGCCTCTCCACACTTACTGCAGTGTTGAAACCCAGTGGGCCCGTTTTTTCTTTTGGGTTTCTCAGACAAAGCCATCCTAAAAACGTACCCTATACTCGGCAAAAGTCAGGCAAGACCCCCTTATTGGTTCCTAACTGTGTCACGGGTATTTGAAAAAAACGTTAAAAATACATTTTTTTTTTTTAGAACCGATAAGGACCAGCACCTCACGTTAAATTCAGAAAAAACAAAGTAAACTTAAGAGAAAGTACAGACAATCGGTTCAGCCGAACCGACTGAAAAATACTGCTTTACAATTTCCACAGAAAATAGCGCTAGTTCACTACCTAAGTACTTACTGGACCGCAGACAGGAATCTGAACTGAAATAAAAATAAGAAATAGCAGTTTAAAACCAACGTTTTTACTATACCGAACCGACAACGAAGGAGAGATCTCCGGAGCGACTGTTCAGTTAGGTGAAGTAAAGAATCTGACGGTTACACTTCAAAGTGCAGCAGACAGAGATTTGAACTGAGCTTGAGCACAACATTCTATGCTTTGGCGTAGAGTTAACTCTTTCCTCTCCGGAGCAGTTCAAGTGCTGGGGCTAATTGCCTAATGTCAGAATACAGCAAGACTTCATGTTGTTTGAAAGGGTGGTGGTAAATGGAGTTCATTCCAAGGAAGGGAGGGTGACCAGTGGGGTGCCACAAGGATCAGTACTGGGACCAGTCCTCTTTAATGTATATTAGCAACACTGCAGAGGGTCTAGAAGGGAAGGTATGCCTTTTTGTTGATGACACTAAGACCTGCAATAGAGTTGACACTGCAGGGGTGATGGAAAAAATGAAGCAGGATCTAAGACTGCCTGAGGAGTGGTCAAGAGTGTGGCAACTAAATTTCAATGCGAAGAAATGCAAAACCATGCACTGGGGCTGCAGAAACGTGGGGGCAGAGTATAACATAGGGGAGTGGAGGTGATGTACAGTACCTTGTTGGGTGAACAACTCGGGTTGACTTTTCTCCCTCCTACCCTCTGATTTTGGCCATTTTTTCACTATTAAAACTCGGATTTCAAAGGACTGAACGATTTACACTACCTGTTTTAAGCTCCTGTTTTTGTGATCAGCAACAGTTATTATGGATACCAAAATGAAAAATGCGGCTATATGACACACTCCGCTGCCAACACCAGAGAGGGACAAAGGTTCCAAGAACTCAAAGTCCCAAGTTTTGAATGCTAAAAATACAGCTCCCTCCTCAGTGGCCCTAACAGAGGATCATTTCCTCCAAGAGCTCTCCCCATTGAAAGAGGCTTTGTCAACCATCACAGAGGAACTAAGAAGAATTTGGATTATTATGGACAGCCTTTCCTGACGATCACCGAAGCCAAAGTATGGGTTAGCTCCTTGGAGGACTGGCGGACTCGGCTTGACCCAAAGACCATGTCTCTCAAACAGAAACTCTCCCGGCTGGAAGACTGAATAGAAGATCTTGAGGGGCGCAGAAGATGCAATAACGTAGTAGTGATCAGTCTGCCAGAAGGAGCTGAGGGTCCAAACATTCTCCAATCTGTTCAGAAATTTTGTGAAAGAATTTCTGGCCCCTTACCTAACGGGCCCACGTATATCATTAAGTGAGCACATCGGGCCCTTCGTCCTGCCCCCCACCGGCTGGAGCACCTCCTCATTCTCAGTACGACTTGCTTGGGCACCTCATTTTCCTCTCTGAGGTCCTGGATGCCATTAAGCAATTACCAACAGATAAGGCACCAGGGCCAGGTGGTTTTCTTAATTTTTATGTGGTTTACTCATCGGAGTTGGCCCCCTTTCCTGACCAAATTATATAACTACTGGCATATTGCTGATTTTTCCAACTCTTCCTTCTCGGAGGCATAGATAACGCTAATTTAAAAACATGGGAAAGATGACTCGCACCCTAGTAATTATAGGCCTATTTCACTATTAAATTCAGATCTAAAAATGTTGACTAAAATCTTAGCCAACAGGTAAGTCGCACTCTGGGATTCCCTTATCAGTCCAATGCAGGTGGGTTTCATGAAGGGCAGGCTATCCAGCGATCCCCTGAGGAAGTTACATCATCTTACTTCCACGTCAAGGGAGAGCAAAATGCCTGCTGCTTTGGTCTCCCTCGATGCTGAAAAAGCTTTCGACCGTGTTTCATGGACCTACCTTTTTTCTGTTTTAAAAAATGTGATTTTCACCCCTGAATTTATAACTTGGATTGGGCTATTATATAGCACTCTGATTGCCCGCATATGGTGTAATGGGGTCCTTTCAGACTCCTTCCCCCTCCACCGTGGGATCAGGTAGGGCTTCCCCCTCTCCCCTCTACTTTTTAACCTGTACTTGTCTAAGAGCCCTTGACATATAATCTCCAAAGCAATCCCGAGATTAAAGGCATTTATGTAACAGGAAAAGATTACAAGATATCAGCATATGTGGATGACTTACTATTGCATGTCTCTGACCCCTCCATTTCTATCCTGGCTGCTCTGGCAGAACTTTCCCAGTTTTTATTAATCTCTGCCTATAAGTTGAATTTGGGCAAGCCTAAAGTTCTCCCATTCAACAGTTTAGTAAACAGGCAGGATATCCTAGGTATGGGATTGTCATGGGAGTCCAAGACATTAACTTATTTAGGAGTTTGTATTTCCCGGTCCTCTACCACTTTGATCAAGGATAACCTCTCCTCCCTACTCCATACCATTAAAATGGATTTGTAGAGAAGGTCGACTTTGCCATTGTTCTTACAGGGTCGGGTCAGCGTAATTAAAATGAATATCCTACTGCAATTGCTGTACCTCCCTAGGTATGTTCAGTCTCTTCTTGCCCAGATCATGATTTCTTCATGTGCAAAGCATTTTTAACCACTTTCTATGGAAAGGCTGTGCCACCCACCGCTCACATTTTAAACTCACAGCAACAAAATTAAATGTCGGACTCCATCTCCCCAAAGTATTTTTATACTACTGTGCCCTTCTTGGCAGCAAACTCTTCCAATGGGGCAACTCTGGTAGTGTTCCTTTGGACCCTACAAACACGCCGTTATGGCTGGAAATTGAGCATTCCCTCTGTCACCGTGCTGGAATTCAACTTACCAGCCTCCTTTATACTAAATTGTCCTCAATACCCTCCCCTCTTCGAATTACACCTATTGGATAGTCTTTGAAGGCATATTGGCAACTTGGCCTACACTCAGGTATGGCATGGTCTAAGTGCCTGGACCAACCAATTCTTGGGAATCCTAACATCTACAACATCGGATGGCCTGTCCCTTTTTCTTTTTGTCCCCAGCTCCTGGATGTTACACTTGCATCCTTTCTAGAAGGAGACAGATTTGTGCCCTTCTCTGCTATGAAGGAACAACTCCACCTCCCAAAGGAGTTTTGTTTTAAATTTTTTCAGCTGACTCATGTGATCTCCTCTTATCTGGGACCTAAGCCCTGGGTGTTGCTGGAGCCCTCTGCTCACGAGCATTTTCTCTCAGCAGCTTTTCACCCCACTCAGTGTCGGGACTATATCAACTATTTCAGCTTCTTGATGCTGGCACCCCTTGTAGAATTTGTTATTATTGGACGCAGACCCTTAATCTTCCACAAGATCCAACTGTATAGCGTTCCGTCTAGAAGGATCTTTACAAATACATTAAACAAAATAGGTTGCATCTAATACAATTTCAAATTCTCCACAACTTATATGATACCCCTCTCAAACTTAATAAAATGGGTAAACTCCCTTCCCCATTACGCTCCCGATGTTGTCTAGCCGAGGGTCACCTCAAGCATATCCTTTGGGAATGTGCAAAGGTGGTAGGTACCATTTTGGACAGCTATTAGGGCTTATCTTGACCCATTTTTGGACTTGGATTATCTTCTTAAACCAGACATCTGTCTAGCGGGTTTGTACCAAAAGGATTTAGTTGGTATCCAAAGAGCTCTAATTAATTAATTATTCTGCATCATTGGACTGATGACATGACCCCTTCCTTCAGAGAATGGCATTAGGAGATATTAAATGCCCTATTAGTTGAGAAACAGACTGCACCATTGAGTAGGTGCTCCCAACAGTTCTGAGACAGATGGAAACCCCGATATGTGCTGTTATCCCTTTCATAGGGAGGTTTCTAATTCTGGACTCCTCCAAGTTTGATTAAGCTGTTAGCTTATATCAAATCTCACACTGTCTTTTCCTGAATACCTTGTCCCATTAGAGTTGGTCACTGAGCCTCTGGAGGGGGTTGGAATGGATGATGGTTTGTTGTTTTTTCTTTCTTTTGTCTGTGTCCTGTTATAGTTTATTGTTGTGGATTGTTGCTCTTGGTCTTGTTAATTGTTACTGAAAAAGAAAATAAAGTATATTAAATAAAAAAATAGGGGGAGTGGTACTGGTGATCACCAAACAGGAAAGAGAAGTGGGGTAATCATATCTGATGACCTAAAAGTGGCCAAACAATGTGACAAGGCATCTGGGAGAGCCAGTGGGATGCTAAGGTGCATAGGGAAGGGCTTTACCAGTAGAAAGAGGGAGGTGGTGATACCACTGAATAAATCACTGGTAAATCCTCACCTACAGTACTGTGTCCAGTTCTGGAGACCACATCTCAGGAAGTACATAGTCAGAGTGAGGTGGTCCAGAGGACAGCAACTAAAATGTTGCAGGGTCTGCATCAAAAGCCCTATGAAGAGAGACCGAAGGACCTCAATATGTATACCCAGGAGGAAAGGAAGGAGAGAGAGAGAGAGAGAGAGGGGATATGATAAGAGACTTTCAAATATCTCAAGGGTATAAATAAGGTTCAAGAAGGAAGCCTTTTTTCAGAGTAAAAGATGCTCAAGAACAAGGGGTCTTGCTATGAAGCTGGAGGGGATAGACTCAGGGGAGATGTAAGGAACTACTTCTTCACAGAAAGAGTGGTGGATGCCTGGAATAGCCTCCCAGCAGAGGTGGTGGGGGTAAAAACTGTAATGGGATTCAAGGAGGCATGGGATAGGCAAAAGGGAACCTTAATGGTAGGGAAAGGGGGAGGTAAAGCCAGAGATCAAGCAGGGTCTGCGGTGTTACAGCAGGTAGGTAAAATGGGCAGACTAAGTGGGCCAAGCAGTCCTTATCTGCCGTCAGAATCTATGTTTCTATCATGTCTGGTACCAAGACACTTCACCTAACCTGTCTTAAGAATTGCATGGGGGTGGATCATAAGTGGACAGTGGGAGGGGTGCTCCAAGATGGCGGAATGTGTGGTAGCTTTGTGAGAATGCTCTCTACGAACCTCAGAAGAAAGAGATCTAGGTAGCTTTTTAGCTTGCTTCTGTTTGTCAAAACACCGGAATGGAGATACGGAAAAGAAATCCTACTAGCAGCAGTGGCGAACTTCTCTCTCCAAGGTCCGTATGGCTAGACCAGCGGTTTCTTCCTAGCCAGCAGAGCCCAGAGCGAGGCAGTCATTCTGGAAGCAAGCTGATCTCCCAACAGACTACAGCACAATAAAGCTCCAGCACTCCAGGTAACATTTCGGGTATGAGTTCATTGGGAGTGCAGCAGTCCAATCACTTCAAAAAACGACAAAAGTCATGGAATACCGCTTTCTCTCCCTCCATCTAGATCCTCTCCTCTGGACCTGAAGGAGTACACACTGGACACTCTTGGGCGTGCGCTGGATAAGTTACTTTAGTGGACTGAACAGAGTGACTGCATGTTTGATGCCCCACTGAAGAAGATGGATTTCTTAGAAACCAAGATCAACCAGAAGAAAGCTGTGGCAGAGCATACTATCACACACTGGTCAAAGCTCGATGCAAAAATCACTGCTCTGGAGACTAACTGCCATAGCTTTATGAAAGACAACTACAATGGTAATCATAAACTAAAGAACAAGAACTTACTGAGACATAGAAAGATTAGCATACTGGGCATTTTGGATCAAGCGGACTCAGACCTTTCAGACATTAGGGAACTTGTGAAGGATATACTGATCAACACATTTAATTTGCCACAAGGCAATCCTCCTTTGCTTACATGAGCCTTTGGAGTGCCTAAGAAACAGCAGGAAATATCTGGCTCTATTAAATCTATCATTCTAGCCACATTTGCACTCAAACCTCATAGAGACGTAATCTTTAAACTGGCTAGACTTTGGGGTTCGTTGGAATATAAAAATACTAAATACAGTCGTGGCCAAAAATATTGGCGCCCTTGCACTTTTTCAAATAACTCACAATTTCCTCTAAACATAAGTTGAAATTAACAACAGTACAGTATTTGGTCTCCACAATTCTTTATTTCTCTGTTAATATTACAAAACCTTTTTTTTTTTTTTGTTTTTTTACTTTATTTCTTTATCCACCTTTCTGCTCTCGGAGCCCCCTCCTTCCTTCCTCTCAACCTCCGATTCCACCTCAGGGGGATCTGCCCCTAGAGTGCCTCCTTTACCTCCTACACAGTGGGGTCTGTCCCTCTTTTGGTGGTCCTGGATGGTACCGAGAGGCTATCATCTAGGGCTTGCCGAGAGGTGCTTTTCCTTTTTCTCCCCTGGTTTCCCCTACCCTCTGGGGCCTTGGCGCTAGGGCGTCGTCCCGGCGGTGGCGATGCTGGCGCATGCTGAACCACTCATGCGCGGCAGCGTCCCCCCTCCCGACTCCGTTGAACAGGCCGCCTCCATCCCTTCAATTGTCGGTGCTTCCACGGCTACTGAAGGTGATGTAGAGCATGAATCGTTCTTGGTTCCCACCCTGAGGAGGAGAGCATCCATTGGGGCGCTCGATCCTCCCTCCCCTGCCGACCCCCGGCCACCAGAGTCCGTTCCCGAACCCGGGTCGCCGGCGCAGAGAACCTTTGTTTTTGATTCAGAATTTAATATATCCTTTTAAATCAGAAAATGAAAAAAAATGGCATTGACAAAATTATTGACACCCTAGACTTAATATTTGGTAGCACAGCCTTAGGTCAAAATAACTGCAATCAACCGCTTCCTATAGCCATGGATGAGCTTCCTGCACCTCTCTACTGGCAGTTTGGCCCACTCTTCTTGTGCAAACTGCTCCAGTTCTCCCAGATTTGAAGGGTGCCTTCTCTCAACTGCTGTTTTCAGATCTCTCCACAGGTTTTCAATGGGAATTAGATCCGGACTCATTGCTGGCCACTTCAGAACAGTCCAGCGTCTTGTCTTGAACCATTCCTGGGTGCTTTTTGAAGTGTGTTTGGGGTCACTGTCCTGCTGGAAGACCCATGACCTTCGACAGAGACCCAGCTTTCTGACACTGGGTTCAACATTGTGCTCCAAAATGGCCTGGTAATCTCCAGATTTCATGATGCCATGTACATGTTCAAGGCACCCAGTGCCACAGGCAGCACAGCAACACCAAAACATCACTAAACCTCCTCCATGTTTGATTGTAGGGAATGTGTTCTTTTCTTTGAAGGCTTCATTTTGTTTTCTGTAAACATAGAGGTGATGTGCTTCACCAAAAAGCTCTAATTTGGTCTCATCTGTCCACAGAACATTCTCCCAGAAGGATTTTGGCTTGGTCAGGTGTGTTTTGGCAAACCCCAGTCGGGCTTTCTTATGTCTCTCTCTCTCTCAGCAGTGGGGTCCTCCTGGGCCTCCTACCATATAACCCCCTTTCATTGAGTTGGTGACGGATGGTGCGAGATGAAACTGTCATACCTTGTGTCTGAAGGTCAGCTTGAATCTGTTTAGCAGTTGATTGAGGTGCTTTCTCCACCATTCGAACAATCCTGCGCTACAATCTTCAATCAAGTTTTCTCCTGCGGCCACGTCCAGAGAGGTTGGCTACAGTGCCATGGGTCTTAAACATCCTGATAACATTACGTACGGTGGAAACAGGAACATCAAGGTCTCTGGAGATTGATTTGTAGCCTGAGATTGTCCATGCTTGGTTACAATCTTCTGTCTGACCTCCTCAGACAATTCTCTGGCTGTCTTTCTTTTCTCCATGCTCATTCGCGGTACACACAGTGACACAAAACAGGAGAATGAGTCCTTTTCTCTATTCAAACTGGTTGAATGAGTGATTTTTATATTGCAGGCACCTGCAACTCACCACAGGTGAGTTCTATTCCAAAGTGAAGGAGAATCACCTGCTTGAAATCTAATTATTTCTAACATCTTCTAAAAGGTGCCAATAATGTTGTCCAGGCCATTTAAGGATTTCTGTGTGGAATAAGATAAGACTTAGTAAATTTTTCTGCTTTTTATGTTTTATTCCACTGCAAACCAAAGAAATACATATGTGGATACCAAAATATTTTTTAATTTCAACAATTTTCTGGAAGGAATGGTGCATTATTAGAAAAAACTGCAAGGGCGCCAATATTTTTGGCCACGACTGTATGTCCTGAATACTGCTATTCAACTCAACTGTGTCAGCGAATGTTCCTGGTTTATCGTCAGGAAATCTTAGAAATTGAGGCCCAGTTTCTTTGTTGTCCCATACAAAAGTAAAAGTGACTAAGGAAGGTAAACCTCAAACTTTCTTTAAGGTAGATCAGCCGGTGACATATCCGAGGAAGCATTACTCAGCCCAAAAGATGGCATAGTCTCCAACATCTTCAGAAAGCGATACACTTGATAATATGGAGAAAATGGAACCATGACTTTGATGAAAAATATGCTACTTAGATTTCTTTGTTTACTTATTTGATTTTCAATACTTATCTTTACAATGGCTAAGGGGGTGGGTACTAGATTTGTACATAATATGGAAAGGAGTGAAATAAAGTGATTTTCTCTACATGTATTCAGACTTTTTTTCTTTTTCCTCTTTCCCCCCGGTCGGACCCTCATCTGATGAGCGTCCCAGCCCCATCACCCTGATGTCAGCTGGGACTCACCTATCATTCATCTTCCCCCAGGGCTTGCACCCCTTCCCCCTGGTGGTGGGACAGTGCAGAACAGATCTGGTTCTAATCGGTGTGCCCAGCTGGTCAGGTGGAGGGCCTATAGGTGATTGTTGCCATTCTGCCACCGGCTTTCTCCTCTGGTTTGTGCCCCCAGAGACATGACATGCAATGATGTCATGGTGTATGCCACACCCTCCCGCACAACTTGCACCAACGTCTGCCACATCTCCCGACCTACTTGGCCTGAGTTGCCTTCCCTCAGCTTCCTCCAGGGGCCAGGCAAGCTTCGGGCTCTCTCCCACCCCCCTCCACCCCTCCGAAGGAGAACAGTTATTTTTTTGTTTGTTTTTTTATATACTCCTTTTTATTGAATTCCAAAAGCTTATACATGTCTATCTATACAGGTCTAGTACAAACTTATAATGTACAGATGCAATCAAGGCCTTATTTTGTACCTTTCAGTATTCCATAACTTATAAACACTTACAACATTTTTATGTACTTATAACAAAGCTTCATTTTGTTATGTTTAGCATTTAAGGAATTCTTATAAGTTCTCAATGTTTTAGCATTATAAAGAACCAAATAGTTATTTCAAACATGAGCTTCAACAATTAAAAGGTTTTCAAGCTGTCATTTCCCCCCCTTCCCCAGTCACCTCTTTTCTTGAAGTATGTTCACAGTATTACTCCCAAGATATTATTCATCAAGACAGTTTTTATATTACATTCTTATTTCAACCTGGGGTAATTGATCTGGTCTTCGACCTTGAGCATTAGAGATCCAGGATATATTATCACCTTCCCCCAATGTATTGTTTCCTATTTTTATTTGTTCGCATTTTTTTTGTATTTGATTATTAACTTTTATGGGTTAAGTAATGCTGAATAATTCGAAGTCACAAAACTACACAATTCTTGTATTACATTCACTTCCCATTGGGTGAATAAAACATCTAAATAAGCAAACACAAAGGTTACTTGTCTTTTATTTCATTAATTGTAATTAATCTACTTGGACTGATTTTGTTGAATTATGTTAGATTGTCTGCTGCGTACATTTCCCACCTGGTCCATCTACTGAGATATGCTTTTCGTTTACGTTGCAAGGCATATGTAATACACTCCATTTCCTGTAAATGGTACACTGTTGTGGCCCAGTTGTTTTCCTCTGGTAGTGTCGGTTGCAACCAGCGCTTGGTTAATGCCTTCAGAGCCGCAGCTATTAATATATACCATAAGTATTTAGCTTCTTTCCCTTTAAGCCCTAGTGGCTCCAGTCCAAACCTAATATTATGTGTTCAGGGCCTATTTGTTCCCTTTCTATTGATATTATATTTTTAATGTGGGCCACCACCGCCTCCCAGTAAGTTTTTAACTGTAAGCATGTCCAAAAGATGTGTGCCTGTGAGGCACACTTCTCCCCACACAGCCTCCAGCAGTTTGTCAGTAGTGTTCCAGTTAATTTAGCTAGGAGTTTAGGGACCAGAAAGAAAAAATTACTCACCATAGTAATGTTGTTTCTTCTAATGGAGTCTTGCTGTATTCTAACATAATGCAGTTAGCCCCAGCACTTGAACTGCCCCAGAGAGGAAAGAGTTAACTCTATGCAGAAGCATAGAACGTTGAGCTTGAGCTCGGTTTTCAAACCTCTGTCTGTGGTACTTCCCAGTGTAACCGTCAGATTCATACGAGCAAAGTAACTAACTAAGTACTATAGTATGGAAATTGTTCAAAACATATAGCCAAAGGGCAAAAGATTTTTGGGTCCAAAAAGTCTCAAGTTGAGAACCCAAGAAGGAAAGGTAGTGACAATATTTAACTATAAAAAACACAAGCAAAGTAACAATAAGAGCTACCCCACCCTAGAGGGAGGGTGCAAGGTACACCCCTGAGGTGCAACACTGTACCTGCTAGCCCACTTCCCAAAAACTATGTTCTGAGAGGGGAGGTGGGGGGGGAGGTCAGAATACTGCATGACTCCATTAGAAGAAACAACATTACTATGGGGACTAATTGTTTCTTCAAACAACATGAAGTCTTGCTGTATTCTGACATAATGCAGACTACCAAGCAGTTCCCTATGGAGGTGGGAATGCAGAACCTAGTTTGGGAACAGACTCTGCAGTACTGCTGTGCCAAACCTAGCATCACTCCTAGCCTGGATGTCCAGGGAGTAATGCTTGGTGAATATATGTACTGTTTTTCAGGTGGCTGCTTTACAGATCTCTAACAAGGGTATATCTCTGGCCGCAGCTAGAGTAGCAGCTGTACCCCTAGTTGAGTGAGCCCTCAGGTCTGAAGGGGGTGTTCTACCCAATTTGTCATAGCAGAATTGTATACAAGAAACAATCCACCTGGCAATAGTTCTTTTAGTGGCAGGCTTACCTTTCCCCATTTCACCATAAGTGAGAAAACAATTGAAGACAGTCATTTCTGTGTTCCTTAGTATGCTCTATGTAGTAGCTAAGAGCCCTTTTAACATCCAAACTGTATAATCTTCTTTCTCCTGAAGAAGAATGGTCAGTGAAATACACAGGGAGAAATACAGACTGGTTCAGATGAAAATCCGATACCACTTTGGGCAAGAACCTCCTATTGGTTTCTTAGGACCACTTTATCCCTATGGAAGGATATGAAGTCAGGTTCAAATGACAGGGCCTGTAATTCACTAATCGGCCTGGCAGAAGTAATAGCTACCAGGAACACAGTTTTCCAGGTCAAGTACTTCAACTCGGCTGAAGCCAGAGGTTCAAAGGGCGGCTGCATAAGCTGAGCAATGCAGACATTAAAATCCCAAGGCGGAGTAGGCTCTCTAAAGGGAGGGTTAATGTGAACCAGACCTTTGAAAAACTTCCTGAAAACAGGATGAGATGCCAGGGAACAGCCCTTTCTTGCTGAAAGGAATGCAGAGACAGCTGCGAGATGAACCTTCAGAGTGGCATGCCTAAGGTCTAGACTGTTCAGATGGGCCAAGTGGGTCAACTGGGCAGATTAGATGGGTCAAGGGGTCCTTATCTGTCGTCAAAGTCTATGTTCCTAAGTTTCTAGATGAACTAGATAATCTAAGGCTGTGGAAATGTCTGCAGAATCAGGCACAATGCCTTTCTGTGAACACCAAATACTGAACCTCTTCCATTTGGAATTGTTTTTGGAATTGAAAAGTTTTTCTAGTGAAAGGTTTCCTGGAGACATTGGATGGTCTTCTGGAGACCTTCAGAATATCCAGAACTCCCTGAGAGAGATGTAGCGCTGCACAAGGTTGCAGAAACTATTTTTAAATAATTTACTGGTGCATAGGATTTTGTGATAGTTAAACTATTTTTAAATAAGTTACTGGAGGTTAGTTGAATTACTATAAAGGAAAATACTCACCAGGGTGGTGGAGCAGTGGTGTATTTGATTGTTTCTAACAGTCACCTGTGGTTGTGGACTACCAACCCCCCTTCCCCACACCCCCAGGCGTGGCATTTCCTTTATAGCCAAAATTCTGACATCACTTCCTCAACAGGTCTTGGGGCAGAACTGTCATATTCTTAATAACCCATCACAGCGCATAAAGGGTAAGTACACACCACCAAAAAAAAAAAAAAAGTATATATATTACATATTGTATACTATAAGGGAGAGCGAGGGACATGTGGGGAGTGGTGCAATGCACTGGCTGTGGGGCAGCAGTTTTCCGGGAGACATTCTGGAAACTGCATTGCTGTCCTATTTGCAGGCAACTGTCAGCTCTGAGGGAGGAGATTGCCCACCTCCAGGCTGAACTGGCAAGGACTAAGGAGGCCTCCCCCACCCAAAGAGCACCACTGCCACAACCACTGCCTCAGAGGTTGCCAAGTATGAAGAGCAGTTGGACCGCAGTGGGTTCTGGGAGGGTGTGGGTGGTGGAACAGAGACGAAGACCCCTAGTTGTACCTCTAAACAAATCATATGCCAGTCTGGCAGAGCAAGGTTCCTCTATGATGGCACCCTCAGTGGAGACCAAGAAGAATGCTGAGGACATCCACAAGGGAGACCCACAAAAAGGTGGCAAGGGACACCACAGGGGAAGGAAACAGCTTCTGATAGGGGACTCAGTTGCTAGGGGGGTAGAACTGGGGAAGGGAGAGGAGAGGGAAGTAAGATGCCTGCCTGGTGCCATGGCTTGGAGGAACAAGAAGCGAATCCTCATGATTGCAGAAGAAGCATTACAGGAGAGGGAACTAGATATCACTGTCCACCTTAGAACAAATTACCTAGCTAGGCAAGGAATCAGTGCAGTGCAGGATGAATCTGTGGAGTTGGGAAGGGGCCTCAGACAGGTAGCAAGCACGGTTACCTTCTCAGAGGTGCTGCCAGTCTATGGCATGGGTGAGGCTAGGGTACTGCACACCATGCAGTTTAATGAATGGTTGCAAAACTGGTGCAGAGCACAGGGCTTTAGCTTCACTGGGGACTGGGGACACACCTGGAGATGAAGGTCTGTACTGGCACGATGGTCTGCATCTGTCCACAAAGGGAACCAAGCTCCTAAGTGACAGGTTTAAATGCTTCCTTGGCAAGCTTTTAAACTAGCCAAGGGGGGGAGGTGCTGATAAGAGGCAGGAAATGTCAAGCCTTCCCCCACAAAACGTGGCAGGTAGTAAGATAAACACTGTGGTACGGAGCTCAACAGAGGGCAGGACAGGGGTACATGGAAAAATAGACAAGGTCAATAAGAGCAGGCATGGGGGAAAAAGGATAAAGCCAACATTAAATGGAGGGCAATGAGTACCAGTGCCCAAAGTCTGGGAAACAAGCTTCCTGAGCTAGTAGCCCTGATGGAAGATGAAAAATTGGATATTGTGGCAGTCACGGAAACATGGTACATGGAGAATCATGACTGGGATGTCAACATACCGGGGTACACAGTCTACAGAAGGGACAGGGAGGGTAAAAGAGGAGGTGGAGTAACTCTATACATAAGAGAAGGGATCAAAGCTACAGAACTAAAAAGTAAAGGGGGAGGACAAGAGGCACTCTGGGTCACCTTGGAGACAGGGAATGGCATCACAATCCGCACAGGGGTTGTATACAGACCCCCGTCTGAAGGGGAGGAAACGGACAAGAAAATGATAGAGGACATTCTCAAAATGGCTGAAAAAGGGGAGATACTGTTGATGGGGACCTGAATATGCCAGATGTTAACTGGATGACATGTACTGCAGCCACATCCAAGAGCAGGGTCTTCGATGCCCTGCAGGCAGGGCAGTAGACAGCTAGTGTTGGAACCCACTCGGGAGAGAGCAATACTAGACCTGGTACTCTCAAATAAAGAGAGGATCACAAATTTAGAAGTCAGCAGACATCTGGGAACAAGTGACCACTGCACAGTGTGCTTCACAATAAGCACAACCATGGAGACAAGCCATACAAAAACAAGGATACTGGACTTTAGAAGGGCCAACTTCGGCAAAATGGGTGAATACCTGAGGAACGCACTAGCAAATGGCCAAAAAGGAGAGGTGGAAGAACAATGGAGAAAAATCAAAACTGCTATCATAGAGGCAACAAGCCTTTGTGTGGGACAAATAAAGAAAACAAAGCGGAATAAAAAACCACTATGGTTCTCAAAAGAGGTGGCAGGGAAGGTTAAGGAGAAAAATGCTGCATTCAGAAAGTATAAAGAATCACAGAAGAAGCACGACAGGGAACTGTATCAATTAAAGTAGAAAGAAGTGGGGAAGGCAGTCAGAATAGCAAAGGCCCAAACCAAGGAAAAAACAGCCAACTCAGTTAAGAAGGGGGATAAAACCTTTTATAGGTACATTAGGGAACATGGAAAGGTTAAGGGAGGAATAGTGAAGATTAATAAAGGAGAGGGGAGGTGGGCAGAGAGAGACAGTGAAAAGGCAGAGATACTGAATGAATACTTTTGCTCAGTATTCACAAAATAAAATGAGGAGGAGGAGTTACCTAAACCAGACAATAGAAGCACTCTGGGTAGGGGGGTTGACACCAGTCCATTTACAGAAGAGAGAGTCCTGAAAGAACTCCTAAAACTCAAGGTGGACAAAGCAATGGGGCCTGATGGGATTCATCCCAGAATCCTAAAAGAACTAAGGGAGGACCTAGTGACACCACTGACCACACTTTTTAACAAATCATGGGAGGATGGGGTGGTACATGAGGACTGGAGGAGGGCAGATGTGATTCCCCTTCACAAAAGTGGGAGCAAGGCAGAAGCAGGAAACTACAGCCAGCCCATAATTTATGAGGGAGACAATAGAGCTATTGATTGCCAGGTCTAGTGCTTTGTGAGTTACGGAGTGTCTATGCCGGTAAAGTAGACCTAATCTTGTGTTTATGGCCCTTGCAGTGATATCAATGTGATGGGAGAAGGACAGAGTGGAGTCTTTTGTGATCCCCAGGTATTTAAACTGCGGGACTAGTTCCAGAGTGGTGCCGCTGTCATTCTTTATTGCCAGTGGATAGTTTTTGAGCTTGTTTTGTGCTGCTGAGAAGAGCATGATCCTGTTTTTTTTATAGTTCATGACCACCCTTTGTTCTTTGAACCACTCTTCCACGGATGTGAAATGACGTTGTAGATCTGCCTCCAGAAGTTCAGGACACGAGTTGCTGGTTAAGATGACTGCATCATTAGCATACAGGAGTCCGGAAGCTTATTTAGGAACATGCTGAACAAGAGAGGACCCAAGATTGATCCTTGTGGTACTCCAGATTTGACAGGCCAGCTGTCAGAGAGGACATCACCAATCTTAACTTGCTGGGGGCAAGTAGCTACAGAACCAGTTCACAGTTTCAGGAGCCAGATCAATGTCAAACAGCTGTTCAAGGAGCGCATGATGCACCATGTCAAATGCCTTTGATAGGTCAATAAAGGCTGCACCAATGAGGTGACCCATGTCTAGGGCATTATGAATGAAACCAACAAACTCGGCCAAGGCTGTAATGGTGCTATGGCCACCCCGGAACCCATGTTGCTGAGGGCATAGAAGTCTGTAAAGGTTGAGGTGCTCCAACGTCTGGTCAGCCACAATCCATTTGAGTGCCTTGGAAAGTGGTGGGAGGATGGAAATTGGTCTGTAATTGTTTTGCAGAGCACGATCCCCACTTTTGTGGATGGGGGTGACTGTCGCGGATTTCCAGCATTGGGGGAATTGGGAGTGGCAGAGTGATAGATTAATTAATTTGGTTAGTGATCCTAGGAGTTCCTTTAATGCCAGGTGAACAAATTTAAGGTCCAGAGAGTCCCCACTGTACCTTGATTTGCCAAGTACCTTTATAATGTATCTTCTGGCATCAGTTTCAGATACCTCTTTAAAGTGGAACAGTGGCTTGGTGGGGGCTGGCGCAGGCATCCGTCTAGTGTCCCTTGGCTTAGGGGGACTGAAGAAGTCTGACAGGAGCACACAACTAAGGTCAGTGAATGCATAGTTCAGGGAGTTGGCAATAAGCAGAGGGTCCATTGTTGGGATGTCATCAATACTGAGCATGGAGGGGGCAGATTTGGGATCTTTACCTGTGATATCACTTAAGTTTTGCTAGAAACACCTGCTGCTGTTCCATGAGTTGGTGAGAGCTTCCTTGTAATAGGAGCTTTTTGCATGGCGGATGGCTTTAGTGCAGTCATTTTGGGCCTTTTTTATATCGCTGAATGGCTAAATTGCTGGCATTTAGATGGAACACAGTCCACCTAGAGGCAGCAGTTTGAATGTTGCATTCTAAGTTCCATAATTTGCATGCATTCCACCTCAGAGCTTCAGGGGCAGTCAGAGATTCTGAACTGACTGCAGATTGTCTAATACTACTGGGAGATTTCTGAGGCTTGAAGAAAGTGGGAGATGAAAATAAAAAACATTACTTTTTTTAAGCCGTTCCTTTCTCCGTTATATTTGGAAGAAAGGGGAGACCCTTATCCCTGTTTTTTTTTTTTAAACAAGTTAAAAACCAGGAGAGTGGAAGGGGGCAGAGCCCAATTCTAGTGAGGACAGGGTTAGGAGAGCCCTGGCTGAATGAGTGGTAAGAAGATGCCATGCGACCAACATCACAGGGTGAGCTGCCCAGAGGCCCTGACTCTTACATGAGTGGGAATAGTGGTGGTGGGTGGGTGAATAAATTGTGAAGATATTCTGGAAGATCAATGATTATAATGACTATGTAATTTTCATATCTTCCAAGAATCAATCTTCACCATTCATTCCCACTTATGGGGCAGAGTACCAAGCTTTCCCCCAAAAAGGGGGAGAAGTTGGCTTACCATGAGGGAAATAAAACAGGTATACACACTTGTAACAGTAGTTCTAGGAGTGGTATGTGTTGTTCATCCACACTCGTTGGCATGTCCCTTTCCCCTTTAAATCTTGCCAGAAGTCTTCAAGCTGGCTCCTCCCACCCACCCAGGTGGTATAACCCTCGACTCCACCCCATGATGCCAGATCTTAGCCCACTAGAAGCCAGGTATTGTGTGTCCGCAGCCGGGAAGGTCGGGTGGGTCTGCGTGGATGAACAACATATACCATTCCTAGAACTACTGGTACAGGTGAGTAACCTGTTTTTCTAGGATTGTGGATATGTTGTTCATCCACACTCTTTGGCAGACTCCTAGCAGTTCTCTGGGAGGAGGAAGGCAAGGCGCACACCAGCTACTTAGGGAACAGAAATTGGAGAACTGAGGCCGCAAAACCAGCATCCCAGCGTGACTCAAGGTCAATGTGGTAATGGGTAATGAAGGTGTTTGCCAACTTCCAGATAGCAGCCCAGCAGATTTCCTGAATAGGGATGTCCCTGGAAGCAGCCACCGAAGCAGCGGTATGGCGGGCAGAATGAGCTCTTATCTCTTTGGGAGGTTCCATGCCCGCCTACTCATAACACAGACTGATGCAGGATGTAATCCACCTTGCAACTGTCCGTTTTGCTGCAGGTCTGCCAGAAGCAGCTTCAGCGTAGGTGACAAACAGCTAGCAAACCTATCACCAGATTTCCACCGTCCTCTCCTTGTAATAGGAGAGAGAGCTCGTCTCAGGTCCAAAGTATGGAGCCTGTACTCGGCCTCCGAGGTGTAATTAGGGTAGTATGCCAGCAGAGTTAACACCTGGTTAAGGTGAAACTCTGACACCACCTTCGGAAGGGATTTCTGGTGGGGCGCAGGACAACCTTGTCCCTGTAGAACACCAGATAAGGGGGAGTCCACCAAAAGTGTCTAGAGCTTCCCTGTCCTTCTGGCAGACATGATAGCCACCAGGAAGGCCGTCTTCCACAAGTGTGACAAGACACACTTGTGCATTGGTTCAAATGGCTTGCCCATGAACTTTGCCAGCACCAGCAGTAGAGCCCATGGAGGTGGAGGTTCACACACTGGAGGGCATATGTGATCCAGGCCTTTTAAAAAGTGCCCAACCACGGTCTCCTGCACCGTCAGCTGACCGTCCTGCGCCTGGTAAGCAGAGATGGCTGCCAGGTGCACCCTAAGGGTTGATGACCGAAAACCCCTTTTGGAGAGCGACCAAAGGTAGTCGAGAATGTTAGCAACTGGATAGAACAGAGGGTCCAGGCCCTTGTCCTGACAACAAATGGAAAACCTTTTCCATTTGAAGGCATAACATTTCCTGGTCGATTCTTTTCTGGATGCCTCCACCACAGTGAGGACATCCTCGGAAAGACCCAAAACCTGGAGCTCTAGCCGCTCAGGTACCAGGCTGTGAGATGCAGGGACTGAAAGTCTAGATGGTATACCTTCCCCTGATTGAGAAAGAGCAGGTCCGGGCATGCTGGAAGCCACTCCAGGGACCAGTAGCTGAGGCTGAGGAGATCTAGATACCAGAAGCGGCGTGGCCAGTCTTGGGCTACCAGAATCACCTTCGCCTTGTCCCTCCTCACCTTTAGCAGCACCTTGTGGATCAAGGGAAATGGTGGGCAGGCATAGAGGAGGCCTGGGGTCCATGGCCTTGAGAAAGCATCCCCCTGCAGTGAGCCCTGCTGAAGGGGGGTGGGCATGAAACAGCCTCAGCTTAGTGTTTTCCCTGGCAGCAAACAGGTCCACTATCGGTTTGCTCTGGTGGGAAAGCAGGCTGTACGCTACCTCTGGATGGAGAGACCACTCGCAGGATGTCTCGCCTAAGTGGCTGAGAGCTTCCACCAGATGGTTTGAGGCTCCTGCAACATGGATGGTTTGGAGATCCACCTCCAAATGGCTGAAGAGGGTCCAGATGCGGAGCGCTTCTCTGCAAAGCAGATGGGAGTGTGTGCTGCCCTGTTTGTTGAGGTAGTACATGGTTGTGGTATTGTCCGTCTGGACTTGAACCACTTGACCCCGGAGCTGAGGAGCGAAAGCTGACAGTGCCAGTCTGACTGCTCTGAGCTCCAACAGGTTGATGTGGTATCGGGAATCCTTGGGGGTCCACAACCCATGGGCCCTTTTGTCCCCCCATGTGGGCTCCCCAGCCCATGAGAGAGGCATTGGTCATGAGGCTGGCCGTCGACTCGGGGCAGACAAACGGGATCCCTTCCTGCAACCGGTCTAGGGCAGTCCACCATTGGAGAACGTCCCACATCTTCTCGGTTACAGTGATCAGCTGGTTGAAATGACCGTGGCACTGAGTCCACTGGGCGGCCAGCTCCCATTGGAGGGGGCGCATGTGCAACCGGGCCCAATGGACCACTGAGGTGCATGAAGAAGCCAGAAGGTGAAGGAAGGAAACATATTCAATTCAGTGCTTCAGAGTAACTGGTAACTGGTATTTTTCTTTTAAACTTAGATTGTAGGCTTGTAGTGACACTATACTTTCTTTCTGTGTTGTCTTTACTTATAATTGTTTTTGGGCTGTTGAAAATTTAAAAAATAGTGGTGGTGTAATTCTGTGCTGTCTTTAATTGCTGCAAATTTTATCTTGGCTTGTCTGACTGTCCTGTAGCTGGGTGAAGGGTGTTAATTGTCTGGCCTCTGACCTCAGCTACGTGATAACTGGAGGTGGGGCTTAGTCACAGTTAAAGCAGCAAACAGAAGTTCATCTTCTCAGAAGAAGCCAGAAGGTGAAGGAAGGAAACATATTCAATTCAGTGCTTCAGAGTAACTGGTAACTGGTATTTTTCTTTTAAACTTAGATTGTAGGCTTGTAGTGACATTATACTTTCTTTCTGTGTTGTCTTTACTTATAATTGTTTTTGGGCTGTTGAAAATTTGAAAAATAGTGGTGGTGTAATTCTGTGCTGTCTTTAATTGCTGCAAATTTTGGCCCCCCGTCCCACGCCTTCCCCCAACTCTTAATTATATGCCCTGATAAATCTGATTGACAGGAGCTAAACACAGGGTATAGTAAGAGGTGTGAAGTAGGAGGGGCATAAGGGGGAAGAAGACCACCCTCAGCACGACAAGTGTTTTGACTCATTTATTTATTTATTGGTTTCTTTTTCCTTAAAAAAATATATATCTGAGCATCAGTTACAGGATTTTTAGTACTGTAAATAAATAAAAAAAGAATTAAGAGAGCTTCAGTAGCAGATAAGTAGTGGAACTGCAGTATAATGAGGGTGGTGCAATGCAGTGGCTGTGGGGCAGCCATATTCAGGCAGACTTTCTGGACACTGAGGTGCTGCCCCATCTGCATGCGCCTCGGGACTGAGGATGAGGTAGCCAGACCCAGAGCGAAGTAAACTAGGTCAGGAGTACCATCACCCTGTCCAGGAACCACCCAGTCCAATGCAGCTGCCTCAAAGGATGCCGAGAACGAGAGCACTTGGATGACAGTGGGCTCAGGGAGGGTTAGAGCAGTCAGGCAGAGGCACATCCCAGATCCTATTCCTCTCAAGAACTCATATGCCACACTGGCAAATGAGGACAACCAAATAGAGGTACCCAGGGAAGTGGAAGGAAAGGATGTGGAGGTTAGGCAAGGAGGTGACCTCAGTGGGAAAGCAGTGGACCCCAGAGGAGGAGGAAGCGAATCCTGGTGGGGACTCCATCATAAGAGGGATCCAGCTAGGAACACAGGAGGGGAGGACAGGGAGGTGAGGTGCCTACCAGGTGCCACGGCATGGAGGGATGGAAGGAAGATACTGGGGATCACTGGGAAGGCAAGACAGGAGGGTGAGCTGGATGTCATTATCCACCTAGGTACTAATGACTTGGCAACAGGGGAGCCAAAGGAAGTTCAGGAAGAGTTTAGGAAACTGGGAGGGTCTCAAGCAAGTAGCTACTTCTGTCACTTTCTCAGAAGTACTACCTGTGAGAGGCAAGGGAGAGCATAGGAGTGCATGCACCAGAACTTTAACTCATGGTTGAAGAACTGGTGCTGTGAGGAAGGTTTGGATTCATTGGTGACTGGGGACCCATCTGGAGGGATGGAGGTTTGTTCAAGCCTGACGGCCTGCATCCATCCTGGAGGGGAATCCAAGCACTCAATGATAAGTTTAAAGGCTACATTGACAAGCATTTAAACTAGCAAAGGGGGGTGGCAAGCCAGCAAGGATGGTACCTACTTGCTCACCCCCCACAGCTAGTAATGGAACCAGTGAACCAGAGGAGTGGCTATCTCTGCAAAGCAGTGTGCAAAAGTTCGAGATTAGTGTCCAAAAGGTGGATAAGCAGAAAGGGCAAAATTCAGCAGAAGGGCAGACAGCAAGGAGAACCAGGGATAAATGACAACCAAGGAAGGGGTTGAGAACAGTGAAGCAGTCTAGGGAGGTCAAATCATGGAAAGCCATGTGTGCAAATGCCAGGAGCCTTAGCAACAAGATGGAAGATTTGGAGGCTGTCATGGTACAGTCAGACCTGGACATTGTGGCCATCACTGAAACCTGGTGTAATGATAACCATGACTGGGAGATGGCCATACCTGGCTACAACATATTCAGAAGAGACAGAGCAGGCAGGAAGGGAGGAGGAGTGGCACTGTATGTGAAAAATGACATAAGGGCCACACAGATCCAGGAGGAACAAAATGGGGGAGAGATACTGTGGGTTAAGCTGGAAAGGAAAATGGGGCCAGCCATCCGCACAGGTGTGGTCTATAGACCACCAGCCCAGGAGGAAGAAACAGATAGGGAGCTGATGCTAGCCATCCAAAGGATGGCAGACAAGGGTGAGGTAGTACTAGTTGGAGACTTCAATATACCAGACGTGGACTGGAGCATCCCAGCAGCAGCATCAACTAGGAGCAGATTTATCCTGGACTCCCTTCAGGGTGCCTTCCTCAAGCAACTGGTCATGGAACCAACTCGGCAGAAGGCAATACTGGACCTTGTGCTCACAAACAGGGACAGTGTGATGGGGGTAACAGTGGGAGCACCTGGGTAACAGTGACCACCAGTCATTGTGGTTTGATATCACAGAAGAGCAGAACCAAACCACACAAAACACGATCCTGGATTTTAGGGGCAGACTTTGGGAAAATGGGGAGATGCTTGAAAGAGGCATTAAGGGAATGGGACAGGAATCAGGGATTGAGGAACAGTGGGCAGTATTTAAAATGGGGATTATAAGAACAACAGAATTATGCATTAAGCAGGTTAGCAAGAGGAAAAGAAAGAGAGACCATTATGGTTTTCCAAAGAGGTAGCAAAGAAAGTGAAAGCCAAAAGACTGCATTCAGGCAATACAAAAGACACAGGCAGAAGGGGATAGGAGAGTACCAGCAGAAACAAAGGAGGCAGGGAAGTCAGTAAGGAAGCCAAAGCTCAGACAGAAGAACACATTGCAAAATCAGTGGTTAAAGGGACAAAACCTTTTACAGGTACATAAGTGAAAAAAGAAGGACAAAGGAGGGATAGTGAGACTGAAGGGGAGGATGGGAGCGCGTGGAGGATGACAACAGTAAAGCTGACATATTGAATAGGTATTTCTGCTCAGTCTTTACTAAGGAAGAGGGGGTAATGGGTCTGAAGGGAGTACAGGGGTGAGAATGGTGCAGAAATGACACAGTCCCTTTACACGAAAGGGTCCTGAAGGAACTGGAAGTAATAAGAGCTGATAAAAGCAATGGGGCCAGATGGGGTGCACCCAGGGTCCTTAAGAACTAAGAGGTGGTGGCTGAACCTCTGGCTATCCTGTTCAGCCAATCACTGGAAACAGGGAGGTACCCAAAGACTGGAGGACAGCAGATGTAGTCCCCTTATACAAAAGTGGGAACAAGAGGAAGCAGGGAACTACAGACCAGTCAGCCTCACTCGGTAGTGGGAAAGATCATGGAAGCACTACTGAAGGAGAGATTGGTGGAACATCTGGTTGTCAATGGACTACAGGACCCAAGGCAGCATGGTTTCACCAGGGGAGGTCATGTCAGACCAACCTCATTGAATTTTTGACTGGGTGACTAGGGAGGTGGATCAGGGGAGGGCAGTGGACATGGCCTATCTGGACTTCAGCAAGGCCTTTGACACTGTGCCACATAGAAGACTATTACACAAACTGGGGACTATGGGTGTGGGCAGGACAGTAGTGTGGTGGGTAGGTAACTGGCTGGGTGGCAGGACACAGAGGGTGGTGGTAAATGGCTGTCACTCCACAGAGGGAAGAGTGACCAGTGGGGTACCACAGGGATCAGTGCTGGGACCGGTCCTATTCAACATCTTCATCAGTGACATTGCACAGGATATAGAAGACAGAATTTCACTGTTACTGATGACACAAAGCTCTGTAACAGAGTAGACACACCAGAGGTGTAGACAGAATGAGAAGGACCTGCAGAAACTTGAAGAATGGTCAAGGGTTTGGCAGTTGAAATTCAATGCAAAGAAGTGCAAGATAATGCATATGGGGCACAAAACCCTGGCACAATATATCAGTTGGGGGTGAGGATATAGCATGCACCAAGCAGGAAAGGGATCTGGGGTTGTCATCTCTGATGACCTCAAGGTAGGAAACAGTGTGACAAGGCATCAGGTAAAGCAAATAGGATGCTGGGATGTATAGGCAGGGGCATCACCAGCAGGAAAGGGAGGTCATAATTCTGCTATACAAGACACTAGTGAGGCCCCACCTGGGTACAGTGTACAGTTCTGGAGACCATACCTACGTAAGGACATAGACAGGGTAGAGAAGGTTCAGAGGAGGGCAACAAAGATGGTGCATGGGTTGCATCACAAGTCCTATGAAGACAGGTTGAAGGAACTGAACATGTACTCCCTGGAGGAGAGGAGGGAGAGGATATGATAGAGACATACAAGTATCTTACAGGGAGGAACAGGTGCCGGAAAACACTATTTTAAGTGAAAAGATGTTTCAGGACTAGAGGGCATGGGATGGAGTTGGAGGAGGCGATTCAGAGGAAACATGAGAAGAATTTCTTCACAGAGCAGGTGGTGGACAATGGAACACCCTGCCAGAGGAAGTGGTGGGGCTGAAACAATCACAGGATTTAAGAATGCATGGGATAGACATAAAGGAATTCTAGAGGTCAGGGGTAAGGGGAAATAGACTTCTAGGAAAACAAACTGAACTTACAAGCTCAAATGGGCAGACTAGGTGGGCCATAGGCCCTTATCTGCCGACACTGTCTATGTATCTATGTATCTATGTATGCCATGTAACCCAGAAGGCGCAGACAGTCCCAGACAGGGCGCAATTGCCCAACCAGAAATGACTAGGCAAAGGAGGAGAGAACCTCAGCCCTGTCCACCAGGAGCCAAGCTCTGGCTTGACGAGAGTTGAGCTCTGCCCTGATGAAGCACATCACCTGGGAAGGCACGAGTTCCGACTTGGCCTCATTGATCAGGAGGCCGAGTTGGGAGCAGGTCTGGAGGGCCAGGTCCCTGAACCTCTCCACCTCCTGTTGATTGGGACCTGCTAAGAGCCAATCGTCGAGGTAGGGATAAATCCTGCCCCCCCAATGCTTGAAATGGGCTGCCACCACTGAAATTCATTTGGTGAAGACCCGTGGGGCCGATGACAGGCCGAACGGCATGGCTCAGAACTCGTAAAGGGTCCCTTCGACTCTGAAGCAGAGGAACTGCCAATGAGACGGACGGATTGGGATGTGAAAGAATGCATTCTGTAGATCCAGTGAACAGAACCACATGTTTCACTCCAAGGATGGTATGATCTGGGACAGAGTGACCATTCGAAAGGTGCATGATCTGAGATATTGATTCAGGTCGTGCAGATCTAGAATGGGATGCCAGCCCCCCATCCTCTTGGTCACCAGAAAGTACCTGGAGACAAAGCCTGGGTCTGCTGGAGGATCTGCCACTGGAGCTACTGCCTCCTTGAGGAGGAGCTGAGCAATGTTGTGTCAGAGAGCCGACTGAGTCTGGACAGATACTCTTTCCTCCCAAGGGGCTTGGCTTGGCAGGTACTGCTCGAATTCCAGAGGCAGTCCCTGATCGACCACCTCGAGAACCCACCTGTCTGTAGTGACAGCGGACCAGGCTTAAAGGAAGTGGTGGAGCCAGCCCCCCATGGGAGGACCCACAGCTGGTGTGACGGGAGAGGGGGAGGCAGCCCCTGCCCCGTCACTGAGCAGGCTTGGAGGAGGAGGAGGATCCAGGACCTGAACAGTGGCCTCCTTTACGGGCCTGGAAGGGCCCAGGCTTAGGTCGAGGGTGCCAAGCTTGAGCCCGCTGCTGCTGTTGCTGTTGCCCTTCTTGAAAGGAGGGCTGCTGTGCAGCAAGGGAAGAGTGACGAAAAAGCTTCTTCTTCTGCTGTTTTGTGCCCGAAGAACCTTTAGCAGAAGTAGCGTCCAAGGTGGCACTGGACTGCTCAATGTGCTGAAGGTGACCAGCCACACCTGAGCCGAAAAGGTTGGTGCCCAGGAAAGGCACATCAGCTAGTTTGTGCTGAGTATCTGCTGGAAAAGAGGAGTGTCTCAGCCAAGCCCTGCGATGAGAGGCAACTGCGGCTGACATCAAGCGGGCACAAGAATCTCCAATGTCGAGGGCTGTCTGAAGCTGCTGTTTGGCAACAGCCCGGCCCTGATCCTGGACCTGCTTGACCGTGGTCTGCATGTCCGCGGGGAGGTGTGGGAGGACTTCATCCAAAGACCCCAGGAGGGCATGGGAGAAGTGTGCCATGACGACGGCCGAACTTGCCTGATGAAGGCCTAGAGATGAGGCCGCATAGACCTTCTCAGCCGAATGATCCAAGAGTTTGGATTCTTTTTTGGGAGGACGGTCAGTATTGGAAGAACTGCCAGTACGCCTGAACACAGAGGCGGTCACCAGGCTCTCGGCCGAAGGGTGCTCTGTGAACCTTGCAAGGGACCCCATGGGCACTGCATACTTGCGGGCCATGCGGGCAGATGGAGCTGGACAGGAGGCACGGCGAAGTCAAAGTTCTAATGCTGGGCCAACTACAGCCTTGGCCACAGGAAAGGCCTCCATTGAGGTATGCCCTCTCTTGAGGATGTCCGTGAGAGGGTACTCCGCCTTTTTCTGGATAGGTTACAGGGGTATCCCTGTAGACTCAGAGATGAGTCAAAGAATGCCCTGAAAGGACGAAGGACCTTCCTCCATCGCTAACCCAATGGCCAATTCATCATCCCCGGGATGAGAATGAAGGCTAGTCTCATCCGAATCCGAGGAATCCGGATACAACGGTTGACCACCAGGTCACCTTCGACCCGCCAAGGGTGGTCCAGGATGACAGTGACCGAAAGACGCCGGGGAAGCCCAGTGTCCGGTCTATCCTTCTTAGAAGGAGCCCCTCCCACAGGCTGCTTGGGTGGTGGTTCCACCACACTTGGTGGAGAGACTGGTTTTGGCCAAACTGGAGGTTTCGCCAGCTCCACGGGCGGGGGAACTGACTTAATTGGCTCCGAAGGAGTTGGCTTTGGCCTAGGAGGCGAAAGCCAAGTAATGGCCAAGTGGGAGTCAGAGTCGGCCTGTGCCCAGTCAAAATCAGCTGTTGCCACATGAGGTCCTCGTAGGGTCGCTGGAGTTTCCACTGGAGCCTCTCCTTACCCGAGGAGGATGAGGACGACCGATGGCATCGCCTCTTTTTAGAGCGCTTGTGGCTCTTCCGCAGCCTGTCGGTCGAAGGGGTCCTGGACCTTGATCGAGATCGGACAGGCCGACTCGGTCACTCGGGAGACAGCAGTGGGACCGGTGATTTCCCAGGGTTGGGGACCACTTCCTTGACGAGATTCCCAACGGGTTGGGTCTCCTCGTCGGGGAAGGAAAGGACTGGAGTCCGACTGAGAAAATCGGCTACCGGAGTCAGTGATAATGGGTCAATCGGGTTGATGATTATTTCAACCGCATCAATTGACACTGCAGTCGACTGGCCAGATGGCAAAGCCGAGAAGACAGTGGGTGGCCGAAGAAGCAATTTCGACCAAAGCCGAGACTGCCGGTTCCTAGGGCCAAGATCTCTCCCGATCTCAAGAGCGTCTCCGTCGAGATGAAGACGATCCCGGGTTCTTTTCCAGCTTAAGGGACCAAAAGGAGTGCATGCCCGCAGGACCCTCCCCCTTAGTCTGGAGAGACTGGCACAACTCTCAGAAAGAACCCGAGAAGGTGGAGCCCAGGTTGAGTGGAAAAAAGAAGCTCCAAGAAAGGATTCCCCGGCATGAGCTGCTTCCTCCTCGAAGACTTGCATGCGTTCCAATTGTTCAGCGGATCCTGCAGCCGCGGAAACCGCACACCGAGCCTCCTTAGATTTCACCGGAGGGTTCCATTTTTCTGGCCTCCCCAACTTCAGGCATGCAACACTTTCCAGGTGTGCTGTTCGATGACCCGGCAGTCCATGGAGAAGCAGGCGTTGCATTAATCCATGTCATGAAGCAGGCCAAGACACGAAAGGCAACGGTCGTGCTGGTCGGTGACAGAAAATTTTCGGCCGCATGGGCACTGTCGCATGGGGGGCCGACCCGTCTCTGAAGTCTTCTAGCCCTCCGACTTAGACATGACCTACAGAAATAATACAAAAACAAGACTCAACATCGCTGTAATAATGAAATATGGAAATATCTTACCGGCGACGTTGAGTGGCTAGCAGAACCGGCAGGAGGAACCAACAGACTTAGCGTTGAAAATTTTTTGAAAGTGAACTGCGAAGCAGGTAGGCCTCAATTTGTTGGAGAAAGCGTCCTACGAGGTGACCTTGACGGCAGGAGACAAAGAACTGGCAGGCAGAATCGACGGCGCCTAATGGCCAACCCGCGAGTACCACGTAGTACATCGGCTCCACCTACCAAGAAAAAAAAAAAAGCTCCCGCAGGGTCCTGACCACCGTCCGAGTACCCAAATGTGATGAATGGTGAAGACTGACACAGATGAGATCTGGGTTATAAACCCTGTGAATGCAAATGAGTGAGATAGTCTAATACTATCCGTAGATCATACAACTGATACTCCTGCATTATTTGGGATGAAATTCCTACCAGAGCACCAAAGAGAAAATCTCTTCCGTTTAGAAGAATAAGTTTTCTTAGTGGAAGGTTTTCTATAGCCTTTTAAGATGGCTAATACAGCTTCAGAAAGGTTTAAGTCTGCATACTCTAATTTCTCAAGAGCCATGCCTTGAAGTGGAGGGGATTGAAGATTTGGGTACAGCAATGTTCCCTGAATGGAGGTCAGGAGATTGAGCCTAAGAGGCACATTTATTGATTTGTACACAGACATGGAGAGCAGAAGAGAGTACCATGGCAGCCTGTGCCAATCTGGAGCTATCAAAATCAGAGAAGTTGAGTGGGATTTGAGCTTCAATAGCACTCTGAAAATCAGAGGAAATGGGAGGAAGGCATAGAGGAACCTGCCTGACCAGTCTAGCATCAGAGCATCCAGGGGTACTGTGCCCTGAGCTGGTGGTCTGCAGCAATACTGAGGCAACTGGTGGTTCTGATGGGATGCGAACAAGTCCACCTCTGGAGTGCCCCACCTCCTGAAAATTACCTGCACCACTTGCCTGTTTAGTGCACATTTGTGATGGGCCTGGTTGATCCGACTCAGTGTATCTGCCAAGGTATTGCCCTTTTCCTGGCAGGTGGATTGCTTGCAAGGATACCTTTAGGAAATAAGCCAGAGTCTAGATTTTCATGGTTTCTGTGCAGAGAAGACCTGATCTGGTACCTCCCTGTTTGTTTATGCAATACATTGTGGTGGTATTGTCTGTTCTGACCTGTACCACCTTGCCCATCACCAGTGTAGAGAAAACTTTTAGGGCTAGCCACACTGCTCTGAGTTCCAGCAAGTTTATATGCTGAAGGGACTCTGCTTCTGACCAGGTACCCTGGGTCATGTGTTCCCCTAGATGGGTACCCCAGCCCAGAAGGGATGCATCTGTTGTGAGAACTAGTGAGGGACTCTTTCTGAAAAGAAATTCCTTGCCTTGGGTTGGATTCCTTTTTCCACCACAGGAGGGCCTGTAACAGTGCCCATTACCGAAGTAAGCTTTGAAAATGGGTCTTTTTTTTTTACTCCAATGAGTCCTTAGATGAAACTGGATGTCTCTCATGTGAAACCTGGAGCCCTGTTCTGTGCCTGTGGATGCAGCCATATGGCCCAGGAGCTGCAGAAACTGCCTGGCAGTTTTTGGCTTGTGCAGAGTAAAAGAATGTGCTACTGACTGAAGGTTGTGCACCCTGTCTAGGGGCAAGAAGGCTCTGCCTTGAAGAGTATTGATCTCTGCCCCTATGAACTGTAAATTCTGAGCAGGGATTAAGACAAATTTTTTTTCTGATTTATTATGAATCCCAGGGATTCCAACAGATCTTGGGTGAGTTTTAGGGACGTTTTGACTTGGTCTGGTGATTTGCTCACCACCAGACAGTCGTCTAGATATGGAAAAACAGTCACTCCCTGTCTTCAAACAAATGCCACCACAGGTGCTAGGCATTTTGTAAATACCCTTGGTGCTGAGGAAAGGCCAAAGGGTAGGGTTGAGAACTGGTAATGACCTGATGGGAGCCTGAATCTGAGATATCTCCTGAAAGATTCCTTTATGGGGATGTGGAAATAGACATCTTTTTTTTTTTGGTAACTCAATTTTATTCAAAAGTTTGAATTCCAATACATACTGAGCAGTGGGGGTCAACATTTCATTCATACAAAATTCCAACCTATAAAAGCCTTGAGATGGTCAAAATGTCCAAAGTCCATTTGTTGTTTCCATATATATGGCTACCCATTATTAAGGGTTACCCTTCCCCATGCCCAGCCTCAGAAAAGGGCTCACTTGAGCTGGTACAATTGAAATAGGTGTCTTTCAAAACCAATGATGCCAGCCAGTCCCCATTTTGGATTGTTGCCAGAATCTGAACCAGAGTTACCATTAAGAACTTTGTTTTTTTCAAATGCTTGTTTAAAGCTCTGAGATCCAATATTGGTCACCACTCCCCACTTTTCTTTGTTGTTAGGAAGTACCTGGAGTAAAAACCTCTTCCTCTGAGAGTAACAGGAACTGGTTCTACTGCTCTGAGCTGTAGCAGCTTTTGAACCTCCGCCTCTAGCAGTGCTGCTTCTGCTAGGGAGGGAGAGAGGAAAACCCTGGACTTTTGTGGAGGAAAAGACTTGAAGTTCAGAGACAGACCCTTGCCCACTACCTCCAACACTCACTTGTCTATGGTGATGGTTAGCCAAATGTGGAGGAAGTGGGACAGTCTGCCTCTGACAGGGAGGGAGGAGGTGGCCTGCTTCTCAGGGGTTTTGCTTAGGTTGGGGCTGCGGTTGTGCCTGAGACCCTCGCCTAGAACCCCTTCTACCCCTACCCCTAGAGTATCCCTGTTGAGGATACTGCTGGTACTGGGGCACAGCTACTGGCTGGAAAAAAGGTCTGGTCATAAAGGACCAACCTTTGCCCCACCTTCCATAGGGCCTGATGGATGAAGAAGTTCTCTCCTTGGCAGAGTTGCTTCTATAAGTAGCCTTATATTCATCCACCTTCTTTATATAAGCAACAGTGGATTCTCCAAAAAGAAAATTTCCTTCCAATGGAAAATCCAAGGCCTTAGATTGAGTATCTTGAGTGAGGTTTGTGGCCCTAAGCCAAGCAAACCTCCTCTGTGCATCTGTGTTAGCCATCCATCTGGCTGCAGTGTCATCAGAATCAGCAGCCATTTGGAATTGGTACTTAGCCGCCTCTAGCCCAAACCTGGCAGTTTCAGCAAAGTCATCTGATAAGGGTGAGAGGGCTTTCATAGACATTGCCAGTACCGAATGCCACAGGGATTTTTGATACTTGGCAGCATAAGCCTGGAAAGTAGCATGTCTCATGGCCAAGGAGGCTGACAAATAGCCTTTCTTGGCCATACGATCCAGTTTTCAGGAGTCCTCGTTCGGAGGGTGAGAGGACAGAGGGACTTTAGCCTTATCACAGGCTGCCTGTTGTATTACCCCTTGATGGTCTGGATGGGAGAAGAGGAAATCAGCTCCCTCCCTATCCAGCTGGTATTTCTTGTCTATCCTCCTGTCAATGGGAGGAAAAGAGTTAGGGGTCTGCAGAAGCTTTAAGGCATCATTCTTACAAAATTTGTAGACTGGGAGGAGGAGGAGGGCCTTTGTGGGTGTTAAACCCATCATATTCAAATACTCATTCTCCTCCTCATCCTCCACTTGCTCTGTTGTAGCAAAATCCAGAGCATCTGCCATCTTCCTCACAAAAGAAAAATGTGAGGAGAAGTCTTTGGACACACAGGGAGGCGAACCAAAGTCCTGCTCAGGGGGCACCTCTGGGGGGGATAGGTTCGTCCTCCTCGTATGGGTCATCATCCTCCTCAAAATATTGTTGCTCTGATAAAGAGGGCAACACACCACTACCAGCCAGAGGACCCTGAGAAGGGGCAGGAGGCTGAGGGATGATGTTTTGCAGGGCTTGAGTAATCTTGAATGCCTGGGCTTTCTCCTGAGCTGAAGGCATTCCAGGCATCTGCGCAGAAGTCCCTGGTTTAGCAGGAGAGGGTTCAGCATGCTTAAGCTTCTTATCCTTTTTTGAGGGAACCGGGGAGTCAGCCAGTTCTTTGCCTCTTTTTGCCCGTATCAGGGGCAGGGGTAAGTACACCTGTGGGTTCAGCCACAACAGACTGGGGTGTCGGCTGGTCAGAGCCGGAGGGACCCCTAGGAAACTTTTTATTCAGCCTTTTAAGGCATTTTTCCATGGTTTTATCCGAGAAAATTTTACATATGTCGCATTCTTGGTTAAGATGTTCAAAACCCAGACAAGCTACACATACGGTGTGCTTGTCTGCCTTATCAAACACATCTCCACACTTTAGACAATTTTTAAAACCGGGCTCTCCGGTTCTCTTTTTAGATTTCTCTGCCATGGTGAAGCCAAAGTAGAAAAACACCTACCGCTAAATAATAAAGACTGCTGCGGTTCTTTATTAAATCTTTTTTTTTTTTTTTTGGTCGGTTCCGGAACCGGAGGAACCGAACAAGGAGATGTGAAAACGAAGCGGTTCTGTAACTGAGAAAAAGCAGTTACAAATACAAATTGAAAAACAGTTAAATATACACAAAGATAAAGGTTCTTTAGTCAGAGAACCCCGAAGTAACTTAAAACTAACTTGGTTCCCACACGGCTATCCCAAACCACGAGGAACTGAGAAAAATTAAAATTACGTACCTACCGGAATTCTTGATCTTCTCTTGTATCTTCACCATTCATTACTGTTGGGTGTCAGCTGGAGGCGCGGACCCATGCAGGAGTTATTTTTTTAAGAAGTAGAAGTGTCAGGCGCGCCCCTCTAGAGTGAGCTCTCCGTGGGCGTGAGGGGCGGCTGTTAGGCATCGCAGATTCCTCCTCCAGCCCAGTTCTGTTAGCCGGAGAGGCAAAATAAGGATTAGAAAAGAGAGTGAGGCAAGAGAGCCGAGGGATAGAAAAAAGGAAAGGAAAGGATATAAACTGAAAAAGGAATAAGCCGGTAGAGGACAGAAAAGAGAGAGGGAAAATGCCTACCCTAAGGGACCGAAGGGCCTCACTTCTGGGGCGGCTCTAAGGGAGGAACAGATAGAGAAAAAAGAGGGAGGAGGAGAAGAAGAGAGAGAGAAAAAAGGAGGGATGCTAGGAGGGGAGAATTCTGCCACTGAGAAATTGGTTTAGGGTTATAAGCACGGAACCACAAACAAGGGAGGAAGGATCCCATTTGAAAAATTCGGGGAAGAGGCTCAACCGCACCTCTCGCACAGCTTAGACACAAAAGGCAGATTCTCTAAACCTCCCGCCATCCCTAACCCTCCAGCTGGGAGCTTTCAAACTACTAAGAGGGAAAATCTGTTCCAAAAGAGAGCGGCCAACTAGAAAGGGAAAGAAGCCTCCTAGCACCTTGTTAAGTGATAACACAGTAGCATGTGAAAGTGTGGGGGGGAGGGCACCCCTATACTAAACAGAGTGAGAACTCAATCGGACTCCCTAGAGGCAAGGCAGAGAACACTCCTGAAGGAAACTGAAGTGCTGGAACAGCACCAAACCAGTAGAGGCTGACATAATAAGATTAGGGCCTGCCAGAAGGGGCCTGGGGAAGAGAAGTCAAGCCGCTTAAGGGACCGTCTCTTTAATTGTGAACTGAAAAAATGGCTGGGAAAGAGCCAAGAGATGCCCATTAAGGACAGTCAGAAAGAGTTCCCTCAGGACAGATAAATTTTAGCTCATTCCTCCTATTCTCAGAGGGAAGGGTCCGTTCCAAGGGAGAAGGGGGAGACGTCGTAGAAGGAGACCCTTGAGGGGATGGTGGGTGGGATTCAGTAATGAATGGTGAAGATACAAGAGAAGATCACATTACGGTAAGCACGTGTTCATATCTTCCTTGTCAGTCTTCACCATTCATTCTGCTGGGTGAGTACTAAGCTCAAGAGGGGGATATGAGTAAACCCTGAGGAACAGATCCCTCAGCCTCCTACTGGTGACAAGTAGAGAGGAAGACCCTAATCAATAGACTAGGAAGTCTAAGGCAGGTGAGGAGGAGGAGGTGCCCCCGAGGGGCTGTGGGAGGGGGGTTGCCCCTGAAGATGTCTTCTTGCCCTACGGGAAAAAAGGTGGGTCCTCAGAAGGCAGAGCCAGTCACCCTATGCTGGGCCATGGGTGACAGTCAGGAGAGATGAAGCCATGCCGTATGTCTAATGCAGATCACTGTCCCCACTAGTCTGGATGCCACCTCGTTGGCATCGTAGGATGCCCTCACTTGGTGCCTTGCAAGCTCCAGACCCTGCGCAGAGAGGGCAATGGCTTGTCTAGACTGCTCTGAATCAGTAAGCAGGGCTAAGACCTGAGCCAGCATCAACCACAAATGCCTATTGTAAGCAGCGTGGTGAGCCTGATGGGAAGAAATGCACAACAATGCATGACCAGAAGAGAAAGACTCTTCATCCCCACCAGTCGAACTCAGCAGAATCTGAATCCGGAGGCCTGTCGTGCGCCAGGCATCGAGGCCCACAAGGAGTATCCAGGGGCGTCAAACCCAAAGGTGGGTGAGGTAGAGAATCTAGAGACTCGAAGGGGGCACAATATTGTCTCCTGCAGTCTCCTAGGGTTGGAGAAGGAGTGGCTGGAGACTGCCAGGTGTGGAAAGACGCTTCCTGGAAGGGAATCGGCCAGGAAGGCACCACCAAATGGTGGGCGCTGAATTCACTAAGGAAAGCACGTGTCTGCCGCTCAGTATTGTCCCTATGGATATAGGAAATACGAAGCTCCCAAAACCATCCTCGAGAGGAAACGCTGATAGTCGGTGAAGTCAGCATCAGAGGAAAGGTGGACCAAAGGTTCCTCTTCCTCAGTTGAGGAAGATGAGGAGGAAGTGGAGCTCGAATGCCCAGAGGACTCCTGCAGCGGGGGAGACAGGCGGAAGACCTGTTAGTCCATGGCCCTAACATAAGACGGGAAGGCCGCCACAGTAGCTCTGAACGTTTCCCAAGATAATGGCCCAGTGGGCCCCACATGGCCTGGGAGGGAGGGAGGTGCTTGCAGAGGGATGGGCGAAGGGCAACTAATAGCACATGCCCGACCTCCGCCCAGGCTCTGGGATCCAGGTAGCGACGCCGCCAAGACTGGGGACCCTGAGATTGTGCCGGGTTGCGTAGTAGAAAGGGTAAGAGACAACTCTGGAAAGAGCCCTGAAGGGGAATCTCCCCTGTGACACGCCTGGGACTGCATGAGCCCAGAAGAGCAACCCTCAGAACCGCCACCAGAAGATGCTTTAGAAACCTTAAGAGAGAGGCAAGGATCAGGACTACGACTCCTCCCCGCACCCTGCAGGGTGGTGGGGGTTCGTCACTGCTCTTGACCCCTACCCCTCAATCCTTCAGACTCCGAGGCAGTCCTCCTCCTCGTAACCAGTGTTGGAGGTCCCCGCTGAGCAAGACCCCGAAGGGCACCTGCTGAGGCAGAGTCCTCTTCCCTCTGCTGAAGGACCCGAGCAGCACCAGGAATGGCAGCTGCCTGGGACCTTCGAGAAGAGGGTATCCTCTCTTGGACATCCGAAGGGTCCACCACGGAAGACTCCAGGCCACCCCTAACCATGGAATGATCTGGGCTAACCAGCTCCGGGGAGTCTGGGAGAGGAACACTGGACCGTCTAGCCCTGTGGCCTACAGGAGGTTCAGAGCCAGAAGACTCTAGCCGCTGGTCTGGGTCCTCACCTGAATCATCTCCCTCCGAGGAGGGGTTGACAAGGGAAGACTCCATCCCAACAGCTGCAGGAACCTGCCCAGAGGTGGCACTAAGCCTGGTACCACCGTAGGCCGCGACGACTACCACATCCACAGAGTCATCTGCACCCCTGACTGTGTCAGGTTCCTGGGCCACATGCAAATGGCGCTGCCCTAGTCCCCGACACTGTGAATGGCACTGAGACCCAGCACGACACTGCGAATGGCGCCGCCCAAGTTCCCAGCACCGAGGCCCAGCCTGGCACCACCGATGCCACTGCACAAGTCCCCGGCGCCGCGAATGGCGCCAAAGCCCAGCATGGCACCGCCAAAGGCGTCACCCGAGTCCCCAGTGCCGTGACTCAGAAAGACACCGCCGGCAGTGGCGCTCGAGTCCCTGGTGCCGCGAATGGCGCCAAGACCCAGAACAGCGTTGCAACCCCTGCCAGAGTCACCGGCGCTGTGAGCTGCGCCAGACTCCACAACAAGAACAGACGGACATGAGGGCCCACCAGAGCCGGACCCCACAACCGGAGGCTCAACACTGGGGGAGCCTGCACCTCCACGGAGGTGACTGCCAGGACAGCGCCAACGGCGTGACCTCGGGAGGGATCACACCATTCCTCCAGCGCCGAAGAAGAAACCTACTCCTCAGCAAGGCTGGAAGTGGAGGAGGCTTCCTCCTCACGGGGCCGTATAGACCCGGAAGGGGACCTGGAGGAAGGGCAAGAGATCTGGCCTGGGAAGCCCTAGGGCGACGTCGTCCTCCGAAAGTTGGTGGAGTTCGTCCAACTCGAAACGCGCGGACTTCCAAAACACGGCAATCCATGGAGAAGCAGGCATTGCGATTATCCATATCATGATAGGGTCCCATGAACCGGAGACAAACATCATGACGGTCCATGACGGAAAACTGCCAGCCACAGGGGCACCGACGCATAGGGGCACGTCCCGCCTTAGATTTATGCTTTGCCCCCGAACCAGACATGATGCTAAATAATTGAGGAAAAAACACAGAAAAGTCTCGGCATCGTCGAAATATATAGAAAAAGAACGGTCTTACCAGTCAACGATGTCGCGAAAAACCGGGATGAATGAGCTTGGAAACTTCGAGAGAAAATGCGGCCTATGACGCAGTACTATGAACAACTCCACGCAGCAGGTGCAGCCTCGACGGCACAAAAAACAGAACTGGGATGGAGGAGGAGTCTGTGACGCCTAACGGCTGCCCCTCGCGCTCCACACAGAGATTCACTCTAGGGGGCAGCACCGTCGACGCCAACTCCTTTTAAAAAAAAAAAAAACTCCCGTGGTGGGTGCGCGCCTCCGGCTGACACCCAACAGTAATGAATGGTGAAGACTGACAAGGGAAGATCAACTAATTTTAAATAATGAACAAGATCTAGACTGACGATAAGTAGAGGCAGTAAAAGAAATGAAATATACTTATGGTTTTTTGGATTTTTTAATCTTTCTTCACTCGAAAGAGGACGACAGGAACTCCAAGAGACCAGACTTTGACGCAGAGAGAAAAATCTGAAGAGGTTAGAACACTACAGTTGGTAGAGGCAGTATTTGAAAGACGCTCACGTGCAAGGAATTCGACTCATTTGCATGTGTTCTATCTCTCCGGGCAGTCCAACCCTCCAGGCTTAATACATAAAGTTATGAATATCCTGAGCATTACTTGGGTTTAGAATGCATGTTTACATATTCATATTAAAATATACAAAATCATTAGCCTTGGAAGTATTTTGTACCTTTCCCCAAATGTAGTTAATGTTTAGGCATGACCAGAACATATGAATGAGGGTACCTTTTTCTAAATTACATTTAGGGCATTTACCATCATTCTGTATGCCCATTTTTTCCACTTTAGCTGGAGTACAGTGTAGGTTATTTATCATTTTAAATTGCGTAATTCTGAGATTTACTGCCGAATGTGTTCCATAATCAAAATTCCAAATGCCAGCATAATTCCAACCAGAGTTATCTTTATTTAAAGCCATGGACCACCATGTTATTTTTTCATCTGCTCCAACTCTAATATTAGTGTTTACCATGAAGTTATAGACGGTATGGATTGTAGGTCTTCTGTATAATTATATTTAGAAGTGTGTCTGTGTTTGGAGTACTGTTGAAGAGATTTTGCTCATTATCATAGAGTTGCTATGCTCTGATTTATGGTGTCATAAAAAATTATCATGTTGGTCTATGTTAAATGTGTTCCTTAATACACAGAATTGCATAAAATGATTACCATCCACAATGTCCACTATTATTTTAACACTTTCCTCTCCCAGATATTGTTAGTACCGATGTCCCTTCAATTTTCATGTTTGGACTTCGCCAGATAGGTTGTTTAGTAGATTTAGCTAGATTAATAATGATTAGATTGCTAAATTGTGAAATTACATGCAAAGAATCAAAAATAACCTGATTGTCTAAGTAACTTTGCAAAGAAAAGGGATGCAAGATTTATACTGGAGGCTCTTACTATATCTCTTTCCATCCTAAGCCAATCAGGGGTGTATTCCCCCATATCAACATTATTTATCCAATTTGTCACTTGTTGCATCCTACAGGCAATAATACAATTTTAAATGGTTTAGTAATTTTGGGGTAAGCCATTCTAATTTTATTTGCCCACAAAAATTGATTAAGTACCCTCTCCACCTCAAAGAACTACTCATTATTTATGATAATGGACAGCACACTAAAATGGAAAATTGCTGTAGGAAGGATCATCATTTTTATGGTATCCAGCCTTGCCCAGAAATCCAAAGGTAACTTACTCCAGCTATATAGTTTTTCTTCAATTTGTTTTTTAAGATCCTTTTTTTTCCCCAAAATTATTTTTCTCACCACTCCTCTTTTGAACTCTCTCCAGTGTGGGCACACGGTCTAAGACTGTCTCCCATGTGCCTGAAGCGCCATCCATCCTTCTCCAGTGCGAAGGACCCCCTCCTCAGGTTGCCTGCCCCCCCCCCCGGCTCTGAGTCCCCCAGGGAGGGACTGCCTAACTCCTCAGGCGCTCTATCTACAGTGTTGTGGGCTGCAACCCTTTTGGAAGGGACCAGTTCTGAACGTCAGATGCCCGGCATTGACGTGGGGTCCTAACCTCTGGCCCCACCATCGCCTACCAATGGTGAGAGGGTTTTTTCTCTTATGGTTTATGCCCTTCCCCCCTGCACAGCCCGAGCATGCAATGATGTCAGGAACGTCCATTATGGCTCTGCAACCCACTATTGAGCCCTGAGCGTTACAGTGCCTCCAGTCACCACCGGGGGCTGCTGCATTGCTGGGCTTAATCCTGGATCCCCTCTGAGAGAGGACAGCAGAGGACAGCAGTCCTACAGATGCTCAATCCTCTTTCTCCCCTGCTGACCCCCAGCAGCGAGGGCTCATTCCCGAACCCGGTCACCGGTGTGGCACGAGGTGTGGCGTCCAGCGCCTCAACCCTCAGCGCCACTGGGCCAGCTATTTTTTATGATCTTTGAAGTTGTTTTTGGATGTAAAAGAGGTAGTTCTATACATTTTAACTCCCATATATTTTTTTTTGAAATTACACTTTTAACCTCCCCATGTCCTGCAGACTCCGACCCTTCAGAGCCCCACAAGGAGTCATCCTCCTGCCTCCCACTCCACTCGTACTCACCTCCAGGCCCCATGGAGCTGTGGCTTGCCCCCTGAGCGGAGATGAAGTGGGGGACCAGGCACCCTGTAATCCTTCATTTCATCAGTCCGGCTGTGGTCGAGCGAGCGGGGGCACTTTAGAGGCACGCTCCTGGAGGCCCATCTTCCCGGAGTCGGCAGGCAGTTTCTCTCTCTTTGCTTCCAACCCCTACAGCGTGTAACCCCCTGACATCACGGCGCAAGGTGCTGATGTCCACACTGTTCTGCGGCGCCATCCCCTACAATTGGGGATTGCAGTACTCTGAGCCGCCGCTGGGAGTCAGGCAAGTGTGGCATAGGCCTCTTCCCTTTCCGGAGAGCCGAGCTGTGTGGGACACTCAAGTCTACTCTCCCCAATGCCGGCCTGTCGGCGCAGCAGTTGTATTTGCTTGCTACCGGCGCACCGGTTCAGGAACGGACCCGGTCGCCGGAGGTCGGGCCGGGGAGCAGGATTGAGCGTCTGTTGGGCAGCTCTCCTACTCCGGGGGGAGGGTGTGGGTTGCACCCGGTACACTAGAGACTCCTGGCACAGGCTAGGAGTACTCGCGTAGCCGAGGCTAGACGTAGGGGGGGAAGGAGGCGGACGTTGACGTCATTGTACGTCCCCGCCTCCTCTGGGAGAAAAAGGAGGAAAAGATGGTGGGCAGGACCACGATAGATGAAGCCCTCCTGGAGCTCGCATTGCCACCGTCGCTGCAGGACCCCTAACCAGTTACAGTTCCGGGTCATTACAGGGGCTCAAGGTCCAGCCTCCGGGGCAAGCCGGGGTGACTGAAGGTCCTCAGCAGCAATTGGTGGTGGTGGAGATCTCCGGGGGCCGTGACCAGGGCGGAAAGTGTACCGGTGGTCCTGCCAGGGGGAAAAAGCATAATAAATAAAAAAAGCCTATCTCCTCCAGGCCGACCCACCAGCCACCCAAGTCCACTCCAGAACCTGGGTCACCGGCATGGCGCGAGGTGTGGCATCCAGCGCTTCAACCCTCAGTGCCACCGGGCTGGCTACTCCCATATATTTTATACATTTTTCCACCCAACCCATCCCTAGATCTGAAATATCAATCTTTCTACAATGACTGTTTAATGACAAGAACTGAATTTTTCCCACATTAACTTTATATGAAAATATAACATTATAAACAAACACCCTAAGTAATGCAGAGGATTCACAAAACTAAGTTTTAAATGTAAAACAACAATGCTTGTAATAAAATAAAGAAACACAATGACCTGAAGCTAGAGATGCCTTTAGGGCAACTGCTCTCTTCAAGTGGAGAAACAAATCTGGCATTAAGCCAGTAGGGGAAGAGTGACCACAGTGCAGAGCTTGAACTTGCATTCCAGATTCTATTATTTGCATAAAGTTCTATCTCTGGGGCAGCTCACGCCTGTCAAATGACACATTTTTGTAAGGCATCACTGATGTATTCATGTTGTTTGAAAACACACAGCTTAGGTACCTGCTAGAGGCTGTGCACTAACAGCATCAAATGTCTGGCTAGTCAGCCTGCCAGAGGGCTCCGAAGCAAGTGACATGTTGGCCTTCCTCAAATCCTGTCTTCTTCTAGCGCTGAAGGTGGACATTGAAATTCCAGACTGCCTCCTGCATAAAGCCTACAGGACAGTTACAAGATCAGCGGATATGCAGAGAGAGAGAGTGAGAGAGAGACACCTCTTATGGTGCTGTCTGTGACACTGGAAGAGATGGTGGGGGATCACATTCTTACAGAATCCCAAGCATTTCAGTGCCTTTCCTATGATGCAGTGCTGATTCATGTATTCCTGGATCTCTCCTCCACCACAAGATTCAGTCGCAAAATGTTTGACACTGTCTAGGTCCTGGTTGCAGGGTCTGGAAACAGTACCCCCACTCCTAATGTCTGCCAGAAGTATGGGGTGGCACATGTTCCAGTATATTGATGTCAGTGAGACAGGGAAATTGCTGGAGAAAACCAGCAAAGAATTTGAGAACACCAAGGAGACAGAAGGTGAATCAGTCAATGAGGATTAAACAGATGCGTTTTTCTACTTTGCAGTGACTTGTTGGGGAAACTGGAGTCTAATCCCGTGTTTGAGACTGCTGCTCATGGCAGTCTATGGATCAAGGACAATTTTAGATTTGGACTTTAATATTTTGATACATATAATCTGTGTTATTGTGTTAGGGGGACTATAGTAATGGTACCGTCAATGTGCACGCCTCCTTTGAGGAGTGTTTTCATTGAACTTTTTGTTTATTTCCATATGATATCCTGGTTTTTGATTTTTTTTTTCTTACTTTTATTTCAGGAAATGCTTTAGACATTCTCCACACAAGGGGCTATAAATGGGTTACATTGATTGTTACAATTAACAGCCAGAGAGGAGACAGGGAGCTTTATGGCTCAACTGTTTTATTAACTGTTTTCTGCAGTGAAGTTGAAGTTAGGATAATATCTCTCATTAACATTCAGGCTTGCAGCTCGAAGCACTTGCTAAAATTATTTTCTATGATAAATGGTGGGAAGAAGACCTGACAACAATTTTGGTTGGGTGCATATTCCATAGCAGGTTAGCAACTGAAAGGTTCTTAACCCTCTAAAATATTGCTGCGTGTATCATATTTGTAGTTTACGTAGTACAGTGTTATATCTATGTATACCCCCTACTGTCCTTAAACAATGTAGCCCAGATATTCAGACTGTACCAGGCAGTGGCGCAAGCCTGGGCGCAGTGCAACTGGGATGCGCCGGGGCCAGGTGATATTCAATGGTGATGTGCCATGGAGAACACCGTTGAATATGGCAAGGTCGGCACACATACTGTGCATAGCGCAGTGGCACTGTGCTGGCGCAAGCCACAGATATGGAGCACGGGTATGTGCCAGCGCAAGTGCAGTTGCGCTAGGCGCATCACCCACAATATTCAGCAGGGGGCATGCAAATGAGGCCATAAAATAAGAAAGGCGCAAATGGGGCCATTTGCCTGTCATTATGGCCCCATTTGCATGCCTTTCGCAGGGCAGCCCAGCGACTTGCACCTCGCACCCTGCACAGCGTGACATATGCAGTGGGGATCCCAGGGCATCCCCCACCCCATAGCCATGAGTGCAGTATATGTCAAACATAGAAATCCCTGGTAGTCTAGTGGCCCCCTCTCCCAAGTCCCTGAGTCCTGAGATATGTGTATATGACCATTCCTGGTGGTCTAGTGGTCCCCCCTCCCGCGATGCCCGAGAAATGTAGTAAGGCCGTCCCTGGTGGTCTAGTGAAACCTCCCGCCACTGCCACGATCACGGTTGGCTCCTCAAAGAATTCCATGGTGATCCAGTGGCACCCTCCCACCTACCACCAGACCCTTGCTCACCTACACCGCCCCCCCCTCCGTCATCGGTGGGTGGCTGCAACCACCACGCATACCACCCGGTGCTTGCAGCTGAATGGCAGATACAGTATGGGCTGTAAGCCCTTGGTCCCAGTGTGAACCAATTGGCTTGCAGGGCATACTGTACTAGATAATCAGCGCGAGGCGGCTGGGTGGTGTCTTGGGCGGGTTGCAGCCACCTGCCATGACAGGCGGGGTATGGGGTGGCAAGGGTCCGTTGTGAGTGGAGGAGTGGGAATGCCACTGGATTGCCATGGAATTCTGAAGAATGGCTACAGCGATCATGGCAGCGAGGCGGTGGGGTCATAGACCACCGGGGCTGTCTGCTATTAAATTTCTCGGGGACAGCGAGTGGAGGACACTACCAAACCATCGAGAGGATGGTCATTTATACATATCTCAGGGAATTGGGTGGGAAGGGGGGACCACTAGACTACCAGGGATGGTCATTTATACATATCTCAGGAAATTGGGTGGGAGGAGGGACCACTAGACCACCAGGAATGGTTATTTATACATATCTCGGGGAATCAGGTGTGAGAGAGGACCACTAGACCACCAGGGATGGTCATTTATACATATCTCGGGGGGAATTGGGTGGGAAGGGGGACCACTAGTCCACCAGTGGTTTGTGGGTGCTTGCTGACGGTGTTCTGGGTGGGCAGGCGGCCACCCACACCTGGCGGTTGCTGTGTTGCGCCATGCAATATAGCAACCCGTCTGTGGGTGGCCAGGATTTGTTCCCTCTTTTCCGGGGCTCAACTCTGAGCCCCCTATGCGGCACACTGCAGTGTTGCACCAGCATATGCGCCGCACATCCCGGGCTGAAGATCAGGATGTGCCGCATATGCATGGGCACGCCCCCTGCATCTGCACCATATACAATTACATTGCGCCCGGTACATCGGGATTTGCACTGCGCCTGGCAGCCCTTTCAATATCCCACCGGGGTGCAATACGGGGTTGCGCCAACGTGCAGCCCCTTTGAATATCCAGGCCTGTGTGTTTTTTGACAGCCTCTAACTTGCATCTATTGTTTGGCTCCAATATTAATGTAATATTTAAATGTCAGATGCTTCTGAAAATGTATTAAATTGTTTTGAGCTGAAACAATAAAACATTATTAAAAAAATAGAAAAAACAACTAGTAACAGATATAACTTGACAAATCAGACAAGAATACTATTTAACAAAGAACAAAGTTCTGGTCCCCACCATGGTGAGCTGTGTGTTATGACAGCAGGAAAAAAAAGAACTGAGGTAGCTGGGGCTCATGCTGGTTTATATACTGCGGGCATGTGCATGGCACCATAATAGGGGGTACAGTCACAGGATTTGCAGGCCACAAACAGTCTGGTTCCTACAGGGTCCTAGTGCCTCCATACTTATGACCAAAAAGAATGGCTCTATGGAAGAGATCAACTCTAAAAAAAGATTGTAAAATACAATGAAATGGTGCCCAGTTGTAAATAAAAACAAAAAACTGAAATTACTTGACAAAAATGAAAATTACGTACCTACCGTAATTCTTGATCTTCTTGGACGAGTCTCAGCCACTCATTTACACTACTGGGATCTGCGCTGGAGGCACTAGGACCCATCGGGAGCAAACTTTTTGCTGGAGGGTCGGCACCAGAGATGGAGCCACAAGGAACGGCATCACAGCCTCGCCAGCTCACGCAGTAATGACTATCTCATGGCCGACCTCCAAACCTCAGTACCTTTTTACCAAGCAGGTGCAGTGTAACTAACCTAGAAGGATAGCCTAACCTAAAAACGGACATAAGATAGTCCAGGCGACCCGTATAAGAAGGGTCAACAAAGAAGTCTTCACAGCCTAAAGATTTGAGGGAGTGAAGACCAATAACAGAGGTGAGCTCGGGGAACGGAGGGTGGGTGTGTGAATAAGTGATGGAGACTCGTCCAAGAAGATCAAGAATTACGGTAGGTACATAATTTTCATATCTTCCTGGACATAAGTCTCCACCACTCATTCACACTATTGGGAGAGTACCGAGCTAATAATCCCCCGAGAGGGCAGCAGGAGAGATCAAGAGCTCACGTTTCTAGGACAGAAGTCCATTAAGGATAGCTCTGCCAAAGGAAGAATGTTGTCTGGCATGGACATCCAGTGCATAATGTTTAATGAAAGTATGCACTGAGCTCCAGGTGGCCGCGTTGCAAATATCTGCAATGGTGCATTGCAATTTCAGCTAGGGATGCCGCGATAGCTCTAGTAGAGTGGCGCAAACCCTGCACTCAACTTAGCCTGCGCCATGGAATAGCAGTGGTGAAGGCATGCCACTAACCATGCTGAGATACATCTGATAGCGACAGGTTGACCCAGCCGGATCTCGCTGAAGGAAACAAACAGTTGCTGGGCTTTGCGAAAGTCCTTGGTTCTATCTAGCAGAAAGCATAAAGCTCTCTTAACATCCAAAGAATGAAGAGATCGTTCTCCTTCATTTTGGAAGTCCGCAAAGTAAGACGGAAGGACCAAAGGTTGGTTTAGATGAAATTCTGACACAACCTTAGGAAGAAATTTAGGATGAGTCCAAAGGACTACTTTGTCCTTATGGAACACAGTATATGGAGGGTCTGTGACCAGGGCATGTATCTCAGAGACTCTGTGGGCTGAGGTAATGGCCACTAGAAAGGCAGTCTTCCAGGTGACAAATTTTAGCTCACAGGTAGCCAGAGGTTCGAAAGGTTTCCAAGTGAGCATGTCTAGCACAAGATTAATGTCCCAGGCTACAACTGGAAGTCTTGTAGGAGGTCTGGTATGCAGAATTCCTTTAAGAAATCTCTTAACCACAGGTAACTGAGCCAGTGTTAAGCAAAAAACCGGCTCATGATATGCTGAAATGGCACTAAGGTGAACTTTGATTGTAGAGTACTGCAGACCTGAATTTGAGAGGTCCAAGAAGTACTCCAAAACCTTATCTGGTGGGCAGGAAAAGGGATTCAAAGAGGACTTTGCACACCAGAGCGAAAAACACTACCACTTGGCTGTGTAAGTTTTCCATGTGGCTGGCTTCCGCGCAGCCAGAAGAATATCTGAAACCCTTCGAGAGACATTGAACCGGTTTACTTCTACCTCTTCAGGAGCCAAGCGTGAAGGTAAAGTGATCTCAGGTTGGGATGGACCACCAGCCCCTGAGTCAAAAGGTTCATCTGCAGGGGGAGTGGTCTCGGAGGAACTGTCAACATATTGTTGAGTAGTGGAAACCACAGCTGCCAAGACCAGAAGGAGCAAGAAGAATCATCTTGTCCCCTGGGATTCAGATCAGTACCCTCTGAATTAGAGGAAGAGGGTGGAAAGGCGTAAAAGCGTTTTGTCCACCGCGGCTTGACATCCTGACAGAAAATGCCAGGCTCTGGATTTCTGGAGCAGAAGAGAGGCATTTTTGCGTTGAGTGGGGATGCAAAAAGGTCCAGGTCTGGAGTTCCCCACTCTTTGAATAGTGACTGAACTATGGTTGAGTCGAGAGACCACTCGTGAGGATCTGTCTCTGTTCTGCTGAGATGGTCTGCCAGCTCGTTTTGTATTCCCGGTAGGTAGACCGCATGAATTAGAGCCTTGTGCTCCAAGCACCAATCCCATACCCTCATTGCTTCCCTGCATAAGGGGTAAGAATGAGCACTGCCCTGCTTGTTGATGTAATACATCACTGCTTTGTTGTCCGTTTGAAGGAGAATGTTCTTGTGACAGAGAATGTCCTTCAACGCTCAGACCACATAAAGAACGGCTCTCATTTCTAGAACATTTATGTGAAGCTGGGACTCGACCCGAGTCCACGCACCTTGAGTGTGGAGAGCCTGGCAGTGAGCTCCCCACCCCATTAGGGATGCGTCTGTGGTAATAGAGATCTGATGGTCTAGAGGAGCAAAGGGATACCCTTCTAGGAGATTGCTCTCTTGAGACCACCAGGTGAGTGACCTCTTTAAGGGTTCTGTCACTTTGATGGGATAGGACTGTGGGTGAGTGGTTGGGGACCACTGAGTATTGAGCATCCACTGAGTGGTTCTCATGTGCAGACGTGCTAGGGGTACAGTGAACACTGAGGATGCCATGAGGCCTAGCATCCGTTGCATCGAGAGAGCTGGGACTGAGTTGTTTCCCCCGATGTGAAGGGCCATTTGAAGGATATCATTCCTTCTGTCTTCTGGAAGAAGCGCCTTTGCACAGGAGGTGTCCAGAAGAGTCCCTATAAAAAGGAGCCTCTGGGAGGGCTGCAACTGCGATTTCTTGAGGTTCAGCAGAACTCCCATGGATGTAAGGAAGCGAGAGGTCATCTCTACGGTGTCCAGAGTTCCTTGCCTGGAAGGGCTTGCCAGAAGCAATCATCCAGATAAGGGAACACCTGTATTCCGACCTTTCTGAAGTGCGCTGTGAGAACTGCACAACACTTTGTAAAAACCCGTGGCATCGAGGATAGCCCAAATGGCAGGACTCTGAACTGATAATGCTGTCCCAGAGCCACAAACCTCAAGAATTTGTGATGCCTCAGGTGAATAGAAATGTGCTGGTAGCCAGTTGCGTTGATGAAGCAAAGGTAACAAGGTTCCCAGAGAAATCATTTTTAATTTCTCCTTGGGGAGAAATTTGTTTAGCTTGCTGAGATCCAAAATGGGGCGCATGCCCCTGGACTTCTTTGGAACCAGGAAGTAATGGGAGTAGAACCCTGTGTTCCGTTGATGCAGTGGCACTACTTCTACTGCCCTGTTGTTCAGAAGGCCCTGAATCTCGGTGGCGAGAAGGTCTGACTGAAGGGTTGACAGCCTGGGCTATCATTTGGGAGGACAATCCGGAGGGGTCTCCACAAGATTGAGTGAATACCCCTCGCGAATTATCCAAAGGACCCATTTGTCTGAGGTTATGGACTTCCATTGGTTGTAGAAGTGCATCAGATGACCTCCCACCGGAGAGGAAAAGTCCACCTCGGGCAGCTAAGATGGGACTTGGGCCAGCAACTCATAAGGTGGCACTGGGCACTTTGGGCCCTTGTGCCTTCTGTTGTGTCTTCTTTTGAGGTTGGGCAGGTAGTTTTTTATGGAAACCTCCCCTGCCTCTGCCTCAAAAGGACTGACGGTTATGAAACTGATGTTTATTGACATTCCCTCGAGAGGGGACAGGAAGGGGTCGAGCCAACTTAATGGCTGACCTAGTCTTTTGTGTAGCTTCTAGAGCTTGTTCTACCTGAGGACCGAAAAGATATGCACCATCAAAGGGCGACGCCATTACCTGCTGCTGCGCGTCATTCGTGAAGCCCGAAGTGCGCAGCCAGGAATGACGGCGGTACAAATACCAGCAGCAGCGCGAAGGGAAGCAGTGCAAAGCATCCATAGCTGCTTTAACCTGCTGGTTATTAGATTCGATACCTCTGGTAATGGTTTGAAGAAGCTTTGGCTTTGTATCCGATTCCAGAAGAGCTTCAACCATCTGCTTGATAGAGTGCCACAGGATATACTCATACTGGGAGAAACAGCCCTGGTACCTGGCAATACGCATACTCAGGGTAGAAGCAGCAAAGACTCTCTTACCTAAGGTGTCTATCTTACGAGATTCTTTGTTAATAGGTCGAGCTGTAGTAGTTTGAGGAAGAACGACCTTATCATTCTCTGCCAGGACTAGAATAGGATCAGCAAAGGCTTGAGATGCCAAAATGGGACGATCCTTGGGGGCTGAATATTTCCTATCTTTGGATTTAGCCACTGAAGGGGTGAGAGCAGGATTATTCCATACCATTTGAGACAGTGTCTCGAAGGAAGGCTGAACTGGAGGAGTCAAATCCATAGGCATCTCCGGGGCATGAAGGTACTGGAGTCTTAACAATTTCCCAGGATCGATGTCTGTAGTCTGGAGAGAAAGAGTGGAAATCAAATTTTTCAGCAGAGACTTAAAGGACAGGTCCTCGACCACAGGCTCTGTAGCAGTAATAGATCCTGCTTCCTCCACTTCATCACCCAGCTGAAGGTCTGGGTCAGGCTCAATGTCATCTCCTGACAGTCCAGGAGGGACTATATGGACAGGAAAGGAATGAAAGTCAGAGGAAAGTGAAGAAGGAAAGGAGTGAAAAGAGGGGTCCTGAGAGCCCCCGGCGTTGTGGAGGCGCATGGCACAGAGAATGACACCGAAGGACCGCGGCGCCAAACAGCACCGAGGACCCACGGCGCCAAAAACGGCACAGAGGACCCACACGGTGCCGAGGACGGAGCCGAGAAGCCGCACAGCACCAAGGACGGCGCCGAGAAGCCGCACGGTGCCGAGAGGTCGCACGGTGCCGAGGATGGCGCCAAGCATGTCATCGACACCGAGGGTGCCGAAAACACTCCAAGACTCTGAAAAACAGGCTTTGAAGGAGGAAGAGCAGGAGATAAGGGCATCGGTGTGGTCCCCTATGCCGTAGACATGTGAGGGGGAACACCTAAGCGCGGAGTCGACGGCACCGAAGAAGGAGCCGCACGACCAGGGAAGTCCAACCGCCCTACCTGGTCTCTCAAGAAGCCTGAAGGCCCCCCGAGTGACCGAGCCAGATAGCTGAACCAACCTCCGAGCCCATTGCTCCATAAGAGCGGCCCACTGATGAAACTGCTCATCTGAAGACCTACCTGCGGGCGGGGTAGGGCTCTGATGTCGAAGTCATTGGCTACCAGAAGCAGAGGCTGGCGACTCTGAAGGAGGAGATCAGCAACTAGCCCTGATAACCGAACGTCTACGCGCAGACATATCAGAGGGCGACCTCGAGTGATGCCTTCTCTTTTTAGACCTGTGGGCCGAAGAAGAGCTCGAGGCCAAATGGTGCCGAGAATGCGACCGTTTATTTTTATGCTTCCACGGGGACCGCCCGTCCCATTGGGCATTGGACTGACCGTTGTCAGACCCCCCCCTTCCGGAGAAGGCAACGGACCGGACACAGCCCAACTGACTGAACAGCTTTCATACGAAGTCTCCCTACCGTCACCTGACCTGCTCATGGTCGACTCCGTCAAAGTAGGCTAAGACTTCTCTTATATATTTTTTTTTTTTTTTTAAAAAGAATAAACTTAAGCGGTACTTATCAAGATATTACTACAAAATAAGAAAACTGAAAACTATGCTGCTAGTTTGAAGTTTGACTCCCGGCAGGCGAGCGACATCGTCACTGAAGCGCACTCGACGCTGGGAAAAAAGGAACTGAGGTGGTTGGAGGGTCGACGCCGAGATAGTCATTACCGTGCAAGCTGAGGCTCGCGGTGCCGTTCCTCGCGGCTCCATCTCTGGCGCCGACCCTCCAGCAAAAAGTTTGCTCCCGATGGGTCCTAGTGCCTCCAGCGCAGATCCCAATAGTGTGAATGAGTGGTGGATACTTATGTCCAGGAAGATCAAGACAAGAACACTAATTTTTGAAGAAGTTGTTCTAGTCCCTAAAATGGCGAGCAGTGTGCTATGATGGTGGGGAAAAAGGAACTGAGGCAGTTGAGGCCAGTGCCACTTTATATGCTGCAGGGGGGGTGGGAGTGTGGATGGGTTTTGGGATAACAGATGGACCAGACACCGAACTTCAAGTTCAATACACAATCTCTGTGTGATGTTTATTCAGAATAAAGGAAATAAGCTTCAGCAATAGCATATTTCTTCTTCAGTACATCAGTTTGCAGCAACAGACTATGAATGTCCTTTCTGCACTTAGCCAGCACCTACCAACACTGATCTCTAATCTAACCACTTTTCAGAGAAAACCCTTCATCCATATGTGGGCCCTGTATGCTTGGGCAGTGGGCGCTCCAAAAGAAAAAAAAACAAAACAAGCTAAAAAACAAAGAACCTCAGTGCAGAAACACTGAAAAAAAGGTTACCCCAAAAAGCATTGGCAACAAATCAAGTTTCAAAGAAATACATCATACATACTTCCATAGTGCAAAGCATCATGGGACATATGCAAATTACCATGAAATTTCAGACTTGTTCACTTTACAGCAATTTACATGCATTTTAAATAGCACAACTAACTTAATTTCTAATAGTCACCTAGTACTTTTTACCATTATCAAAAACACCTACTGCCATGGTATTTTCAACATTTACAGGTTTCATAAACATAAGGTATATACATCAAGGTATTTTATGACATAGTGCTATTACATACTAAATCCAACAACAATAAACACAACCGGTTTTACATTTGCTAGGAGGTCACCACAATAACCTCCCTGTACGAGGTCCTGAGCGGGAAAAGGAAAATTAAAGAGGACACTATAGCATAGTCAAGAAAGGGAAGGGGATGCCCATAGGTGGCCAACCTTATGGACTAGAAATTGTAAAGGATAGCTTAGGCTAAGAAACAGAAGAACTGTTGCAATAGATTTAAGAAAAGGTCAGTCCTCAAGAGTGGTAGGAGCTCCCTGTCACAGGGAGATGCAATAAGTAGGTACTGTCAATGGCACTGATGCTTAAAGATTTGAGTTTATGGGGTTTTAATGCCTCTAACCCAAAGACCAAAGAGTGTGGATCTATGAAGGAGATTGGCTCTTGAAAGATGTTTAGGTTCCCACAGTGTCCAGGTGGCTCTGGCCCCAAGACCAAAGAATGTGGAGGACTTACCTTTCTCGCCATGGAGAGAGGTCCTGGAAAATCACAGTGTCAAGGACTCATTATTTAGCACGCTCATTTCTGGGGCCACCAGATCAGAAGGTCATGGACTCGGGTGCAACCCCAGGAACCTGGGCTAATAATACCGATAGTGTAGTGAGGCCCTTTGGCGTTTACTACGCTACTGAGGTGCCATCCTTCGGGTGAGATGCCAGAGATCCCTTTAACCCATCTCTGGGAGCTGTCCATGGGGAAAGTTAAAAAATACCAAGGCACATTTCACAAGAGCTGGGCATTTTCCCTGATGTCATGACCAACATTCCCTGTCAATAAAACCCATATATATAACCCACTACTCAGGATTTATCTAGAGACAAGCACCAACATCTCTGTGTATCTTTTCTGCTCAAAACTACATATAAAAAGCATTCTGTAAGATAGGTTGAACCTGTCTAAATGGACCTCTCTTGCCACAAGGGATTTTTATATACCTCCCTTTAACAATGTCACAAAATCTGACCAGTAAGTGCTCAGAACCATACTGCATATCATCAAGGCTGACATATGAAATCCACCTGCTGCCCATACAATAAAAAGAAACACAAATTTTCACTACTGGACTTATGCCTCTGCTCAATGCAGCTTCTCATACTGATTTCAGGAAACGTCCACCCGAACCCTGGCCCTAGCTGTTCCCACCCCTTGAAAAAGGCAGGAACTCTTACCATAGCAACCCTTAACATCTGCAGCCTACTGCGAAAGCTTGATGCACTTCAAATGTTCACCAGCTAACATAATCCGGACATCCTTGCAATTGTCGAAACATGGCTGACACCTAAAGTCCCGGATCTGGCAATCACCCTGCAGGGCTACAATATTTTCAGACTGGACTGGATCTCCAAAAGGGGAGGAGGCTGCGCTATCTACATTAAGGGTACTCTCTTGGGACACCCTATTTCAACTCCTGTGCCTGTCTCCTCTGCCCAGCTTCTACCCATCAAAATCCTCCTTGGTCCCAATCAAAAAGCCCTCACCATCGTCTCTGTTTATATTCCACCTTGGAATCAAGATATGAAAATTACGTACCTACTGTAATTCTTGATCTTCTTGGACGAGTCTCCACCACTCATTCACACTATTGGGATCTGCGCCGGAGGCACTAGGACCCATCGGGAGCAAACTTTGTTGCTAGAGAGTCGGCGCCAGAGGTGGCGCCACGAGGAACGGCACCGCGAGCCCTAGCTCGTGCAGAAAAGACCATCTCGGCATCGACTCTCCAACCACCTCAGCACCTTTTTTACCAAGGAGGTGCAGCGTAACTAACCTAGAAGGGCAGCCTAACCTAAAAACCGGACATAAGATAGTCCGGACGACCCGTCTAAGAAGGGTCAACAAAGAAGTCTTCACAGCCTAAAGATTTGAGGAGTGAAGACCAACAAGAAAGGTGAGCTCGGGGATGGAGGTGGGGTGTGAATGAGTGGTGGAGAACATGTCCAAGAAGATCAAGAATTATGGTAGGTAATGTAATTTTCATATCTTCCTGGACATAAGTCTCCACCACTCATTCACACTATTGGGAGAATACCGAGCTAATAATCCCCTGAGAGGGCGGCAGGAAAGACCAAGAGCTCACATTTCTTAAGACAGAAGTCCATTAAGGATGGCTCTGCCAAAAGAAGAATGTCGTCTGGCATGGACATCTAGTGCATAATGCTTATCGAAAGTATGCACTGAGCTCCAGGTGGCTGTATTGCAGATGTCTGCAATGGGCACGATGCGGATTTCCACTAGGGATGCCGCGACCGCTCTAGTAGAGTGAGCGTAAACTCTACCCTCCAACTTAACCTGCGCCATGGAATAACAGTGGCGAAGGCATGCCACTAGCCATGCTGAGATACATCTGATAGCGACAGGTTGACCCAGCCAGGTCTCACTGAAGGAAACCTAACAGTTGCTGGGCTTTACGAAAATCCTTGGTTCTATCTAAATAGAAATGCAAGGCCCTCTTAACATCCAGGGAATGAAGAGGCGTTCCCCTTCATTTTAAGTCCATAAAATAAGAGGAAGGACCAAAGGTTGGTTAAGATGAAATTCTGACACAACCTTAGGAAGAAATTTAGACGAGTATCAAGGACTACTTTGTCTTTATGGAAACACAGGTAAGGAGGATCCGTGACCAGGTCATGTATCTCAGAGACCCTGCGGGCTGAGGTAATGGCCACTAGGAAAGCAGTCTTCCAGGTGAGGAACTTTAGTTCACAGGTAGCTAGAGGCTCGAAAGGTTTCCGAGTGAGCATATCTAGCAGAAGATTAATGTCCCAGGCTGCAACTGGACGTCTTGTAGGAGGTCTGGTATGCAGAATACCCTTAAGAAATCTCTTAACCGTAGGTAACTGAGCCAGTGAAAGAGGAAAAAAACGGCTTATGATACGCTGAAATGGCACTAAGGTGAACTTTAACTGTAGAGTACTGCAGACCTGAAATTGAGAGGTCCAAAAGGTACTCCAAAACTTTATCAGGTGGGCAGGAAAAGGGATTCAAAGAGGACTTTGCACACCAGAGCGAAAAACGCTTCCACTTAGCTGTGTAAGTTTTCCGAGTGGCTGGCTTCCACGCAGCCAGAAGGATATCCGAAACTCTTCGAGAGACATTGAACCGATTTACTTCTACCTCTTCAGGAGCCAAGCGTGAAGGTGAAGAGATCTCAGGTTGGGATGGACCACCTGTCCCTGAGTTAAAAGGTTCATCTGTAGGGGAAGTGGTTGCGGAGGAACTGCCAACATACTGTTGAGTAGTGGAAACCACAGTTGTCGAGGCCAAAAGGGAGCAATGAGAATCATCTTCTCCCCCTGAGACTCGAACTTGAGGAGTACTCTCTGAGTTGGAGGAAGAGGCGGAAAGGCATAGAGAAAGCATTTTGTCCACCGCAGCCTGAACGTATCCTGACAGAAAATGCCAGGCCCTGGATTTCTGGAGCAGAAGAGAGGCAGTTTTGCGTTGAGTGGGGATGCAAAAAGGTCCAGGTCTGGAGTTCCCCACTCTTTGAAAAGTGACTGAACTATGGTTGAGTCGAGAGACCACTCGTGAGGATCTGTCTCTGTTCTGCTGAGACAGTCTGCCAAGTCGTTCTGCACACCTGGCAGGTAGACCGCTTGAATTAGAGCCTTGTGCTCCAAGTACCATTCCCAGACCCTCATCGCTTCTCTGCATAAGGGGTAAGAATGAGCACCGCCCTGCTTGTTGATGTAATACATCACTGCTTTGTTGTCCGTTTGGAGGAGAATATTCTTGTGACAGAGAATGTCCTTCAAAGCTCGGACCACATAAAGGACGGCTCTCATTTCTAGAACATTTTTGTGAAGCTGGGACTCGAGTTGAGTCCACACACCTTGAGTGTGGAGAGCCTGACAGTGAGCTCCTCACCCCATTAGTGAGGCGTCTGTGGTAATGGAGATCTGATGGTCCAGAGGAGCAAAGGGGTATCCTTCCAGGAGATTGTCCTCTTGAGACCACCAGGTGAGAGACCTCCTCAAAGGTTCTGTCACCTTGATGACATAGGACTGCAGATGAGTGGTTGGGGACCACTGAGTACTGAGCATCCACTGGGTGGTTCTCATGTGCAGACGGGCTAGAGGTACAGTGAACACTGAGGATGCCATGAGGCCTAGCATCCGTTGCGTCGAGAGTGCTGTAACTGACCTGTTTTCTCTGATGTAATGGGCCATCTGAAGGATATCGTTCCTTCTGTCTTCTGGAAGAAAGGCCTTCACACAAGATGTGTCCAGAAGGGTCCCTATAAAAAGGAGCCTCTGGGAGGGCTGCAGTTGCGATTTTTTGAGGTTTAGCAGGACTCCCATGGACGTAAGGAGGCAAGAGGCCGTCTCTACGGCATCCAGAGTCCCTTGCCTGGAAGGGCTTGCCAGAAGCCAATCGTCCAGATGAGGGAACACCTGTATCCTGAGTTTTCTGAGGTGCACTGCGAGAACTGCACAACACTTTGTAAAAACTCGCGGCGCTGAGTATAGCCCAAAGGGCAGGACTCTGAACTGATAATGGTGTCCCAGAGCCACAAACCTCAGGAATTTGTGATGCCTCGGGTGAATGTGAATGTGCTGGTAAGCATCCTGCATGTCTAGGGAGGCTAGCCAGTCGTGCTGATGAAGCAAGGGTAACAGGGTTCCCAGAGAAATCATTTTGAATTTCTCCTTGTGGAGAAATTTGTTTAGCTTTCTGAGATCTAGAATGGGGCGCATTCCCCCGGATTTCTTCAGAACCAGAAAGTAATGAGAGTAGAACCCCGTGTTTTGTTGATGCAGCGGCACAAGTGCTACTGCCCTGTTGTTCAGAAGGCCCTCAATCTCAGCGGTGAGAAGGTCTGACTGGAGGGTAGACAGTCTGGGCTGCTGTTTGGGAGGACGATCCGGAAGGGTTTCCACAAGATTGAGTGAATACCCCTGGCAAATTATCCGAAGGACCCATTTGTCTGATGTTATGGACTTCCACTGGCTGCAGAAGTGCATCAGCCGACCTCCCACCGGAGAGGAAAAGTCCACCTCGGGCAGTTGAGGTGGGACTTGGGCCGGCAATTCATAAGGTAGCGCTGGGCGCTTTGGGCCCCTGCGCTTTCTGTTGCGCCTTCTTTTGAGGTTGGGCAGGTTGGTTCTTATGGAAACTTCCTCTGCCTCGAAAGGACTGACGGTTATGAAACTGACGTTTACTGGCATGCCCTCGAGAGGGGGCAGGAGGGGGTCTAGCCAACTTAATGGCTGACCTAGTCTTTTGAGTAGCTTCTAGAGCTTGCTCAACCTGAGGACCAAAAAGATATGCACCATCAAAGGGTAATGCCATTACCTGCTGTTGCGCGTCATTCGTGAAGCCTGAAGTGCGCAGCCAGGAATGGCGGCGGATGTAAATACCAGCAGCTGCTGAACGGGAAGCAGAGTCGAAAGCGTCCATGGCTGCTTTAACCTGCTGGTTGTTAGATTCAATACCTCTGGTAATGGTTTGAAGAAGCTCTGGCTTTGAATCCAACTCCGGAAGAGCTTCAACCATTTGCTTGAGAGAGTGCCACAGGATATACTCGTACTGGGAAAAATAGCCTTGGTAACTGGCACTACGCATACTTAGGGCAGAAGCAGCAAAGACTTTCTTACCTAAGGAGTCTATCTTACGAGATTCCTTGTTAATAGTTCAAGCTATAATAGTTTGAGGAAGGACGACCTTATCATTCTCTGCCAGGACTACAGTAGGATCCGCAAAGGCTTGAGCTGCCAAAATGGGACGATCCTTGGGGGCTGAATATTTTCTATCAATGGATTTAGCCACCGATGGGGAGAGAGCAGAATTATTCCATACCATTTGAGACAGCGTCTCGAAGGAAGGCTGAATCGGAGGAGTCAAATCCGTAGGGATCTCCAAGGCATGAAGGTATTGGAGTCTTAATTTCTCAGGATCGATGTCTGTAGTCTGGAGAGAAAGTGTGGAAATCATATTCTTCAGCAGAGACTTAAATGACAGGTCCTCGACCACAGGCTCTGCAGCAGTAAAAGATCCTGCTTCATCCACTTCATCACCTAGCCGAAGGTCTGGATCAGGCTCAACATCATCTCCTGACAGTCCAGGAGGGACTGCATGGACAGGAAAGGATGAAAACAGAAGAGGAAGTAGGAAGCGAGAGAAAGGGAAAGTCCCGAGGCCCCTGGAGCCGAGGCGCATGGTGCCAGAGAATGGCGCTGAGGAACCACGGCGTAAAAATACGCCGACGGCGCGCCAAGACGGCATCGGTGGACGGCGCCGCAGGTGACGCGAGGATGGTGCCGCAAGGCCAGATGGCACTGAAGGCACTCCCAGAGACCGGAATACAGGTTTTGAAGGAAAAAAAGGAAGGGGATAAGGGCATCGGTGTGGGCCCCTGCGCCGTAGCCATGTGGGGGGGGGGACATCTAAGCATGGAGTCGATGGCACCGAAGAAGGTGCCGCGCGACCAGAAAAGTCTAACTACCCTACCCAGTCACCCAAAGAGCCCGAAGGCCCACGAGCGACCGGGCCAGGTAGCCGAACCAACCTCTGAGCCCATTGCTCCATAAGAGCGGCCCACTGATGAAACTGCTCATCTGAAGACCTACCTGCGGGCGGCATAGGACTCCGATGTTGAAGCCGTCGGCTACCAGAAGCAGATGTTGGCAACTCTGAAGGAGGAGATCGGCAACTAGCCCCGACAACCAAACGTCTGCGCGCAGACGTATCAGAGGGCGACCTCGAGTGATGCCTTCTCTTTTTAGACCTATGGGCCGAAGAAGAGCTTGAGGCCGAACGGTGCCGAGAATGCGACCCTTTGTTTTTATGCTTCTGCGGGGACCGCCCATCCCCCCCCCGAGCATTGGACTGACCGTCAGACCCCCTTCCGGAGAAGGTGGTGGACCGAACCCAGCCCACCTGACTGAACAGCTTTCATACGAAGTCTCCCTACCGTCACCTCACCTGCTCATGGTTGACTCCGTCAAGGTAGGCTGAGACTTCTTTATTGTTTTAATTTAAAAATAAGAATAACTTAAGCGATACTGTATCGAGATAATACTACAAAATAATAAAAACTGAAAACTATGCTGCTAGTTTGAAGTTTGACTCCCGACAGAAATGACGGCGTCGTCACTGAAGCGCCTTTCGGCCAGCGGGGAAAAAAGAACAGACGGTTGGAAGTCGGCCTTGAAGATGGTCTTTTCTCGTATAGAGCTAGGTCTCGTGCGCCATTTCTCACGGCGCCACCTCTGGCGCCCGACTCTCCAGAAAAAGTTTGCTCCCGATGGGTCCTAGTGCCTCCAGCGCAGATCCCAATAGTGTGAATGAGTGGTGGAGACTTATGTCCAGGAAGATCTTGGCATCCAAGAAGTCCTTAACCTCGTCAGCTCACAACCTCCTGGCTCTGAACACATTCTACTTGGTGATTTCAATGTTAACTGGCTTGCATCTGATGTCTACACTCATAAGGTTGCCACTGCAGCTGCCAACCTCTCACAATTGGTTACTTCACCTACTAGGATTAATTATAAAACTGGCACCAGCACTCTGCTGGACTGGGTTCTCACCAATCACCCTTCCAGTATCACCTGTCCCTCCGTTCTCCTGGACTCTCTCAGTGACCACGCCTAGATTTTATGTGAATAGTCTAATAAATTTCTAAAACCACCACCTTTAATCATAACCAGCAGAGTCCTTCCACATGGGACTCTTACCCATCTCAAACAGCACCTATCCCTGCAAGACTGGATGCTTATTTACAATGCGACGGATGTTAACATAGCCCTCGATTACTTCATTACCACTTTCAACAAGGCCTGTGACCTCTTTGCTCCTGCTAAAAAATGGAAAGCAAAAGCCCTCTGCAACCCTTGGATAACTGCGGGGCTCCTCTCACAACTGAAATCTAGGGACCACCTATGGGCGGTAGCTAAAGCGACAGGCAAACAATCTGATATCCACAAATACAAACATGCCCGTAATGCCTGCACAAAATCCATTCATCTCATGAAAAGTTTATATTATAAGGACGTCCTCACCAACACCCGGGGACAAGGCCGTGCCTTCTGGGACAATATCAAGGACATCACTGGGAAACAATCAAAGTCCCCTCCGGCCATGCTAATTGTAGATGGGTCCACTACCCTTGATCCTGTGGTCATTGCTAACACCTTCAACATGGCTTTTACCGACCTCAGTTCTGTTCTTCCGCCTGATTTCTTCCTGGTTAATGACACCCCCTCAAGCACTCCCTGTGCTTCATCCAACCAGCCACGTTTCTAGTTCTGGGAGTTTAAGATGAGAGAAGCTCATTGCCACATCGCCTCAGCCATCTCTAAATCTAGAACCAGCAGTGACACCCTTGACTTTAAGTTGCTATCACTTACACTTGAAGAGGTCCTTTGTCCCCTCACTAAGATTCTTACTCTCTCCCTCAACAGCAGTACGTTCCCAGAAATTTAGAAAACTGCCACAGTGACCCCTGTCCACAAAAATGGGGATAAGACCAGCCACTCAAACTATCGCCTGATCTCCATATTGCCACCAATCTCCAAGGCCCTTCAGCATATTGTTTTTTTCTACTTTATTTTTACTGCTTTCATATACTTAACATGTACATGACCATTCCATATCCAGGACAGAATACAATCATTAAAGATAAAACTTAATTATAGAGTAGAAATCTCACCTTAATCCTAGGATATATGAATCTTAAATACTGTGATACCACATAGAGGGGTATAACGTCATTTATAGTCTACCAGAAAAACAAAATCCAAAATATGGCTGTATATATAAGCCCATAAGCAATATGACTAGTTTCATTTTAACTAAAGATTTCTAAATCAAAGTCCCAACAGTTCACACCCTATTCAGGGCACCTGGCATCATACTATATACCTATAAGTATATACTCGTTTAAGGCAGCAATTATAGTGAGCGCTTAGCTTCTAGATAAAATCTTCGCTTATACCATTTAACGGGCCATCAAAGATAAAGACATTAGTAGTGGTCTTACAATAGAATATTACTGCAATCCTCATTATATTAGCAAGTCTCCTACACCCTTGCACTGGAACTTTCACGTAAAAGTAGTCGGGAAAACAGTGCCCTTTAACTCCAGGTTTAGCCAAGAAAAAATAACAGGTAAAGCTTCAATTCAGCTGTCTTCTAATTAAACAAACCTGGTAAAATAGTAAGTTCTACTTTGTATAAAGAAACAAAATAGTACTTAGGGCTGTTCAATCCCCTTCATCTTCTTCCCGATCACTCTCTTTTTCTCCAATATCTCGACGTCGGTTCAGATTGCTACTCGCAAAGCGGGAGGCCCACTTCCCTGCCTCCATGGGATCGAAGAAGACCCAGACCTTACCTCCGTGTACAATCCTCAATCTGGCCGGACATATAACTGCATGAATAATGGATGCCTCCTTCAGCTTCTTCCGCACACCATCGAACCATTTCCTGTGCATCAGATTTGTGTAGCTGAGGACAGGGAACAAACAGACAACCCAGTTGCCATGTGCTAGTGGGCCTGCTTGTCTGGCGAGCCTAACAATTTTATCTCTTGTACCCACCCCATCGGTAACCAGCAACAGGGTTCGGGGATTTTCTGAGTCTTCACGGTAACCACGTGGGGTAATACGGTAAGCTTTCTGTAGATTTAGTTGAATATTTTGTCCCTCAGGTGCCAGCTTTGATTCTAGCCATTTCTCCAGAAACATGAGGGGGTGATTTCCCTCAATCGAATGAGCTTGATTTTCTAGCGTTTCGAGTCTGGCCCTCATATGGTTGTTCTCTTTAACAAGAAGTGTGGTTGCCGCAGTAGCCGACTCGGCTTGCCTTTTGGTGTCCCTGACTTCCAGTTGCATCCCCTCGACAGTTTTCTACACCACCGATATTCTTGTGGCAACTGAATCCATTTTACTGCTGAGGTCTGATACTGATGCAATCAGCCTTTGTAATTTGATGCCAATTGAAGACATGGTCTCTTCAGCTTCATGAGGAGGTTCGGCCTGCATGTCTGCACTGGATCGTGGTGGTTGGGAAGTCCCAGAGGCCTTATTACTATTTCCACCCGTCCTATCCTTTCAAAGATTTCCCATTTTAGGTTCTGAAGGCTCCTCTGTCGATCTGTAATGTTTATTTTGTTGAATGACTGCTCAAAAATGAAGATTTATAGGTGATTTTGTATCTTAATCACAGAGCTGTTAAAATTGCTGCCGCTCAGTTCGGGTTCCACAGCGCCCCCCCTTGAGCGTATTGTTACAGACCAGCTCACTGACTACTTGGACAAATACAACATTCTGTGCACTCAACAGCATGGTTTTAGAAAAGGGCATAGTACCACCACTGCCCTACTTGAATTTACCGGCAAAGTACACAGCTCCCTAGATAAAGGTCTTCTCACTGGGGCTGTCTTCATCGACCTATCAAAGGCATTCAACACGGTCCATCATCGGCTACTGTTTGACCAGTTACTCATTGCCGGCCTTGCACCTGACTCAGCCCACTGGTTCAGAAGCTACCTTGAAAATCGCACGTAAAGAGTAAAAATTACCAGTGCTCTCTTACATACCTTGCCTGTACACTCTGGAGTCCCCCAGGGGTCCATACTGGATCCACTCCTTTTCAGCCTGTTTTTAAACTCCCTACCTTAATCGAGCTCAGAACAAATCATCCTGTACGCGGATGATGCTGTTCTCTTCTCCACGCATAAGGACCCTGCACCACTCCAACTCAGCCTACAGCTAGGATTCAGTGCCGTTGAAACTTGGTACTCCAATCATAAACTAGTCCTAAATCACAGGAAGAAAAAATTACTCACCTTAGTAATTGCTTTTCTTCTCATGGAGTCTTGCTATATTAGGACCTTTGCAGTATGCCCATGGCTTTTGACTGCCCCAGAGATGAAATAGTTAACTCCAGAGTAATCTGGAGTTCCACAGAGCGAGGGCGCTATTGAAAGCTCTATCTGGGTTGTTTGAACCCAAACTGTCAGGTTCTTTATGAGGCTAAGCTAACATAGCAAGTCTGTGTGGAAAAGCCTCACACTAGCCATTGGCTACCTACTAACAGTAGAACCACAAAAACACAACAACAATAATGAAAACAGTATTACGTATTATTGTTAGGGGAACCCCTGACAATCACTACTAAGGCCCCCTCTGCCCAAAGACTCAAGTCCAGAGAGGGGCCCAGCTACCAATTAACGAAAAACAGAAACTATCTAGTTCCTAACCCAAGAAAGAAAAAGAGGGGGGAGAACTAGAAGCTAAAAAGGCATGACGCAGTGATTGCACCAATTTGCCAACCCCATACCCAAGTAGGGATTCTGAGAGGGGTAGGAGGGAGGGTTGTCCTAATATAGCAAGACTCCATGAGAAGAAAAGCAATTACTAAGGTGAGTAATTTTTTCTTCAAACACCATGAAGTCTTGCTTATATTAGGACCTTTGCAGAGTATACAGCAGTACCTCCATGGAGGAGGGTCAGAACCTACTTAGGAAATAGGCTCTGAAGCACAGCTGTGCCAAAGCGAGCATCTCTCCTGGACTGGACGTCCAGGGAATAATGCTTAGTAAAAGTGTGGACTGACTTCCAGGTAGCAGCTTGACAGATTTCCAAAATGGGAATATCTCTAGCAGCCGCTAGAGATGCAGCTGTACCCCTGGTGGAATGAGCCCTCAGGCCTGAGGGCGGCTCCTTACCCAGTTTTTGATAACAGAACTGGATACAAGAGACAATCCACCTAGCAACTGTCCTCCTAGTAGCAGGTCTCCCCTTACCCACATCTCCATAGGTAAGGAAGAGCTGGAGGGATTCGAACCTGTGACCCTTGGTACGTTCCAAATAGTAGCTAAGGGCTCTTTTTACGTCCAAACTGTGCAACCTTCTCTCACCAGAAGAGGATTGCTCAGTAAAAAATACTGGAAGAGAGATGGACTGGTTAAGATGAAAATCTGAAACCACCTTAGGTAAAACTTTCTGTTAGTCCTGAGAATCACTTTATCTCTGTGGAAAGAAATGAAATCCTCTTCCACTGACAAGGCCTGTAATTCACTTATACGCCTAGCAGAAGTGATAGCCACTAGAAAACAGTTTTCCAAGTTAGGAACTTAAGATCTGCTGAAACCAGAGGCTCAAGGGAGGTTGCATTAGCTGGGCAATGCAAACATTCAAGTCCCATGCAGGGGTTGGTTCCGAAAGGAGGTTAGTATGGAGTAACCCTTTGAAAACTTGGAAAACACAGGGTGAGAAGAAAGGAAACTGGTTTCCTCATGGAAATAAAAACAGAAACAGCTGCCAAATGAACCTTTAAGGTAGCTGGTTTGAGGCCTAAGGAATTTAAGTGGACCAGATAGTCCAACAAAATAGGCTGGTCAGCTGATTCTGGGGTGATTTGCCTCTCAGAACACAAAATGAGAATCTCTTCCATTTAGAATTATAAGTGGCTCTAGTGGAAGGCTTCCTAGAGGCCTTCAAAATATCCAAGACACCTTGAGAAAGGTGTAAATGAGCAAATTCTAACTCCTCAAGAGCCAGGCCTTGAGGTGGAGGAGTTGAGATCCGGATACACACCCCCCTGCACACAGGTCAACAGGTCGTGAGTCCTGGGCAAGGTCAGGGGAGGGCGAAATGAGAGGGACAGAAGAAGCGGGTACCAAGGCTGCCTGGCCCAGTCTGGAGCAATCAGAATCACTCTGCAAGGCTGAGTTCTGATTTTTACCAAAACCCTGAAGAGGAGAGGAGCGGAGGAAGCATAGAGGAACTTCCCTCCCAATTCAGCTGAAAAGCATCCAGGGGGACTGACCCCAGAACTGGGGGCCTGCAGCAAAACAGGGGAAGTTGGTGGTTGTCTGGGGCTGCGAAGAGATCTATCTGAGGGGTGCCCCAGCTGGCAAAGACCGACCCCAGCACTTGAGGGTTCAGAACCCATTCGTGATGGCCCTGAGAAATCCTGCTGAGGGCGTCCGCTAGGACATTGTCCTTCCCTGGGAGGTGAACCGCTATCAGAGAGGTGTTCAGGGAGTAGGCCAGAGACCACAACTTCATTGCTTCGGTGCACAAGGCTGAAGAGCGAAAATGCCCTTGTTTGTTGATGTACCACATTGTTGTGGTATTGTCTGTCCTGGACTTGAACAACCTTGCTCTGGACAGTTTCAGAAAAACCTGGAGAGCTAGGAAGACAGCTCTGAGCCCAGTAGGTTGATGTGAAGCAGAGATTCCTGAGGGAACCAAACTCCTGAGTTGAAAGGTCGCCCAGGTGAGCCCCCCACCCAACAGGGACGGCCCGTGGTGAGGGTGAGGGAGTGAGGAACAGGAAGGAATGGGACCCCAGAGGACAGGTTGCTTGATCCAGCCACCACTGGAGAGCTAGGATCAGAGTCTTGGTCACTGGGACCAATTTGGTAAGGGGTCCCTCCTTTGAGACCAATAGGACCTCAAGTGGAACTGAATGTCCCTCATCTGAAATCTCGCTCCTGGCACAACAGCTGTAGGGGCAGCCATGTGCCCCAGGAGTTGTAGAAAGTGCCTTGCTGGTCGAGAGACCTGCATGGTGAAGAAGATGCCAGGGCAATGAGTTTGTCCACTCTTTCGGAGGAGGAATGCCTAGCTAACTTTGTATTCAGCTCTGCACCTATAAAGTTAGTACCTGAACTGGTTCGAGAACTGACTTTGGAACATTCAACAGGAACCCCAGAAGGTGAGAGTTCCTGAGTGATTTGCAAGTGGGATTTTACCTGCTCTGGTGACTGACCCACAATGAGCCAGTCGTCCAGATAGGGAAACACAGCTACCCTTGTCTTCTTAGGTGGGCCACTACAGCTAGACATTTTGTGAAAACTCTTGGAGCAGAAGTGAGTCCAAGGGCATTGCCCTGAACTGGTAGTGGCCCGAGGGGCAGATCGAACCTGAGGTACTTTCGGTGAGAGGCCCTGATTAGAATATGGAGTATGTCCTGAGGTCCAGGGAAGCTAACCAGTCCCCTGGCCTCAAGGATGGCAAAATCATTACTAAAGTTAGCATTTTGAACTTTGGTTTTACAAGATGCTTGTTCAGAAATCTTAAATCAATATGGGCCTGAGTCTCCTGTCTTTTGGGGTCAGGAAGTACCTTGAGTAAAGACCCTTGCCCTGGTGGAGGGGGACCCTTTCCACTGCCTTGCAGTCCAAAGAGAAGAAACCTCCGCTTCTAGTGCGAGGGTTTCCAAAAGACTTGAGGGGAAAGTGCCTGGCTCTCATCTTGGGAAACTGTTTGAAACTGAGAACCAAGCCTTGGCTTCCACCTCCAGAACCCATTTGTCGAGGTTAGGGACAACCAGTTCTGGCAGAAATAAGTCAGTCTGCCCCCACGGTACAGGAGAGTCGGCCCCAGACACCCCTGGCCAGGGTGCCTGCTTGGCAGGAGCAGCTTTAGGTTGTGAGAGTGGAGAGGCCTGCCTGTGCCTGCCTGCCTCTCTGCCTCTGGAAAAAATCCTCTCTGCGCAAAAGCAGAGGATGCCTGGAATTGGTAAAAGGGCTCTATTGAAAGGCCTGCCCCTACCCGGGGGCATGCCTATGTTGAGTGGCATGCTCTCCTTAGCTTGGGCACTTTTGCAAGTAGTTCTGTATTCATCCATCTTTTCATGTAATTTTCTGTTTGTTCCCCAAACAGAGAATTTCCTATAACAGGAAAATCTATAGCCTTTGACTGGGTATCTTGGGACAGATTAGTGCATCTGAGCCATGCCAGCCTCACGGAGAGCTACAGAAGTGGCCATGACCTAGAGGAAAATCATTAACATCAACAGCAGCATGAAATTGAACTTTAGAGGCTTCAATGCCATCAGCAGCCACCTGTTCCAACTCACTAGCCAACGGGCCCTGAGCCTGCTTGGCCAACTGCAATATAGTGTCCCATCTAGATTTCTGATATCTAGCCACATAAGCCATATAATTAGCTTGTCTGAGTCCCAAAGAAGCTGCCACATACTGTTTCTTCGCCATGGCATCAATCTTCCTGGAATCCTTATCAGGAGGATGTGAAGCCAGGGGAATATTAGCCTTGTCACAGGCTGCAGCTTGAACAACACCTACATGACTACACTGTTCAGTAAGGAAGTCTGTATTAGGGCCTGACAATGTATACCTTCTGTCCATTTTTTTATCTACAGGAGGGACAGAAAAAGGATTTTTTTAAATCTTAGAGGTTTGCCTCCTAAATGACTTATGTAAAGGAATAGACAACCTTCTAGCCTCTGGAATATCCATCATTTCCACATAGTCAGGCTCCTCTTGCTCATCCACAGCCTCTTCTAAGGGGAGCTGGAGAGTTTCTGCTACTTTCTTATAAAATCTGAAATGAGAGGGAGACTCAGACAACAAAGGGGGAGATTCAAAGGGTCTGTCTGGAGAAATGTCCGGTTCTATTGGCACTTCCAGACCTTCCCAATCACAATTACAATCATCAACAAACCTTCCTCCTCCTGTGGTTCGTAAAAATCCTCAACATCATAATCCTGAACCACTGGACCTGAACGAGACCCCCTTTTTCCAACCAGAGAGGGTTCAACAAGTCCCTGAGACAAAGACTGGACAATCTGTATGGCTTTAGCTATTTCTACAGCAGAATGAGAAACAAAACTGGACTCCACACTAGCTGATTTCTTCGTCTTTTTTGCTTTGACTGGTTCCTCAGGACCAGCCTTTCTTTTGCCCGAGGAAGTCTCGCCCTGGTCAGAGGGCACTCCCTCTGGTCCAGCCGTAGCTGGACCGGGCTGGCCATCCGGGTCAGCGGACTTTTTGGCCTCTCGTTCCCTGAGCCTGCCCAATCTCTTTTCCAGGGTGGCTGCAGGGAAATTTTTACACACCTGGCAGTCTGACAGGAGGTGGTCAACCCCAGACAATGAGACACAAGTGGTGTGTGGGTCAGCCTTGGCAAGGCTTCCCCACAGACATCACAGTGTTGAAACCCAGTGGGCCCGGTTTTCTTTTGGGTTTCTCAGACATAATGCCAAGCCTAACCAAACTTGTCCTTTTTCCGGCCTTGCCAGAGACAAGACACCCTTATCGGTCCCTAACCGTGTCCAGGTATTTGAAAAAACAATTTTAATGCCAGGTTTTTAGGACCCGATAAGAACGGAATACCCTCACTCTAAATGCAAAGAAAATGATTTTTAAACAAACTGATCAGTTCAGAGTGAACCGATAATGAGTTTCCACACAGACTAAAAATTATTTCCTACGTTTACCAGATAGAGCTTTGAACCGAAAACACGGTAATTTTAAACACTTTCTCAGTAAAATGAACCGATTAAAATACTTAAAACCACAAAAACGAACCGAACTGAAGGAGCTGGTCTCCGGAGCGTCTGTTCAGCGAGAGCGGAGTAAAGAATCTGACAGTTTGGGTTCAAACAACCCAGATAGAGCTTTCAATAGCGCCCTCGCGCTGTGGAACTCCAGATTACTCTGGAGTTAACTATTTCATCTCCGGGGCAGTCAAAAGCCATGGGCATACTGCAAAGGTCCTAATATAAGCAAGACTTCATGGTGTTTGAAAACCAAGTTTCTGCTGTTCTATAGTTCTCATAACCGTCACAGGTATCACCCTCTTGCCATCTCCACCAAACAGGGATCTGTCCTCGAACAAGTATCCTCCTTCAAATATATAGGGTTTTTACTCGACCCCAATCTCTCCTTCTCTGTTCACATCGACAGCGTGGCCAAAGCTGCCAATACATACCTTGGATTGCTCTACAAGCACAGGCAACATCTCACCCCAGAGGCCCTGAAGATTGCCATCCAGAGCTTGGTGGTGTCAATTATTGATTATGGCCTCATTATCTATGGCTCTGCCTCAGCAACCACCCTCTCTCGTATAACAACTGCCCTAAACAAGGCTTGCCAACTCACAACTGGTGCCCACCGCCTCACCCACATCTGTGCCCTCTATGCACAAGCGGGATGGCTCCAACTTTCCAACTGGATAAAGTATCTCACCTGTGCTATGATGAGAAAAATCAACCTTGGACTAACACCTCCTGGTGTTTCTGCCTTATTACATCAAAACACTAACCAGCGGAACACCAGGAGTTCATCAACCCAGAATCTACAAGTCCCTCGCTGTCGCACAACTCAGGGCAAACGCTCCTTTGCCTATAGGGCTCCCCTATGGCTGAATGGTCTTAGCGACACCATCGCCTCAGCCGCTACATTAGGTCTGTTTAAAACCAGGCTCCAGGCCCATCTCACTGTCTTTAGCTCCTGTGACTGTCTCTCCTAGCTCATAACCTACACAGCTCTAGCCCTAACTTATATGCTGCTAAGCCCCTGGTCCCCTCCCAGTCACCTTCCCCCAGACTACTGAGGCGACAACTCAAAAATCCAGGTCTACTTACCGCCTCATTAGTCTCTCCATGCCCCTTTTGCTGCACTTATTCTTCCCCTTCCCCCTGACCCCTCTTCTCCTCCGTCACTCCTTCCCACTTTTCTCAACAAATGCCTCCAGCTGCATCTACCTTCTCTCCCTCTCTTCTCTCATTAGACAGACCTTACCCACTGATGTGTTCTCCTTATGCTATTACTACATTTCTCCTCCTCTGCCTCTACACCACACTCTTCCTACACTTGACCCCTTTCAATAGCACTGCAGTACAAGAATTGCCTTACTGTTATCTCAGTGTTGTTTCCTTGTTGTATGTTTACCCCTGACGTGGAACTTTTGTAAAAGAGCCTTGGCTCAAAGGTCCTTGTAATCCTAGACTAAATAAATAAAAAAATAAATAAATAGCCAAGACACATCAAAGATTTCTCACAGGAATCAACTACTGGAGATGGTACTGAGACAGAACAGAACTGCAACGGGGTGAAAACTGGCAATGCATTAAAAATTAAAAAACAGCAGGCCGCCTGATCTACCTTGTCAGTGATCTAAATTCAGAAACAGACATGGGTAGCTGACTGGGGGACCTGGGGAGGTTTGGTGGTGCACTGAGCTACCGTAGTGACCCTCAAATAGGCCGGAGAAGCTTGCTCATCTTCAGGTACAAGCTGCATGTGTGTGAGTTGAAGACAGATCTGCGTGCCACTGCGGGGCAGAGGGAGAGTCAGGGGTTGAGGGAAGAAAGCAGGAGGATAAATAGCAGTCATCAGTATGATGGTAGCGGTACTCTAAGTCTCCAAGCCCCCCACTGGACCTCCACCAACTTGGGTAAAGGTTCTAATCAAAATCAAAGTTTTGATTATTAAAATATAAACATGATACTGGCAAGTCATATAAAAGAGAAGATAATTTCCAGTGACATCCTTAATCACTCTGGTTACGTTGTTACAACGGTATTATCATCATTCAACATTTAAATAACATAGTTCAGACGTGCTATACAACACTAAACCAGAACTTGTACTGCACATACATATAACATAAAAAAGTTAAAACCGTTGTCAGTTATCATAATAAAACAAGGACATTATCACTGACCTCCACAGGCTTTAATCTCTCTATCTCCCAGCCAGTTCAATATATGACCAAAAAGGTCACCATAGGATGTCTTGAAAACTATTCAATGGTGAGTTCCATCAATGCGGTGCACTTGCTATGAAATTACCAATGCCTTTCTTACTACTGGTTCATGGGACCACAAATTCCGCACCCACAGAGGAATGTAACCCTAGCTTGACTGATTTTAAAGGCAAGAGTTCAATAGCATTCAAATATAACTTTTTACTGAAAGATATATAGTAAAATTAACAAATACACACAGTAATAAACAACAAAATTGCCACTTCCATTACAGTCCAAGCAGTATATGAAATACAAGACAGCCACATTGCCAACCTATCACAAACACAAAACAGAAATAATACATATATGCTATGGAACTTCTGTCTTAATATTAAAGCTTTATGGAATAAAAATGAAAATTACGTGCCTATCGTCATTTTACGTACCTACCTGCACCATGCCACTAGGCCACGCACCCGCCCTTGGCCAGGCAGTGGAGTGCCCTCACTATTTCTAGCCTACAGGTGCCTCACCTCCCTTGGTTACCATATAGTTGCACTGGACTATGAATGCATTGTATTATGTATAAGACAAGGCCTCCCTGAGGCGGCTTACTACCAACTCATATCATGCATTGCTTTAGCTACTAATTGTATAGGTCTTAACCGCTCATTAGGTAAATATGTAGATAGCTCTGCCCTGTTTTAGCTGCCAAATGTATAGGCATTAACCCATGCTCATTGTATTTATACCCTGTATGATTGCTCACCCACATTTATTCTATATATGTACTGTATGAATATCTATGTTTTATTCTGACGTGGAGCCTTTAGAAACGAGTCTATGACCCAAAGGGTTGTAATTCCAATTTCCTAAATAAATAAATAATTCTTGATCTTTCTGTGTATCTTCACCATTCATCACAGTTGGGTTATGGCTGGAGGTCATGACCCCGTGGGAGCTCTTTTTTTGGTGGGGGGTAGGAGGAGCCCACGCAGCCTTGGCATTGCCCATCGAGACCGATGTATAACGTGGAGCTCGCAGGTTGGCCAACTGTCATTGGCACCGCCCCGCCAGTTCTGAGTTGCTGTAGAGTAAGAAATAGGGTGGGAGGGTGGGACAAGAGAGTCCAGGACAGATAAAGCAAACAACGTAATAAACAAGAGGAGGAATAAATGACTGAGAGGACAGACGAAGAAGACAGCAGAATCTAAGGGGATTGGGAGGGGCCCCAATCTCTGGAAAAGGGAAAGAGAAGGGAAGGAAAAAAAATTAGTTAAATGGAAGGGGAGAGGACAAAACCCAGACTTTCGACCTGGATCCCTGTTTTTATACTAGATGGAAATTACTGTCCAAGGGAGTCAGCTAGAAAAGTTGGCAAGGCTGGCAAGGTCCCAATCAAGGAAATCACTTGACCAAGATGAACTCCTGCAGAAAAGACTTCTTCAGAAGAGTCATAGTTCAAGGAGAGGAGGGAGTCCAGGAGCCGAGGTATGTCCTCTCCCCCAGCCAACAAAAACAAGAGGAGGGGAGAAAATACCCCCCCCTTAAAAGAATCATAAAAAGGGATTAGTCCCAAAGGACAAGGATAAGGGGAGGAGAGAGGGGACAGCAACCAACATCCCACCCCTAAGAAGGGGTGGAAGCCGTAAGATGATGAAGAAACAGCTCTCTCCTCATCTCCCCCCAGCTTCTAGGCTGTAGAAGAAGCCCCCTGTGCACCAAAGGGTCATGCCACTCCTAGCCAAAGGGAAGGAGAGGGGGGAGAAAGGAAAGGAGAAACTGTTTAACCAGGAAAGGCAGACTAAGCTGAAGCTTGTTTCCAGGTGTGACCTGGGTGCACAAGGACATTAAGTGACTTGCTCAGGGTCACACTGTATGCAAGTAGGGGTTGTGGGATTCAAACCCAGGTCTCCATATCTGTAGTTCAGAACCCTAAACCACAGTGCTATATTGCCTCCAGAAAAGGCACACAGAGGGTGGGGGACCAAGAGACTGAGACCCCAGGGGGATCATGGGTGGGATTTTGTAATAAATGGTGAAGATACACAGAAAGATCAAGAATTACAGTAGGTACGTAATTTTCATATCTTTTCTGTGTCAGTCTTCACCATTCATCACAGTTGGGTGAGTACCGAGCCCCCCCAAAAGGGGCCCAAGACCCTAAGGGACTAAGCCCCTTAGCTCCCAGTGGGGGAGACACTGGGAGGTAGAACCTCTATGGGCCAGGTGAGGCCCGAGACTATGGGGACTAAGACGGGGACCCCTGGTGGGGGAAGGAAGTTGCCCCGACAACTGCTGCCTCACTCTGTGGGAGAAAGGGTGGGTTCTCTGGTAGGCAGAGGAAATCACCCTACGCCAGGCCATGGGTGACAACTGGGAAAGATGAAGACACGCCGTCCGCCTGATGCAGATCGCTGTCCCTATGACTCTGGAAGCTACCTCGTTGGCGTCGTAGGATGCCCTCGCTTGGTACCTTGCCAGCTCCAGGCCCTGAGCAGAGAGTGCGATGGCCTGTCTGGTTACCTCCGTATCAGGCAAAGAAGTTAGGAACTGACCTAACCTGGACCACAAGAACCTGTCATAGCATGCATAGTGGGCCTGATGTGAAGCTATGGACAGTAAAATCCATGCTGAGTAGAAGGTCCTCCTACCCCAGAAGTCAAAATCCAAAGAGTCTTGATCTGGGGTTCGGTCACAGTGAAGGGCGTGAAGCCCATCAGGAGTGCCCGGCTGCGTCAATCCCAACAGGGGGTAAGGCATGCAACCTGGAGACTCCGGAGAAGCACATTACCTCTGGCTCAGTTCCCTAGGGGCCAGAACACTGGCAAAGGGACATCACCAGGAGCGCAGTGACGCCTCCCGGAAGGGAACAGGCCAGGCGGGAACCACCAGGGGCAGCACTGAAATTACCTAGAAAGGCGTGCACCACATGCTCAGGATTGTCTTGGGAAACAGGGGTGATGCGAAGATCTTCCATCATTCTCGAGAGGAAACGCTGATACAAAGCAAGATCAGCAGCGGGGGAGATGTGGACAGATGGTTCCTTCCCCCGAGGAGGAGGAGGAGGAAGTGGAAAATCTCGGAGATTCAGGGGGTAGCAGCTCAGGAGGAGGGGGGGACACCCGCCCGTCCATCGCCCTGACATAAGTAGGAAAGTGAACAGCCGTACCTCTGAACTGCTCCCAGGTCAAAGGTTCCCTAGGACCGGCAATACCAGGGAGAGAAGGAGATGGCTACAGAGAAATGGGGGCCAGATCCAATGAAGAAGAGGAACGTCCTCTGCCCAGGCAAGACAGCCTGCCGGATGCTCTCAAAAGAGGTGGAGCAACAGGAAGTCCAACAGCTGACAGCTGATCAACCACACTGCAAATGAAAATTACCTACCTACCGTAATTCTTGATCTTCTCTTATATCGTCACCATTCATTACTGCTTGGGGTTAAGCTGGAGGCGTGCACCCGCCACGGAGTGTTTTTTTTTTTTGAGTCGGCTCCAACGGTGCGCCTCGAGGACGGATCAGACTGGCCATACACGAGGGGCGCCGTTAGTCAGAGACTCTCCCTCCATCTCAGTTCTGTTAGCCGGAGAGGCGAAAATAAAGTGTAAGAAAAAAGAAAGTGAGGCAAGAGAGCCGAGGGATAGAAAAAGAAAAGGAAATAAACTGAAAAAGGAATAAACCAATGGAGAATAGACAGAGGAGAGAGAATTCCTACCCTAAGGGACCGCAGGGCCTCCTTTCCGGGGCGGCTCTAGGGGAGGAACAGAGAGAGGGAGAGGAAGTAGAAGAAGAAAGAGAAGAAAGAAAGAAAGAAAGAGGCATGTTGAGAAGGAGAACAGTGCCCATCGAGCACTGTTGGTTGAGAGGCTTATAGGCTCGAAACTAATAAGGGAGCAAGAATCCCAGTTGCTAGGACTGAGGAGAGGTTCCACCAAACCTCCCGAACAGACCCAAGAGAGGGCAGACTCTCTGAACTCTCAACATGCCAAGTCCCTTCATCCTAGTTGAGGGCTCCTAGACTGTCCGAGCAGAACCTGTTCCGGAAGAGCGCCCATCCAGGAAGAGGACTAAGTTCCTTAGCACCTTGTTAAGTGCTACCACAGAAGAGTTGGGAAAGACTATGCCTTCTCGAAGGCAGTTTGTAAGAAAAATAGAGAGGAACTCAATCAGACTTGCTAGGACAAGGCAGACAGAGGCTTGAAGCTGACAAGTTCAGTCAGCAGCTGGAAAAGCTTTGAAAACTAATGCCTGCCAGGGGGATTCCAAACTTTGAGGAGGCCGAGACAGGGCATGGCCACCAGGCTGTGAAACTACATGACCTGAAGAAGGTAAGGAATCACACCATAGGGCAGTCAGAAAGAGTTCCCTCAGAATTAAAGAAATTTGCAACCATACTCGTTCCTCTCTACCTTGAGGAAAAAAGAGAATCCATTCACAAGAATGGGAAAAAAAACAGATTTTTTTTTTTTTTTTTGGCATAAAGGCCAAGGGAGGAGGGAGGAACGAGACGGGAGGGGGAGACGCCACAGAAGGAGGCCACTGAGGGGAAGGTGGGTGGGTATCAGTAATGAATGGTGAAGATACAAGAGAAGATCAAGAATTACGGTAGGTACGTAATTTTCATATCTTCCCTTGTCAATCTTCACCATTCATTACTGCTTGGGTGAGTACCAAGCCCCTCCCCCCTTAAAAAAGGGGGGTAGAACCCTGAGGGAACAAGACCCCCAGCCTCCTGTTGGTGAGAAACAGAAGGGGAAGACCCTGGCTAATACAGAGAGAAGCCTATGTGGGAGAAGAGCTAGGAGGTGCCCCCCGAGGACGGGGAGATGGAGGAACCCCTGCAAAAGTCTCCTAGCCCTGAAGGAAAAAAGACGGGTCCCCCGGAAAGCGGAGCGCATCACCCTACGCCGGGCCAGGGGTGACAACCTTGATAGACGGAGCCATGCCGTCCGCTTAATGCAGATCGCTGTCCCCGCAAGCCTGGAAGCCACCTCATTGGCGTCATAAGATGCCCTTGCTTGGTGTCTTGCCAGCTCCAGGCCTATAGCGGAGAGGGCAATAGCCTGTCTGGTTTGCTCCGTATCAGGCATTGATGCTAGGAGCTGGGAGAGCATTGACCACAGATGCCGACTGTAGGCAGCGTGGTGAGCCTGATGTGATGCAATGCAAGCCACCGCATGAGAAGAAGAGAACACTCTTCGCCCCCACCGGTCAAATTGTAGTGAATCCGAATCTGGTGGGCAGTCGTGCGCCAGGCGGCGGCGCCCGGAAGGAGTCTCTAGGTACACCAAACCCGAGGGCGGGCTGGGGAGGGTACCCAGGGATTCCGAGGGGGCACAATACCTTCGGCGACAGTCAGCCGGGGCTGGAGAAGGGGCGGCTGGCGACTGCCAGGAACGGATAGACGCCTCTTGGAAGGGGATAGGCCAGGAAGGTACCACCAGGTGCTGGGCACTGAATTCTCCAAGGAATTCACGCGTCTCCCATTCAGTATTGTCTCGCCTAACATAAGAGATTCGAAGATCCCTCACCATCCTCGAGAGGAATCGCTGATATTGTGAAATCAGCGTCGGAAGAAAGATGAGCAAGGGGTTCTTCTCCCTCAGAGGAGGAAGACGAGGATGATGGAGAGCTCGAATGTCCAGAAGATTCCTGCGGCGGTGGGGAGAGTCGAAAGACCCGCTCATGCATGTATCTAACATATGAGGGGAAGGCCGCCGCAGAACCTCTGAACTGCTCCCAGGATAACGGACCCATAGGACCGACATGGCCTCGAAGAGCGGGGGGTGGATGCAGAGGTACTGGAGAAGGGCACCTACAAGAGGCAACTGACTCTGCCAGGGCTCTGAAATCCGGGGAACGGAGCCCGAGCTGGCAGGATCCTGGACAACAAACCAGGCCGCAAGACGGGACCCTGAGGATGTGATGCCTGGAAGAGCCCAGGGGGGGAACCTCCCCTGTGACGAAGCCGGGATTGCATGGGTCCAGAAGCGCAGTCCACAGCAACGCCACTGGAGGGAACCCCGGGGCCCAAGAGGGAAGGGCGGGGTTCGGCGCTACGGCTCCTAGCCACCCCACGAGGGGTGACCGGCAGAGACACCCGTCCCCTGCCCCTCGACCCTTCGGACTCCGAGAGAGCCCTCCTCCTCGACTGCAGCATTCTCCCACCCCGAGAGGAGGCAACAGCACCCAGGAGGGCAGCTGTCACAGGCCCCCTAGGAGGGGGAGCCTCCTCCTTAGTCCTCACCACATCACCCCCCTGGGACCCAGGGCCACCCCTAGCCCGAGGACCCTCAGGGGAGGACAGGAGTGGGGACAGTGGAAGGGGCCCGCTGTGCCGCCTAGCACCCTGTGCCACCGGGGACCCTGACCCCGAAGAGTCAGGGTGCCAGGATGGGTCCACATCTGTGTCATCGGCCTCCGAAGAGGATGAGACCAGCAGAACCTCAATGCTGGCAACCCCAGGGATTCCCGGAGCAACAGCGCCGCGAACGGCGCCAGGGATGGCGCCGGACAACCCCCGCCCACTCGCGACAGCCAGGCCCGGTCCTAGCTCCCCTGCCACACCAGTTAGGCCCAGCGCCGCCCGCGTCGGAACCAACTCCAGCGCCGCCGAGCACAGACAGCCCTGGAGTCGCGCACACGCAAGGCCAGGGCGGCACCCAGGGTCCACGGTGCCAGGCCCAGAAATCGTGGGCCTCGACACTGGGGGAGCCTGCATCTCCGAGGAGGTGACTGCAGAGGCGGTGTCACCGTCACGGCCCTGGAGGGACCAAGACGTTCCCCCGACACTGCAAGAGAAGCTTCCTCTTCAGCAAGAGAAGAGGAGGAAGCTTCCTCCTCTGCGGACCGTATAGGCTCGGGAGGGGACCCGGGGGAAGGGCCTAGAGACCTTACCTGGGAATCCCTGGAGTGACGCCGTCCCCCCAAGGTCGGCGGGCCTTTGCCGAGCTTGAACGCGCGGACTTCGAGGACACGACGGTCCATGGAGAAACAAGCGTCGCACACGTCCATGTCGTGGTTGGGTCCCAGGCAATGGAGACAGACATAATGCCGGTCCGAGACGGAAAAATGCCGGCCACAGGAGCACCGACGCATAGGGGCACGGCCCGCCTTCGACTTGCTCCCGAACCGGACATGATGCAAACTAAACAAGGAAAAACAAGTAACAAAGCACTCGGCGCCGCAGTACAGAAATAAAAGGAACGGTCTTACCGGTATACGGCGTCGAGAGGAAGGTCTGTGAAACACGAGGAGTCTTCAGTTGTGGAAAAAACCTAGACACTATATGCTACCATGCAGCAGGTGCAGCCTCGTTGGCGGGAGAAACAGAACTGAGATGGAGGAGGTCTCTGGTACCTAACGGCCGCCTCGTGCATGACGCGGCACGTCAGCCCCGAGCGGCACCATTGGAGCCGACTCAAAAAAACCCCCATAGCGGGTGCGCCCGCTTAACCCCAAGCAGTAATGAATGGTGAAGATTGACAAGGGAAGATCTGCTTAGACCGTGCCCTGAAGAGTCCCCCCTGTGAGGGGACCGGGACTGTGAGAGTCCTGAAGGATGGTCCCTGGCCTCCAAAGAGGAGAACCCTCTCGAGGAGAGAGAGGGGGAAGGATGAGGGTCTGCACTATGGCTCCTCTGCAAACCCGAGTGGGTCCCAGAGAGAGGCTGCCGCACCAAACTCAGGCTCCTTGACCCCTTGGACTCTGAAAGAGTCCTCCACCTCGAAAACACCAGCCTAGGCAGCTGGCAACTCTGAGTAGTCCCCGAAGAGACCACCCAGGGTGCAGCACCATCCCCTTCTGTGGGTGTTCCGGTTGGCCCTAAAGTTGGGCAGTCCAGGCACACTACAGGAGGGGGTACCCCAACTGAGGGGGCAGAAGATCCCCCAACTCCAGGCTGCATAGCAACTGCCACCTGGAACGCTGCCTGCTAGTTAGTGCCACTGACCCCAGAATCAGGAAACACTGCCCGCTCCCCAGAGGGAGGCTGAGTGTGGGCCGTTGAAGTGGCCACTGAGGGGTCAGTAGACTCTGAGGACTCTGGAAGCCAGTCTGGATCAGATCCGGAATCCCCCTCCGAAGAGGTGGAGACCAAGGTCCAATGCCAGACCACCCGTCGACCCCTGCCCCTTCTTGGACTGTGAGAAGCGCCAATCTGAGCGCTGGCACCACGGCTGGCGCCAACCCCCTCCTAGGTGCCACGAACAGTGGCTGAGGCAGAGACAGCACCAACCATGTCGCCTAAGCCAGAACTGGTGCCAGTCACAGCGCTGTCCCCTCCCAGTACGCTGCGAATGGCACCAGAGTCAGAGATAGTGCCAAGCCCCTCAAGAGTCTCACTGTCGCTGTATGAGGTATATATCCTTTTCCCAGGCAACTTTATTATGAGCAATCAAATAACTCTCGAGTGCCTGTAAGGCCTGGTATAACTGGAAAATAAGATGTGTGATATGATCCTCTTCCATCAAAGTATGTTCCATCTAATACACCGCTGTGGGCATCTCCTGCTGGTTGTGCTCTGAATGTAGGGATCAACATAAATAATCCCGAGTCTGTAAGTAGAGATACAAGTGCAACTCTGGTGAGTGTTAAATAGCTACCAACTCTGCGAAGGCGTGAGGGGTGGAGCCCTGCAGCAGCTGAAACCAATACGCCCGGCCTAATCGTGACCAGCGTTGAAAACTATGGTCCAGATAGGAAGGCAAGAAATCTGCCGTACCGACAATGGAGAGACATGAAAATGACGTACCTACCGTAATTCTTGATCTTCTTGGACGAGTCTCCACCACTCATTCACACTAGTGGGATTAGCGCCGGAGGCACTAGGACCCATCGAGAGCAAACTTTTTGCTGGAGGGTCGGCGCGAGAGATGGCGCTGCGAGGAACGGCGCCGCAAGCAGCGGCTCGAGCGGCAATCACTATGTCGCGACGACCCTCCAACCGCCTCAGTACCTTTTTTACCAAGGAGGTGCAGCGCAACTAACGTAAAGAGTAAATCTAACCTTAAAAAACGGACATAAGACAGTCCGTACGACCTGTGTAAGAAGGGTCAGCAAAGAAGTCTTCATGGCCTAAAGATTTGAGGGAGTGAAGACCAACACAGCGGTGAGCTCGGGGGATGGAGGGTAGGCGTGTGAATGGTGGTGGAGACTCATCCAAGAAGATCAAGAATTACGTGAGGTACGTAATTTTCATATCTTCCTGGACATAAGTCTCCACCACTCATTCACACTAGTGGAGAGTACCAAGCTGATAATCCCCCAAAAGGCAGCAGGAGAGCCAGAGCTCACGCAACTAAGATAGAAGTCCATTAAGGATAGTTCTGCCGAATACGGAATGCCGCCTGGCATGAACATCCAGTGCATAATGCTTAATGAAGGTATGCACTGAGCTCCAGGTGGCGGCGTTGCAGATATCTGCAATTGGAACATTGCGAATTTCCGCTAGGGATGCCGCGACCGCCCTAGTAGAGTGAGCGTACACTCTACCTTCTAATTTAACTTGAGCCATGGAATAGCAATGTCGAAGGCATGCCACTAACCATGATGAGATGCATCTGATAGCGACAGGTTGACCCAGCCGGGTGTCGCTGAAAGAAACAAACAGTTGCTGAGTCTTATGAAATTCTTGGTTCTATCTAAATAGAACCTAGAAGGCTCTCTTAACATCCAAGGAATGAAGAGATCGTCCCTTCATTTTGGAAATTAGCGAAGTAAGAGGAAGTACCAGAGGTTGGTTTAGATGGAATTCGACACAACCTTGGGAAGAAATTTTAGGATGAGTACGGAGAAATACCTTGTTCTTTATGGAATACAGTATAATGGAGGGTCCAGAATCAGGGCATGTATCTCAGAGACCCTGTGGGCTGAGGTAATGGCCACCAGGAAGGCAGTCTTCCAGGTAAGAAATTTTAGCTCACAGGTAGCTAGGCGTTGAAAGGCTTCCGAGTGAGCATGTCCAGCACCAGGTTAATGTCCCAGGCTGCAACTGGACGCTTAACAGGGGTCTGGTATGAAGAATCCCTTAAGAAATCTCTTCACCATAGGTAACTGAGCCAGAGTCAAGGAAGAAACCGCTCATGGAACGCTGAGATGGCACTAAGGTGAACTTTAACTGTGGAGTACTGAGACCTGAGTTTGATAGGTCCAAAAGATACTCCAGAACCTTGTCAGGAGGACAGGAAAAGGGATTCCAAGAGGACTTTGCACACCAGAGAGAAAACGTTTCCATTTGGAAGCGTGCGTTTCCGGGTGGCTGGCTTCGAGCAGCCAGAAGGAAGTCTGAGACTCTCAGAGACATTGAACCGATTCACTTCTACCTCTTCAGGAGCCAACATGTAGGTGAAGTGATTTCAGGTTAGGATGGACCAACGAACCCTGAGTCAAAAGATTGATTTGCAAGGGAAGTGGTCTCGGAGAGGCTGCCAACATACTGTTGAGTAGAGGAAACCATAGTTGCCGAGGCCAGGAGGGAGCAATGAGAATCATTTTGGTCCCCTGAGACTCGAACTTGAGGAGTACTCTCTGGATTAGAGGAAGCGGTGGAAAGGCGTAAAGAAAGCGTTTTGTCCACCGCAGCCTGAACGCATCCTGACAGAAAATGCCAGGCCCTGGATTTCTGGAGCAGAAGAGAGGCAGTTTTGCGTTGAGTGGGGATGCAAAAAGGTCCAGGTCTGGAGTCCCCCACTCTTTGAACAGGGACCGAGCTACGGCTGGATCGAGAGACCACTCGTGAGGGTCTGCCTCCGTTCTGCTGAGGTGATCTGCTAGGTCGTTTTGTATACCTGGCAGATAAACCGCTTGAATCAGAGACTTGTGCTCCAAGCACCACTCCCACACCCTCATTGCTTCCCTGCAAGGGGATAGAATGAGCACCGCTTGCTTGTTGATGTAATACATCACAGCTTTGTTGTCCGCTTGAAGGAGAATGTTCTTGTGACAAAGGATATCCTTCAGAGCTCGGATCGCATAGAGGACCGCTCTCATCTCCAGGACATTTATGTGGAGATGAGTTTCGAACTGAGTCCACACACCTTGAGTGTGGAGGGAGTGACAGTGAGCTCCCCATCCCATTAGCGATGCTTCTGTGGTGATGGAGATCTGATGATCCGGGGGAGCAAAGGGGAACCCTTCCAGGAGATTGCTCTCTTGAGACCACCAGGTGAGAGACCTTTGAAGGGGCTCTGTCACCTTGATGGGATAAGACTGGGGGTGAGAGGTCGGAGACCACTGAGTGGAGAGCATCCATTGGGTGGTTCTCATGTGCAACCGGCCAGGGGTACAGTGAACACCGAGGACTATGAGACCCAACATGCGCTGCATCGAGAGAGCTTGTAACCCATTGGTTCTCCCAATGTAACGGGCCATCCGAAGGATATCGAGTCTTCTGTCCTCTGGAAGGAAAGCCTTCGTGGAAGAGGTGTCTAGAAGCGTCCTATGAAAAGGAGCCTCTGGGAGGGCTGCAGTTGTGATTTTTTCAAATTCAGCAGAACTCCCATGGACGTAGAAGAGCGAGAAGTCGTTTGCACGGCTTCCAAAGTCCCTTGGCTGGAAGGGCTTGCTAGAAGCCAATCGTCCAGGTAGGGAAACACTCGGAGTCCGATCTTCCTGAGATGCACTAGAGAACTGCACAACACTTTGTAAAACTCGCGCGAGGATAGCCCAAAGGACAGGACTCTGAACTGATAATGCTGACCCAAAGCTACAAACCTGAGGAACTTCGTGGGTTGGGTGGATGGGGATATGCTGGTAGCGTCCTGCATATCCAGGAGGCCAGCCAGTCGTGCTGATGCAGCAAGGGTAACAGGGTACCTAGGAAATCATTTTGAATTTCTCCTGGGGAGAAATTTGTTTAACTTCTGAGGTCTAGAATGGGGCATTCCCCAGATTTCTTTGGAACCAGAAAGTAATGGGAGTAGAACCCTGTGTTGCATGAGATCGCGGAGGCACCAGTTCTATTGCCCTGTTGTTTAGAAGGCCCTGATCTCGGCGGTGAAGAGGTCTGACGAGAGACCGAACAACCTGGGTTGTCGCCTGGGAGGACAATTCGGGGTTTCAAGAAATTGAGAGAATAACCCTCGCGAATTATCCGAAGGACCCATTTGTCGAGTTATGGACTTCCACTGGTTGTAGAAGTACATCAGACGACCTCTCCACGGGAGAGAAGTTCCACCTCGGGCAATGTGGATGGAACTTGAGCCAGCAATTCATAAGGTGGCGCTGGGGGCTTTAGGCCCCTCCGCTTTCTGCTGCGTCTTCTTTTGAGGTTGGGCAGGTTGGCTTTTATGGAAGCTTCCTCTACCTCTGCCTCGAAAGGACTGACGACTATGAAACTGACGTCTGTTCACATGCCCCCGAGAGGGGGTAGGTGGAGGTCTGGCCAACTTAATGGCCGATCTAGTCTTCTGAGTGGCCTCTAAGGCTTGCTCCACCTGAGGGCCAAAAAGATAGGAGCCATCAAAAGGCAGCACCATTACCTACTGCTGAGCATCATTCGTGAAGCCAGAAGTACGCAGCCAGGAATGGCGCCGAGTACAAATACCTGCGGCTGCTGAGCGAGAAGCAGTGTCGAAAGTGTCCATGGCGGCTTTGACCTGTTGGTTATTGGACTCAATACCTCTAATAACGGTCAGAAGAAGCTCTGACTTGGAGTCCGAATCTGGAAGAGCTTCAACCATTCTTTTCATAGAGTGCCACAGGATATACTCATACTGAGAAAAATAGCCTTGATAACTGGCATACCGCATACTTAGAGTGGAGGCAGCAAAGACTCTCTTTACCTAATGTATCAATCTTACGAGACTCTTTGTTAATAGGTCGAGCTGTAGTAGTTTGAGGAAGAACGACCTTGTCATTCTCTGCCAGGACTACAATAGGATCCATAAAGGCTTGGGATGCCAAAATGGGAACGATCCTTGGGAGCTGAATACTTTATCAATGGATTTCGCCACTGGGGAATAAGAGCAGGATTATTCCAAACCATTTGAGACAGCGCCTCGAAGGAAGGCTGATCGGAGGAGTCAAATCCGTAGGGATCTCGAAGCATGAAGATACTGAGTCTTAATATCTTCCCAGGATCGATGTCTGTAGTCTGGAGAGAAAAGTGGATCTCAGGTTCTTCAACAGAGACTTAAAGGACAGGTCCTCGACCACAGGCTCTGTAGCAAAGAAAGATCCTGTTTCTCCACTTCATCACACAGCAAGGTCTGTGTTAGGCTCAACATCATCTCCTGATGGTCCAGGAAGGACTGTTTGGACAGGAAAGGAGTGAAATTAGGAGAGGAGGAAATAGCAGAGAAACAAGGAGAGTCCCCAAGGGCCCCAGCGCCAAGAGGGTTGAAAACGGCACAGCGGAGAGAGGCACTGGCGCTGAAGAGGCACGGCACCACAAGCGGCACATAGCGCCCAGCGATGCCGCGAGAAACTCTGATGCCGCCCGACCAACAGGCGCTAGCAGTGCCGCCAGACCGCCAGCGCGCGCGAAGCGCACATGAAGACCACCCGGCACCGCCGGACGGCACCGCAGGTCCAGCGGCACCGAAACGGCGCCGACAAGCCAACAGATCCTGTGGAAGGTGCTGGGAACGCCCAAGGAACCTGGAAAGCTAGAGAAGGAAAAAAAACAGGAGATAAGGGCATCGGTGTGGCCCCCCTGCACCGCAGCCATGTGAGGGAGGGAAACACCTAAGCACGGAGTCGCTGGCACCGAAGAAGGCACTGCACGACCAGGAAGGTCCAACCGCCCTACCTGATCGCCGGAGGAGCCCGAGGGCTCCGTGGCAACCGAGCCAGGCAGAAGAACCAACCTCCGAGCCCATCGCTCCATAAGAGCGGCCCACTGATGAAACTGCTCATCTGGAGCCCTACCTATAGGCGGGGAGGGGCTCCGATGTCGAGGACGACGGTCACCGGAAGTTGGCGACTCCGAAGAAGGAGACCGGCAACTAGCTACGATAACCGATCGTCGACGCGCAGACATACCAGAGGGCGACCTCGAGTGATGCCTTCTCTTTTTTGACCTGTGGGCCGAAGAAGAGCTCGAGGCCGAACGGTGCCGAGAATGCGACCGTTTATTTTTATGCCGACGGGGGGACCGCCCATCCCCCCGGGCATCGGACTGACCGTTGTCGGAACCCCGCTGAGGAGAAGGAGGCTGACCGGACCCAGCCCGGCTGACTGAACAGCTTTCATACGAAGTCTCCCTACCGTCACCTGACCTGCTCATGGTCGACTCCGTCCAGTAGGCCGAGACTTCTTCAAGTAAGTTAAATTTAAAATATTAGAAAAATTTAACGAAAATAGAATAAAATTAAGCGATACAACTATCGTGATAATGTTACAAAAAAAAAATAAACTGAAAACTATGCGCTAATTTGAAGTCTGACTCCCGACAGGCGAGCGACGTTGTCACTGAAGCGCACTCGACGGCGGGAAAAAAGGAACTGAGGCGGTTGGAGGGTCGTCGCGACATAGTGATTGCCGCTCGAGCCACTGCTCTCAGCGCCGTTCCTCGCGGCGCCATCTCTCGCGCCGACCCTCCAGCAAAAAGTTTGCTCCCGATGGGTCTTAGTGCCTCCGGCGCTAATCCCACTAGTGTGAATGAGTGGTGGAGACTTATGTCCAGGAAGATCACCATAAATAAAAGGTTTTAATTCTTTATTTTTTTTGCATTGTTTTGAACCAGATTTGACAAGGCTTATCAGAGTATGGATTGTCTGTCTGTGAATGACCACGAAGTGGTGCTGTTGTCACTAAGAATTTTTCAGGATGGGCAATATTTCCCTCAAGCAGTTTAAGGGTACTGTTTAAGTTAAGGGGATATCTGGATTGGGAGGGAACCAGACCAAAAGGGGGGGGGGCGCATGATTAGGAAGCATAAACACATATGGAAAAAAAAAAGTTAAAAAGAGCCAAGAAGGTATGAAGTGGGGTTAAGGCAATTGTTCTCCTAGGGGAAAAAAAACGACAGCTGGCGAAAGCAAGGTGTTAAGTATTAGGCTTAAGAGCAATGGGGTTCAAATCACTGGACAGTTCCATGGGCTTGCAAGGGTGTGGCTACTGTTATGTTTACTGCTAAAAGAAGTAGCTATTTCTTTTGAAAAAGACAGATATGGGATATACAATGGCCAGACTCAGAATATGCTATTTATCACCATGAGTGAGGGGGTGGACCATAACTCATGGGTGGCAGAGCCACGAGTGAATTATCAAAGTCCCGCCCCCTAATAGTCATACTCTAAGTGAGGCTATTGTTATTTTTTAAATTGTAAAGCTTTCAGATTAGTTCTTTTAATGAAGAATAAACTGTTTCTGTTTGATTTCACTACTCTGCTTTGAGTGCAGCAGAGGTCATTGTGATGTCATCAGGCATTGATCAAGCTGCTCTCTTCCATTGGTTAAGCATTCCTTTGTGATCAATCTCAAGTGATGATAAATAAAGGAATAATGCATGACAGGGTGTGTGTCGTATTGGGCCAACGCCATGCCTGGGGTTGGGCACTTGGCCAGGCTCGAGTGTGTCCAATGCCCCAGGCGTGTCGCTATCCCAGCCGACACACACCCTGGAGTGCATTATTCCTATTATACAATGGTTTGTTATATATAAAATAAAAAATAATTTTTAAGAATGTTTTTGTTAGTGTGGAAAAATATTTTTGTTTCTTAAGCGGAGATGCAAAATAAAGATATCAAGCTCAATGATGTCATCTACATTGGTTCACAGTGCTGAGACTAGACCTGTGGTGTTATGCTGGGATAACGCCACGGATCCAGCCCCAAACTGACCAATCACAGTCCAAGATTCTTTCTTGCCATTGAATAATATAGAATAAAGTATGGGGTGGTGTGTATAACAAGAAGTTTACACATACCCGAGGTGTTAGATGCTACATAAACTCCGAGAACAAAATTCCAGGGGCTTGTGAAAGCATATAACACAAAAGGTGCGTAAACTTTGAGTTTAAACACCATTCCAGGCTGGCCTGGTAGCGCTGAGGGTTGAGGCGCTAGACGCCACACCTTGCGCCATGCCAGTGACCCGGGTTCAGGAACAGACTCGGGACGCCAGGGGCAGACAGGGGAGAGGAAGGATTGAGCATCCCACGACTGCTCTCCTTTCTCTGGGTTGGGTGAGGGAATTGTATTGCACCGTGGCAGCCCCTAGTGGAGGCTGGAAGCACCACAGATGCATACACAGTCGGGAGGAGCGCGGTGGGCGTCGGCAGTTGGTGCGATGCCATCGCACATCTGGCTCCTCAAGGAGCAAAAAATTGGTGGAAAATGGTGGTGGGGCAACCTCAGCGGCTGATGGCCGCCCCCTGCACCCCTAGACAAGGAGAGGCGTCTTCGCCGGGTCCGTGCCGCAGGTAAGTAGAGGGGGGGTCCTGCCCATTGGCTGGCCCATGTAGATGGGGCGTATAAATTTGCACGCCAGACCCAGTCCAGGGGTGCGGGTGCCAGGGCCGGGGGTCATGGGTGTCCGCTCCGAACAAGGAGAAAATAGTGACATGTTAAAAAAAAAACAAAAAAAAAAACACCACCTCCATATTTTATTTTATATAATTGCTGGGTCTTCCTTTTTCACCACAGCAATTTTATAAAATAAAAAGACGTTCCTGTGCAGCCACGGTCAGGTCAGAGAGTGCGAGATGCAGTTGCCTTTATTTATTTATTTAAAAGGTTTTTTTTATTCATTCTTTCGATCAGTTACTGTTAAATTTAGTTTTTTATTTCTTGGCACTTGATTTTGTTTTTCACAGTCACTTACTGCCGAGTTCAAGTAGTGGTTCAGTCTCTGGGGAAGACAAGGCGGATAGCAGTCGGAAAGGAAGAGCTGTGGTGGGCATATGCACAGAGCGAGCGAAATCGGGCGCATGTTTGCGGTTATAGACACTCTTTTATAATGGCAAATTATGCCTTTGTTTCCCCTAAGGGAAAAAGGAAGACCCAGTTATTATATGGTGATAACCCACCTCTAGTGATAATAAACAATTTATCATCACTCCAGGTCCCACTGCCATGTAAATATTTACTTTATCTGTAAATGTTCGTCTCACCTCTGTTTAAAAAAAATATTTAGTTTCTCATTGAAATATGTTGGGCTCCCAAGTAGCTGGCAGTTTCTGACATCACAATACCATCATTCTATTGAATTCTTTTTTTACCTGCAGTGTGAAAAGCAAAGGTGAATACCCACTTTTTTACTGCACAAATATTTTATTATAAAAGTAGAAAGTAATTACAATCCTAACATATCAAAATACAATAATCAGTTGTCTATTTATTAGAAGTAAACACCTGCTCTTTAAAGTAGAAACCTGAAGCCAGAGTTCCATCAACGGAAACTGTAGAGAAAAGTACAACAAATTTAACAAATACGCCAATATTTGTTATGAATGGACAATTTTCAGCCTGGGGTCAAACTGGCTGAAGTCAGAGGAATAAAAACTAACCTGGCAGAAGATATAGGAGAAAATGTGAGTGAAGTCGATCAATAATACATTTAAAGTTTTTAAAACAACCCCAAATGAGCCAGTTTCCATGGCACCTGTTCGTAAGGCACTCTTTTCATTTCAATAATGGTTTTCTTCCCAGAGCCTGCTGGTCCCCACTCTGCCCCACCAGACAACCACTTCCCCCCTCCATAGGGACACACATACTGCAGGCTACTGGGGCAGCAGTGCGGGGCCAGAGGACAACCTGGGTGTCATCAAATGAAAATGACGTACCTACTGCAATTGATGATCTTTCTGTGTATCTTCACCATTTATCACTAGTGGGTTATAGCGGTGGAGCTAGGACCCCATGGGAGACTTTTTTTTTCTTCTATGGGCAGAGTCGATGCAGGGCCGGCACCGCCCTCGAAGCCGACCTTCCACGTGGCAGTCGCAGGTTGGCCGTTATCTGTCGTCGACTCCGCCCCAGCCCCAGTTCTGAAATGCCGGAGAGTGTAAGGAAAGGATGGTGGGATGAGGCAAGAGAGCCTAAGGGATAGACAAAAGGAAAGGAATAATGAACTAAAAGGAGAAATAAATGACAGAGGAGACAGAAGAGAGAGAGACCAGAATAGAAAATTGGAGAAGGAAGAAGGCCCCAATCTCTGGAAGGAGAAGCAGAAAGGATAGGTAAGGGAGAGATGGTGGGGGGGAGAGAAGCACAACCCCAGGAGCGGTTCTGCAAGTTAGGATTTTAGCAAAACAGTAGACCAACACTGGGCTATCAGAGTTCAGTTGATAGAAGGCAAGGCCTGAATTTTAAGCAGCATGGGTCTGGAAGACCAACCTTAAAAGGGGTGCAGGCTGTGGGTGTCTCGAACTCTTCCTCCTCCCTCCCAAAAGTGGAAAAATTAAACTACCATGAGGGTATTGAAGAAAACTGAACTCAAAATTGAGCTCATAAATCAAACGTAAAGGGGGGGGCACCCCCAGCAATCCACTCACTCCCCAGAGTTGAGGGAGAAGAAGAAGAGAAGAGAGAGAGCCCCCCACCCACATACTCCAATAATACCTGCAAGGGAATTTATTCCTGTGTGTATCTACAGTCCTCTTCTGCCTAACCGAGGGAGGAGGAGAGTGAGAGAATAACAGAAGACACATGGCGGCGTGAGAGTCAGAGACTGAGGCCCTAGGGGAAGGAGGTGGGATTTAGTGATGAATGGTGAAGAACACAGAAAGATCAACAATTACGGTAGGCACGCGAATTTTCATATCTTATCTGTGCCAGTCTTCACCATTCATCACTAGTGGGTGAGTACCGAGCCCCCCCCCCCACGAAGGGAGCCCTGAGTTACAACAAGGGACTAGGTCCCTTGGCCTCCAGTGGGTGAGACACCGGAGGAGAGAACCCTTATAGGCCTTGGGAGGCCTGAGACTGGTCTGGGTGAGACAGGGAGCCCCCAGTGGGGGAAAGAAGATGCCCCGAAAGCCGCCGTCTCACCCTTCGGAGAAAAGATGGGTTCTCCGCTATGCAGAGTAAATCACCCTGCGCTGAGCCAGGGTGATAACCAGGATAAGCGAAGCCATGCCGTCTGCCTAAGACAGATCGCTGTCCCTACCACTCTGGATGCCACCTCATTGGCATCATAAGAAGCCCTTTCTTGGTGCCTTGCTAGCTCCAGGCCCTACGCAGAGAGTGCAATGGCTTGCCTGGTTTCCTCCGTATCAGGCACTGAGGCTAGGATCTGTCCTAGCCTGGACCACAAGAACCTACTGCAAAGTGGGCCTGATGTGCTGCAATAGACAGGGAGATCCATGCTGAGTAGAACACTCTTCTCCCCCAGAAATCGAAGTCTGCAGAGTTCGAGTCGGGGGGGGCGGTCACTGTAAGGGGCACAAGGCCCAGGGGGATGTCCAGGGAGGTCAAACCAGAAGAGGGATGAGACAGAGATCCTGGAGATCCAGGGGGAGTGCAATACAGCTGGCGAAGGTCCCCTGGGGCTGGAACGATGGAGAAGGGACGTAGCCAGTGTGAATGTGATGCTTCCAGAAAAGGTATAGGCCAGGCAGGAGCTACCAGGTGAGCCGCACTGTACTCACCTAGAAAGGCACGCATCACATGCTCAGGATTGCTAACTGGGACTGAGATAAGATGGAGCTCGTCCAACATCCTCACGAGGAAGCGCTGACAAGAGGAGAGATCAGATGCTGGAGAGATATGGACAGATGGTTCCAATCCCTCCATGGAGGAGGAAGAAGATGAAGATAAGCTCCTAGGTTCAGGGTCTGGGAGCATGGTGGAACACCTGCTGGTCCAGGGCATGGAGGTAGGTGGGGAAATGTGCAGCAGAACCTCTGAACTGCTCCCAGGTGAGAGGTCCCCTAGGACCAGGAATACCTGGGATAGCCAGGGATGGAGACATAGGCTCAGGGGCAAGCTCCTGGCAACAGGAAAATAGTCTCTGTCAGGGCAGGGGAGCCAACAGGAAACCCTTCGCAGGGAGGGGGATCCGAAGGCTGCCACAGCTAACAGCCGTTCAACCGGGTCAGAACAGTTAGAGCTGTGCCCAAAGAAAGAAATCCCTCTGTGAGGTAACTGGGACCATGAGAGTCCAGAAGGACAGCCCCTGATTTCAGAAGTTAAAGTCCCTCTCGAGGACTCATCCAGGGAAGGGTGAAGGTCTGTGCTGCGACTTCTCCTAGAACCCGGCTGGGCTCCCGTGAGGGCGCGCTGCGCCACACCCCTACCCCTCAACCCTTCAAAATCAGAGAGAGACCTCATCCTCGTAGCCACCAGCCTAGGCAGCTGGCAACTCCAGGCGGCCTCCAAGGAGTCCACCCTGGGAGCAATACCCTCCCCTTGCTAGCGTGCCCCGGGCTGCCCCAAACTTGGGCTATCCAAACACACCAGAGAAGGAGGTGCCCCAGCTAGAGGAGCAGAAGTGCGAGTGGCCCCAGGTTGCACGGCTGTGGTCACAGGGACCACTGCTGGCTGGTCAGAACCACTGAACCTAGAGCCTACCAGTGACAACTGACCCCCAGAGGGAGGCTGAGTGGGGGCCGAGGTGCTGGAAATGGAGAGGTCCGAATAACCTGGGAGTCAGTCCAGATCAGACAAAGAGTCCGCCTCCGAGGAGGCAGGCTCCGAAGTCCAAAGCCAGACAACTCCCCGAGCCCCTCCAGTTCCTGGACCACGTGCCGGAGCACCCTGCAGCCTGGCACCACAAACAGTGCCAGAGCAAAGCACGACCGCACACCCAGTGCCGACACCCGCCTTGGCACTGCGGGTGGTACTGAAGTTGGGCACAGCTCTGAGCGCAGCACCGCCGACAGCCGAGCCCAGCATGGCACCGCACCCTATGCCGACTCCCATCCCTGCGCTACAGGTGGCACCGTAGTCAGGCATGGCCCCGAACGTGGCGCTGCGAGTGGTGCTGGAGCCAAGGCTGGCACCAACCCCATCCCCAGCACTGAAGCCAGGGTCAACACCGGCTCCAGCTCTGGCGCCACACACAGTGCCAGAACCAGGATCAGAAAACCCCAATGCACCATCCCCGGTGCTGCTGAAACCCGGCGCCGAACAACATAAGCGGCAGGCGGCACCACGAGAAGGCTCCGGCGCCACCGCACTCTCTTCAACCCTGACGCCAACAGCACCGGGGCCAAGAGCGATGCCACAAGACGGCGCCGAGGACGGTGCCGGTCCAGACCCGGAGGGCCTGGAACACGACACTGAGGAAGCCTTCGCCTCCAAAAAAGTGACTGCCAAAGTGGTGCCTCCCGATTGACCCCTGAGAGGGCCAGACTGGGCCTCCTGCACCGTGGAAGAAACCCCTGCCGCGGCAAGGCTAAGAGAGGCGGGGGCTTCCTCCTCCACAGGCCGTATAGGACCAAGAGGGGACCCAGAGGAAGGGTCAAGAATCCATGCCTTGGCCCGCCGACTGTGCACTCACTCTCCGAAAGTCAGCGGCGTACATCCAACTTTCAACGTGCAGTTTTCGACAACTTGGCGGTCCATGGAAAAACAAGCATCGCAGTTGTCCATGTCGTGGTCCGGGCCGAGGCAGGAAAGGCAGAGGTCATGCTGGTCCATCACGGAATAGAGGAAGCCGCAGGAGCACCAACGCATAGGAGACCGCCCCGCTTTTGACCTTTTGCCCCACTGACGAGACAGGAAAATTACGTACCTACCGTAATTCTTGATCTTCTTGGACGAGTCTCCACCACTCATTCACACTAGTGGGATTGGCGCCGGAGGCACTAAGACCCATCGGGAGCAAACTTTTTGCTGGAGGGTCGGCGCGAGAGATGGCGCCTGAGACGGCGCCGGCAGCAGCGTACCGAGCGGTAATGACCATCTCGGCGACGACCCTCCAACCGCCTCAGTACCTTTTTTACCAAGGAGGTGCAGCGCAACTAACGTAAAGAGTAAACCCAACATTAAAAAAACGGACATAAGATAGTCCGTATGACCCGTGTAAGAAGGGTCAGCAAAGAAGTCCTCACGGCCTAAAGATTTGAGGGAGTGAAGACCAATACAGCGGTGAGCTCGGGGGATGGAGGGTGGGCGTGTGAATGAGTGGTGGAGACTCTCCAAGAAGATCAAGAATTACGGTAGTAGTAATTTTCCTATCTTCCTGGACATAAGTCTCCACCACTCATTCACACTAGTGGGAGAGTACTGTTGATAAATCCCCTGCAAGGGCGGGCAGGAGAGCCAGAGCTCACGCTGCCTAAGATAGAAGCCCATTAAGGATAGTTCTGCTGACGCGGAATGTCGCCTGGCATGAACATCCAGTGCATAGTGCTTAACAAAGTATGCACTGAGCTCCAGGTGGCGTTGCATATATCTGCAATTGGAACATTAGAATTTCCTTAGGGATGTCAAGCGACTCCCTAGTAGAGTGAGCGTACACTCTACCTTCTAATTTAACTTGAGCCATGGAATAGCAATGACGAAGGCATGCCACTAACCATGAAGAGATGCATCTAATAGCGACAGGTTGACCCAGCGGGTGTCGCCGAAAGAAACGAACAGTTGCTGAGTCTTCTGAACATCCTTGGTTCTATCTAAATAGAACAGCAAGGCTCTCTTAACATCCAAGGAATGAAGAGCTCGTTCCCCTTCATTTTGGAAATTAGCGAAGTAAGCGGGAAGTACCAGAGGTTGGTTCAGATGGAATTCTGACACAACCTTGGGAAGAAATTTAGGATGAGTACGGAGAACTACCTTGTCCTTATGGAATACAGTATACGGAGGGTCCGTAACCAGGGCATGTATCTCAGAGACCCTGCGGGCTGAGGTAATGGCCACCAGGAAGGCAGTCTTCCAGGTAAGAAATTTTAGCTCACAGGTAGCTAAGGGTTCGAAAGGCTTCCGAGTGAGCATGTCCAGCACCAGGTTAATGTCCCAGGCTGCAACTGGACGCTTAATAGGGGGTCTGGTATGGAGAATCCCTTAAGAAATCTCTTCACTATAGGTAACTGAGCCAGAGTTATGAAGAAACCGCTCATGGAACGCTGAGATGGCACTAAGGTGAACTTTAACTGTGGAGTACTGAAGACCTAAGTTTGATAGGTCCAAAAGATACTCCAGAACCTTGCCAGGAGGACAGAAAAGGATTCCAAGAGGATTTTGACACCAGAGAGAAAACGCTTCCATTTGGAAGCGTGACGCTGGTGGCTGGCTTCCCGAGCAGCCAGAAGGATGTCTGAGACTCTACGAGACGTTGAACCGATTCACTTCTATCTCTTCAGGAGCCAAGCATGAAGGTGAAGTGATTTCAGGTTGGGATGGACCAACGAACCCTGAGTCAAAAGACTGATTTGCAAAGGAAGTGGTCTCGGAGGCTGCCAACATACTGTTGAGTAGAGGAAACCATAGTTGCCGAGGCCAGGAAGGAGCAATGAGAATCATCTTGGTCTCCTGAGACTCGAACTTAGGAGTACTCTCTGATTAGAGGAAGCGTGGAAGGCGAAGAAAGCGTTTGTCCACCGCAGCCTGAACGCATCCTGACAGAAAATGCCAGGCCCTGGATTTCTGGAGCAGAAGAGAGGCAGTTTTGCGTTGAGTGGGGATGCAAAAAGGTCCAGGTCTGGAGTCCCCCACTCTTTGAACAGGGACCGAGCTATGGCTGGATCGAGAGACCACTCGTGAGGGTCTGCCTCCGTTCTGCTGAGGTGATCTGCTAGGTCGTTTTGTATACCTGGCAGATAAACCGCTTGAATCAGAGACTTGTGCTCCAAGCACCACTCCCACACCCTCATTGCTTCCCTGCAAAGGGAGTAAGAATGAGCACCGCCTTGCTTGTTGATGTAATACATCACTGCTTTGTTGTCCGCTTGAAGGAGAATGTTCTTGTGACAAAGGACATCCTTCAGTGCTCGGATTGCATAGAGGACCGCCTCATCTCCAGGACATTTATGTGGAGATGAGTTTTAACTGAGTCCATACACCTTGAGTGTGGAGGAGAGACAGTGAGCTCCCCATCCATTAGCGATGCATCTGTGGTGATGGAGATCTGATGATCCGGGAGCAAAGGGAATCCTTCCAGGAGATTGCTCTCTTGAGACCACCAGGTGAGAGACCTCAAGGGCTCCGCCACCTTGATGGGATAAGACTGGGGTGAGAGGTCGGGGACCACTGAGTGGAGAGCATCCATTGGGTGGTTCTCATGTGCAGTCGGGCCAGAGGGACAGTGAAGACCGAGGACGCCATGAGACCCAACATGCGCTGCATCGAGAGAGCTGTAACCATTGGTTCTCCTGATGTAACGGGCCATACTGAAGGATGTCGAGTCTTCTGTCCTCTGGAAGGAAAGCCTTCGCTGAAGAGGTGTCTAGAAGCGCCCCTAAGAAAAGGAGCTCTGGGAGGGTTGCAGTTGAGATTTTTCAAATTCAGCAGAACTCCCATGGACGGAGAAGACGAGAAGTCGTTTGCACGGCTTCCAAAGTCCCTTGGCCGGAAGGGCTTGCTAGAAGCCAATCGTCCAGGTAGGGAAACACTCGGAGTCCGACTTTCCTGAGATGCGCCACGAGAACTGCACAACACTTTGTAAAAACTTGCGGCGCCGAGGATAGCCCAAAGGGCAGGACTCTGAACTGATAATGCTGACCCAAAGCTACAAACCTGAGGAATTTGCGGTGGGTCGGGTGGACGGGGATATGCTGGTAAGCATCCTGCATATCCAGAGAGGCCAGCCAGTCGTGCTGATGCAGCAAGGGTAACAGGGACCTAGGAAATCATCTTGAATTTCTCCCTGGGAGGAATTTGTTTAACTTTCTGAGGTCTAGAATGGAGCATCCCCAGATTTCTTTGGAACCAGAAAGTAATGGGAGTAGAACCCTGTGTTTCGTGAGATGCGGGGGCACCAGTTCTATTGCCCTGTTGTTCAGAAGGCCCTGGATCTCCGCGGTGAGGAGGTCTGACTGAGAGGCCGACAACCTGGGTTGTCGTCTGGGAGGACAATTCGGGGGGGTTTCCAAGAAATTGAGAGAATAACCCTCGCGAATTATCCGAAGGACCCATTTGTCCGAAGTTATGGACTTCCACTGGTTGTAGAAGTACATCAGACGACCTCCCACCGGAGGAGAAAGTTCCACCTTGGGCAGAGTGGATGGAACTTGGGCCAACGACTCATAAGGTAGCGCTGGGAGCTTTAGGTCCCTGCGCTTTCTGCTGCGCCTTCTTTTGAGGTTGGGCAGGTTGGCTTTTGCGGAAGCTTCCTGCCTCTGCCCCCGAAAGGACTGACGACTATAAAACTGACGTCTGTTCACATGCCCCGAGAGGGGCAGGCGAGGTCTGGCCAACTAATGGCCGATCTAGTCTTCTGAGTGGCCTCTAAGGCTTGCTCCACCTGAGGGCCAAAAAGAAAGGAGCCATCAAAGGCAGCGCCATCACCTGCTGCTGAGCATCATTCGTGAAGCCAGAAGTACGCAGCCAGGAATGGCGCCGAGTACAAATCCCCGCGGCTGCTGAGCGAGAAGCAGTGTCGAAAGCATCCATGGCGGCTTTGACCTGTTGGTTATTGGACTCAATACCTCTAATAACGGTCAGAAGAAGCTCTGACTTGGAATCCGAATCTGGAAGAGCTTCAACCATTCTTTTCATAGAGTGCCACAGGATATACTCATACTGAGAAAAATAGCCTTGATAACTGGCAATACGCATACTTAGAGTGGAGGCAGCAAAGACTCTCTTACCTAATGTATCAATCTTACGAGACTCTTTGTTAATAGGTCGAGCTGTAGTAGTTTGAGGAAGAACGACCTTGTCATTCTCTGCCAGGACTACAATAGATCCAAAAGGCTTGGGATGCCAAAATGGGACGATCCTTGGGAGCTGAATACTCTTATCAATAGATTTAGCCACTGAGGGAATAAGAGCAGGGTTATTCCATACCATTTGAGACAGCGTCTCGAAGGAAGGCTGAATCGGAGGAGTCAAACCGTAGGGATCTCTGAAGCATGAAGATACTGGAGTCTTAAAATCTTCCCAGGATCGATGTCTGTAGTCTGGAGAGAAAGAGTGGATCCCAGGTTCTTCAACAGAGACTTAAAGGACAGGTCCTCGACCACAGGCTCTGTAGCAAAGAAGGATCCTGTTTCTCCACTTCATCACCCAACCGAAGGTCTGGGTCAGGCTCAACATCATCTCCTGATGGTCCAGAAAGGACTGTTTGGACAGGAAAGGAGGTGAAAATTAGAGAGGAGAGAAATGGCAGAAAAACAAGGAGAGTCCCAAAGGCTGCGCGCGAGATGGCCATGAATGAAGCGGCACCGAGGAGGCGCCGCGGCACGAAGAGGCCTGGCCCGCCAGCGCCCCAGGCGGCTGCGAACGAGCGGCAGCGCGCGGCGGCCAGCCGCGGCGCCGTGCGCGCCTCGAGCGGGCGCCACGGACCCGGCGCCCAAAGCGGGCGCCCCGGGCGACGCCACGAGCAGGCGCCGCCCGATCCAGAGGCACAACCGGCACCGCGAGACCTGTGGCGCCGTAGCAGCTACCGCCATAGCTCCTGCGGCCCGGCTTATCGCCGACAAGGCCACAGATCCTGCAGAAGCGCGGAAAAGCCCGGGAACCTGGAAAGCAAGAAGGAAAAAAACCAGGAGATAAGGGCATCGGTGGGGCCCCTCGCGCAGCCATGTGAGGAAACACCCCTAGCAGTCGCTAGCACCGAAGAAGGCGCCACAGCGACTAGGAAGGTCCAACGCCCCTACCTGATCGCGGAGGAGCCGAGGGCTCCGGGTAACCGAGCCAGGCAGAAGAACCAACCTCCGAGCCCATCGCTCCATAAGAGCGGCCCACTGATGAAACTGCTCATCTGGAGCCCTACCTAAGGCGGGAGGGGCTCCGATGTCGGGGCGGCGGTGTCGGAAGTTGGCGACTCCGAAGAAGAGACCGGCAACTAGCAGCGATAACTGACCGTCGGCGCAGACATACCAGAGGGCGAACTCCGAGTGATGCCTTCTCTTTTGACCTGTGGGCCAAGAAGAGCCGAGGTCAACGGCGCCGAGAATGCGATCGCTTATTTTATGCGGCGGGACCGCCATCCCCCGGCATCGGACTGACCGTAGTCGGAACCCCGCTGAGGAGAAGGAGGCTGACCGGACCCAGCCCGGCTGACTGAACAGCTTTCATACGAAGTCTCCCTACCGTCACCTGACCTGCTCATGGTCGACTCCGTCCAGTAGGCCGAGACTTCTTCAAGTAAGTTAAATTTAAATATTAGAAAAATTTTACGAAAAATAGAATAAAACTAAGCGATACTACTATCGTGATAATGTTACAAAAAAACAAACTGAAAACTATGTGCTAGTTTGAAGTTTGACTCCCGACAGGCGGCGACGTCGTCACTGAGCGCTCTGACGGAGGAAAAAAAGAACTGAAGGCGGTTGGAGGGTCGTCGCCGAGATGGTCATTACTCGCCGAGCCGCTGCTCGCGGGCGCCGTGTCTCAAGGCACCGTCTCTCGCGCCGACCCTCCAGCAAAAAGTTTGCTCCCGATGGGTCTTAGTGCCTCCGGCGCCAATCCCACTAGTGTGAATGAGTGGTGGAGACTTATGTCCAGGAAGATATGGCCATTTGGTAAATAAAATACAAAACAGTACTCAACACCGCTTAAAGAAAAAGGAAAGATCTTACCGGCCAGAAGCGACATCGAGCAGGGCAAACAGAACCGAGGCACACAACACACAAGGCCGATGAACTTAGGCCACAAACACAGATCCAGCGGAGTCTCCACTCGAGGTCTTCACTCGATGGTGGGAGAAGAAGAACTAGGGCTGGGGTGGAGTCGATGACAGATAACGGCCAACCCACGAGTGCAATGCGGAATCGTTTGAACCTTTAGGGGCGGCGCCCAGCCTCTGCCGACCCGCCCAAAAGGAAAAAGTCTCCCACGGGGTCCTAGCTCCAGCGCTATAACCCACTAGTGATGAATAGTGAAGACTTACACAGATAAAATCTGGCTCTTTTTCCCTGTTCTCCCTTGTCTGCCGTGTACAAGGGATGCAGGTGTGTGTGTGTGTGTGTCTGCGTGTGTGTGGAGGTACGCTTGTGCTAAGGGCTCAGCCACCAGCTAGCTCCAGCGTGTCACACCCACTACACTACCACGATGATGCCACATTTTGGCAGTCTTAATACTCAATCCCCTCCACAGCCTACCCCTGTATAGCTAGAGTTTACTCCCGAGCCTGGGTCATCAGCATGGCTGTGAGTGTACTGTATAGTGCCTCAACCCTCCGCACCACTGGCCCCACACTTCTTCCATGAGGAACTCTTTTCAGAATACGAGGCATGCATGTTGCAAAGCCAGAACATCTTCCTTTCTTTTCTGCCTTCCCTGCAGATTGGCACCACCTGAAGGCCCCTCATTCTTGCACTGGGATTGGTCTGCCTCCCACTCTGAGAAGTCATGCGTGCTATGCGACATTTAGATCTCTTAAGATACAAAACAGACTGTGAAACCAACTGACCTCATCCCCCACCAGCCCTTCAAAAAGCCAGGCTCGTTTCCGAATCTGGTTGCCAGTGTTCCAAACGGTAACTCTACCCACAAACCAGCTAACTAGCCTTTTTGATACCAACTAAAAGGTTTTTCAACTAACTGTAGGGACTTTACCAAATATTTCTAACAGAATTTTACACATTTTGTTATGATCAGCCCTGGTGGATAGCTATGTGGTAATAGTGTGAAGGATACAAAATGGCATTCAGCTGGGAATTTGGTGGGCTTATGAGACAAAACTAAAAACAGAAGGTCACTTTGATGTTCACCACATTTAGGGTTACAGCAGCATCTCACGAATTCACGTTTAGAAAATTGTCCCTAAAAGGAGGACTTGACACTGATCTGTTGTTGGTACTGTACCTCCACTGAAATTCTACAGAGGTGTCCAAGGATTTGTGGGTTGGCATTTGAATTTCTCAAGGGTATAGAAAGTCCCTTTGTCTAGAGCACAAAATGGGATCACTTGGCCAATGGAATATCAACTACCTTTTGTTTAATCTCGGAGAGAAAAAAGGCAACATGAAGTCCAGACTGGAGCCTCAACTATGCAGATGACAGACTCTGCAGTCATTAGTTTTACAGAACATCTGGAATAGATATTTGGACACGTATAAGCCACAGAGGCCATTTCTCAGAATTTCAGCAGATGTTTATCTATTAGACCCAGAAAGAGCACTGTAGTTGTACAGACCCATGCATGCAAATTATCTTGTCAGCTGCATTGCCAGGAAGGATCCCAAATATCATTTTTGTTAATGGAGTTTACCTTCCAAGGGTCTTTAATAAGGAGGAGTGGTAGCATACATCTATGTCTGGAGCACTGGTGGTGTAGTGCGCAAAAGCATGCACTACAACCCATACCTACCACAAGCTCACGTTCCCTCTCATTCTGTTCTTTTTTTGAAACTTCAAGCTTATACAGACCAAAATATGAACATTCTCAGCTTGCATAAAGGGGCGACAACAAAAGCCTCACATACCATGACAGCATCATAACAGTACAAAGATACAATAATTGACGACAGTTAATGCTGTACAACTGACCAACATAAACTAACTGGCCACTGACTATTAAACTAGGCAACTGTGGGCGCTAACATCAATATTAGTGAACTATGAAAGTAGTCGAGATAATTAAAGAATAATTCTGATAAAATGAAGACACTAAACATTCAGTCCACGGATGAGAGACGAAACCACTCCGAGAACCCACCACTAGCAGACCTCAATTAATACTATTATCATAGTTCAATCAAAGAATTACCATGATATAGACATTTAATTACGCTAGGACAACCCGAATAAAAAGCAGTTGAATGAAGTACAGCAGATTAAATGAAACCAACCACTGTGAAGCGTAGCTGTGCCAAGAGAGCCCCAACTCCAAGAATGTGGTTTGATGGAGCAGAACAGATGCTGCAATATACTCCATAGCCTCTCCATTATTAACCTTCCGAATTACATAACCAGGGTGGGCGGATCCCATGTCAGCCACTTAGGGGATTGAGCTCCCAGAGGACACTCTCCTCAGAAGCCGGAGACCAGCTGGGGTCTGCAGAGACAGACTAGACAGGGACCATCTGGGCAGACTAGGTGGGCCAAGTGGTACTTTTCTGCTGACAAATTCTATGTTACTACTACTGTTTGCCCTCCAGGACACATGGCCAGCACTGCTGCCTGAGTGACTACCAGGAAAACTGCATCACAGCTGGGGGGGAGGGGCATCACTGGGTTCTGTGCTGTGCATTTGCACCTGGAGCTGCCTGTGACGTCCAGGGTACAGAAGAAACAGAACAAAGATCACAGAGCAATGCAGAATAACACCAGGGGCATTCTAAAATGAACGGGAGAATGCAGAATAAACTATTAAAAATAATAATCATTCAGTGATTTCGTTACCATCCTTTGGTTTTGGACACATATTAGCCACAAAAACAAAACTACAGCAAGTGTAACGGGACACTATTACTAGTGTGCTCTGAGGGACTCGGTACTGCCAGCATTCTTAAATCTTAAAGACCGACTACTAAAATAAAAAAAAAACGCTTAATGCAATTACATTTACAAGTATTTTCAACTTTGGTGTATTCTAAGTTCTTTTTTTTTTTGCTTTTTTGTGTTCATAGTCTACTAAACATTTCAGAAACTGCAGTATTCATTTCAATGTGACTTTCAAAGGGCAGCCAACTGTCCCCCAAAGACTTGCTGTTGATGACACTACAGTTTGATGTCACGGTCAGCACTATAAATCAAACTGTTTTGTTGATTTTAGTAAACAAAGACACTACGAGGTCAGTTAGCAACAGGCCAATTCTTTTTCTACAGATTTATCACTACCAAGATGTGTGCTAAACCCTGGAAAGGAAAACTGAAAATTAAAAAAAAATGTATCCTACAGTAAATTCTTACTATGGAAACATCATGTTTATGGAAGTACATGCTGAAGTGCAGAGATGCTTTTTAAATGACATAATTTGCATTTGTGTTTTTTTACTTGGCATCTCTTACCTTTTGATGAGTTTAATGGATTTGAAAGCCTCGTCCATGTCACCGATTGTGAGGTAAAAGCTGAAGTTGAGCATTGCTTCTCGTGTTGCTTTGTCACAATCCTCCAAGCCAATGAAGTCTCTCAGAGCCCCCTTTGCGACCATCTGGATGACTGCAAGAGGCACTGAGGCTGCCTCGCTCTGCTTCTCTTCCTCACCCGGCTACAATTATAGACACCAACATCAGATACAATACCTGAAGACAAAAGCACAGGCACATGCACGCACATAAGCACACACAACATTTGTGCACACACAGCGAAATCAGTGTGATCTAGTGGTTAGAGCACTCAACTGTGAAAGCACAAGAGTGGCAGCAAGGAGGAGGCTAGCAATTATAGGCCACTCAGTCTCTCATCAGTGGTGGGAAAATGAATGGAAGCCCTGCTGAAGGAGAGACTGATGGGAGTACCTGGAGGCAAATGGGCTGTAAGATCCCCAGCAGCATGGTCTCCTAAAGGGCAAGTCATATCAAACCAACCTCATAGAATTCTTGGACTGGGTTACTAAGGAAGTGGATCAGGGAAGGCAGTGGATCTGGCCGATCTGGACTTCAGAAAGGCCTTTGGCACTGTGCCATGCAGAAGGATAATTAGGAAACTTAGCAACCTGGGAGTTGGAGAAAAGGTGGTACACTGACAGCAAACTGGTTGAAGGATAGAAAGCAAAGGGTGGCGGCAAACGGCAGTCACATGGGGAATGGGAGAATGATCAGAGGAGTACCACAGGGATAAGTACTGGTTCCTGTCCTCTTCAATGTCTTCATAGGTGACATTGCTGAAAAACTGGAGGGAAAGGTGTGTCTTTTCGGGTGACACAAAAATCTGCAATAGGGTGAGGGTGGACACCCAGGAAGGGGTGGAGAAAATGAAAATGGATCTGGGGAAGCTTGAGGAGTAGTCTAAGGTGTAGCAACTGGTTTTCAATGCCAAAAAGTGCGGAGTCATGAACCTGGGCAAGGGAAACCCAACGGCTGTGTATAAGTTGCGGGGAAGTATTTATTTATTTATTTATTGAAGATATCGGAATTACAAACCATTGAGTCTCAGACTCATTTCCAAAGGCTCCACGTCAAGAAACAATGCATAAAACAAAATATAAACAGTACAGCAGGCTACATAGAGTGGTAAAACACAATTACATAGCTGTAATACAGCAGAATATAACAGAAATGTGGCCTATACATGTTGTTAGCTAAGCAGGTCCCTGTAACATAGGGACAAGTTATTGTCCAAGGTAAAAATGCAGGCTGGTAATATAGACTTTGTCAAAGCATATCAACATACAGGTAAAAGCTACTGACCATGCACTGTGACTTTGGCACAGGTTGGTAGGTTGCAGGTAGACTGGATATGGGCAGGCGCAGGAGCGGGAGGACAGTAGGTGGCTCCTGAGGGCCACTTTGAAAGGGCCCAGCTTGGGAAGGCTGGAGACTGATGGAGGGAAGGCGCTGAAAAAGGTAGGGGTACTGACAAGAAAAGATTGGGACCTTGGGCTAGTCATATCTGATGATCTCAAGGTGGTAGGACAGTGTGACAACACAGCAAGCAAGGCTAGCCAAATGCTGGGTTGCATAGGGAGGGGGACTTCTAGCAGGAGAAGCAAGGTAGTGTTGCTGCTATATCACTCTCCAGTGAGACCCAATCTGGAGTACTGTGTCCAGTTCTGGAGGCTGCATCTCTGCAAGGACACTGACAGGGTGCAAGCAGTCCAGAGAAGAGCTACCAAAATGTTCTGGGGTTGCACGAGAAACCATATGAGGAAAGGTTGCAGGAGCTCAACATGTACTCCCTGGAGGAGAGGAAAGGGAGAGAGGACATGACTGAGACCTATAAATACCTCACGGAGGTGAACAAGGTGTGAGAGGTAAGTTTTTTTAGTGGAGAAGTACCAAAACATGGGGGTATGCTACAAAGCTTTGGGGGGGGGGGGAGTGTTAAGAGGGATGTGAGAACAAACTTTGGCACTGAAAGGGCAGTGGACACCTGGAGCAGCCTGCCAGAAGAAGTGGGAGGAGCAAAGACAGTAGGGAGCTTCAAGCATGCATGGGATACCATGAGCATAACAGGTAGAGGAATGGGAGGGGGGGAAACACCTGTGACCAAATAGGGTCCAGGGTGTAGAAATTGGGAGGAAAAACAGGGCAGACTAGATGGGCCTACTGGTCCTTTACTGTTGACAAATTCTGTGTTTCTGTGATGAGACTGAATCTGACCACAGCTAGTGGCTCATTGTGTAACCATGAAAAAGCCACTGGGCTTCCCTTTGTTTCAGGCTTCTTTTCGAAACTGTAGATCCAATAAAGGGAAGTAAATATGTGGGTGAATGCCCAGGTGACTGCTTTGTAGATCTCTGCAAAGGGGACAGTTCTAGACACTGCCATTTAAGTGGCTACACCACAAGTCACATGAGCAGGCAGTCCTTCAAGTACAGGGTAAGAGGTAAGAGGCAAGAGCATAGCAATGCTAAAAAATAAAAATTACATACCTACTGTAATTTTTGATCTTCTTGAAGTTTTCACCACTTGTTCACACTGACGGGACTTCGCCAGAGGCGCTAGGACCTAGCGGGAGCCAAAAATCTTCAGGAGGGCCGGCGCTGAAGTAGGACTGCGCAGCTGTGGTGCCGCGACACAGGCTCAAGCCGTACAGGTTACTTCGGCATCGACCCTCCAACCACCTCAGTACCATTTTTACCAAGGAGGTGCAGAGTAAACTAACCTAGTGAAACTACCTAAGTCGGACATAAAATAGTCCAAATGACCCATATAAGAAGGGTCAACACAACAGAGTCTTCATGGCCCAGCCAACGAGGGAGTGAAGACCAAAAACAGATAAGTGAGCTCGGGGGATGGCAGGTGGGTGTGTGAATGAGTGGTGGAGACTTCGTCCAAGAAAATCAAGAATTACGGTAGGTATGTAATTTTCATATCTTCCTGGACATAAAGTCTCCACCACTCTTTCACACTGATGGGAGAGTACCGAGCTAATACAATCCCCTGAGAAGGGCGGAAGGAGAGAGAAGCTCACTCAGGACAGAAGTTCATTAAGGATCATCCTGCCAAAGGATGGATGTTGTCTGGCATTGACATCCAAAGTGTAGTGCTTCACAAAGGTGTGCACAGAGCTCCACGTAGCTGCACTGCAGATGTTTGCAATGGGCACATTCCGAATTTCTGCCAGAGATGCTGCGACTGCTCTGGTAGAATGGATGTATATACCCTGCCTTCCAGCATAACCTGCGCCATGGAATAGCAATGGCGGAGACATGCTACCAGCCAAGCCGAAATACATCTGATGGCAACAGGCTGACCCAGCCGGTCCATGCTGAGCAAGACAAACAGTTGCTTTGACTTGCGGATCTCCTTCATTCTGTCCATGTAGAACCGCAAAACTCTTTTAACATCCAGAGAATGTAGGGTACACTCCCCTTCATTTTGGAAGTTCACAAAGTAGGTCGGAAGGACCTGGGGCTGGTTCAGGTGGAACTTCAAGACTACTCTGGGGAGAAAGTTAGGGTGAGTTCTGAGAACCACCTTGTCCTTGTGAAATAATGCATAAGGAGGGTCTGTGACCAAGGAATATATTTCAGACACTCTGCGAGCAGAGGTAATGGCTATGAGGAAGGCGGCCTTCTAGCTTAGGAACTTCAACTCGCAGGTTACTAGAGGCTCAAAAAGTTTATGAGTGAGCATGTCTAGGACAAGATTAATATCCCAAGTGGCTACCGGTCTCCTGACTGGTGGCCTAGTGTGGAGGATACCCTTAAGGAACCTCTTAACCAAGGGCAATTGAGTAATTGACATAGTGTGGATAGGCTCGTGATAAGCAGAGATCATGCAGAGATGATCCTTCACCACTGAGTACTGCAGCCCTCTATTTGACAGGTCCAGCAGATACTCCAGGACTTTGTTTGGTAGGCAAGAAAAGGGGTCCAGGGAGGACTTTACGCATCAGATGGAAAACTGTTTCCACTTTGCTGTGCAAGTTTTCCTAGTGGATGGCTTGCTCGCTGCTAGGAGAATATGTGAGACTCTACGGGAGATGTTGAATCTACCCACTTCTATCTCCTCAGGAGCCAGGCGTAGAGATGAAGGCATCTCAGGCTGGGATGGACCACTGGGCCCTGGGTCAGAAGGTCTGTTTGAAGTGGTAGTTGTCTCGTCGGAACTTCTGATAATCTGTTGATCAATGGAAACCAAATCTGACTTGGCCAGAATGGGGCGATGAGGATCATTCTGCCCCCCTGTGCCTCCAGCTTGAGCAGCACACTCTGAACTAAGGGAAGAGGAGGAAATACATACAGAAAGCGTCTTGTCCACCGCAGTCTGAATGCATCCTGGCAGAAAATGCCAAGTTCTGGATTTCTGGAGCAGAATACAGGCAGTTTTGCATTGAGTGGGGACTCAAAAAGGTCCAGGTCTGGGGTGCCCCACTCTTCAAAGAGTGACTGCATGATGCTTGCATCAAGAGACCACTCATGTGGATTCACCTCCATTCTGCTGAGGTAAACTGCTAGATCATTCTGGACTCCGGGCAGGTAGACTGCTGGGATCAGAGCTTCGTGATCCAGGCACCATTCCCACACTCTCACTGCTTCCCTGCACAGAGGGTAAGACTGTGCGCCACCTTGCTTGTTGATGTTGTACATCACTGCTTTGTTGTCCATTTGAAGGAGAATTACTTTGCAACAGAGGATGTCCTTCAGGGCTCGGACAGCATACAGAACAGCGCTCATCTCCAGGACATTTATGCGTAGTTGAGACTCGCCCTGAGCCCACAGACCTTGGGTGTGGAGGTCCTAACAGTGAGCTCCCCAACCTGCTAGAGATGCATCTGTGGTGATGGTGATTTGTGTCTCCAGTGAAGCAAAGGGAAAGCCTTGAAGCAGGTTATCCTCCTGAGTCCACCAGGTGAGCGACCACTTCAGAGGTTCTGTCACCCTGATGTGAAAGGACTGTGGATGTGTGGTGGGGGACCACTGAGTACCGAGCATCCACTGAATGGTTCTTATGTGAAGATGAGCCAAAGGCACCGTGAACACTGATGATGCCATGAGGCCCAGCATACGCTGCACTGAGACAGCTCAAACAGAGTCATTCCCCTTGATGAAGTGAGCCATCTGGAGGATGTCATTTCTCCTGTCATCTGGAATGAAGGCCCTTGCTCTGGAGGTGTCCAGGAGGGCTCCTATGAAAAGGAGTTTTTGGGAGGGCTGCAGCTGTGATTTTTCCAGATTGAACAGAACTCCCGTGGATGTGAGGAATGTGGAAGCTGTGGTCACCACTTCCTGTGTCCCTTGTCTGGAGGAGCTTGCAAGAAGCCAGTCATCTAGATACAGGAATACTTGAATTCCAAGTTTCCTGAGATGCACCACAAGTACTGCAAAGCACTTTGTAAAGACTCGTGGCACCAAGGATAGCCCAAAGGGCAGTACTCTGAATTGGTAGTGCTGACTCAGGGCCACAAACTGGAGATACTTGTGGTGGCTTGGGTGCACGGGAACATGTTGGTAGGCATCCTGCTTGTCGAAGGAGGCCAACCAATCGTTTTGATGAATCAGAGGTAGATGCGTACTTGAAAAGGAATTTGTTTAACTTCCTTAGGTCTAGAATAGGGCGTATACCACCTGTTTTCTTTGGAACTAGGATGTAATGGGAGTACAAACCTGTATCCCATTGAGCCTGCGGAACTACTTCTACTGCTCTGTTGTTCAGAAGGCCTTGAATCTCGGAAGCACGGAGGTCTGAAAGAGTGACAGACAGTCTGGGCTGTTGTTTGGGTGGATGATCTGGAGGGATTTCTGAAAAATTTCGAGAGTAACCATCACAAGTTATCTTGAGAACCCATTTGTCCATTGTGACGGACTTCCACTGGTTGTAAAACTGAGTCAGACACCCCCCAACTGCCGAAGAAGAGTCCCCGATGGACAGCTGAGGTAGGACTTGGGCCAGAATCTCTGAGGGCGGCACTAAGTGTCTTTGTGCCTTGTGCCTTCTGCTGCATTTTCTTTTGCGTCTGGGGGGGCTTGATTCTTGTTGAAGCCCCCTCTGTCTTTACCACAAAAGGATGAACTGCCGGTGGTTTCTGCCCATTGAGGAGCAGCAGGGGCCAGTCTGGCCGTCTTAATGGCAGTCCTAGATTTCTGTGTGGCCTCCAGTGCCTGCTCCACCTGTGGACCAAAAAGATAAACTCCATCAAATGGCAAATTCATGACTCTTTGTTGAGCATCATTCGTAAACCCTGAAATCCGCAACCATGAGTGGCGTCAGGTGTATATCCCTGCTGCCGCTGCCCTAGAGGCAGTGTCAAAGGCATCCATAGCAGCCTTAAGTTGCTGATTACTGGACTCAGTACCTCTAGTAATGGTCTGAAGAAGCTCTGAACTAACATCAGACTCTGGAAGAGCTTCGACTGAGGTTTTCAGTGAATGCCAGAGGGTATACTCATATTGTGAGAAGTAGCCCTGGTAGCTAGCAATATGCATTCCTAGGGTAGCAGAGGTGAAGACTTGCTTCCCCAAAGTGTCAGTCTTATGGGATTCTTTATTTACTGGATGAGCCGTAGACTCCTGAAGGAATACAGCTTTGTCATTTTCTGCCAGTACCACAATGGCGTCCACAAAGGCTTGAGAGGCCAGGATTAGTCAATCCTTAGGGGAAGTGTACTTCCTATCTGTGGACTTGGCCACAGAAGGAATAAGCGACAGATTATACCACACCAGCTGTGAGAGAGTCTCGAAAGAAGGCTGTACTGGAGGAGTTAATTCCACAGTGATTTCTGGAACATGCAGATACTGAAGGCGCAGTAGTTTCCCCGGATCAACCTCTGAAGTCTGGCGAGAGAGCGGGTGTAGTTCATATTCTTCAGTAGAGATTTAAAGGACAGGTCCTTGACCAAAGGCTCTGCTGAAATAGAAGGTTTATTTTCCACTCTGAAAGACAAATCTTCATCGAAGTCGTCTCCTAATCGTAGATCAGGATCAGGCTCAATATCATCTCCTACTAGCCCAGAAGGAATAGTATATAAAGGAAAGAGAGCAGGAGGACGTGCGCCTCAAATCGGAGTCGAGAATCCCAGCACCCGAGGTAGTGCCGGTGCCGAAAACAGCACCACCAAGACTGGAGTCGAAGGCGACGCCGCGTGGATGCCCGAGGACCCCAACCCAAACCCCGGGGCACCCAAGGATGAAGATCTGAAAACATGAGTAGGAGAAGGAGTTATCTGTGGCCCCTGCACCGCAGCCATGTGAGGGGGAAAAGCACAAGAGTATGGTGTCGACGGCATTGAAGAAAGTGTCATGCGACAAGGCTGACCCAACCACCCTGCCCGCGTGTTAGAAGCTGCTAGGCCGGAAGGCCCCGGGACCGACTCAGCCGGCTTGGGAAGTCAGGACAACCGCCGAACTCACTGTTCCATAAGAGCGGCCCAATGATGAAACTGTTCACCAGAGGACCCCCACAGGGGGTGAGGAGGGACTATGGAGTTGAGGATGCTGGCCACCAGGAACAGAGGCTGCAGGTGACCCCAACAGAGTTGGTGTCCGCCTCCTGTCCCCCGTACCCGATGACCGATGTGCAGACACACCAGAGGGTGACCTCGAGTGGTACTGTTTCTTCTTCAACCGGTGGGATGAAGAAGAACTTGAGACAGAGCAGTGCTGGGTTCCTGACGAAGATCGAGAATGGGCCCGCTTCATTTTGTGCTTTCGGGAGGACCGCCCATCCTCCTGAGCACTGGACTGCCTTAGTCAGACCCCCACCATAGAGGGTGGTGGACCAGACCCAGCCCTGCAGGAAATACAGCTTTCATGTGAAGTCTCCCTAACATCATTGGCCCCATTCATGGTTGACTCTGTTGAAGGCGGGCTGAAGAGGACTTCTCTGTTCTTTTGGAAAAGAAAAGAAAACACTTTTTTTTTAAACTGAATAAATAAATACTAATATATACTAATACTAAAAATCAAATACTGAACGACTAAGCTGCTGTCATATAGACATGAAGACTTGACTTCCAGCTGGTGAGCGATGTTATCACTGAAGTGCACTCGGTGCGAAAAAAGGAACTAAGCCAGTTGGAGGGTAGATGCCAAGGTAGCCTATATGGCTCGAGCCTGTCTCACGGCACCGCACCTGCACGGCCCTACCTTGGCGCCAGTCCTACTGAAGATTTTTGGCTCCTGCTGGATCCTAGCACCTCCAGCGTAGTCCCATCAGTGTGAATGAGTGGTGGAGACTTTATGTCCAGGAAGATCAGGGAATTATACAACGGGATAGAGTCTTCTTGGCCACAGGCTGGCCTGGAGAAAAATTCCCAAAAGTGACAAATAACTGCAGGACTTTACCCCTGATGAGTTAAGTCATAGTAATGTAGAAACTGACAACCCTCTTCATTTCCAGATGATCGAGGGTCACTTCATCTTTGTTAGTTAGGGGCATAGTAAAAACTATATGCAATGCACTGGATTAACAAGAAAATCTGAAACAACATTATGCAAGAAATTTGGATGAGTCCTAAGGAACACTTTATCCTTACAAACTACTACTATTATGGCCACCAAAAATGCTGGTGTACATTAAAGAAATTTCAAGTCAATTGCCCCATGGTGGAGCAGTGGGCCCTCTGTTTGACACTCTGGTGACCCAGGTCCCTGAGCCTGGAATGACAGCAGCAAGGAAAGGCTGGGAGGGCAGGCCCACTTTTCCAGGAAACGGGTTGAATGGCACATCACTCTGGAATGACTTCTGTGGTAGGCTGTGGATGTGTGCTAGGTGAAATGGGTGATCACACACCACAGCATGCCTCTCCAAGAAAGTTGTGTGTACACATGCCCTACATTGGGGAGATGGGTGGGAGAAAAAAAGGAAAAGAGGGGACACCCAACCTAGACATGCTGAATAATGGCCTTAGTGCTTCCCTCATGCCACCTGACTCCTCAGCACAACTCTTATCTCCCTAGCCACTGTCTTCAAGACTGCAGCAACTATTCTCATCCTGATGGTCAACTATGGGAAAAGACTCCACTCCCCCCAACCTCCCAGCAGAGTTAGGTCAGGTCATGGAGTAGTGGACCTCCCCAGGGCCCTAATTTTTTTTTATTTAATTTTATTTTTATTAAAATAAATACTAATAACATACAAGGGGTACATTGAGATTAAAATAATTTCATCCAGAAGATACACATTCATACCTGCGTCAATATCAGAAAATAGGTTCTTCTTAATGAGTAAGACAGTTAGTTACTAATGGCCCTCCTGAAAGTAAGGCCTTTACAGCTAGGGTCAGGACAGGTCCCAAAAAATGAAAATTACGTACCTACCGTAATTCTTGATCTTCTCTTGTATCTTCACCATTCATTACTTACTGGGTATAAGCCAGTAGCATCACTAAACACGGGGCTTTTTTTTTTTTTTTTTTTTAAAAGCTTGCACCATCGGCGCCGCCCTCGAGAGTGATGTCATGCGCGAGGGGCGGCCGTTACTAGCGACTGACTCCTCCTCCAACTCAGTTCTGTGAGCCGGAGAGGCAAAAAGCGAAAGCATAGAAAAAGAGATAGCGAGGCAAGATAGCCAAGGGATAGCAAAGTAAGGAAGAATGAACTGAAAAAGGAATAAGCCGATGGAGAAAGGACAGAGGAGATAAGAGCATTCCTAACCTAGGGATCACAGGGCCTCCTTACCTGGGCGACTCTAGGAGGAGAGAGAGGAAGGTAATGAGGAAGAAAGAAGAAGAAGAAGAAGAGAGAGAAAGATGGGATGTTGAAGGACCAGAATGCCCAACGAGCATAGTTAGCTGAAAGCTTAAGGCTCGATTAGCAGGAAGCAAGAATCCGGTGATAGAAGCTGAAGAGAGGTTCACCAAACCCGCTAGACAGACTCAGGAGGGCATAGTCCTCGTCCTCAACATGCCATGGTCCTTGATTCCCACTTCGCTCCTGGCGAGAAAAGGCCTTTAACTGGAGGACACCCGAGTAGGAAAGGATAAATCCCAGGCAGCATGTAAGAGCTGCTCAAGGGTTTAGAAATGGAAAATCTAGGCCTTTCAGGCGGTTTATAGGTATTGAAATGGAACTCAGTTGGACTTGCCAAGGCAGGGCCAGAGGCTTGGGCTGGCAAAGATTGGTCATGGTCAGCACTGCTTCTCTGCAAAACTGTCCAGGAAGGACACTTGAAGGGAAAAACAATCATCAATATTATTATAAGAAAGAATTTTCTTTGCCTTTGTTTTTTTTTTTGGATAGAGCATAACTTGCAGGCTTAGGAGCATGACCTAAAGCCAGAGATTGCCTTACAGCAGTGGAGAGAGTTCCTCAGTTTTTCCTTTTTTTTTTTTGAAGGAAAATAATCGTACCCGTTCCTCTGCTCTGCAAGGCAAGAATAAGGGGTTTGTGATTCTTGGGCTTAACAGCTGGTAGCAGAATTGCGGATTAAAACTGTATAGACAGAGTCAGGCAAAAACCCCAGAAGTATCTCGCCAGAAGGTATGGCAAGAGATAGTTGTGCAGCCTAATCACACACCGCAATTCTAGGAAACGCCCAAGAATCTTAGAGTAAATAATTTTTCTGGATAGAAATAAGGGCCCCCTAAAAATATATATATATTTCTTTTTTTTTTTTGGAAAAATTGGAGTAATTTTTCCTCTTTTTTGTATATTTTTTTTGCAGAGAGAGGAAGGAGCGGGGAGGGGGAGAAGCCACAGGAGGAGGCCACTGAGGGGATGGTGGGTGGGGGTAAGTAATGAATGGTGAAGATACAAGAGAAGATCAGAATTACGGTGATGCGTAATTTCATATCTTCCTTGTCAATCTTCACCATTCATTACTTCCTAGGGTGAGTATAACTCCTCTCCCGGTGGGAAGAAGATAAATACCTGGGAACAAGACCCCCAGCCTCCTGTTGGTGAGAAACAGAAGGAGAAGACCCTGGCTTATTCAGAAAAGCCTAAGTGGAGAGAAGAGCTAGGAGGTGCCTCCCGAGGGCGAGGAGACGGAGAGGCCCCTGCAAAGTCTCCTAGCTCTAGAGGAGAAGAGAGGCGGCCTGGGCCAGGGGTGACAACCTAGAGGAGCAAGCCATGCCGTCTGCCTGATGCAGATCGCTGTCCCGCAAGCCTGGAAGCTACCTCATTGGCATCGAAGATGCCCTTGCTATGTCTTGCCAGCTCCAGGCCTCACGAGGAAGAGGGCAACGGCTTGTCTGGTTTGCTCGTATCAGGCATTGATGCCAACAGCTGGGACATCATCGACCACAAATGCGGTTGTAGGCAGCGTGGTGAGCCTGATGAGATGCAATACAGGCAACCCATCGAAGAAGAAGAGAACACTCTTAGCTAGCGGTCGAACTGGAGAGAGTCCGGATCAGTGGGCGGTGCGTGCATGAGCAGCGGCGCCCGGAAGGAGTGTCCAGGTAGACCAAACCAGAGGGGGTTGGGAAGGGTACCTAGAGACTCTGAGGGTGCACAATACCTACGCTGACAGTCAGCCGGGGCTGGAGAAGAAGTGGCTGGGGACTGCCAGGACCGGACAGACGCCTCCTGGAAGGGGATAGGCCAGGATGGTACCACCAAATGCTGGGCACTGAATTCACCGAGGAATTCCGCTCCCGTTCGGTATTGTCTCTCCGAACATAGGAAATCCGAAGATCCCTCACCATCCTCGAAAGGAAATGCTGATATTCCGTGAAATCAGCATCGGAGGAGAGATGAGCAGGGGGTTCCTCTCCCTCAGAGGAGGAGCGAGGATGATGGGAGCTGGAATGTCCAGAGGACTCTGCGGCAGTGGGAGAGTCGAAAGACCCGCTCATGCATGCATCTAACATATGAGGAAGGCGCGCAGAACCCTGAACTGCTCCCAGGATAACGGACCCGTGGGACCGACATGGCCTGGGAGGCGGGGTGTAGGAGGCAGAGAGATGGGAGGGGCACCTCCGAGGCAAGAGCTCTCTGCCAGGGCTCTGGAATCCGGGGAACGGAGCCCTAGCTGGAGGGGTCCCAGACAACAGACCAGGCCGCAGAACGGAACTCTGGGGAAGCGGAGCCTGGAAGAGCCCAGGGGGAGAACCTCCCCTGTGACGACGTCGGGACTGCATGGATCCAGAAGGGCAGCCCGCAAGAACGCCGCCGGAGGGCACCCTAGAGCCCTGGCGGGAGGGGCGAGGTTCGGCACTACGGCTCCTGGCCACCCCGAGGTGGCCAAAGAAGACCGAGCCAGACCCTCTGCCCCTCAACCCCTGGACTCTGAGAGCCCTCCTCCTCGACAGCAGCATCCCCTGTCTCCAGAGGGGCAACAGCACCTGGGGGTAGCTGTCACCGGCCCTCGGAGAGGAGCCTCCCCTCCGTCACCCCACGCCTGCCCCTGGGACCCGCCACCCCAGCCGGGGAGCCCTCAGGAGACGACGGAAGGGGACAGAGGAGGCCCGCTGCACCGCCTGGTACCTCTAGCCACAGGGGACCCAGACCCCAAGAGTGGGGTGCCAGGATGGGTCCACGTCTGAGTCATCGTCCTCCGAGGAGGGCGAGACCAGCTGGACCTCAATGCTGGCCACCCCAGGGGTCCCAGAGGCAACAGCGCCTGCATGGCAGCACGGTGCATGGTGGCGCCTCAGCTTCGCGCCCGGCAGAAGCCAGGCCCAACTCCCAACCCCCACGGCGCCGGCAGGACAACGGCACCGCTCCGGTGCCGGAAACCGACCCGGCGCAGCGAGGGCAAGACCAGGCCCGGCGCGCCGCCAAGCGCCGGGAGGTGAGCGGCGCCGCTGTAGCGCCGCCATGACCATCGGCACCGCAAATGGCGCCGAGACCCGACGGCACCGCCAGCAGCGCGCCATGATCACCGGCACATGAACGGCGCCGGGATCCCCAGCGCCCGAAAGGCGGCGTCAAAGATCACCGGTGCCAGGCCCAAAAGTCGAGGCCTTGACCGGAGGCCTGCACCTCCGAGGGGTGACTGTCAGGCGGTGTCAGCGTCGCGGCCCGGAGGACTCGACGCTCCCCGACACACGCAGAGGGCTCCTCCTCGGCAAGAAAAGGCGAGGAGACCCCCTCCTCCTCGGACCGTATAGGCCCGGGAGGGGACCCGGGGGAAGGGCCTAGAGACCTTACCTGAGAATCCCTTGAGCGACGTCGTACCCCGAAGGTCGGCGAGGTCTTGCCGAGCTTGAACGCGCGGACTTCGAGGACATGGCGGTCCATAGAGAAACAAGCGTCGCACAAATCCATGTCATGGTTGGGTCCCAGGCAACGAAGACAAACGTCATGCCGGTCCGAGACAGAGAAATGCGCCACAGGAGCACCCGACGCGCCAAGCGCAGCGGTCTGAGAAAACGCTAGCTCCGGAACCGGACATAACGCGAAACTAATGAGGAAAAACAGTAGGAAAACACATCCGGCTGCTTTAGAAAGAAAGGAACAGTCTTACGGTTGGCGTCGGGTGTGTGGAAAGAGTCGCTGGCCTTGGTGGCATAGCAGCTCTGTGAGCAGGTGCTGCCTCGGCGGCGGGAGAAACAGAACTGAGTTGGAGGAGGAGGAGTCGGTCGCTACTAACGGCGCCGCCACGCATGACGCCACTCGAGGGAAGAATCGCTTGGCAAGCTTTTAAAAAGCTCCGCGGATTTGTGCAAGGCCCGCTTACAATTCCAGGAAGTAATGAATGGTGAAGATTGACAAGGGAAGATCCATACTTTCCAATGTTAAACAAAATGGAGGGGGGAGTCAGGCTCTTCCAATTATAGCTCCTACAATGCTCACTGTGTCCCACTTGACCTCATGGGACAAAGGAGGCATCCCTTTCTGAAATGTAAAAGACCTAGGCCCTCCACCTGATCTCAAATCGGGATATTTTGCCTTTACATCTGGCCACCAATCATTCCAGGGAGTAGAACTCTTATCATAATATTCTGCTAATCCAGAATGGAGGGAGGTTACATGTGCCGCCACAGATGTGTAATACCATTTTTGGTGGCCAAAATGTAGGTGGGAAGGATCAAGTCGCGAGATATATGTAGGCCCTCACGGGGGACAGTTAGAAGCACCAGCTCCGGAATGAGAACTCAGGGCCTAATATTGATGGATGGTAGCGGGAGACAAGACTGGCAATAAGTGTTGGTGGGGGGGGGGGTTCAGAAGCATGAAGGAGAGGGGTGCTGGGGGGTGATAGAGCAAAAAAAAAAAAAGTAGAAATTTAACGTCCCAGAAACCCATTTGTTTAAAAGGAGGATCCTGAAGTCTTGAAAGGATTGAATGAAGATCTCATGGGGGGACCAGTCCTGTGTGAGGAGTATAAATGATTCAAACCAAACAAAAATGTTTTAAACTAGAGCAGATTCTAAGGAAGGCAACCCACAATTAGATCTGTATACCAAAGTGGCTGCCAAGTGTACCTTCAAGGATGTTTTCAAACTTAAAGACAAAAGGATAACAAATAATTCAGAACCTGAGCATCTCAGCAGAAGGTAGGGGATACAATATTTTTACTGTACCAAAGGGAAATAACAGTTATATGTAAAAACTTACAGTAACAGTAGATCTTCAAGAGAATCTCCTCTATTAGGCCACACCTTTGGAACTGGAAGTCATCAGTGTCAGGGCCATATGGAAACTTTTTGCTAGCCAGGTGCAACCCACCATGATGTGCAATGTCAACATGTATATAACATGGGCAGCCCATCACTCCTCAGTTCCTCGCCAGAGATTTGCCTTGGAGGGCCTCTAACTGTGAGGAACAGAGTTTAGATCAGTACCAGTCAACAAGGGGAGGCATGGGACTGGAAGAAATATGACACATGGAGCAAGATGTTAGGCACAGCGTGTTATAATCCTCAGGATACCTTAAAGGGGTCAGGAGGGAGAGTACAGCAAGGCCTAATGGAGAAGACTCTCTCAAAGATCTCTTATGGTAAGTTCTTACGGTTCCATGTTGCCGCAGTGACAAGAAATTTGCCGACCGTCACTACGGCAGTGGCACAACACTGTCAACTGGCATTGTGCTGTCGCTGTACGAAAGTGTGTTTTTTAAGCCCCTCGCACTTTAGATAACCAACTCTGAGTCGGAATTGGTTTGGGGGAGGGGTGAACTCCCCAGAGACTTCAGCATCGGGAAACCAGCAGACCATCACAGTGAACTGTCGATTTTGTCACTGTGATGGTCTTCACCGTGTTCCCGTCGCTGTGGGAATGGTATACCAGTTCTTACTTAACTGTTCTATCTTCGTCAAGCATCTCTCTTTCATTAGGCCACACCTCTGGAATGATTCCCAAACATTACAATGCAGCAGGGAGGATGGCACAGTCTGATATGTGATCAGGACAGGAGGCCTTGCAGTACAACACATGACGAAAACCAGCATGTGTACGAGAGACTATGTCCAGACTAATGATTAGTGAAAGTGCAAGCAATGCTTAATGTGGCTGCAACACAGATGTCAGTAGCAGGGACATTTTTGAAATAAACAACAGAAGTGGCCATATACCTTGTGGATGGAGGTCCACGGAGCGTGTGCATGCTATTGTGTGCTGCCGCTGTGGACTGTAGCCTGCGTGACCACGAACAGCACCAGGAAGTTCCTTACCATACTTCCTATAATGGAACGTAACACAATGTGCCAGACATTCGTACAAACGCTGTTTAGACACTGAAGCGCCCTCTTTCCTAGGGGCGAATTAAACAAAAAGCTAAGAAGACTTTCTGCAGTCCTTGGTGTGATCGGCATAGTATTTCAGTATGGTCATCCTGTTGGCACATCAGCAGCACTATCGCCTACAATGCTGGTAACCCGAGTTCGGGAATGAGCTCAGACCATCAGAGGCTGGTCGGGCAAGGAGCATCAAACGTTCCAGGAGACGCTCTCCTCCTCCCGACTGCGCGGGTCACCATCCTCGATGCAACACTGCCACCTGGGTGACCACATGTGGCAGTACAGTTACAGGCTCAGTGGGAGGGAGAAACGCAGGCTACAGTCCACAGCGGCAGCACACAACAGCATGCGCACGCTCCGTGGACCTCCATGCTTACTGAAGTCTCTAGGGACTGGGAGAAAACCAAGGAAAAAACTCCACTACCAACACTGACAATGGCCCCAGTGGATCGAACACGGACTGACCCAGGAATCCTCAGTAACTGCCTGACGAAAGTTTGTGCAGGTAGGAGGCAGGACCCACCTCTCCTTCCCGGCCTGTGGGGAGTCTGATACCAGTGACACATGGAAGTTGGTCACTGTGGGGAACCAGGGACAGGCAGAGCTAGGCACCTTGGGGACCCTGAGGGATAGTGGAGGCAGTGATGTCGAGAGGGCATAAACACAGAATATAAAAAATATGTATAGTATCTCAGTGTTCTGTATACAACTAAGTACGGAGCAGTGCCTCATTCTGATTGGCATGCCCCCTAAGCAAGGGTTGTTTGGACCCGAAGCACTGGGACAAGTGTGGTCAGTGACTTGGCTGTATTTTCCACTTGCTTCTGTGTTTGTTATTTTTTGTAAAAAGAGATTCCAGCCATATTGGTCCTTGGAAAACAGGAAATGATGGAAGGTTTGATACCTTTTATTGGACCAAGTGTCTTGTACAAAGATGGAATTATACATAAGCTTTCGAGGCCTCACAGGTCCCTTCTTCAGGTGAATAGCACAACTGAGCAACAAAAGCAGTATATATAGCATATATATATCAGTATATTTTTTTTAATCCCCTTCTATCTCTTTCCTACTTCATTTCCTGCTATTTTTTAATTGCTCCTCAGTAGCTGCATATACAGCTTTTGTTGCTCAGTTGTGCTATTCACCTGAAGAAGGGACCTGTGAGGCCCCAAAAGCTTATGTATAATCCCATCTTTGTACAAGACACTTGTTGGTCCAATAAAAGGTATCAAACCTTCCATCATTTCTTATTTTTTGTACTGGTGTATACTTATTAAAATTACCATCTGGAATGTAGCAACGGAACCAGACAGCCCCTATACAGAAGCAAGGTATTTGAACTTTCCACAAGGAGTGTACAATGGATTGGAGGTTGTGTTTCATGAGAGGGCTGGCTCCACTGTATTCTGTGCACCCACTTATATGTGAGTTCGCAGTTGTACCTATTAGACTCTGTCCCCATCCTGATTGGCATGCCAAGGATAATAAACAGGAAGGTGCATCATTTGGTTCAGTCTAAATTCTGATACCACCTTTGGGGGAACTTATGAATCATATGCAAAGAGATTCTGTCTTTGTGAAACATCACATAAGGAGGCTCACATATCAGAGTCTGAAACTCGAAAATCTCTTGCACACAGGTCATCACAGCTACAAATAACGTTTTCGGAAGCGTAAGCTGCAACTAGTACAGACTTGAAAGGAGCCAATGTCAATTCTCAAGAATGAAATTCATGTCTCAAAGTGGGACTGGAACGTACGGGACAACTCTAATTGGGTGACCATACAACCATCAACAGGGGCATGGAAAGCCGATATAGCGACCAAATGCACCTTCATAGAATACTGCAGAGTCAGACAGGGAAAGCAAGTATTCCAACACAGAATTCAAATGACATATAAAAGGGTCCACATTTTGGGAAGCAGACCACAAAATGAAGTGCTGCCATTTCAGGGAATAAGTATGTCTGGTAGAAGGCTTTCTAGCAGCAAGCAGGACATAAGCTACCTTAAGGAATACCCCCAAATGTGCAATGGCTATGTTTTCAGAAGCCATGCATGCAGGTACAAGGACTTCAGGTCCTGATGAATCAGGGACTCCTTGCTCTGTGACAACAGACCCCGACACAGAGGTGGAGGAACAGAATGCTCCACTGCCAGATGTTGAAGGAGTGGAACCCAAATATTTTTTTTTTTGTGTGTAATATTTTTATTAGATTTTCCAAATTGAAGTACCACGCATACAACAGTTTAACATACACAAAAATATGAAAACTAAAAAACAGTCACAGACACAAACAAACATACATACAGGTGCAAGTATAAAAGGTAAGAAAAAATTACTCACCTTAGTAATGTTGTTTCTTCTAATGGAGTCTTGCTATATTATGACATATGCAGTGAGTCCCAACCTTCGAACTGCTCCAGAGGTGAAAGAGTTAACATTCCATGCCAGGCATGGAACTTTGAGCTTGCGCTCGGTTGAAAACTCTATCTGTTGTTCTTCAAACTCAAACTGTCAGATCTTTACAAGCAAAACTCACTAAGACTCTGTGTGGAAGCTGTAAACCTACACTAGCCAAGTGGTTACTAATTATATAAACACATTTTATGGTGCCTCAACGAAGACTCAAGTTAGGAGACCCCAAAAATGACAAACACAACATAGATCAACCCGAAAAGGAGGGGTGAAAACAAGGTGGGCATCTAAAAAGTGCCAACACTGCCCTGCCCACCCACATCCCCAAAAGTAAGGTTCTGAGAGGGGCAGGCAGGGGGGGAGGTCATAATATAGCAAGACTCCATTAGAAGAAACAACACTACTAAAGGGAGTAATTTTTCTTCAAACAACATGAAGTCTTGCTATATTATGACATATGCAGACTACACAGCAGTACCTCCATGGAGGAGGACAGAACCTACTTAGGAAATAGACTCAAGCACAGTTGCAAAGAAACGGAGCATCACTCCTAGCCTGGATGTCCAGGGAGTAATGCTTGGTAAAAGTGTGAACACTGTTTCCAGGTAGCTGCTTGACATATCTCTAGGATAGGGATGTCCTGCAGCAGCCAGAGGCGCAGCTGTACCTCTGGTAGAGTGAGCCCTCAGGCCTGAGGGAGGAACTTTACCCAGTTTTCATAGCAGAATTGGATACAAGAGGCGATCCACCTGGCAATGGATCTTTTAGTGGCAGGTTTCCCTTTGCCGACCTCACCATGAGTGAGGAACAGTTGGAGGGAGTCAAACCTGTGACCCTTGGTACGATCTATGTAGTAGCTAAGGGATCTTTTGACATCTAAACTGTGCAACCTCCTCTCACCAGAGGAGGAATGGTCAGTGAAGTACACAGGGAGAGACATAGATTGATTAAGGTGGAAATCTGAGACCACCTTAGGCAAGAACTTTCTGTTAGTCCTGAGAACTCCTTATCTCTGTGAAAAAAGATAAAATCAGGCTCCACTGACAATGTTTGTAACTCACTTATGCGCCTGGCAGAAGTGATGGCTACCAAAAACACAGTTTTCCAAGTCAAGTACTTAAGCTCTGCTGAAGACAAGGGCTCAAAAGGGGGTTGCATAAGCTGGGCAATGCAAATATTAAGATCCCAGGCAGGGGCAGGATCCCTGAATGGGGGGTTGGTGTGAAGCAACCCTTTGAAAAACTTGGAGAATACAGGATGAGCTGAAAGAGAAGAGGGTTTACCTGCTGATAAGAAAGCGAACACGGCTGCCAGGTGCACTTTTAGGGTAGCTGGTCTCAGCCCCAAAGTATTTAAATGGACCATATAATCCAGGGCTGTGGGTAAGTCAGCAGATTCTGGGTAAATATGCTTTCCAGAGCACCACATAGAAAATCTCTTCCATTTGGAATTATAAGTAGCCCTGGTGGAAGGCTTCCTAGAAGCCTTCAGGATATCCAGTACACCTTGGGAGAGGTGTAGGTCAGCAAATAACTCTTCAAGAGCTAGGCCTTGAGATTGAGAGATTTAAGGTTCGGGTACCAAACTCTCCCCTGAGCACAGGATAACAGATTGTGATTCCTGGGAAGACACAGGGGAAGGTGGACTGCTAAGAACATAAGGAGTGGGTATCAGGGCTGTCTGGCCCAGTCTGGTGCAATCAGGATCATCTTGCAGGGTTGAGATCTGATTGTGACTAGCACTTTGAACAGAAGGGACAAGGGGGGAAGGCATAGAGAAACTTCCCTTCCCAACTCAGAAGGAAGGCATCCAGGGGGACTGAGCCCAACACTGGGGGCCTGCAACAAAAAAGGGAAAGTTGGTGATTGTCTGGGGCTGCAAAAAGATCTATCTGGGGTGTGCTCCATCTGGCAAATACCACCTCCAGAACTAGGGGATCCAGAGCCCATTCGTGATGGCCCTTGGAAATCCTGCTGAGAGCATCTGCCAGGATATTGTCCTTGCCTGGGAGGTGAACTGCTACAAGGGAGGTGTTCAGGGAGTAAGCCAGAGACCACAACTTAATTGCTTCAGTGCACAAGGCTGTAGACCGAGTGCCCCATTGCTTGTTGATGTACCACATTGTGGTGGTATTGTCTGTTCTGACCTGAATAACCTTGTTCTGAACAGATTTGGAAAAAGCAAGTGCTAGAAAAACTGCTCTGAGCTCCAACAGACTGATGTGGAGCAGAGATTCCTGAGGGGACCACAATCCCTGGGTAGTGAGGTCACCCATGTGAGCTCCCCGCCCCAATAGGGATGCATCTGTAGTAAGGATTAAGGAGTGAGACTGAGGGGTGAAGGGGACCCCCTGTCTCAAATTGCCCTGGTCCTGCCACCACTGAAGGGCCCGGATCAGGGTTCGAGTCACTGAAATTAATTTGGTTAGAGGGTCCCTTCTTTGAGACCAAAAGGCTCTCAAATGGAACTGGATGTCCCTCATCTGAAATCTGGCTCCCTGCAGTATTGCTGTCGAAGCAGCCATGTGTCCCAGGAGCTGTAGAAAGTGCCTTGCTGGTCAAGAGACCTGCAGGGTGAAGGAGGAAGCCAGAGAAATCAGGGTCCTTGCTCCTTCCAGAGGAAGGAAGGCTCTGGCTTCTTTTGTGTTCAGTTCTGCACCTATGAAGGTGAGAAGCTGGACAGGTTCTAGGACTGACTTTGGAAGACTGAGAGGAAACCTAGAAGTTAGCAGTTGCTGAGTTACTTGAAGATGTAACCTGACTTGGTCTGGGGACTGGCCTACTATGAGCCAGTCGTCCGGAAGTAAGGAAAGATGGCAATTTTGCCTTCTTAAATGGGCAACTGCTACTGCCAGGCATTTTGTGAATACCCTTGGGGCAGATGTGAGGCCGAAGGGCATTGCTCTGAATTGGTAATGGCCTGAGGGCAGTACGAATCTGAGGTACTTTCGATGGGAGCTTTTGATGAGAACATGAAAATAGGCATCCTTGAGGTCCAGGGACACTAGTCAGTCCCCTGGCCTTAAAGAGGGTAAAATAATTCCCAGAGACACCATTTTGAATTTTGGTTTTAAAAGGTGCTTGTTTAGATACCTGAGATCCAGGATGGGCTGCCATTCTCCTGTCTTTTTTGGGGTAAGGAAGTACATGGAGTACAATCCTTTGCCTTGGTGTAGGGGTGGAACCCTTTCCACAGCTCTGAGAGCCAGGAGGGTAGAGACTTCTGCTTTCAGGGCAAGAGCCTCTGAAGGATTTGCAGGTGGAAAGGATCTGGTTCTCATCTTTGGAAATTTTTTTGAAGCTGAGAACCAGTCCCTGGCTTACTACTTCCAGGACCCACTTGTCTGATGTTAGAGACTCCCAGTCCTGGACAAAGTAAGCCAGCCTGCCCCCTACAGGTAGTGGAGAATCGGCCCTGGGCACCCCATCAGGGTGCCTGCTTGGCAGGGGCTTTAGGCTGAGGGGTGGAAGCAGGTCTGCTTGCACCCCGTCTGCCTCTCCCTCTAAAGAAACCCCTCTGTGCATAAGCTGAAGAGGAGGCCTGGGCTTGGTAAAAAAGGCCTATGAAAAGGCCTGCCCCTGCCCCTGGGAGGCTGCCTTTGGGGAGTGACTTGCCTTTCCTTGGCCTGTGCACTCCTATAGGTGAGTCTATATTCATCCATTTTCTTCATGTAATTCTCTGTTTGCTCCCCAAACAGAGTTGCCTAACAAGGGAAATCCATGGCCTTAGTCTGGTACCCTGAGACAGGCTAAATACATCTGAGCCAAGCCATTCTGAGAAGCCACAGATGCAGCCATGACTCTAGATGAGACATCATTAGAGTCCACTGCAGCATGGAATTGCACCTTAGATGCCTCAATACCATCAGCAGCCACCTGCTCCAGCTCCTTTGCCAGCTGGCCAGGGACCTGCTTTGCTACAGCCAAAACAGTATCCCATCTGGATTTTTGATATCTAGCAACATAAGCCATATAATTTGCCTGTCTGAGTCCTAAGGATGCTGCCATGTACTGTTTCTTTGCCATGGCATCTGTCTTTCTGGAGTCCTTGTCAGGGGGGGGTGAGAGGCTAAGGGAATATTTGCCTTGTCACAGGCTGCAGCCTGCACCACCCCCACGTAGCTGCATTGTTGTGTAAGGAACTCCGTATCAGAGCCTGATAATGCATACCTTTTGTCCATTCTTTTATCAACAGGAGGTATGGTGTGAGGAGCTTTTAGAATCTTTACTGTCTGTTTCCAAAAAGATTTATGCAGAGGAATAGACAGTCTCCTAGACTCTGGGATATCCATCATTTCTACAAAATCAGGCTCTTCTTGATCATCCACAGCTTCCTCCATCGGGAGCTGGAGGGTTTCAGCCAGTTTTTTATAAAACATGAAATGAGAAGGGGACTCAGAAAGCCTAGGGAGAGACACTCCTGAAGGTCTGTCTGGAGAGATGTCCGGTTCAATGGGCACATCCAAGACTTTCAAATCCACATTCACTCTCCTCATACTCCTCTTCCCCCTCCTCTGGTTCATAAAATTCCTCTAAATCATACTCTTGAACCGGTGGAACCGAACGAACCGAACGCTTACCTGATGGTGCTGGTTCGGTCGGAACTGGGGAGAGTGACTGAACAATTTTTATTGCTTTAGCTATTTCTTCAGCGGTTGGAGAGGGAAGTTTTGGCTCCACACCAGCTGATTTTCTAGTTCTCTTTGTTGGAACTGACTCCTCAGAGTCGGCTCTCCTTTGGCCCGAGGAAGTATCACCCTGGTCAGAGGGCATTCCCTCCAGTTCGGTTTCAACCGAACCGGGCTGTCCATCCGGTTCAGCGGACTTTTTGGCCTCCCGCTCCCTGAGTCTACCAACTCTCTTATCCAGGATAGCTGCAGGAAAACTCTAACAAACCTGGCAGTCTGAATTGAGGTGGTCAAACCCCAGACAATAAACACATGTGGTGTGGGGGTCAGCCTTAGCAAAGGCTTCCCCACAGACAACACAGTGCTGAAACCCAGTGGGCCCGGTTTTTCTTTTGGGTTTCTCAGACATAGTGCCAGCCTAACCAAAAACTTGCCCGTTTATGGCAATCCGCCAAGCAAGACTCCCTTATCGGTTCCCAACCGTGTCACGGGTCGTGGAAAAAACCGTAATGAAATCCGTTTTTTTTAGAACCGATAAGAACCGGGAACCGCACTTCTAAAAGACAGTAATGTAATAGAAATAACTTGACCGGTTCAAACCGAACCGATGAAACCGTTTATAAGTTCCACACAGAAAATAAATGTAAAACCTATCTAGTACTTACAAATACCACAGATAGAGCTTGAACCGACCGGTTGCGGTTTAATTTCAGTTAAAAAAAATGAAAAACGTTATACTTTAACCGACAAAATGAACTGAGCAGAAGGAGAAATCTCCGGAGCAACTGTTCAGTGAGGCGGAGTAAAGAATCTCACAGTTTGAGTTTGAAGAACAACAGATAGAGTTTTCAACCGAGCTCGAGCTCAAAGTTCCATGCCTGGCATGGACTGTTAACTCTTTCACCTCCGGAGCAGTTCGAAGGTTGGGACTCACTGCATATGTCATAATATAGCAAGACTTCATGTTGTTTGAAAACAAAGTGTATATTTCATTCTCTTAAGTTTCTACTTACTGTATATTTTCAAATTAATAAAATCAAAAATAAATTCAGGCTCTCAAAAAACACGGTATACATGTGGATCCATCTTTATGATCCCACATGATTAGTACTTGTGTGAAACATCCCCTCACCCATTAAAGCCACCTCTTAATACTATTTGCTTTCCCGGGTTTAGATATGACAGGAATGGTGCCCAACTCTGCAAAAAACTGTCCTCCCTGTCCAGAATGACCATTGTAAACCTTTTCAGAGCCAAGGTCTGTAGTGCCAGGTTTCGCCACTGTTGAGAACTAGGTTTAATCTGAGAAACCCATGTATTTTGTATACAATGGCGAGCCAACACAAAAAGTGTTCTTACCCACCTAGGGAGAGGCTCCCATCCACCTTCCTCCCTTTTCTCTACCCCAAACAGACAGACTAATGGAACCCTTGTCATATTCTTTCCCCACAGTTTTGCAACCTCTGACACCACATGCTCCCAAAAAATCTCAAGAATAGGAAAGATCCAATATTCAAAGGTGAAAAGATGCATATATGTACCTCTCTCAACACCACATCTACCATACACAGGTGATACTGCTGGATGGGCCTCATGCATGATGAATGGAAGGTAGTAGAGCTGGTGCACAAATTTAAAGAAAAAAGTCCTTAAATCTATTACAAACCATTATAACTGAGTGCATAGGAAGCACCACCCCCCAATCTTCCTCTGATATACATCTAGCTAAATCCATCTCCCATAATCTCTGTTTTATACATCAAATCCGGGATTTGTTGTCTCCCTTGTTTGGCAGCCTTCCCAATGAAGCTCTTCGGGTCATTTTTTGCCTGGTATACCAGTGTCTAAATTGGATCCAGTATAATTTTCTTGACCTCTTCTCGGCCCAGGCTATGCACAAAAGCCCTCACCTGCCAGTAGCTAAACTGATGATGCCTCCCCAGCTCCAAACTATCTTGAATTTGAGTAAAGGTACAAAGCTCCCCCTGCACTAGTAAATTGCCCACAGTACTGATTCCGCCCCTCTCCCAGTCACTAAAATTCCCATCCTCCACCCTAGGAAGGAAGAAGGGATTTCTTACAAGTGGAAGTAACACTGTTTCTCCACCCTGTATATCTTTCCTCGTTCTGAGTTGTACCCAAGCCTCCAACATGTTCACAACCAAAGGGTTACCATTCCCTAGCGTCCTAAAGGCTTTGAGTCCTTTTGTGTGAAGATACGCTGTCAGCCGACCCCTATTACATGCCTGTTCCAGATCTATCCAACTAGCCAATGTTGGCTGATGTACCCAGTCCGTCAGGTTTCGTTGCTGTACAGCAAGGTAATAGTTTTCCAGATTTGGGACTGCATTCAACCTCTGGAGACTGGCTCTGGGTTTTTCCCCCCTGCCATATAAAGCACCTTCCACCCGTTTTAGATCTTTTTTGGTAAGTCCTATATTTAGCATTTGAATCTGATACAAGATCCGTGGAAGCACATTCATCTTTATGAGATTAATTCTCCTGAGCCATGATATGGGAATGTGCATCCATCTTCTAAGGTCCATTACTATTGTTTCGATTGGGGAGAATAATTTAAGCCATACAGAGACCCCAAAGATTTCCCCACTTTAATCCTTAAATAAGTGAAATTATTTTGAACTACCTTCAATCCCCATTGCTCCTCAACCTGTTCATGATCTGGGAAGAGAAGCAACTCAGATTTGCCCAGGTTAACCTTGTAACCCGAGAAATCTGCAAAACTCCGCAATCAGCGTTAGCAGCGAAGTCATGGACTTCCGCGGGTTATGAACAAATAAGAGCATATCATCAGCATAAAGCACAACTTTATGAGGTGTACCAATCTCCCCCCAATCCCTTCGATATCATTGTTCTGACATATTGCTGTTGCTAGAAGTTCTATCGCAAGCACAAACAGCAAAGGGGATATGGGAAACCCCTGCCTAGTACCACTCTCAAGACACAGCTGTTCTGAGAGCTCTCCATTCACCAAAATCCTGGCCCTTGGATCCACATACATGGTCCTCACCCGTTCCGTGTATTGTTCACCCAGACCAGACCGGGACATAGCCTCGAACAGATATGCCCATTCTACCCGATCAAACGCTTTTTTTGCGTCCATGGACACAATGCCGTACCTTCCCAACCCCGGGATGCTTTCCACAACACATTAAGGAGGCAGCGCATATTGTGATAAGACTGTCGCCCCTTAATGAACTCAGTCTGGTCTGGGTGAACTAGATCCGAAAGGACCTCCTCCAACCTAACTGCCAGTACCTTCGCCAATATTTTTATATCACAGTTAAGCAGTAATATTTGGCCTATATGATGCACACTCCATTTCATTTTTTCCAAGTTTTGGGATCACTCATATCGTCGCCTCCCCACATGTCCTGGGCAATATTAAGGCTCCCTTCTCCATTTTATTTTATTTGGTAATATTCTATCGGGAACCCATCAGGCCCACTGGCCTTACCTCTCTGCAATCGCTGTATGGCTTCCCCTATTTCTAGCTGTGTAATTGGGCGGTTCAGTCTTTCTCTTTGTGCAGATACCAACCTTGGCTTTTTTAGTTTATCTATAAAGGCCTTTACTTGATCCTCCCTTCCCTTATGTTTCGCTCTATACAATTGGCTATAAAAAGCCCAAAAACATTCCCTTATCTCCTTGGTATCTGTACTCTTAATACTTGTAATCCAAACCATGCACCGTCCGCCCAACATAAGGCAAACAAGCAACGGTCCAGGTTGATTGCCCCACTTAAATATCTGATGTTTGCAATACACCCAAGACCTGCCCACTTCTTCTCGGAGCATGGTATTTAATGCTTCTCTTGTAGCTTTAAGCAGATGCTCTACACCACCTTTATTACCACCCGCTACTCTTTTTTTTCCAGATCCTTCAATTCCTGTTCTAGTTCCTCCCTTTGTGCCTTTTTCTTTTTCCTAAGTCTTGCCATATATTCTATTATTGCTCCACGTATATGTGCTTTTCCTGCATCCCAAAAGACCTGCTTAGGTATATCCGGGCTAGTGTTTGTCTCAACGCAATATTTCCACTGTTCCTCTACATGTTCTCGGAATTCCTCATTCCTAGCCATATATACAGGGAACCTCCACTGGGAGGGCCCTCCCGTTCCATTCCACAGTATATCCCCAAGAACACCACTGCATGATCGGATAGAACCCATATCCGATGAGGCCAGAATGGAGCAATGAGAATAAGAATGGCACTCTCCACCCGCAGCCTGAGCAGAACCCTCTGTATTACAGGAATGGGGGGAATGCGTATAGGAATTTCCCTTTTCAAGAGGGGAACAACCCATCTCACCCAAAAACTAAAGGCCCTAGAGTAAGCGAACAGCAGTTTTGCGCTGTGTGTGGACACAAAAAGTTCTAGCTCTGGATGACCCTATCTTGCGAAGAGGTCAGTCATCACGAAGGTCAGCAGTTCCCATTCATGAACCATTTGTGACTGCACTGACTAGGAACTGCTTAACCTGTCTGCCTAGACATTTTGGAGATCTGGAAGAAAGACAGCCGACAGCTGAAGAGCATGAGCCAGAGCTCAGTACCATACTCTCATTGTTTCTCTCTATAGGAGACAGGAGTGAGTGCCCCCTTGTTTGTTGATGTAATGCACCACACTGATGGTGTCCATCTGAATTAACAGAGGATCAGAAAAAGATGATTCTGGGAAGTCTGGAGGCTGTACAGGACAGCATGC